>OY776292.1:13840844-15040844 GCA_963675345.1 Trididemnum clinides | reverse complement strand
ATTATCATTCTAGAATAGGTAGAATAACATCCTTTCAGAGTAGGTCTGTGGTTAGATAGATACCGCTTTTTTTCGCTTTTGCAGATTTAAACGTAATGGTTCAGTGCGCATTTACTCGCTGTCGAACCAACCTTTAAAAATTTGTCTGTACAACGGAATGCTGCAGCAAGCAATCTTAGAAAAACTTTTACCAAGGCCACAACGCTGCACAAATAAAGCAAATCTTGATCTCGCAACCTCTCGACTTTACACTGCTATCGTACATTTGATTTTTGATTTTTCAATTTTGGACTTTCAGGTGGAACCGACATCATATCCTGTTTCATGGGTCAGAACTGGTCTGTACCGGTTTACAGGGGCGAACTACAAGCTGCCAATCTCGGTATGGCGGTGTGTTGTTACGAAGAAGACGAAAAGGGGGAGGGAAAGCCAGTGTACAACCAACCTGGTGAACTTGTGTGCACCAAGCCCTTTCCCAGCATGCCTGTGTACTTTTGGAACGATAAAGACAATCTTTTATACAAAAAAGCATATTTTTCAAAATTTCCAGGTTTGTTAAGGTTAAAATATCTGAAGTTTTAACGTTTTTTTTTGTTATCACGCGCTCATGGTCTCTGGTTTGTTAAACTCACTTTGTAAAGGAGTCGCCGAGCATCAGCTCTCAGTTGCTGTTGTCTTGTGGCTATTTGCTTAGGCCACTGAAACCCATTGCGCTCTTTGTAATCGCGACTGAGAAAAGTTCGTTTCATATTTCACCTCCACATTACTCCTATTGTTGAGCGCTGGCAGGAGATCAGTAAATAACAAGTCTTCGGTGACGGTATCACATAGCTTGGCAATTAAACTCAGTACCACCGACTGCGAAGCAGACGCTTTAACCCAGTGGTTCTTAACCGGGGGGGTACGCCTCCTCTGGGGGGCGAACGTAAATTTTCAAGGGGGCGCAAACCTTAATGTGTTTTACAACACTTTCTTTATTATTTTTGTGATTAACGTTTTCTCGCCTGTTGTATGGTTGTCAGTGTTGAAACACTGTTTGAGATGTTATCGTAATTGTAGCCTACCATTACATGGTAATCCTGTTTCGTAAACTGAATAATGTATGATGCCATAAAACAACTAAATTATCAATCGTGTTTACTTCATTTTGATAATTTAGCAGTTGCAAATCTACATTGTAGAGTAGACTGTAGCCTATCATGTCATGCTAAATTCAGTCAGTGAAAAATCTGAATGGATTAGGGCAACTATTAGTTAGTTTGTTGAAGTGGTAGAGCGGTATATGTAACCTTCGTAAAGCAATCTAGAATAGACCTAATCCTACAATTGACTAAGTTTATGTGTTTATCGTGTTGTAGTGCCTGCGTAGCTAAGTAATAAATTTAAATAATCAAAATGGCGAGGAAAAAAGAAAGTATGTTGATAAAATGCAATCAAAACACTACTTTTGAATTAACTTATAAAGTTGGGGAGCGTAAAGCGGGGAACCGTCGCTCAAGGGAGGCGCGGTACCAAAAAGGTTAAGAACCGCTGTTGTAACCACTACACCTTCTCGCCGGTTGGCAACTTCGGTGTTTTGTACATTTGACGACCGCCAGCTGTGAACCGGCCGGAGACCATGCTTATGTGTTTTTAAGTCGTTCAGCGGAATGCAACACCACACTTCTATTTGTCAATTCTTGTATTTCCCATTACTCTGTTATATCAGGTGTCTGGTCGCATGGGGATTTCTGCTGCGAGGTGGAGGATACTCACGGGTTCATCATGCTTGGGAGGAGTGATGCTACTCTCAATCCGAACGGAGTCCGATTTGGTTCCTCCGAGCTCTACACCATTAGTAAGCTGGAGTTTCCTTTTTGAAGCGAAGTTGTCCAGTGTGCGTTTGTAAAAAGCAAGTTACCAGTGGTAGCTTAAGTTACGCGTTGATACATGTGGTTGTATACTAGCTGTGCCAACAGTGCAAGATGACCTTCTAGTGTGAACGCATAGATTTCAACAGAAGGTTGTCCCTGCCCATTTCGCTGCGACGGTACGACATTTGGTCAATGACAGTTTCTGTAACTGGATCAGAAGACTTGATTATGCGGAGTGGTCTTCTCGTTATGATTTTAGCCCCTCTTCACCTGTTTTTCTGGGGCATGCGAAAGGAAGATATGTACTTAAGAAACACCATAGGTATATCTCCTATGATCGAACACATAGAGTGAATGGACTGAAATTGCTGGCAATATCGATTAATTGTATCGAGTACTCGTACATTTTGCAAAACGCATCGACCTTTTGCATCACAAGTAACGGCAGCCACATACAGAACGTTATCCCCTAATCCTCGAATAAAATAACGAAAGGGTGTGTTTTGTCTTATTTCCAGACTTTATGGACACTCTGTACATTCCGTAATAGTTTTGCGTCGCTGGAAGGTAACAACAGCTGACTTCTACATTTTTATAGTTGAAGGGAACTTCCGGAAAGAAATAAACGACTCGTTGGCGGTGGCCCAACGCCCTAAGCTGACCGGAAGTGCCAGCGACCATAACGTGAACGAGCGTGTGATATTGTTCGTCAAAATGAATCCGGACTTCGCATTCAACCCGCAATTAGAAATCAGTATAAAGAAAACGATCCGTTCGCTGTTATCACCTCGCCATGTACCGGATATCATATTGGAAGTCGAAGATATTCCGGTAAGTTTAATGCGATGTGTTTAGCACATTTATAAAGAGAATCTCTGACCTCTTTTAAAAGGCTGAACGGACTAGATATCGGTAGTTTGGTAGAACTGCATTTACGTGGTCCGCTTGAGGTTTACTGCCAACTTACAAAGTGGTTACACTCGCATTTTATCAGGTTGGAACAAAAGTTCTGTCCCTTTGTTCATGAAAATATTAAATCTAAGTGGGACAGAACTTTTGTTCCAACCTGATACTTTCATGTCATTTTTAAGCCTATATTTGCTTGTCCTCCTCCGAAAACGGAAAAGAATTTACGTTTTGATTGTGCAGCAACGTTTTGTTTTTTTGGTATTTTTTACTTTACACATTTTCAGTACACCATTAGTGGGAAGAAGGTTGAAATCGCTGTTACGAAGATTTTAGCTGGAATGGACGTGAAACACACAGCAGCGTTTCGCAATCCCGAATCCTTGAATCTTTTCAAGAACGTAGCGCTTTTGAAGAATTACTAGATAACTAGCTTACATTGACCGGGGTTGGTTTTTCGGTTGCATTTGGGGTAATACTTCTTGCCTGCTTTATCACTTAGGGTGTTCTATTGCATGCCGTAGTTCTGGAATGTTTTAGTTGTCACGTCATCTCTTAGAACAATCAAAGCGGCTGATTTTAGCTGTAGGTCGAATGGCGACGCTTAAGAGCAGGTTTTCCGCTTGTTTTGTAACGTGCAATGAAGCATCGCTTGGAATAGTTTATCGAGGTGTAGCCTGCATGTTATGAAGTAAAGCTTCTGAAACGCTTCATCGCTTCGAGATTTTGCGGGTGTTCAAGCCTCTTGTGATGAAGGCCGGACATGGAAGGGTTATCGAGGCTTACCCCTCAAAGGTAATCCAAATTATACCACAGGCTAACTGAACTTCAATTCAAATGGGTTGTCAGTTCAGACTACTACCCCCATCACCCACAAAGGCGGACTTTCAAATTGGTTGGGTTCCAGAAGTCTCGTTTCACGCCATATCGGGCGGCAGTTTCGCGATGTTCACCAGATGAAACGCGGTGAAGCTCCCGAAATCGTGTTTGTCGCGTAGGAAATTCAAACAATGCAGTTGTGTGGAAATTGATTCACGATTAGATCCAAGCCAGTGGTTACTGACTTGATCCCCTGCTTTACATAAGTAAAGTTTTTCAAGTTTAAAGAAAGGCTGAAACTCGAAATATGACGGCATTTTATACCTTTTTTGCTTGCGATTCTTCTACATCGGACGAATAATTTCGTAGACGTACATAATCTCAGTGCAGTTAACACTAAAATTTCTTCACTATGAATTAGATTATATATACATAAAATTTGCTGCTAGAAATTTTTAACTTACTGGGTTGTACCACAAGAGCAAATTAGCGTGGCGATTTAAAACTAAATTTAGCATTTGTTTTTTGCGTCACAGAAATAACGTTATGCTTTATTTGAGATCGGCCTTAGTTATATTAGTGCTTTTTTTCGAAGGCACAAAACCCCTGGCCGGTTTTTCTCCCTGTAGCCCAAACATTTTCGAAACCAAAGCTGAAATTTCGTGTTTGTAGTGTTTGAATATGCACAATTGCTCATTTTATTTTGTGTCTGGACCAGTCGTATAGTATGCTGCGATACATAGTTTAGAATTCGTTATTTTACCTGTTTTTGTTCTGTGTCTAGTGCTACCTTTAATTTGTCATGGAATTGTCTTGCACTATTTAATATATTGTTTCTTACACTTTTTACACCAAGCAAGTTTGTTGAATTAAATGTGAACTGGTAGTTTCAACTTAAATGTAGTGATTGATGGCATTAAAGTAACGTCTTTTTTGTGCTTTGGTTCGCGAGATAAAGGCAGCGCCGCTAATTCTGTGGTGCCGCCAACTGTCAACATATACTGTTAGAATCGATAAAGAGAACCCACCGACAAAAATCAATTACCGTATCTTAAAGGCATTTTCCCAAAGTCAAAACAGCGTGTGTTTCATACTCGCAATTATCCGATCGTGTCCTTGTCATTTAGCAAGGTTCAAAATCCCTTACTCAATTTCTGCTTCATGTAAGGTCGTGTACTTGGTAGAAGCATTTGGCCGCCATTTCCATGCTTGCTTGGACTGCTTCAAGTGTGTGAGCAATACTGGCAACTTCAAAATTGGTGTGAGCGTTCGTTCTTTGATAAAAATTGGAACCGTGGAAGACTTAACCGAGCTTGTACAATGCTGCCGTGATGTTGTAAAACCTGGCAACTACATTTGAGATTTTATCAACAGCTTTTATATCTTTTTCATTTATGAGAACAAACGCAAAGAAAAAAATCATTGTTTGTATAGTTGACAAGTTGGAGGCAGGCTGAAAGAAAATAGCTCAATAGTTCCTTTATTAACAATCATTATTGACAAAATAGTCTGTTTTCTCAAAAACATCTTTTGGTAGTCATTAGGTTTTACCATGTCACGGCAGAACAAAGACAATTTAGCCTATTCTGGTATCAAAAAATGGCATTTTCAGGGAAAGATGTTAAGAAGGAAAGTACAAAAATTTGTTCAGCATGATCACTTTCACACGGAGCAAACCTTTTTTTACAAAAAGCAGAAACGTCGCTTTTATTTTCTTAAAGTGCATAAATTTCGCTTCCGCTCTTTCACGTTCCAACTGTTCATATTTAGCTTTACTGATGGACAATTTATCTTGGATCTTAAATCGCCTGCACGCAGACCCACTGTTCCTTGATAGCGTGTACAGCAGGAGTTCTCAACCTTTATTCTCCCGTTTACCCTTTAGCAAATTTCAAAAGTAAAATTTTCTCCACAAATTTTTTTATATTTTCACTTCTTCAAACGCCTATTGTAATAGGTAAAAGTGTAAATTTTTTGCTAACAAATTTTAGCCCCGGTTGGGAACCCCGGATTTACAGCAATACCTTTTGTGCGGCTGTCATTTGACGAGAGCGACCATTTCTGAACACAGTTTTACCATCGTCTATCATTTGCTTGTTCGAATATAGAGCCACGTATTATGCTTTCTCACTGGACCGCCAAAACCCACACTACACCACTCTACTACCAATATTTAAGGCAACTTGTTAACTTGCGCTGCGTTACGCCGTGTAAAATACATTTTTAAAAAGGCGAAGTCAAAGTTTATCTACTTAGTGCATTTTCAGTCAGTGAAAAACAGTTTAGGTCTGCATTAATTTACTACCCCGCTGTAATACCAAGTAACCTAACGCATAAAATTGTAAAATGCAATGATACACCGAAACAAGGGCAGTCGCAGTAAATTTAATGCTCTATACCAGGGGTCCTTGACCTTTACAACCCTCCTGAAGATATTGGCTTGGGGACCCCTTGTCTGCGCAACCTGCGAAGGAAGTGTATGTTGAAAGAAGAAACACTTATTGTGATAAGGCAGATGAGTTGTTTACTTCTGGATCTCAAATTAATTAAAAAAACTTTATGAAAGCATAACACAAGGTGTGGTTAGTGAAATATCACATTTTACTGGCAAAACACAGCACAAATGAGAGTCTGTGTGACTTCTGGTCTTGTCACTTTAAAACAAGCTAATCAGTACAAGGGTAAATATTGCTGAGAGCAATTTTCCTGTCATTCGCAACTCTAAGGCAATTAGGGTACGTAGTTTTGATATTAACTAGAACAAACACTGCAGCTTCGCAAAGATATGTCGTTGGAAATGGAATTTATGCTTCCAGAGCTCTCTTTGCCAATCCAGGATATTTTTGCAACATACTGCACCCAAATTTTATCAGAGAGGAGGAGCTGAACTTGGTCTTTGCACCTTCAGAACTGCAATTACAGATGTTGCTCATTAAGGTTGAGCTGCTCATTGTCGTTGATCTGAGCAATAAAAGGCTACTGAAGAAGGTTCAGATGTTGGAAAGTAATCTTCCATTTTTTTCTCCAAGTTGCTTATGTGATCATCAATTGCAGCAGTTAGCCATTTGTTTGTTTCCTGATCACTAATTTTACTGTCCAACAGTAAAAACATAGCAAAATTCTGGTTTCTTACTCTCTTTTTTCTATAGGGATATCTTCCTTTTTCTTTATGCTTCAGTTCCTTGTGCCTCTTCAACTTCGAAGGCTTTAAGGAATCGTTGCCCAATATGGTATTGCGCAATGTGCACTAAGCATTGTCAAGTTTATCACAACCAATAACTTTTGTGAAACCATACTGAACGTAAGAATCGTCCCAGAAACGTATTTTATGTTTATTTTTCGCAGCCATTGGTAAACAAAATGATTATGACCTAAGGAAGCGAAAATAATGACTAGTGGAAAAGTCTTATTTACAGTGGATTCCGCTTAATCGGGTCACATCGGGATAAGCACCATTTGGCCCGATTAAGCGGCTGACCCGATTATCCGAAGTCTTGCAGTATCTGTACCCGGGCTGTCCTTGGTACACCAGTTATCTCAGTTAGCTGGCGATGACTAATGTTTGGAGGTTGCTCTCTAATTTTTCTTAGGACAACAACCCTTTGAGCCAGTCCCGTAGCACTCCAACTTCGGGCCCCCCCCCAAAGTAAGCGCAAGAGCTCCTGCGCACAGGTCATATCACTTTAGAGGTGTAAAATTGAAAAGCTGCATTAAGAAAATACACCACAATTTGTACATAAGTAAACAGGCTAATGTCAGAATAAAGCATGCCGATACCGAAGGTGCAAGTCATAAAAAATTCGGCACCGATGCCAGAGTTCAGTAGGACATTTATGCAGACACTGCGAAACGAAAGCAATGACACTGAAAAACATGAAAAACTTATAAAAACACAGTATCATTTAAATAGTCTGGAGCGAACCTTTTTGTTCGCAAATGCTGTTATGACATTGTCATAATCAAGAGATCGGGCGCAGTCATTTTCGATTGACAACATGGCTAATGAAGATAGTCTACTGTCTGTCATAGACGTTCTATTAAAAGTTTTGATCAGTTTCAATTTGCTGAAGCTTCTTTCAGCGCTGGCAACAGTCACGGGGCAAGTTAGTAAGATTCGTAGTGCGATGTACACATTCGGATACAATTCAAATAAATGAGTCTTTAGAAGATAGTTCAGAAAGTCTTGAGCCGTATTGAGATTGCGTTTTTTTGTAAAATTAAAACAAACCGCTGTAGCTCAGCGCTCATTTCATCAGAATCAATGTCACCGAACTTTTTTTGGAACTCTTTACAGCAAGTAAGAAGAGCATTTTCTTGTTGCACAAGCAAAAGTTTGTCTCGTGTGTACAAAAACGAAAAGGCGGAAGAAACCTCACGTAACAAATTAAAGCGCTCCTTTATTGACATAATAGCCTGGTCTACTAATGGATAGAAAAAGTTGCTTTTAAATTTCAGTTCAGGAGTAGCTCGTTGTTCCTCTTCACCTTGGTAATCAAACAATCTTCTTTTCTTTCCACTTCTTGACGGAGGAAAAGAAGGATCAATATCCAATTGCTGTGCTATTTCAACAGCAGATGTTGCGGCACTGTCATAACCCGTTGTGCGATAGTTTTGCAAAAACTTTTCAGTTGCCTGGATTTCCGTTTCCATTGTATGAAGGGAGACTCCATACGATTGAAGAATCTTGCTTGCTTTATTGACTTGGAATAGGATATCATACCAAATAAACACCGACAAAAGAAAACTCCATTTTGATAAATGAGCTATCAACGATTTTGTTTCTGAGGCTGCTCTTCCATCTTTTCTTTCTATGGAAATGGCTTCCAAGTCTTTCAGTGCCAGCAACACCTCTTTTAAATTGTATCGAAGAGGTTTGATGCATTTAATTCTGCTTTCCCAACGAGTATCAGATTGTGACTTTATGGACAGCTCCACATGTTTCTTCAAAATTTCCCAACGATGAGCAGAGGAAGAAAACAGCACATACAACCTTGTAAGTACTCCAAAAAATGTCAATGCTTCCGTCGATGAATTAGCACTGTCAACAACAACTAAGTTAAGGGTATGGTTTGCACAGGGCACGTAAACAGCTTTGGGATTGATGTCTAGCATTCTTGCTTGGACCCCAGAATGTTTTCCTTTCATGTCAGCACCATTATCATATGACTGACCTCGACAATCAGACAATTCGAGTTGCAGTTCGGTCGCTTTTTCTAAGAAAGCGTCCAACAAGTCTTTCCCAGTACTGTCACTTATTCTCAAGTAGCCAAAAAATGTTTCTTTAACAACAGCAGCTTCTTCATTACATAGTGCATAACGGAGAATGACAGACATTTGTTCATGATGTGACATATCTGGAGTGCAGTCCAAAATTATAGAAAAATATTTTGCCAATTTCAATTGCTGTAAATTTTCTTTTTCAACTTCTGTCGCTAGCAATTCAATTAGTTCATTTTGTATGGTAGGACTCAAATAGTGATCTTTAGTGTTTTTATTCTTGATTCTGTCTTGAAGCTCTTTTAGGATCGGATCTCTTCTTGCCAAAAGCTCAAATATACCCAGAAAATTTCCATTGTGAGGAGATCCTAAGACTTCTTCAGATCCTCTAAAAGCAAGATTCCTTTCCGATAGAAACAAGGCAATGTCGATAAGTCTCTCTAAAACATTTCTCCAAAAACGTCTTTCATTGAAAAAAATATTCATCTCGCGTTTGTCGATAGTGGATGAATTTCTTATCCCTTCAGCTAGCAACATCCATTGACTGCAGCATTCTTGGTGGGAAATGCCGTTTTCATGGTCTTTCAGTTTTTTCGAAAAACCCTCCCATGTATTTATACCACTACAAAAGGGGCTTAGTGTTTTTCCAAATAGCTTACAACAAAAGCAAAAAACTTGATCTGATTCCCCAGAATAAACTAGCCACGACCGTGAAACACTTTCACCATTAGGTAACACACGTTTATGATGGTTGGAGGAAAAACGTCGCCTTGGAGTTGTGTTATTATATGGAAAATTCATTATTAGTTGATGTGGTCCACGCTTTACTATATCACATCGTTGAGCATCAGAAATACTTTCAGGCCATTTACATGGGTCATCAGGGATAGGGGTAAATTGAGATTCAGTTATTTTTGATATTGAAGGTTGCGTATTGGCAGGTAAATCACAACTTAGATTTTCTGGAAATTCACAATCACTTTGATGCTGATCGTCATAGTCTTCTTTTTCTTGTACACTATAGTTTTCTTCATCCCTCTCGGTACTAGTGCCAGGTCTACTCTGCTCAGTAATCTTGAAAAAATCTGCCATCTTGGGCAATTTCGCTACAGCATCTCGAGCAGTGGCTGCTTTTTTTCTCTTTTGAGCACCACTTTTTGAACGTTTCATTCTATACAATGTCAATAAAATACTTTATCTGCACTCTGCAGTGTATATATATTGTCCCGGTATTTATAGCCAAACAGAATTCCAGACCATTCTATGATTGTTGCGTAACAACGGCATTGTTACGTCAATCGAATATTCAAGATTCTACCAGAAAATCAATCGAAATATTCTAGATTCTGCGAGATAAAATGACGTTGCATTCACTTATGATGTCACAAGCCAATTTCTTCCTACAGTTTAAATCGGTTGTAAACAAGTTTGCTCAACTGAAAATAGTCACGTAGCCAAAAAGCAATTTCAGACTAACTTGGGCCCCCAAAGTTGGCCTGGGCCCCCCCCCAATTGGGGGGTTTGGGGGGCGGCTGCTACGTCTCTGCTTTGAGCAATTGTTAATTCTTTTTGTGGCATTTCTGCTTGGGACTTCACAAAATTTGCAACAAAACACAACAATTACCATGTCCAAGGGCATGAAATGACAAAATAATTTGCGCCTGTATTTTTCAATTGTTACATAATATAGTTGGCTTTGTGATATTGAGTTCTATTACATTACAAAGGCGGTTTTGCAATTAAACCAGTGTATGTCTGACTACAGTTGTGGCCCGATTCAGCGGAATAGTAGCCCGATTATGCGGATTTAACGTAGTACATTTGCATCACTCTTACCAGAATTATCTTAGGTGCGGTCGTCAGTTTTCAACTGCTTCTTCAATGCTATTGTCTAAGCTTACATAACTGCATTCTTGATAAAAGAGTCACCGCTACATAGTTTTATCCACCTAACTAATTTTTAAATCTGGAAGCGAAAAAACGTCAGTCTTTCTATTACAAAACCTTGAAACAGGTGTTGCATTGGGATTGTTCTTCTTACTTTGGTCTATTGCATCATAATTAGTAAAATCTAAAAATGACGACCTATTGCATCAGACTAAAACAAATAATTTGTTCACCACTAGAACGATGTGATACTGCGTACGTTTGACTGTAGGTAGCAGGTTACTGTAAAACCACTGTTGTTTTTGGTCAAAGTGGTGGTCGTCGTTGTTTGTGCAATTGAGGTTTAAAAGAATATAGTTTGGCATTCCTCGTGGAAACCCCCAGATTTTTTACTGGGGATCAGTTTAGAACCGCTACTCTGTACGTAATTGGCACTGTGAGGCTTCCCGCACAGCATGTTGTGAGAGGTAACTTTCAGATGCTCACCAATGGCAGTCCTTGTTGGATTTTGGCGGTGGGCAACCGATTTGTATTTATGGCTGGTTTTAAATAAAACGCCGCTTTTTCTTTGCTCAATCTTGATTAGGTTTGCGGCAAGGGCCGGAATACAACAAAGGATGGAGCGGCAAACTCAGCGTGATAAAGCCGTAATGATTAAATAGCTCTGGTGCAGATTACAAAAAAACAGTTTTAAAAACAATTTTATTTCAAAAATGAATAATTACGATAAATCTGTTTACAAAAATATAAAAATTGTATAAAAGCACATTTAAAAAGCACATCGATGCTGACTCTGATCGCTGTAATCAAATCCAACATCGTAGATGGAAGCTTCCTGAAAAATAAAACGTCGTAAACTTCTCGAACTTGTCTTCAACGTTTCGATTAGCGAACGATATTTTGAGATTGTGTTAATTCATTTTACCTTCTTGGTAAAGGCTGATTTACATTAGGAGTAGATTGCAGGCGTAGCGTGAAAAATTCTTTGTTTCTCTATTTAGTTTCATGCGCGCAGCGAGAGCGTCGCTCCGGGAAAAAAACTAGATGGAGAAACAAAGAATTTCCTTTAATGCAGTAGGCTTAGATTACTTCGTCAATCTTGACCAAGCCTCACCAAAACTTTTTCTAATGTTATTTTGCCTACAACTTCCTCCTCAGAGATCAGCATGAAAAGAATTGGGTGGAAAAATGCAGGCAAAGAGGCAAAAACTGTTGCTATAGCTTCGGGTAGGTCATTAAACGGAATTCCTCCGCATGAGGGAGCTGGCGCCGAGCAGATTGCCAGTGGATAAAGTGCTAGACCGACAAAGATCAGCAAAAAGAGCATGAGCTCATACGCAAGAATGAATGAATTAGGCCACCGAGTAAAAATTTTGCTTAATCTAAGCAAATGTGGCCTACGTGGGGAAGCTTGGTTTCAACTTTTTCAGTAAGATCACCATTTGGCAATGCTTCGCCTACAGAAGCCGAGAAACATGTTTTTTCAATGTCTGAAATAAGTTTTTACTGTTTCCAAAAATGGCGCTTGCGTTTGAGATTAAAACAATCTTTCTGGATTCAGCTTACTTTTAAAATCGATGCAATCTTATTTCCGCGTAGATTGGCGAATAACAATCCTCTTTTTCTGCAAATGATTCCGATTGCTTCGATCTGAAATTATGGTAGTTACATATAATTTGTAAAAAACCTTTGCTAAATATGCAAAAACGATGGATCAATCTGCATGTCAAAATACTAATGGCGGTGGTGGCTGTAATATGAGGCGAGTGAGTGCTGCCTCGGGCCACCCTTCAAGTTTACGTGTATCTTTTAAGTCATCTAAAGTTTGCGCGCTTAAATTTAAATTAAAGAAACCAACAGCCTACAGTTCCTAGCTTTCTCAGTTGTGATAAGTGCTATTTCCAAAAACATACCGTTAAAAAAGTACCAGAATTTGGCAGTAAAAAGTTGAAATAGAAGCCCTCCCAGGCTCCCTCCCCAAGAATAATTGAGCTGAGTTACCCTTCCCCTCAGTTAAAGCCATCCCTCTGAAGTCATCTTATGCTACAAGCATGCCCCAGTGGTGAGGTGGAGAATTGAAATTATCCAGCGTGATTTGGAATTTTCAAAAAGCAGTAGCATTGCATTATTACTCTTATTTTGCAAGAAATTCCTTTAATTTTTCATCAATAGTAGACAATGAAGCTCACTGAAGAGCAAAACTTAAGATCATCAAAATTTTTTCTCAATCTTTTTTAAAAAAGTTCTGAAAAAATGCAACTCGCAGACATTCTGGCATCACGCCAGAAACAATGGTTGTAAATTTTGATGCAACGAGGAAACACTGCTTCAGAAACAGCAATTACTGCCTATTGCTTTCTGCTTTTGATTGAATTTGAGTTTGAAACTGCACAGTGATGACAGTCACAGATAATAATTTGTAGCAGCTTTATAAATTGTTATTTTGATGTTACGTAGTAATTATTCAGCCGCATTTGAGCAAAAAATTTGATGAAAATGCACTCTAATATAGACAATCTCAAAAAAAACAAAAGGTCTGCATAATAGTTACGAGAGCCATTTTGCGATAATGACTAGAAATCTGGCCGTCATTCAAAAAATGAAAGTAAAGAAGGTCGCGAGTTTCTTTTTGTCTTACCAAGGAGGCGCAAGTGTTTGTTAATCTTGCCAAAGGACCGTGTTTGAAAAAGTTTGAGAGTCCCTGATGAAGAGAGAATAATATGTAGATACACGTAGAGAGACAAATAAATATCTAGTGGTGCTACGTATCTGGGTTTGTTTATTCGGTCTATAATTGGTTGTTTTTGGGAGCCACAACGGCCGAGAAAACTGATAATTGCAGTAGTTGGTAGTACAACTGTGGCTAAATTTATAAGTAAATACGTTTTTTGGTGTTTCGAATAAGAAGAGGTGTGAATCTATAACTGGCAGATAAGGTATTTTGTGTCGAACCTGCAAGATCTCAGTAAATTTGCAGTCAGACGAATTGTTAGAGCGCCACATTACGTCACCTCAGTTTTGAAATAGCTATTATTTTTGAGATAGAACCAAAATTCTATTGCACGACACTACATCATACCGTTTGCTCTTTTTCTGCTTTTACGTTTGGGCCGTATGCCTCCAGAAGATATTGAATTTGATTGTTTTCAGCAGTGAATGAATGCAAGTTGATCAGGCCAAGGAACATATTTCGACGTAAACTTGTTAATTCTGTAAACCAAGTTGTTAAATAAAACGATAACAAAATCAAATGGCTTGCTAATAAATAAATGAATAAATAATTAAATATTGCTGTAATAAATGCAAACAGGTCCAGCAAGGGCGGGGCTCATTTTTTACAAAATTGAACAATTCGTAAATGCATCCCTCAATTTTCTCCCAACCGTGAGTTATCCATAAAAAAGCCATCGGCTTAATGCCAAAGCCCCCTATTTTACCACGTTCCCAGCTATTTCACTCTGTGCCACCCGTCAATCCAGCAATGCGATGAGCTCGCACGTCAAAAAGAAATTTAGCTTTACTCAGCAAAAAAGCAACTATGCAAATGAAACTAAAACTATCGATAGGTTACCATCTAGTTACCATCTAATCTAAAATATATACATCAAAACTTGAATTATTTTTGTTTTAGGGGCAAGCTTGGCGCTCAATCAATCGCGCCCCGTCACCAACACTCACTGGTGGCCGAAGGAGTAGCCTACTGTGTTACATACAACCACCGACGTTAAAAGGTCACATCTAAGCAAAAGTAAATATTTGTGCCACACCCCAAACTTCTTTGGTTTCGGCAACAAAGTTAAAAAGATATCTCAATTTGCGTTTGTGAGCAACCTCTAAAATTTGAAAGTCCTAAGCTTAATCTTGCCTCTAATACGCCCACTTGGGCAAAAATGTGAGTGACGAATAAAAAAGTCTTCTCTAGAGTAATAATGTATATCCCCCCTTTTTCAAAAATTTTTGATACGTTAGTGCTTGCTTCCCATCTTTGAACCAAAAAATTTCCTTTCACGTGGCAATAGCTAGTAGCCTGCTTAAGCGTTTACAATAGGAATTAAAACAGGAAATTTTAAACAGGAAAAAACAAAAAATTACCGTTGTTTGATAGATCTAGTTCTTGAAGCAGCGGCAGGCTTGCAAATGCTCGATCTTCAATCTTCTTAATTTTATTTGCTTGCAGGTTCAGTATTTCCAGAGTAGTCAAGCCAAGAAACATTTCTTTATTGATTGTTGTCAAGGAGTTTTCTGTTAAGAAAAAAATTCTATAATAGGTTTTGGTCGGGGCTCATTATTTGGCTTTAAACTTGTGCGAAGTTTGGATTCAATCCAATGACTCACCCATCATTGCCTTTTTTAAACTATTGAATACCGGCTTATTCATGAGCTTAGTCAAATAGGCAACTACAAAAAGAAAACTGTATTCTCTAAAGGTGTAGAAAGACCGATTTTTTCCCAAATGCCCAATGTGGCAAATGACTTTTGCATCATCCATGTTTTCATTCATGCGAAAGAGCTCTCGGTCTACTTCTGATTGGACCACCGTAACCCGTGGACTTTTTGACCGCAAAACCTGTCTGGATTTCCGTTGAGTGCCTTACGCAAGTGCACAACAAGCGGATTTGTCCGCTTTTTCTTCACACTATTTCTTTTGAATTGAGCTTCAGGCAAGAAACCAGCAAATTTCATTCGTAACGTCTACGGTATGACCCAACAGCCAAAATTGAATTCAACCAGAACTGAACTCAGATCTACAGACAGTGAAGCGGACACTCTAACTTTAACAGACACTGCGCTTCGCCAAAAAGACCAACGTTTAATTAGTAGCGACACCTAGCGTAGCCAATAATGGAAAAGTATTTGTTTTTACCTGACAAGTCGAGCTGTTTTAGGCTTGCCATTCCGGTAAAAGTTGAAGAAGAAATAGATTCGAGGAGATTTCCTTTGAAAGTAACGTAAGTCAATCGATCCAAACCTACCAAATGACTTGGATGCAGACTAGTTAAACTGTTGTATTGAAAATTTAGAGTTTTCAAGCTGTGCAGGCCCACAAAGTTTCCATTTTCAAGTTTTTCTATGTAGTTGTATTCCAGATTGAGATATTCCACCTGAAAGTATAAAAAGTTAATTAAAGTTTATTTAATTCAGGCCAAACTGCTGCGTCCACACATGACAGCCATGTTTAGATGACGTTTCCGAACATTTGTTTCATCTCCTCACGTGACTTCCGCAATATTCTGGTTCTGCTGACGGGACATTTACCGCAATAATCCCTGCTTGGTCGTAACAATTGCAGAAGAAATTCCTGCCCGGTGGTTTGAGCGTCCGGTTTGCAATCCTTAGGAATGGGTTCATTTCCCAGATCAAGTCATACCAAAGACTTTAAAAATGATATTCATAAATCTCTCGCTTGGCGTTCAGCAAACAGAGTAATGTGAAGAATTAGATATAAATATTGCAAATTTACTTGGTTGCGATTAAAATATATCCGTGCGCCAAAAAATCGATGCAGTTGAAAAATTGGCCAAAAACAGCATATTTTACTTCACTTATAGACTTGTCTTATGTATAGCAGTAATGGTTTTTGGTCTAATGAAAACAAGTACGTAATACTCGTACATAGTCTTGAAAGCAGTGGCCTGCTCAATGGCATATTGTTCAACTACGCCATTGGCTTGCCTGTATATGCTCGCCGGGTGTTGGCGGACCTTCTAAGCTTCACACAACTAGGCTTTCAAGCTTACGTTTTTCAAGCCGACAAATGTTTTAAAGTTGGTTTTCTTGATGTAATTTATTGAGAGGTCGAGGTGCTTCAAGTTTGACAATCCCAGAAACGACAACGGCTCAACATCTTCAATGGAGTTGATACTAAGATCCAGCCTCCGCAATCCAGTCAATCCAGAAAAAGAATTCCGTTTGATTTTAGTTATGTAGTTGTCTTTCAAGGTGATAGCCTAATTGAAAAAGTATTGAAAAAGTTTTGCTATTGGAAACTTAAAATGTTGAAGTTGGACAAATAAGGATAAGTTATTTTTGAGGCCTAACGGTAGTAGATGAGAAAAACAAGTGACAACAGTCACCCACTCACACTCACACACCCACACACACACACCCAACATGATCAATTTAAAACTTCAAAATTGGCGCTATGTCGCATTACGGCGTCAATCTAGTTTTCCAAAGAATAAGTCAGCTCTCAATCAGATTAATGCATTTGTTGATTTGATGCTGAATTACCCTTTGGCCGTTTGGCTGTTATTATCGCCCATATGCGAGAAAACTCTTTGTCGATTATTCCAGAATATTTTGTGTTTCAACCCGATTCGGATTTATCAATAACGAAAACAGAGCGGATTTTCACCACAAATAGAGCAACAAAGCGAGAGAAATTGCCGTGAATTGCCTTTCCCAAAAGCTCACCAAGAAAGTAATAGTGTGATTTGAATGTGCAACTATTGCTATGTTAGAAGGCAGTCCCGCAAGATAAAGCAATGCAAGATCAATGCTTTATAAGTTTGTATTGTAGCCGACCTTTGGAAAAGGCATTAAACACGGAGATTTGCAGGGCGGAAAGTAAATAAGCCGTCAGTTTATTGAAACTTCCGAAGTAATACCAAGCAAAACTTGGTGATGCTGTCTAAACAATTGTAAGTCTACGTAGGCCACTTTCGCCATTTAGCGATTATCAACTCTGGAAAATCAAAATTTGATGTTGTGTAAATAGTTCCAGCGAAAAAGCGCAATGTGTGTAAATGTGAAGTCAGCACAGACTATCAAGCAGCTAAGTATTTTCACCTCTATGGCTGGTTGGTTACGAAACGTTCCATCTTCAATCCCAACAATCGTTAAACTTTCCAAGTTCAAACTAAAAACTTTTGATTTCTTTTCATCGGAAGTTTCTAGAAATAAAACAAAGTTTAAACCAGGGGTCAACAATTTTTCCCATATGCTTTTTTTCAAAAATTTAGAGTAATGCAAAACGCATCCAGTTTATGACACGCTTTTGAAACAACAATGCTACAAGATTTATTTTTAATTTAAATGAACACTAATATTTTGAGGTCGTCTGCAATTTGTGCTAGTTTTAGAACTGGCCTGCATGTTACTCATGTAGTGCTTGCGGGAGAAATGGTGAAACAAGTATCGTGTTGAGAAACGAATTGACCAATCAGTGTCTGCTGAATGGTACCAGAATCCAGATGATAAAATCAAAGCTGATTCAACTAAGCCAACTGCTTCAATAGCAACAGTTCATTGTACCTCAATGAAGCACAGGGGATTAACCAAAACTGTACCGATTGGATACGATTAAAATATTCGGAAAGCGCAAACAATCACACTCTCGTAAATGCCATCTTACTTTTCTCTGAAGCAAGAATTGCTTTCACTATGTCTCCATTCAATACGATTTCTTTTGAACTAAAGTTTTCACATCGAATGCTGACGTGGCTACCGTGAGATGACGTCGTTTTGCAATTCAAATCTGAAAGTAAAAGTTTGAACTCCATTTTAAGCTACGAAAACTTAAATTAGCAGTTTTGAAACTCCAGACGTGAAGAGCAAAATATTTTTGAGATTAGTTTTAAAAGAGAGTAAAAACAAAGACTGCCCAAAAAATTTTATTTGGTGGTATCAATACTAAAGGTGTTGTTATATGCCTGGTTGCGTTACCATCTCCTACCGTACAATAATATTGACCTTGAATATACTTTTCAAGATCTAGTTTAAGAAGAAAACGAAGAATAAGGGTCCGTAGAATTGAAAACTCCTTTAGAATATGCCATAGACCTATTTTTCAAAAACCATTATTTTGCTAATACTTGGAAAGCTCTCTGGTGCAAATCTTTTGTTTCAATTTGCTTAAATCTCATTCGAAATTTATTCCTAAACAGCGGTACTGTTATACTCACCACTGATCTGTTGAGAAAACGCAGAACTGGTTAAAAACAAACATATTCCAAGAATTGCAATCATTTTTAATACAATCGTATATTAGCAACAAATACACACTTTTATAAAATAACTATTTGTAAAATAAAATGCAATATTTATATCGTTTTGTGATTCTTTTATCTCAACAATCGTGATCGCCAAATGTCGCCGCCACTTATACGTGCTTCACCGTCGAAAATCTACCGTAACTACACAACAGTTGGAGCGTATTCTCACTCAGATCTGTTTTCAGCAAATCAGGGGAATAGCAGCAGCCTCGGAGCTCGTCTGTAATACTAAATACTTCACAATTTCCAGCTGCATATGCTCTTGCGATTTACTGCCGAGTCTTGACCGACCCAAACAACCTAAACGGCTGCGCTGCGATAGTTAGTCGGTCTCTTTGTCAATCTTACTTTTCCAGTAATACCGCAAATCCACTGTAGATCGCAATTTTATCAAAAACAAAACTCGCTTTTTTGTTAGCACTCGGCTTCCGTTTCTGTTAAAGTAATAAACTATCATTTCCGTAATTTCAAAACGTGCTATATCTAATGTTTAGATTTAGTAGCTATTTACTATTTACAGTTTATAGTCAGCTACATTTTTGTAATTTTGTTGTGAAAATACTTCACTGTTACGCATTGAAAATGCTTGCAGTTGAAATCTGATCGAGTTTCAAATGCGAATAGAAGGCAATTTTTAATGCAACCACAATAAGCCAGTAAAAACTGTCAATAAAATGATTTTGATATAAACACAGACAGCAGACGCCTTTGCATTGGGTATCACTAAAAATACTAACCAAAGCATTCTCAGTAAGCACATATGCTATCTGTCTTTCACAAGTCAATAAGTGGATTGATCTGTTTTTGCATTGCAATCGCTTATATAGTTTAAGAAAAGCTATATCAGATGTGCAATCTATACCAAAAATAGTATTTTACTGACAAAATCTAAAAAAGTGTGGGCTGCAAGATTAATTGACGTTGTGTCCTATTTTTTGACCCGTTTGAATTTGCCTATTAATTCAAAGAAAGTCATTAAAGTTCAGATTAAATTTTTAATAAGTTATTGCTCTTTATTTGATGACAGCTGCAGACGCTACTTAATAGATGACTAATTTGCATAACTTGCAAAGCGAAAAAATTTCATTATTTTATGGGAGTGGCATAGACCAAGTGACCTACATGGCAGAAGAGCCAATTAGTCGGTATAAATGGAAAATTATGGAAAGGCAAGAATGGGAGTTAAATCAGGAGTGAAATTCCCATTTTATCAGAACTGCCAGAAATATTTTGACAGTTTTTTTAGCGTGAAATATTTTTGGATGATATGAGATTGAAAAACCAGTTAAGAGAAAAAAATGCTGACTTTTGCTTGTTAGCAGAACCTTTTCAAAAAACAGAACCGAAAGAGGTTTCAGTATCCTAGCTCATCTCATGGTTACCTGACTGCCAAAGCTTTACACAATAAGAAAGATCAGGTTTAACTGGTAGCCCTCACAATCGAGAAAAAATTTTGGCTTACCATTTTAAAGAATTGTTCTTCAAAGACAATTTTTCTCGGACCAAGTCTGCAGCTCATCACCGTGTATCAGCTCCTTATAGCAACACCGGCTTTCTTTAAAGTTTTGGAAAATTTACACTCTCCAGAAAAATTTTTGTGGTGATTTCAAAATCTCTGCTAATTTTGTCTTTATACGATATTTTATCCTCGGCGAACACCAAGACAAAAAGAAGATCATGATCAGTTAAAAAGAAACTACACCATTATGGCATTGCACACTAACTAAGGCATTTTGAAAGTTGAGACCAACTACTTTCTACGTCTTACCGCTGAAGCATGGTTTATTAACTCGTACCCCAATGTTATAAATAGGTCGGATGATAATGGCCTACCCCAGATTCATCGACCTTATAGCGGTGCAAATTTTTCTTGCTTTAGCTATGCCACAGTTTCGTTCAACCTTCAAATGCATCACGCGAGGCTTGTCAATCTATGATCATTTGCTCCTAGCCAAGTCATCAGTTGTAAATTTATCAGGTTTAGTTCAGCCACAATACTGACTAATTTTTTTCTGATTTACCCCACGTTTATTGTATATCTTTATCGTTTGAAATTTTTTCAGTTGAGAGAAATCACAGTGCTGTTAGCTTGAGATTTGCTGCTCGCGCTCAGGGTGTAATGCCACTCAGAGCACTACTTTTATGATGATGCTTCACGTCTTTGCCAAGCGAAACGTTAATAAAAATGCATTTTTGTATTGCTTTGTTTATGCACTATTTTTAAACCGCAAGAACAAACAACATTCCTTGCAGTTTCATTACGACATGTGCTATTCAAGTGAGCAACTATTTTTCAAAAATTCTTTGTTTGAAATAATATTTGTTTATTGATAGTTAGATATTTTTGATAGTGGAAGCAAATGTTTTTAAAATTTTAAAACTTTTCTCAGTAATTGTTCTGAAAAGTCTCAATCGTAAGTAATTCAAATTGTATTCAATCGTAGATTTGTTTCAAGATATTTTAGGTTAAATTTTGGTCGTCAAATGTTTTATTTTTGGCATCTTTTTAATAAAAAAAAATATTCCAAGCTACATAAAAGTTCAAAAAAGTGTAGACCAATTAAGCAAGGCGCGTAGGCTATTTGTAACAACGTGACATAAAGCGACTGTCAAACCTATTTTAGGTTGGTCGCAATATTGACGTCGCCATTTACAACTTTGCACAGTCTATTTTCATTGGATTTCCATTAAAAGTTAATTTATTTCAATATGCGTTACAATTAAGGAGAGTCCAGAAGCTGGCATTGAATAGAATATTTTTGTGAATCAACTTTTACTTCCAAATAAATATCGAAGACAAAGCTTCGCCGCAATAATAACTCTGAATTACGTCATCAAACTTCTACAAACGGATTATTCGGACTTTTCAAAGCTGAGTGAACCTTTAAAAATAGTCATTTAGACAAGAGCGAACAGACAAGACTCGGTAGCATATTAAACAGGAAGGCTTAATACGCGACCGATTAAACCGCGTCGTCACCGCATGATTGCAAAGCATTGTAATTGAAATATTGCATATTTGCGGACCAGACCTGCAGAAGAGCGCGGAAGAGAGAGAAAATATATTTTGTTTGTTTTTGTGCACACGCTGATATAGAAAAACAACAAACAAAATATTATAGGCGAAGGTGAAAAATTATAAAACCTTGCAACTAATTGGTAACGCAGCATATGCTGCGTTACCAATTAGGTGCAAGGTTTTATGCAACAAAATATTGTAAGCAAGCCAAAACAAAATGAATATGCAATGAATTATCCAAAGTCTTGGCTGCGATCGCACGTAGCTGTTACTCAACCAGGAATAAAACTTCTTGCCGATGTTTAGAGCAGGTTTCGAGACCAGGTTCCTCAGCTTAAAACTGAGAGCGAACAGAGTGACGCTGCCTTCGCTCTCAGTTTTGAGCAGAGGAACCTGGTCTCGAAACCTGCTCTAAACATCGGCGAGAAGTTTTATTCCTGGTTGCGTAACTTCCATGCGCGAACGCAGCCCAAGTCCAAACACTTCCAAAGCCAGCCGAATGCAACCTCTAGCCAAGCTGGGTCAATTGCACCTAGGTTGATTTGGCCACCGATCAAAGTTCTTTTGCGAACATGAGCTTTTTTGAGTAATCAGCCACTTGGCTCGCTGTAATAAGGAGCATTTTTACGATGAAAATCATTTTCACTTTATTATGAGAGCTACAGGTTACACACTCTTGTTTCAAAGATAGAGCGATTGTCTCGATCTGCTTCAGAGTTTACAAGTTTCGTTTTTCTTGAATTTCTTAGTAGCAGGACTTGAAGAAGTCATTCATTCCAGTTGTTATGATTATCATTAATCACACGTTTTTCTTCATTTCATTATGTACTTTGGGGTAAAAAGTTTTTATATGTTTTCTTAATTGGATATTTGGAACACTTCTCAATTTTATTTGGAACCTCATACCATACTTGCCACCCTGAAAATGTTATTAAAGGCTTTCTTAAATACTGTATCTCCTTATGGTGGAAATATTGTAATTGTTTTTAGCAGCATATTCTAGTGTTGTAAAAATGTATTAAATTTGTGGGCATGGCAAGCTGTTAATTTTCCAAATATAGTTCTTCAGTTCGTTATTTTTATACGTCCTTTGGCTTTTCTCCTCAAATACTTTTTCTACAACTTTCATTACATGTTTGAGCATTCTCAAGCTTCTGTAGCCCCGGCATTCTTTTGTAACCCCTTCACCTTGGCACAGGATATTAGCAAATTCTTTCTCCACCTCATAGGCTTTTCTTCCCCATTTATCACGTTATTTTTAATCTTTGCCAAAGTACATTCAACCTTGCCCAATCGAATCGCTTCAATTGGTACACCACTTGGCCCAATTGTTTTATTTTTTCGTTATAAACATGTGTTGCTTCAATTCCAGCGGGTTGTCGCACAAATTTTCTTCATTTAACAGCTTCTCACACTATTTCTTTCAAAACTTCAACCTACTAAGACTAGCAACTGCTTTTTTAACTGTCGGTCTTGATCTCTTGTGCATGGACTTCCAATAGCTTCTCTTTTTCACATTGCCTTCGTTTTTTCCATGCGATAGATATGTCTCATTTCTTCTTCCATTCTCATTTTCTCAATCTTTTTTTTGCTTGCTTCCTCGTGAATGGCTTTAGCAATCACTCTCTTAGCTTCATTTCGTTCCTCACATCAGAGATAAACACGATTGTAATCGTAATCGATAATTTGTAATTGATTGCAGCATTTTCACGTGATTGTAATCGTGATCACATTCGATTTCGTGGTGTGTAATCGTGATAGTAATCGTAATCGACCTGGCGAAATGTGGTTCATACATTGCAGACGCAAATCGGTTAGAATTGGCGCAGATTTAAACCTTGTTTTTTATTTACTAAATAAATTGTGTTTGTAACTTTTTTTCAAATTTTTGCCGAGCATTGTAGTTGTAATCGTAATCGAGACAATTACAAAATGAGATAATCGTAAACGTAATCGAATTCGATTGCATGATGAGTAATCGTAATCTTAATTGCCCTAAAAGAATGCAATTTGTACATCTCTGCTTCATACACAAACACTGCTCTTGATTTTTCATTTCTTTCATATCTCCATTTTTGTGATTCTCATTTCTCTTTTTCTGGGCTTTTTTTGAAAGCAGTACTATTCCACCAGCAAGTTTCTTATCTCCCAGTACTATTGAACCTCCACACACCACCTTCAAGATTTTTGCCACTCTGCTGTCAATCTCATCCCATTTTAAATCTTCAAAGGGTACATTTCTTGCCCTAATTCTCAATGCTTTTTGAATATTTTTTTTCAATCTCCGTACCGTGATTTTATTTAATTCCATGTTTTACTCACACCTGGCTTTCTTATGCAGAATACCCATTACTATTAAGCAATATCGCATCATAACCTTTATTAGGGATTGCGTTTACATTTACCTCCTTATCCTTTAGAATTGGCATTCCAGGGATCTTGCGGGGGCACCCCAGGGATCTTGCCTTGGGCCGCTACTTTTTTTTATTATACATCAATGGCATTTTGTTGATTTCCAATTTTGACACCACATTATTTGCCGATGACACTTGCTTGATGATGGCTGATACGAGTTTTTACTCGTCCTCGTAAGCTGAAAAACCTGGAACACAAAGTTCAAATAAATCTCAAAAAAGTTAAGTTTGGGCTCTGACAAAATAAGCTATCCCTAAATTTTTCAAAAACTAACTACATGATAATAAACAAGCTACCCCTAAAAACTTGTCAATGTAACTTTAAAATAGCTCTTAACGGTATTACTATTAATAGAGCGCATACTCTCAAATACCTTGGGTTATTCATTGACGATAATCTCAAATGGACGCCGCAAATAAATTATTTGTCCACGCAGCTTGCCAGATGCGCAGGACTCTTTTACAGATTGCGCAATTTTGTTTCAAGAGAAACCCTTTGCATGCTTTACTATAGTCTTGTATACAGCAGAATTCATTATGGAATTACTGCGTGGGCAACAGCAAATAAAACTTCACAAGACATAATTCGGGTAAGGCTTAATAAAATTTTGAGAATAATATTGTTTCGTAACTTATATACGCCAACTTCACAAATGTATAAGGAACTTCAAGTGTTAAAAGTAATAGACATATATCAACTTGAATTAGCTAAATTTATGTATGGACTCCATCATAATCAATTGCCTAAAAACTTTTATCATTCTTTTCTTAAGATAAATACTATTCATCAACATGAAACGAGATTAATAAATTCGACTGCTTACTACCGCCCCCGTATAAATAAATTATTTAGCCAAAAACTATTTTCTCACAGAGGTTTAAAGCTGTGGGGTAACCCCGAATCAGAATTAAAGAGCATGCACTGGGTTTCTTTTAAAAAAGCATATAAACTAAAATTATTGAAAGAATATTAACTCTTGCAAAAACTTTCGATTGTGTAAAAAGCATTTGTTGTTATTGTTGGTTCCGTTTCCTTTTTTTTATTTTTATTTTTTTTATCATTTGATAAAAACTTGAACTCAATTCTTTTTTACATAATGTGCTTAAATTAAAACAGTGTCACTTAATGGATTTCGCTTATATCCCAATCTGCTGAGATCAGGGAGTATCTCGACTCGATAACCAAAAGGTTCCTCGATGCTCCCTGGCTTTTGCTACTAGTGATTTTTTTTTGTGTATTATTGATCTGATTGTTGTGTCGGTGCGCAAGGCAAATCAAATAAATTCTCTCTTTATGACCACAATATAGGCTGTAGCGGTTCACTGTCTTTGACTCCGGGCTAAGATATCCAATTCATTTTTTTCACTCTTTGCCAACTAGAAAATTTAAAAACTCAAATGTCCAAAATATCTCCAAACTCAAAAGATGCAAACCTCTAACTTCAAAAAAATGTCTCCAAACTCTGAAGACGCAAATGTCAAGTTTCAAAAAATGCAAAACTAAACTACTTCACCTGCTAATTCGCCAAAGGATACACAAAAAAACTACACGGTGATTAAAAAAAGGCAAAGTAATCAACAAAGTCAATTAAAATGAGGTGATGTTACGCAACTTAAAAGTAAAATATAAAATTAACGCATGAATAAATTTAAACAAAACATCCAATAAATTAACAAACAAATAATTTTAAAATAATCAAAGGAATTAATTCCGACAAGGCCTTATTAATCGCTGTCCGTTATCCATCCGGTTCATAAGTAACCAGCTTTATGGTATCTTTTCTTAAACATTTATAGGTGTTCTTTAGTTCAAAACTATCTACCAACTCCGACTCTCTCTCCCCATAAGCGTTTTCGAGTGATATCCAAACCCTTTGTGTACAACTTTACATCCCTCATTGTCTTCGTCTACATCACCATTGAAATCTTCAAAAGATTTATTTTCTAAATTAAGCAGTGTGTTTGTATTCTCTTTGCGAGTTTAATTTCTACATTTAGCAGTGCATTTGTGTGCTCTGAGGAGGCCATGTGATGTGCCGAAAACGTTTGAAATTTAAATAAAAATGTTTAATGTATTGATTAATGTTTGATGCAATATATCTTAACGATTTGGAGGAGAAACAAATCTCTCAAAACAACATTTTCCATGTGCTTTCAGCAATTTCCCACTCAAATTATCATGTAAGGCCTCCCCCGACAAGAGGAGCGAAGTGCTCCTTTGGCTTAATGTTGTCTGCAAAAAAAAAATAAACACCTCAATCTGTAGTAAAAATAAGTTAGACCGGCCTTTTTAAACAGTGATCTCCAAAAAAAAGGTTTTTATCCTACTTTGGAGTAAAAATAGCTTCATTTGCCTTTTCAAGCGGTGTTCTCCGACAGAAAGGATCAAAAAGATCTCGGAAAATCCAACACTGTCCCGCAATCACAAATCAAAGTGCTGTTTCTAAAATCTTTCCTCACCTTGCCCACGTAACTTTCCAGTTCCTCTGTGGAAAACAAGCTGTCTGCGTAAAAGTTCAGGAATGGAATTTTTCATTTACGGCATGTAGGTCTATGTATTTTTAGTTTCGCCCGTCACAGCTTGAAACGAAAAGACGATCAAACAATAGCAGACGAAACAAGGAATCAATGGAGAAACAATTTAACTTTAGGCCTTGGTTTCCAAATTTTGGGTTGCGACCGCATGTGAGGCCACCTGCAATTTTTTGGAGTCGTCATTGTTTTTTAGCAACTTGATCTACAAAAAAAAATTGATTGTTATTTGGAACCAAAAATAGCAATCAGTCACTTAGAAAACTTGATCTTTAAAAAAATGTCTTGCTGCGAACAAAAAATAGCCGAAGTGTCTCTCAATAAACGTAACCTCCAAAGGAAAAAAGGTCTTCACCATTGATTGGAGGCGCAAATGAGTCGCGAATGCTTGCACACTTGTATTTTTAATTTTGTGTCGCTCAAAATAATGTTTGTGGCCATGGCTTTAAGCACGTGTAATGTACTTAGAAGAGTAAAAATTGTTGACAATAGCCGAACCATCGCCCCTGGTACAAAGTAAATAGAAAAAAAAGTGTCGCAGTAATCTAAATAAACTTATAAACACACTTTCATGAGGTTAAGTTTATGAGCGTTTTGTTTTCAAAGGCAACTTGAGTTGGGATCACCAGTCAGCAAGGTGAGGCTTTCAACCTGCGTATCATCAGTTGGAATGTAATACTTCTTTGAAGCCCTTGAGCCCAATTTCAATAACAGAAACAGGATTAAAAAAATCATTTCAGGAATAGCAACAAGCGAAAAAGTTGGGGCTTGGAGGAAAATGCATCCCTTATGAAACAAAGATGTTTTTTGAGAATAATTCGAAAATTTCGAAATAACGGTTCAACAGTTTGCGTTGGGACGAAAGTGGGAATATGATCGCTTCTCAAACTGTTGATCTTCAGAAGAAGTTCTTTTTCTATTAGCTCCCCCTTCCCGTACAAAACAAAGCGTTATGCTTTTATTAACAGTCCGTTATGTTTAACAGTAAGGTGGGTGAGTGCACGCTTGTCCATTTTTAATGATTGTAACTTGGTACGGTTTTTCTTTTGTTCGGTTATAGAACAACCGCATAAATTAAAAAAGTTAATTTCCATTGCTCAAATGTCGTGCAGGCTAATGACGTCAATACTTTGATGAAAATTTCGCTGCACACTTGCGGATGATTTTCTGCACACGGTTTGAGAAATTTGTAAAACCAAACAACGGTTTGAAAGCAAGATGAGAACTTTTGTAAGTTAGGAAAATCAGAGATCTAATAAACTAGGGGTCTCAAGATTTTTGATGCGCGTCTCAAAGCTTTTTGATGTAGTGCTCAATCCGGTTAGTGTGAGATATGAATTACAGTTTTTCCACTCAAAATTAACATCACTCAAAAATACAAGTTGTGAAGCGTGTTGGTTGAACAGTAGCGCGGCAATGGCGTCATTTTTGGTCCCAGAGCGCGAATCGTGACAAGTTCCTTCATTATAAAAGCCTAGCGCAACGCCGAGTGACGCCAGCAAACTATACACTGCAGCAAAAAAATGCAATACCAAAAGTTAAAAATGTTGTAACCCAATAAATATTATTTGAACTAACAAAGAAAATAAAGTTTTAGCCTGAATAGCTTGGTTAAAATGAGTTGCTGCTATTTACATCACTTTTTGTTAAAATTGAATAGAATTACAAATGGAATAGTAGGCCAATACGGTTTCACCGTAGACCATGGCTACTCAACTGGCGGACCGCGGTCCGAATCCGGACCTTTGAAGTGTTGAAGCTGGATTTCAAGCTTCAGGATGAGTAACAGCAAGAGCAATGAGTAACAGTTGATCAAAAACGGGACGCTCAAATTCAGTTCGAGACCTTTTTTCAATTATGGGCGACTGGATCAGCTTCACATTGGCTACAATTAGGCGCTGTCCCGCCTACGGTGGGGGTGATCTCCAAAAAAGAAAAAAAGGTCATCACCTGTTTGGCTGCCGAAAATCCAACTATTTTTCTGTATTTACTGGTAATGACAGTTTCATTTTTATCATTGCAAGTCAACAATTCTACTGGACTGGACCTCAGGAAATACTAAACTTCTCCCTCTGGACCTTCATTAAAATTAGTTGAGTAGCCCTGCCGTAGACGCTATGTGGTGAAAATCTATGACTTGTATAAATTGTAAGTAGCACATATCGTATGTGTTTTTATTTAGAAAACCTATCTTGATTTTTTTATTAAACGATCTGTATATTGCTATACGCAAGCAAATCGGCTCTCTCCCAGAAACTACTTCCTCTGCGACCATCGATTCAGGGGAAAAGCAGATCAAGGAATTGTTAGTCAGCCTAAAGCTTTTAACAGTTACTGAATAGAAGTGAAACCGAGTCCTTAAAGTGCTCCCTTTAAAACAGTATCACCTTGTGCAGACCACATTCTTGTTTCCTGACTTTTTTTTCGGGATGGAGGCCTGGCCATGGAGCCCCAGAACCAGGGCAAGATAACACGATGTGGAAACGAAGTAGAAAATAACAGAAAAAAAATCGCAAAAGAATGTGCGGCCTTGAGTCCTTAGCAAGACAGAACAAAACGATTTAAGTGACGGCCAGTTTGGTTCTCAACCATTGTTATGCCACAGCTAATTTAGAACATTAACTTTTGTTTCTTGAACATTCACGAAGGTTGAAATAAAGTTTTCAAGCATTCTTGGGAGTGATCTTGGTCTATAAGTTAGTTATGATGAAGGTCACTGCGGCAAAGCTTACTTTATACTGTACAATTACGCTACAACAAAACAATAACCTGAGTTCAAGTGCCTATTTAAAAGAACTAAATTAGCCAGACGATTATTTTTGCCACTGTGCTTTTCACTTATTTGAATTTGGTGGAAAGATTAAGTAAGTGTCTTCTACTCTCTGATGTTCTGTCGACTTTGTTACGAATGAAATTTAAAAATTCACTTTCTTTAATTTACCACATATGTGTAAAATAAGCTTATTTTTTTGGATTTAACGAAGCCTACCACAGTTGGTGGATAAATTCTGAGACCCACTTGCTTTTCAGCTTCAGTTTCAAACCTTCCTAAGCTTCAAGACTACTACATCTAGATCAAAAACGCCTATGTACCAAAGCATGCCCTAAATATTCTTTAATTTTCCCACTATCACCAAAATTTTTGTCTTATAGAGAAACGCAAAAATATGCAAGACCATATCAAATGCGCTCACAGCGCCTGTATCATAGTTAACCAAAACCTTACTCAGTCGACCATAAATCGCGCCAAATTTTAAATTTGTACAACTTGTATTTTTTAGTGACGTTGCTCAAGATAGCAATGTTTTTGAAAAGGAGCTGGGTCGAGAGCCAACTACTATGCGACATCTTGCGAAAAATAAATTTCATCGCGCCATAGAAAAGGTGAAGTAGAGCGCAATTCTGAAATTTCTTGCTTTTCTTTGTTTGATATTCGTAATTCAAATCATAGAAATGAGGTAAAAAAAGGAAGTGTGGGAAAGAACAGAGTAAAAATACACATCTGTCAGTCAATCGAGTGTGAAACAGAGTTGGAACGTCATTTCCACACTACCACACCTCTAGTCATGGCATGTACATGACATGGTGGATAAATTCTGAGACTCACTTGCTTTTCAGCTTGGCCGGCGCGGTGGTGTAGTGGTTAGAGCGTCCGCTTCGCAGTCGGTAGACTAGGGGTTCATTCCCCTTGTTGAGTCATACCAAAAGACTTTTAAAAATGGTATCCACAGATTCCCTGCTTGGCGCTCGGCATTTATGGGAGGTTGTAGAGAACAAGCCGGCAAGTTCGCTTGTTGTGTCCTTGGGCAAGGCACTTAACGGGACGCCTCCGCCTTTATGTGGAAGTCAGGTGGCCCAGACACCTCAAAAATGGCAATTCCCAAGCGAGTGCGGACGTCCCGTCCAAAATATAGCGATACAATTCGCTTTCTCGTGAATGGAGGATAAATATGAACAAATACAAAAAAAATGCATCTTTTATTCTTCACCTTTAGCTGTGTCCTACGTTAATGGACTGCGGAGCAATAGAAATCTAGCCAAGAACAATCTATGCCGGCATCCATCTTGTAATTAATGTAATGCACCTACAACATTCGCCAGTCAATTGAGTGTGAAACGGAGTTGGAACGTCGTTTCTACACTACTACACCTCTAGTCATGACATGTATATGACATCTTTTATTCTTCACCTTTAGCTGTGTCCTACGTTAATGGACTGCGGAGCAATAGAAATCTAGCCATGAACAATCTATGCCGGCATCCATCTTGTAATTGTTGTAATGCACCTACAACATTCGCCAGTCATTCAGCAATGATTCGGCTTTGTTGAGTGCTGACAAAGCTTCCAGCTACCGTGAACCTAATTTAGGTCCGACAAGTGCTTTTTATAACAATGTACAAGAGTCATTCAAAAAATACGCGGAATTTTTCAATTTTTTGTTGATTTCTATTCACAATGAATTTATTTTTCAACATAACCTCCGTCACGGTCGACGTACTTCTCCAGATGGTGTTTCCATCCATTTATGCCATTTTTGAAAAATTCTGCAGACTGATTTCTAAGCCATGTTTTTGCTGCATGTTTTGCCTCATCAGTGCTATTGAAACGGACTTCTTTCAGAAGTTTTTTAAGTTTTGGGAATAGGAAAAAATCAGATGGGGCTAGATCTGGGCTATAAGGTGGATGTGGCAGCAATTCCCATCAAAATTCTCTCAAAATTTCCTTGGTCACCCTTGCAGAATGCGCTGGAGCATTGTCATGATGGAAGTGGATTCCTCGGTGAAGCTTGCCTGGGCGATTTTTGCAACAAAAACAAGGCTTAGAAATCAGTCGGAAGAATTTTTCAAAAATGGTATAAATGGATGGAAACACAGCCTGGGGAAGTTCATCGACCGTGACGGAGGTTATGCTGAAAAATAAATTCATTGTAGACAGAAATCAATAAAAAATTGAAAAATTCCGCTTATTTTTTTGAATGCCCCTCGTACATCAAGAGCAGTTTGTGTTAATTTGAAAAAAATTTCCTCAAGAGTGCAGAGAAATTTGCGCAACAACACCAGAGCTCTCGAAACAACAACGTAGCCAGAACTGAATGCATAAAGCGGCGTAGTACTCCGGAGTATTGGACTTGAAGCAGCAGGCTACAAATAAAGCATAACCTCACCATAACAAGTGAAGACACAACTAGTCGTCTCCCTCTATCATTTATACTTCGACTACGAACCTGGTTATCGTCCTAAACATTAAAAACAAGTCTTGGTGATTGCCATCTGCATCATGAGTCTAGGCAATGACACTGTGCCTGGTTAGCCTACACTTCTCTTGGAGTAGTAGGCCTATTACAGAAAAAGGTTTTGAAGGAAACTGCTTAATCTAGAAATTACGCATCAAGAGTACTTCACAGTACCGTGAAACAAATCGTGCTTCAATTTTTATATCAGCACATCTTAATTCGTGTAATGCCTTACGCTTTGTGGTCTCTGACATTTGTTTCACAAGCAACTTCCTTGTGTATCGTGTGGTGAGTTGCATTCACTGTATATTACGTGATGAAACAATTTTTTTATGAGTAACAATAAAGTAGATTCTACGCGCATTGTTTGACTGCCTGTTTTTGCCGCTTTAATACAATACTCACAATTCTTTTTCTAATAACACCGATGAAGCTCTAAACTAAGTTGCGAATAGGTTATCATCGTCAGAAACAAGGGCAGGAGCTCCTCTTAGACCAGTAGTTTCCAAAATTTTGGTAATCATAAACCTTTGAACTGGAACCCAATTAATATAACATTGAGCTCTGTCAAATACTGTAGCAGAATCAATAATCACACACTGTGAATATTGAAATATGATTCTGATTACTGCAGCAAATATTAATCTCGAAAACAAATATCAAACGATTGCCAAGGGCATAGCAAAAAAACCATTTGGAGAACGCCAAGCTTTTTCTGGAAATTCTGACGTACAAAGAGGTTTGACCACAATTATGATATCATAATTCAGATCTTTTAGCTTTCACGACAATTTTGCATTTTAAGTTGTTTTAAGTGGTTTGATTGCAATTTGATACTATTATAGCCAATTGAAGTTACAGAAACATATTAAGTACTATCAGTTACTTTCTTTTAATTGATGAATATCACAGAAAAGTTTTAAAAATATCTAAAAGTTAAGAAGAAATCAAAAGAAAACGATACTAGCCTGCTTGCAATCCTGCCAAAGCCGTCAACAATTTTGTTCGAAATAGCCCCATCGGGTTCAAAAAATTTACGGGTCACGAACCTTTTTGTTTGTCACCCCAGGCTTTATGACAGTTGCTCAAACGGAAATAAATCTATAGTTAATGCAAAAAATGTCAGCAGAATTTGAATACTGCATAAACAAAAATCAGCAAAACAAAAACATTAGGCTTCTATATTGACATAAATGGGGGTTGCTTGATATGTAGAACACAAGACCAACTTTTTTTATATTGTTTCGCAGGCTTTGTAAAAAGCAGTGTTTTTGGGTGGCGCATTCGATTTTAGAGTATGTTACATTAAGTAGTAGCTTAAACTCTACCGCACCACAACGACCTTTTATAATTAAATTTTTAACTCCATCTATTCCTCTACACCCTAAATAAGTGACCATTGCGATAGTATTCAACCAACCTATATTTGGCTCACGTTCGCTTTACAAATTTCATCACGCCCTATAAAAGTTCGGACTAAACAGCTGTTGCGTGAATAAATTTAAATTCAAACTGCTACATAAAATGTGTTTTTTTTATTATTATTTTGATCTCAGAACCCCTACAAAAATCTACTTCTAAATCATAAAGGAAAATTTTACATCCAGGCAGTCACGGATCCCCCGAAACCACTTTATCGACCCAAAGTTGGGAGCAACTACCTTGGACAAATCGTTATCTAAAAATAGTCTAGCTAAACAAGAGGGTTCAAATATTGCTAAACATATTGCCTTGCAAAATGCAAAAACCCCAAATGTTCGTGAACTAGACAGAAGTTACCTTCATACCTGATTCACTTCCCTGGAAATGAATCAGGTATGAAGGTAACATTTGTCTAGTTTTACCTTCTGGTAGTGTGCACCAAGTAGAAGCGGTGCATCGCTTTGAAACCAGTCTATGCAGCATTAACAATGCGATGAGTAAGTCATCAGTCTTAATTAAACAAAATATCGTTGAACAATAATAACCGACAGAGGAGGGCACTTCCGCAAATTGCGGACTCCAGTTTCTATTTGCGGACCTAATTTCCTACCGCAAAGCAATAGTAGTGATGCCTGTTCCGCAGTAAAACCGCTTGGAAAAAGTGGACGCTCTTATTTTCTGGGTTGGAGGTTGACGTCCGGGAGTTGATGACCTTTTTTATGTTTTTTTGGAGATCAACGTCTGGTCGATGGCAAAATTTGACCTCCAAAACTAAAAAAAGTCATCACGAAGACAAAATAACAGTAAATACTGTGGTCTAAGTTTGCGGAAGTGCAATGTGCATTTGCGGTTGCGGAATTGCGAAAAGTTACCGCAAACCTATCGCAAACTTGCGGTTGCGGAACACCTCTTGCAGTTTTGCGGAATTTGCGGTTGCGGAATTGAGTGTAAATTTGCGGTGCCCAGGTCTGATAACCGAGACATTATTTCAGTATCAACACTACTTTCTGGATCACATAAAATCGTGTGCAGTTGCTCACCACTGAGCTACTTAAAAAACCTTTAGTTACCTCGCTGCTTCCACGCATACAGTGATAGAAAACATCTTACGTCATTTTGTAGTTGTGAAGTGATCATAGCCAAAAATATAAATTGCCTTGTCTAATATGTTCGATGGTTAGAATAGTTTCATAATTGATAGCTACTATACCTTAAAGCGGCTTACGAACAAACAATGATAAGAATCAAGCAATCTATTACAAAGCATTACAAAAACACACAATCCGAGTCTATATTTCGTAGAAATTCTAGATATTATATTAATAGTCGAAAAATGTGGCATGAAGCTTATGTTATGCCGAAAGCATATTACTATGCGTACTGTAGGCGACAAAGAGGAAGTAAGTTAATGGGTTGCAATAAACGCATGTTTGTGTGTGGGAGTAATACACACCTTGTCAAAGCTTTCAGCAGCTCTAAATGATACAACTACTGTACAACTATATGTGAGCGAAAAAAAAGCAACAGTTTGGCAAAGACGGACATGCCGTGGCGTTTAATAGATTTGAAATATTGAAACCACTGTAATCTAACCGTTCTCCAAAAAAGCCAAACCTTCAGACGGTGAAATATGCAGTTTTTTTTTAATGCAGCTGCTACAGATTTTGGAGCAGATTGCGCATCAACACACTAATTATGGTGTAGAAGACGCGATGAGTAACACCTTTAAAATCCAGTGGAAAAAATCATAAAAGTTTTAAGACATTCTCCCAAAAATTAATGTACTAGTAGACAAACCATTGCCAAGCCGCAAACCAGAGAAGTTAATGTTTCGGTAAGCTGATTAGCCTTGTTGCTCACACTGTGAAACGTTAGCAGACTGATGACCTTCAGCCAAATCCATATGAAGTCTACTGATCTTTTTATTTAGAGCAAACTCAAATTCAAACAGCTGTTTTATCTCGCCTAATACGTATGGTAAATATGATAATTCTTTACCGCTTTGGTTTAGAGAAATATTCAACCAATTTAGTGTCAGTCACATGAAAAAGACACGAGTTCGTGAAAAATGCAAAAAACGGAACTGGCAAAATTTGTGAAGATGTAGGCCAGGGGTGGCCAAACTACGGCCCCCGGGCTGCATCCGATCCGCCGAATACCTTGGACATTTTTTAAGTGGCGTGATTTTATTGTTATTGTTGTATTACAAAACATTTTAACACATTATTTTTGCATAGATTACGTAAATCGCACTGCATTCGGGCCTCCAGTGCCCAGGCAGTCGCGAATTCGGCTTACGGATCAAAAAGTTTGTCCAACTCTGATGTAGACTATACTTAAACACTTAGTATTTACCTTCAACTTCCCTAAATTATAAAATGACATGGCGGAGTAATGGTATCAAAGCTGATGATCTACATTAGCAAACTAGCGGTCAGCGAAAATAATTTTCAGTCAACTGCGCCCACCTCTCGACTTATATTAGTTTTGCATACATCACGGCTTACAACATACTCCATGCGCTTATTGCAGAAAAAAACGTTGCCAGCGGCAGTTCAAAGGTTTTCAATTCACGACAATCAAGCAAATATACTTGGTGCAGATTTGCAACTGAACAACATCAATTGACAACCAAAATAGTACACACAAATCCACATAAAAAGTGGCATAACGTAAGTAGACATATTAACTGATGCACAGAACACTAACAAAACATTCAAACAACTCTTAAACGAGCCACCTTTTTTCTTTATTACAATGATAATCTAGTAGTCGACATTACAGGCTTAGCCAGCGATTCATGCCCTTAAAATTTCTTACTCTTTAAGTGTGACGACAATAAAACGTCTATCTTCAAAAACAAAAAAAGCAATCAATAAAAATCGAGGGACAAAAAGCACGAAAAGTACATTTGGGGACTCTTTGAAGATCTGTTTCTGACAAAGCTAATGGTCGACATAGTTTCTAAAAGCCCAAATTAACCCTTTGGAATATAATTTCAATACAGAAGTCGATACAAAAGTCAAACACCAAATCTGTTCAAATGTCATGCCATACAGCCTGTAACCGCGATTACCTAGCCAAGAATACTCACAGTTACTAAATCATTCACAACTACGTTAAAATCAGAAAAACACAAAGTACACAGAAACACGTGGATAACCAGAACAATTTTGTGCTTGCAATCATAAAGCAAATGATTCTTCTTCAGGTGTTCGGGCAAAATATTGATCAAAAAGATATAATTTTTTAGTTGAATTTATCACGAAATCACGAAAAAACTTACACACAATAAACTTGTATTCGGACTAGCTTCCGAGTTACAACTACTGTGGGCACTACGCATTACAGAAGTGTCGCAACCATCCAAAGAAAAATTTACTTACGTGATATTTTGTAAGCAGCGTAGCACGATAAAATGAGCTTTAGATTTGTTATCAAAAGACTGCTAATAAAAGTCCTCAGAACGTTTTGTAGCAGGAGGAACAACCGTTTGCACCAAAGCTCGCGTTTTCCCTTCAAACTATGACTTGCGCCGACCACACAAACATGTAAAAACTGCTGCTGACTTAACGAATTTAGGTCTTTCACACTCTTCCAAACTCTCCTTTCCGCTTGGTGTTCGATGAATCACACTTCCCAGCACAACAAAAAGTTTGCTGGCAATGAATTGGTAAATCATTTAAATTCAAAAATTTTGGGGTATAAAAAATTTAGTGGCCGCATTTATACAGATCTTTTGCTCCAACCAATTTTTTGGCAAAGCTTTGCTTCGGCTACAATGACATTTGCAGCCATAGTTAGCTGGTAGTTAAGCACAAATAAAATCAATACATGGCAGGGTCTCAACCGGTCGTGAATGGCCCATTAGTGGGTCCCAGCATCATAAGTCCTATGGGATTCACGTTACGAAAATGTGCACAAAACTTTAAGAAGTGGGCCAAGACCATAAAAAGGTTGTGAAAACTCCTCATCTAGATTTTAACATTACTCTGCTTTACCATTATAAAATTTATATCAACCGTTAGTACGTGATATCACTGAAGTGTCATCAAAATTGATTTTATCCAAACAACCTTCAGCTAGCCTAAAACTTGCATGCAATCATCAATAGTATCTGTGATGTCATTGCTTTGAAATTAGGCCATTTAAAATCAAATTCTGTTGTTAAATCCTTGCGCATAAATATTGACATTTGATTCAACAGTAGTCTAATATTTGCAAATACAGAACATTGCCGTGCTGAAAACTCAACAGCAATATGGTCAGTCATAGTTTTTGTTGAAGGGCGAATGGCAGTCATAACTTGATAATGCATTCAGCACCGGGATATTTTGGAAGATTTAATTTATATTTTTCTTCCAGAGCTTTTGGCACAAACCTTCCCCCTAAAAAATGATACCTTCCTTGAAAAAATGTGGCACATCGTTTGGGAGCAGTGAGAGAAATCAGACAATCTGGTTTTATGTATTTGTCGTCCACATCTCCTTTTTCAACATCCCATCCAGAGGGAACGTCAATACTACATATTGGTGTCTCATCTAGCTGACTAAGAGTGCTCATAATGGTGTCAAATGGAGGCCTAACACCAGATCCCGATTTGAAGCTGAACCCAAAAATAGCATCAACAATACATCGATATGTCGATTCAATTTCGTCCTCTTTCGGCATTTCAGCAATAAAATCTATGCCCATCTTTTGACACTGCATTACCAGGCTATTATACAATGGTCTGTTGGTTCGCTTTGGATATAATATAGTTGGCTTGTAGCCAAACAAAGATAAGTGTCTTGCACAAACCAAACCATCTCCACCATTATTACCAGGGCCACAAATGACAAGAACATTAGCATTAGAAGTTTGTGAAGACACAGGATAAGCTTGAAACACTGCATGAGCACAGCTAAGACCTGCTAATTCCATAAGTTGATCAACACTGAAGTTGTAATCATTGAAAAGTTCATTGTCAATAGCTTGAGCCTCTTTCTGGTCTAAAAACTTTATCGGATTGACAGCAGGCATAGTTGTTAACGAATCAGTATCAGATTTCCAAAATACAGCTGATGAATTAGCCTGGCACTGCGGAAATAAACTACTTGTTGAAGATCCAGAAGTTGAAGGCAGCTTGCAAAATATGCTTAGTGATAAAAAGTTTTTGAATACTCTAACAGAAAGCATAGCATGCCTTAAAAACCTGTGAATTTACAAAGCATGAGCCTTAGTTGCATAGTAGATACAGGGGAGGGGACATGCTCTTTGCTTCCTCAATTGCATAGCACCAATTCTGGCAACCACATGGCTTTCAAACCATTTTTGGGGACACCATCCTACATCAGACACTGCCACAAGTTGTTAATATTGCACCAGCAACTCTAGCAACAAACACTGTAGTTAAAGCACCATTTGTATCACCTTTCACCTCATACGAGTTATAGTAAGGCTTATGTGATAAAGCAACGCACTTTAACAATGCCCTTTTCAAATGAAAATCCACTTGTCCGTATGGTACTAAAGTCTAGAAAGCAAGGCTGTGGAACACAAATGTGTGAAACAGCTTTCATCATCCTGCTATTGTAGTTGCAAACCCCATTTTCTTTATGGGCAGTCTATATTAATCACCGGTTTGGTGACCCACTCATCCCAATCTGGTTTTGTGCTCTCTCTTTTGTTAATTTTGGCAAAGAAACTGATGAACCTTTGGTTATGAACACAGATATATCACGACCTGTACAAAACTTTAGACCTACTAGAGCAGTGGTAAGCTCCTATACATGTGTAGGAACTTAGGGCGATAGTTTAACTAGACATAAAATCACAGGAGAGAAATGGCAAACGAAAAAAATACATTGGTATGACACATTACAATTATGTACATAGCAAAAACAAGACTTGTTGAATGAAATTTAGAGAATATATGGAGTTGATTTATGAAAAAGGTGTTTACTAAATATAAAAATACCAATCAACCTGAGTTGTATGAGGTCAGCAATGCTGTGGAAAAGTGAGACATGGTGTCTGAGAAAATGAAATCGCAATTTGAGAAAGACTAAGAGAGTAATGTGTGTTGTAAAATTAATTCTAAAAAAATGATGGCAATGTTGGGTTTTACCAAAATGTTGATTATGAATTACAGAAATTCCTATTAAACATAAAATTATTGAAATATGGGAATTTATTTCAAAAAAGGAATTAATCACTTACAAAAAAGCTACCAATACAAACTAAAGAAGTTAGGAAATTGCAGAAATACAAAAATTAATGGAAGCCAACAAAAACTTGAAGTATAATCACTTAATTGGGTAAAATTATATAACTGAGTTTTGGAAGACATTGCTATACCACCACTGCCAGCATCTGATCCAAACAGTAAAAGGTTCAGGGTAGTAAAAGGATAAGCTTTTGGCCTTGGCCCGGCTTGTATCTGATGCAAAGTGGATGCCCTTCCATAAAACGAAGACGAAGATAATTGATTGGAGTTAAACCAATAATAATTTTCACAAATTTCTGTATTTTTGTGATTCCCGGAATTTAATTGATGTTTTTCATATTTCAGTGAAAATTACCCTATTTCCATAAATTTCCGTTAACTTAGTGTTGTCTAGTGGAAGACTATTATATATTCACTTGAAGAGGAAAAATGTAATTGATATAATGAAATGGTGCAACAATATTTTTAAATGTGCAAATTGGTCGAGGTTAGTTTAGTCACGTGAGGACAATGCAGTGAAACGAACCGAGTGGTGAATTTGCTTTCAAAAAACTGAAATTTAAGCACTTAGAGCTAATGGTGCATCCAGCAGAGCCTAGCAAATACACAGAAACTTCACTGTTAGAAAAGTTCTCGCACACATAGCACAAACGCTCATTAAAAGCAAAGTATAATTATTTAGCAGGCATAACTAGCGTTTGCACAATAGTTGACATTTCAGGTTCAAATAATGATTTGCATTAACCACAAAAACACACATGAGTGACTCCGACTCAAGTCATTTTGCATTTTCATGAACTTCTTGTCTCCCTTGTGTTCAATGAGATGAGTTTTTCATAAACATGAACAAATTTCGATTTTAAAATAAACTCTTCTGTCTGACTCATATCTAGCAAAGAGTTAATTAGTTTCTTCAGAATGTTAATCTCTGTAGTTTACTGGCATCATATAGGCAATCTGTTTTTGACAAGTTGCAAAAAATTTCCGAAATGTATGCTTGACTAGTAGGTAGCAACTGCTTTTTTTATTTGTTAAAAGAATATGCTAACAGGCCAATGAAAGTATACCAGTAGTCTTTTAGGTACAGTACTTTTGCTGATTCCTTGTTAAGTCACTTAAGTGAGTTGGCTACTTTTCACTATTTATTGCAATGCTAAAAATGAGTTTGCAACATGCTGAGACAGATAGGCTATTACTAAATAAGGTCCATGATCTGTGCAATGTGTACAATGTCTGTTTTGCAAATTAAACTAACCTTAACTGTTTGGCAGCAGGAGACCACAATCGTGGTTTCATGGTAAAATGCAGTATGCCATAATTGTGGCCTTGCAACATCCTACAACAACACTACTTGCATTCCTACTGCTTACAAATGAGTAATTGGAAATCCTGTGTAGAGCTCCCAAAACATCAAATTGACACATTCTGTTGTCATTTGCAGGTTATTTTTAGATTTGACTAGGTATTTATGGGAGGACAATTGTGTTTGTATAGAAAGATACAGTTTTATGGGCAAATTAAAAATAAATACAGTTTTATAAGGGTATTTTTTTACATATCAGCAGCCAAACAGTTAACTCTAATCCAAATAAAACTGCAACTCTAACCCTAACCTGGCATAATACCTGCCTTGCCAGACATTGCACTATTGCAGACATGTAGTGATTATAACAACTGTGCTTACTCTGATTAGGTCTTAAGAATTGGCTGAATTGCTTAAAGTTAAAATAACCTTAACTTCCTTTCTAATGTTAACTACCACTGATCAGCTAATTCTAACCAGCGTCGCCAAAAGTTTGAGATCAAAAAAGGCCAGATTTATAACAAAGAGATGCTAAAAAAAGACTAGATTTCACAAAAAAGCAAAACAAGGCTAGATTTTTTGTGCCATTAGAGCAACAATACGAGTCAACTGCTGTTCAAAATATTTTCTGATGAAGGAGAAAAAGGAAGATTCACCTGCAATATAGATCCATGAAACTTCAGTCAATTCATTAGATTAAATGACTAACTTTTATTTGAGTTAAATAGACAGGAACACTGCCAATGGTTTACTTAAATTATCTAAAATCAAGTGATTAAAATCAGGTCATAAAATTCATATGCAATGTTGTAATGCTACTACTTATCTGCAAATTGCATAGTCCTGGGCAGTAAGACTATAACTGCATTCAGTGACAGGGTCCAACCTTGAGTGTTAAAGCAGCTAACTCTTTAACCCATTAAACCATTATATATTTTGGAAAATTATATCCATTCTGCAACTATTATCCTGTATATGTTTGTCCAAATTAAGTTTGAAACATTGGAGTAGCACAAAGCCATATATACTTGCACTAGAAATTCACAGCCTAGTGCGAGTAAATATGGCCCTGTGCTACTTCAAATGCTTCAAACTTAATTTGGACAAGCATATGCGGGATAATGCAAAAGCAATTTGTAAACAACAGATGAATATATTCAGGTTAATACTTTAAGGGGTTAACTGTCGTTGCTCCCAGGTCACCTGTTGGCAATGTGTAGTACCTGCTAGTCCCCTCTTTAGGGTAATAACAGTTTGGTACTGAGAGGAATGTTTTTGTTTTAGCTACTATCAAATGTTTTTATATAGAGCAAAATTTTGATTATTTGGCTGTCTGCTTTTTTAGTTTCTTTTTTGTTTTGTTCTTATATTTCTATTGTTTTGCTTGATGTTTTTGTCAGGTAAGGTGGCCATGCCTCTTTCTACAATCTTTTTATTGTAACTCTAAAAAATTTGGGTATGTTTAACATCTATTCATTCTGTCCCCTGCATTCCTTTTTTGCTCATTGTTTTATCCAATTGTCGTTTTTTTGTGTGGAGAAAACAGAAGCGAAAGAAATTGCCAACTACTACTAAAAAAAAAATTGCTCACTTGGTAAACAGAAAGTAAAGTTTAGTAATAACATTTTTGCTTCACAACATTTCTTGCTTCAGAACAACTACCGTATTTGCCGGTGTATAAGTCGATTCGTTGTATAAGTCACCCCCCTAAAATTTGACGGAAATTTACGATTTTATGATATATCTTTTGTATAAGTCGAGCTCAATTGTTTCATTATCTTAAACTTTAAAATTCAACCAGAAATACATACGGTAATCACGCACAACGAGATGCCGAACGAAGTATTGAGCGACTTCCACGTACGAGAACACATAATGTGTCCTTTTAAGGGCAGTGAACGCAATATCTGCCCTTGTAAGGGCAACCACATTATTCTGCTTTTACTGGCTTATAACTTTTTGTGAAGTGTAGTAATTACCATCACATTTGAAGCGATGAATACAAAGTTGAATTTCATGACTCGGTGTATAAGTCGAGGTCGATTTTTTTAGGTCGATTTTTGATCGAAAAAGGTTGACTTATACACTGGCAAATACGGTAATCATAATCCAATATTGTGATTCATGGCTGCAATAATATTCAGATTGATAAACTTGGATACTTAACATCACAGTACTAGACAATCAGTTAATTACTGTCATTAGATTTATAAGAAAATAAGCCTAATTAGAAAAGAAAGCTTAAATATGCTCTATAAAGTATATATAATTCAGTAATTGAAAGAAATTGGTGCACATTAACAATTAATGTTTGATTGAAAAAAATTACTGAAAAACACTTTACAAATTGGAAGAGTATTTCAATACGTTACAAAAAAGTCCAATAAATGTAGCACATAAAAAGGCAACCTTTTTTTGAGTAAAAACATACAAGTTGTCACAGACAGTACCGCAAGAAAATAAAACAAAATAACACTAAATCATCCAGTGCTTTTACCACAAATAACAAAACAAAATGATAAAAAAACAAAAAAATAAAAGCTCAACAATACATATTGTTAATAAAATGGGCTAATTTGTAGGCCTTAATCAATAGCATGGTATGCTAAAATTAAAAATTCAACAAAAAACTGATATTATGCAATGCAAATGTTGAAGTCTTATGCAAAATATCAATGTTTTGTGTGAAAAATGTTTGGAAGTTCTCAACAATTCAATTGATAAGTTACTTGAAATGTGTTATTTCTCAGTGGATGATATTTCCAAAATCGGAATTCAGTGGAAAAATATAGGCAGTGGCTATTTTGCCGTCAACAGCAATTTACCCTCAGAGACTATTTTGCTGTGAGTTATTTGTGATTGGTCAATCTAAATGATGTACTAAACATGTGACTTTTGGTCGTTTCTGATTGGTCAATTTTAAAAGGCAGTGGCTATTTCGCCGTCGACGGCAATTTTCCCTTGGAATCTATTTTGCCGTGATCATTCACGTGTGTTTATATAGCCAAATTTGCTATTATCGCACCAGTGACTCTGTGGTGTAGTGGATAGAGCGCTGGTCTTGAGATACCAAGGTATCGGGTTCGAATCTCAGCTGGCCAGGGCTTCAAAAGAAAGGCAGTGTACACTGAAGGGGCAGGCCCGGTATGTAAATGTACGGGGCAGTGTACACTGTAAGGGAGTGTGCAGGGTGGGGGATAGAGACCTGGGGGTGCAAAATTTTTTTTTTGGTTTTTAAAATTGACCAATCAGAGACGACCAAAAGTCACATGTTTAGTACGTCATTAAGATTGACTAATCACAAACAACTCACGGCAAAATAGTCTCTGAGGGTAAATTGCTGTCGACGGCAAAATAGCCACTGCCTAATCATTACGTAAAGCTGATACTTAAACTACCCTCACTGATCATTTAGACCACACGGCAAACTTTAACGCTCTACTACAAACGTCATTACCATCAATTTCAGTGGCTTATCACATCAACTTCATCACATCTTGTTTGCAATCACAACTGTTTAATTGCTGAAGCATTGTGGCCACTAAAGAAAATGTTACTATTTAAAAATAGGAAATAGAGAAAAAACTCAGTCATGCGTTTACACAGTTGCCAGTTATGAAAAAATCAAAATAAAATAAGTAATTAAACCGAAACTTCACTGTAACATTTACCATAAAAAAAAAAGACTAGATAAACCTAGGTATATAACAAAAATACTAAAAAAAGGCTAGAGGCTAGATCAGTGGTTCCCAACCTTTTTGAGCCCGTGGACCACTCAAAAATAATCTACATTACCTTGGACCACTATCTCCGATCTTCCCACATAAGTTGTAATATTTAAAAGAGTTATTAACATTGGATTTTATTATATATAAAACACGATTTATTCTAAACATCACAAATCACCACTACCAAACAATGTTTAATGACTCTCCTACATCTGATGGTTTTCAACTAACAATTCAAAGCGAGGAACGATGCCTAAGAGACACACTCATTTAATTATCTCCACGAGGCAAGGTTTGATAAGGTCCTGTCCAATGTTGTGTGCTTTTTTGCTCTTCGCAATCAAGTAAGCAGCTCTATACGACGCCATCAAGATCGGCTTTTGCATGGTTGTTGTTGTTTTGTGCAATTGAGGGAGAGTACCTTTTTGATCGTAGCGGGCTCGCTTTGTATTCAGGGCTTCAAAACCATAAGCTGCTGATCCACCATGTTTTGCAAAATGTATTTTTAGTTTGGAAGGCTTCAAACTCGAGTTTGTAAGAACCTGATCGCAAAGGATGCATTGCGCCTTCTCTGTCCCATCTTTCTCAATGTTTTTGGCGAAGCCAAATGCAACGTAATTTTCACTCCACTTTCGTTTCGACATATCAGGGTTGTACGAAAATCATTGATTTAGCTTAGATTTGTTCTAAATAAAATCCGAAACAAATTATATACAAGGTATATAAAATACTACTAGAATTCTAATTTAATCGATCGTTAACAATCTTTCCTAATTCACAAGCTCTGAGCCTATCTGGCAACTAACCTTGACTGTGGCAGCATGCCTATAAAACGAAACACAACAATGCTTATTATCACATCATCAATTATTGAGAATTAACAAAAATGCGAAACTGTTAATGGCAAATATAATGTTTTTATGAAAGGACCTCTCGTGGACCACTTGAGAACCTGCATGGACCACCAGGTGGTCCATGGACCACAGGTCGGGAAACACTGGGCTAGATTGAAAAAAAGCTAAACGACCAAAAAAAAGGCTAAATATATCATAAAAAGGCTGAGTTGGCAACACTGATCCAAACTGGCTCTTACCAAAGTCACTTGAAAAGTTTTTGTTTTAAAAATTCAAGCATCCATCAAACGTATTGTTGGGCTAGTATATTAGATGTGAAAATTAGCATCAATTATTTAAGTTTACACTGAGCTGTAGCAAGTAATTAGAGTTGTGGTCTTTTTTTTAAATGCTAAAAGCTTTAATCTTGTGAGAACATTGTAATTGTTATCTTTTACAGAAAGATGTTAAATCAACCAGTTCATATCTTTTTCTTCTTCTTCTTCTTTCGACTTCTCCCTATTCGGGGTCGCCACAGCGCGAAAGTAGTTTTCATTTGTCCCGATCGACTTCGCCTCCTTCCTTAGCTCCAACTCTTTCCATGTCTTCTTTTGCCAAACCCATCCACCTTCTCCTTGTCCTTTCTCTTTTCCTTCTACCTGGCACCGCCATCTACATCATCCTTTTTCACACGTAGCCTTCTTCTCTCCTTTTCACATGTCCATACCAGCGTATCCTTGCATTCCGAAGTTTGTCTCCTAGCTTTGCGATTTTCGCAGTCCCTCTCACGTATTCGTTTCTTATCTTGTCCTTTTTTGTCACTCCCAGTGCCCATCTTACCATGTTCAACTCCGCAACTTTCATTTTTCCCACCTGTCTTTCCGTCACTGCCATCGTTTCCATTCTATAAAGCATGCATGGGCAACCTACGGCCCGCGGGCCAAATCCGGTCAGCCAAGGCTTCTCATCCGGCCCGCCAATAAATTTTCTAGGGCTGTAGGCCTATGTAATATATCGATATTCATTTATTTATATCAATATAGGTATACATTTTTTATGGATATCCCTGTGCAAACAAAATTGAAAACACATTGCATGTAAAATAACATTACATGAATACAATCCAAACCCCACAAAAATGTGTACCTAGATTACACTTAAAATCACAATTACGGCTCCGGCCCTCAGTCAAGTTCCAAATGCACATTTTGGCCCCCAGTGACAAAAGGTTGCCCATGCATGCTATAAAGCATCGCTGGTTCAACAACACTCTTGTACATTTTACCCTTAACCCTTGCTGATAACTTCCTGTGGCACAGAACTCCAGACACCTTCTTCCAACTCATCCAGCCTGCTTGAATCCTTCTACTCACTTCTTCTTCACATCTCCCATCGCTACTAACTGTCGAGTCCAGATATCTGAAGTTTTTTGCTCTCTTTAGCTTTTCTCCTTGCAGCTTCAACTCTTTTCCATCATCCACATCCCCAGCCTTCAAATACTCGGTCGAGCTCTGGCTCACTTTCAGGCTTCTTCTCTCCAGTGCATTTCTCCAAATCTCCAGATTATCCTCTAGCTCCCTGTGATTTTGCCTACAGCACTATATCATCTGCAAACAGCATATCCCATGGTGTGTCCTTCCTAATTTCCTCTGCCATCTTGTCCATGATGATGGCAAAAAGGAATGGGCTGAGTGCTGAGCCTTGGTGAAGTCCAACACCTACCTTGAATTCTTCAGTCAACCCTGCTGCACTTCTCACAGTTGTTGTCACTCCGTCATACATGTACTTAATAATCCTTATGTAGCACTCTGATGTTTCAGCCAACCGCAAGCATTCCCACAGTTCCTCTCTGGGTACCCTGTCGTATGCCTTTTCCAAGTCAATAAAGGCACAGTGCACCGCCTTCTGCGCTTCAGTCCCCTTTTCCAACAGCATCCTCAAACAGAAGATTGCGTTGGTGTTACTTCTTCCTGGCATGAACCAAAATTGTTGCTTAGCCATCGTCACCTTCTTCCTTATCTTTGCTTCTATCACCCTCTCCCATAGTTTCATTGAGTGACTCATCAACTTGATCCCCAGGTAATTTCCATATTCTTTGATGTCTCGTTTGCCTTTGTACAAAGGTACAAGCACACTCCTCCTCCATTCATCTGGCATCTTCTCCCGCTGCAGGAGTCTATTAAAGAAGTTTACTAGAAAATTCACACCTTTATTCCCTAGAGTGATCCATACTTCCACTGGTATGTCATCAGGTCCTTGAGCCTTTCTCTTCTTCATCTTCCTCAACCCAGTCCTGACTTCTTTTTCAGAGATATCTTCCATGTCCCTTTCTCTCTCTTCTGTTCTCATTTTTCTTCTTTCTCTATGATTTTCCTGGTTGAGTAAGTTGTCAAAATACTCCTTCCATCTCTGTTTTACTTTTTTTTCTTTCATCAGCATCTCCCCGGTTTTACTCTTAATTACTCTCACTTGTTGTACATTCTTGCTTTGTCTTGCTTCTTTCTTCTCCATTGCTTTCCACCTTTTCTTTGCATCCAATAGCATGTCCACCAGTGGCCCTTGGTGCCCAGTCACTGGTAACGGTCGCTGTTATCTCGGGCTGGGACCGATCCGGTATAAAGTCAGATACGACGCGCATTGAAAACATTTGGCTAGGTTTTACGCTGGATGCTCTTCCTGTCGCAACCCTCCCCATTTATCCGGGCTTGGGACCAGCACCAAAGCTGTTCTGTTTTGAACAATCTTAGAGGCTGGGTTAAATCAACCAGTTCATATCAAAACAACAAAAAATGCATTACGAAAAAATTAAAAAAAAAGATGGCACTCCAACTCTATTTGATGTTCTCAACCCTCCTAAATGATTGCAAAATAAAAGAAGATCATTGCAAAAAGAGAGAAATGGTGATGCTGATTGTGCACTTTCTAAACTAGCTCTGTATTCTTAAACCACATGTATTGACTATTTTACAATGTGTATTGTCTTAGTATCATGTATGTTTGTTGTGGTGTTATACAGTACGTTTTCAACAATTCAAGTTGATTTTATAAGTTATATGTTATATTATTTTTGCATAGCATTGTAGGAAATAAGTTCCTTTGAGCAAGAGTGTGCTGACTGATACCCAATGGATGGGAACTACGGCAGTCACATACAAGGAAGCACAACAGTAATTATTCTTTCTTGCGTAGATGTTAGAACAGTAGAATTCATACAAAACCAGACACGACCGTCCGCCAAGACGTCCAGCGAAGAAAGAGATCAGAAAATCTCCGACCACATGATTGGCAACAAAATACTGCACGCGTCACCACAAACCAGGTCACTGCACACGTCTTTGTAAACCAGAACACTGCACACGTCACAGGAACGAAAACAACGGACAAACAACGTGATGGCGGGAAAGGCAAGCTGAACAACAAGCTATTATGAGAAAGCAACACTAACAATTATCTAGCCCTAATAAAAAAAGAAAAATAGATATGTGTGATTTTAGACAAATACAATAATAATAATACACGAATCCAAATAATAAAACTAGAATCACACACAACGGCGAGAGAAAGGTGCTGAGACGCCAAAAGCAGACTAACAAAAAAAATAAAAAAGGACAAAAAGATGTTTGGCATGGCAGCTCGATGAAGTGCGAGGCGCGACATACTACAGTATCTTTATAGGAAGGTTGCATGTGACGTCTCACATTTCGCGCCAAAAAAAGTGGATGACCAAAAGCTCTAATTTATGCTGGAGAGGTATAGGGCGAACACCAACTTTTTGGGTTATTTTGAAAACTAATGAAAAATTAATTAAAATTTGGAATGAATTATTGCTAGTTGGATTCTCGGAAAGAAATAAATTTGAACAAAAGCAATTTGGTTGAGATTTGGTCTTTCAGTTGGCTAGTATAAGCCTAGCATAGTGGGCTAATTTTTAAAAAAATGTCCCTAAGAGAAGTATCATTTAACTACCATTTGCTCCTCACTTAAAAATAAACAATACCAATTAGATACCAGTCGGTACATTAGCAAAAACAACCATTATTTGATCATTACTACCGGTACGGTAAGCTTACTTGCTGTCTTTATGAGCAAGGCATTTAACGGTATGCCTCCATCTTTATGTGGCAAACAGGTGGTGGGGTCAAGCAGTCTACCCGTCGCGGTGATCCAGTGTGACAAAAGACATGCAAACAGAGCATGAGCTCTACCCATGAATCAATAAATCGGTACCGTAGTTTTGTTTTACCCTTGGTCCAGCAACCTAGGTAATAGCCCAAACAATTGTTTAAACAACTTTAAAGAGTGGTTAAGATCACACAATTACATCTGACCTATCAATATGACTGGCCTGCAATTACTATTGACAATAAATTTCAAAAACTTACTGATTTTATCCAACAATAACTAATCCAGCATATGTCAAACGGTACAGAAGTCTGCCCTGTCATTTAGGCTACAGTATAACTTAAGTTTTCAACTTTTCAGAATGTTTATGCCACTAAATATACTGTATAAGTTACACATTACAATTAACTTAAACTCATCATTCCCAAACACGCTGATTAATCGAATATGAAACCCTCACAGAAGCTGGCTACAAATAAGCCTGCATGTTTAGCCCATAAAATTAGCCCAACTATTAGCAATAACAAGCAAACCTTAGCACCTCTTATCTTTCTTTGATCTTAGATTCATTCCTTAACATCAGTAAAACAACATATTTAACGTGCATTCAACAACTGTCACGTTTCTTCATTTGCTTTGCAAAAAACGATATCACTCCTATTCAATTCAATGCAAAAACATTGACTTTGGTCATCCACTTTTTTCGAAAGCGCATTTTGATGACGTTTGATCACGTGCGTGCAACCTTTCTATTGAGGCTGTGAATGTGGTGATCATACATATGCTACAAGCAATGTTTGTGAAAGTAATTGTGATAAAATTAAAGTAGCCAATGACGATGTTACCTTTGAAGTATACCAGACGTGCTCCAAGCTCTAACTGGAATTAAGAAGAATGAGAAATGAAGTTAGTTTTTTGAAAATTGTTTGACGTTAGAATATGAATCGCTATGATAATATGCAATTTGTGTGACTTGCAAGCAATGGCCATGGTCATGCAAGCAATGCATCGTCACATATGAGCATTTTTGTGTTTCGTTTATAATGACTACTCAACACTGACCAGTATTTTCCTCAGTTACTAATTTAGACGACATTTAGTAAACATTGCATGACCTCAGAGTAGTATCTAATATATTATCAGTCAAGGTGCATTTAATAACTGTTGTGCTATTGATTACATAAATTCATAGAAAGGGAATCAAACAGCAATGTTAATTTATTTTTTATTTATGTTAAGTTGAAAGCAACCCATGAAAAACAAAAAAATCTGGAGAATAATGTGAAGACAATTTTCAGTGAAGATCAGTTGGAGATGCTTCACAGTAAGACAGGAAAAGCTGGTCAGTGGTCCCATAAGACATTAAAAACTGCTTTGCAACTGGGACGTGCTGCAGGTGTGCAAGGGAGAGTTGACAATGTAAAGTATAGAAAATAAGCTTGTACTTCATTTTTTATTTGCCTTGACTTTGAGACGAAATGGCGTAGTGCATAGTTTTTGAAATTTGGAGCCACAACTCAAATGTCAGTGTCATAAAGACTTTACGGATGGGTTGCAAGTATGTTTTTGTTATTTTAATATGTATTTACAAGCTTATAATTGTATTTTCTATAGCCGAAGCCTTTGTTGGAAACTATTTATTAAAACAATTTTAAGTTGCAGTAAAAAACGTTGAGAACGTTGGCGAACCATGTACAATCTATAATTCTAATTAGTGTCTTCAATAATTCTTTTCTTTTAGACTTGTAGGCAGGATTTTGTTGCATACTGTAAATCTTCGAGTATAGTCCGCATTTTTTTCTGGAATTTTAAGGTCAAAATCCTTAGTGCGTACTATACATGAGGTTAAAAAAAACATATTTTCTTAAGCGTCAGCCCAGTCGCTAAATCCGATCGCGGACATCGCCATATTGAATGGTAACATGATGCACAATGGTCACATGACGCACAATGGTCACATGACGCACTACCCAGAATGCACCGGTTTTGGCGCGCTTTATTTAAACCAGTACCGGTACATTAATCTGAAATAAAATATTTTGTACGTTTCATGTCCATAAAATGCCTCGTAGATCGTATACAGCTGTGTTTAAGCTTCAAGTTATATCATATGCTGAAGAACATGGTAATAGGGCTGCCGGAAGAAAATTTGATGTTGATGAAAGTAATGTCAGGAAATGGAGAAGAAATAAAGAGGATATTAAAAAGATGCCAAGTATGAAAAAGGCAAGAAGGGGGAAAAAGGCCCAACATCCTGAACTTGAAAAAACTTTGCTTGAATGGGTAGAGGAAAGAAGACTTGGTGGCATAGCCATTAATGCAGTACACTTGAGACTACAGGCAAAACTCATTGCAAAAATAATGAAACTTAATCAGTCAGAATTTCAAGCATCACGTGGCTGGGCCAGTAACTTTATGTCAAGGCATAACTTATCTGTTTGGAGGCGAACCCTCATTTTACAAAAGTTACCAGCTGATATTGAAGAAAAATCGATGAACTTTCAACAGTTTATTATTAAAATGCGACCGGAAAAGGATTACCCATTGTCATTGATTGGAAATGCAGACCAGACCCCATTAACTTTTGATATGCCTGCAGTTAGCACAATAGATTTCAGCGGTACTTCGTCAATTTCCATTAAAACCACAGGCCATGAAAAAAATCATTTTACTGTTATGATGGCTTGTATGGCTGACGGTACCAAACTTAAACCATATATAATATTCAAACGTAAAACAGCACCCAAAAATGTGGAATTTCCCACAAGAATTATTGTTAGATTTCAACAAAAAGGGTGGATGGATGATGCATTGTTTAGAGATTGGATTGACATTGTATGGGCCAGTCGTCCTGGTGGCAAAATTAAAAAGGACAACAGCTTGCTTGTATTAGATCCATTTAGATGCCACAGAAGTGAAGATCAACTCAAGCACTTGAAAAAACAACACAAAACAGATGTTGCTATCATTCCAGGTGGTATGACCTCCATATTGCAGCCGCTAGATGTTTTTGTTAATAAGCCGTTTAAAAGCAAATTGCGTGATTTATGGACTGAATGGATGTCGACTGGTGAAAAGTCATTCACCAAAGGTGGAAGGGTTCGTGCTCCTGATCTGGCTTTGATATGCAAATGGATCGTGCATGTATGGCAAGAACTAGATCCACAGATTATTGTGCACAGTTTTGTGAAATGTTGTATATCGTCTGCATTGGATGGCTCTCAGGATGACGTTGTATGGAAAGATGATATAACTGACAGTGAGTCTTCTGTGGACTATGAATCTGAAAGTGACAGAGATTTAAACTACAATGATGCTGACATACTTACGAACGAACAAATGGACCAGATATTTAATGCTGAAAGTGACACTGAATTTGCAGAATTTGAATAAATCTTTGAATAAATGTTTTTGTTTGAATAAATCTTTTGCTCTTGCTCTTTGTTTTGTAGCTCAAGTTAGGGGTGCGTACTATACATGAGATTTAGGTTTTTCCCCCAAAAAACCCCTACACTTGCCCTGCGGACTATACAAAGGGGCGGCCTATACTCGAAGATTTACGGTAGATAAAATATAATACATGGTAAAGACCAATTATAGCTGTTTGTTCTTTCATCAATTTGTTTACTTGTTTTTTTTTGCAGCTGTGAATATCTGAGGAAAGTTATTTGTTTTCCATTGCCTAGTTATAGAATTGTGTGTCAGCATCTACAAAGCATTAAATTTTACCCTGGATTGCTCTATGTCAATCTGGATTGGATGGCAAATAAAGATGTCTCATTATTCAGCTAGTGATAGATATTGATGTTTGGCGCTAGACGAAGCAAATATCTCAAGGACTCAATATGACTTATCATTACAGCAATTTGTCGGAAACGTTTATGCTGAACTTAGTGGTGCGAGTGAAGCAGAAATTATGCTATATGGCAAAAGGCATTACAACGAAATTTGATAGGCCTTTAATTTGATGTATTTGTTGTAAGCATTGTGGTTGATGGTAAGAACTTTTCGAAAAGTAGCTGGAGACTGGTGCAAATAGGGGTGAAGCTTGGCACCACTAGTATGATATGCCTAGTTCAAGAAATACTCAGTAGTTCAGATGGTAAATTTATTTTAATCGCACGGTTTGCCCAGGACGCTCTTGAGAATTTATTTTCTTAAATCAGGGGTCAAGGTGTCCCCATCCACAACTCGTTCAGTTTTGTCAAGCACTACGCTTGGTGTGCCTTAGTCATTTCATGATGATACCAAACTCGTCTAATTACGAAGAAGACGATACTCCAATGTTGTTAGATTTCATTAATCCATATGATGGTGATGATGTGATAAGCGAGGACGACTATGCATTAGGCATTCTTTTATCGGTGGTTGAGGAAGCATCTTATGCCGCTTTCAATGTTTGTGAATCATCAGGTTTGTGCTATCTTGCTGGATCGGCTGTTTTTAAAGAATTAAAAACGCTTGCATTGCTTGTATTAAAGCTATTCTTGTGCAGCACGTTTCCTCTGGGCAGTTTTCCCAATCGTTGTAGACTCGTTTAAAGTCGTATGACTGCAAAGTAATCTTGAAAATACCATCAGTCTTAACACCTATTCTACAAATTTTCTTTTTCTTCCGTCACGTAACGTGTTACAATTGTTAAATAATGCTGAGGTAGTATTTCGCTAAAACAGCTTGAAAATGATGAATATCCATGACCCTTTCGATTTTTTAGTGTTGAAAGCCTCCGATCAAAATCACAGCATTTCTAATTGCCACGATGTCGGTGCGAAAATTTTAAAACGGTGTTTGCGTTTTCATATTAATGCCAGGCACATCAGTTCCAATTTTAATCAAGAAAAGCAGTTCGCGGAAAAAAGTGCTGCTCGCTTTTCAGGTATTTAATGAGTATAAATAAGTGATTTCCGCTTAAGGTGAAAAAAGCCAAAACATTTCCTTTAATAAGTAACTTCGCTATTGGGCAGTAACATTTAGAAATTGGAATTCCAACTTGCAGTTTATATGACTACTGGTGAAAGGTTCTGCATTAGTAATCAAAAACCTTAACGATGTCTTTGGAAAGACCTTTTGGGTGACATTGGAATTTCACTCCTTCTGTAGGCCTGATTTGTACAAATGCTTGGCCTAATTGTAGAAATGTAGTTGTGTAAATTGTATAAATGTAGGCCTAATTTGTGAAGAGCAAGTTTCATATTATAAACGTTCAACATAAAAAAATATTTTGGTAAAACAGCTACCGTACCAAAAATGCCTCGAAGGCTTTGGCCTAAAGTTGCAAGTTTGTTGTTACGGCAACGTAGCTTTGTACGATACAGAACTGGTTTATCCTGAGATTGCGAGTTTATTGTTCAGCTGGGCACTGCGATGTGCTTTGTGGATAAGCAATTTGCGTCAATATTCTTTTCTTGGTCGGGGTTTTTATAGTGAAAATGCATGTAAAAGCAGAGCTGGTAACTTTGAAGCCGTTAAGTTGGTGATTTTGTTGTCTTCCGATTTCTTTACGGCATTGGGAACTTCTAAAAAAGCAAACTATTATAATTCGCCCAGCTTAGTCCAATGATTCTACATAAAGCTGCAGTTACGAAAGAAACTTTGCCTTATAGTCCGCATCGCGACGACCAAATCTTATGAGGGACTAGTAGACTCCAGAGTTGGGGGACCGCAGGCTCTGCTAAAGAAGTTCTCAACCGTGCAGAAACAAAAATTCAAGAGAAAGTTGTGTCAGTCGCATCAAAGGTACGAGAGGATACAGCGAGCGTGACAAGGAAGCACAAGTTTTTTAGAGGAAGGATTTGTTGGCCAAAGCGCCCAAAGGTGACAGCGCACCTCTTATTCTAGAAAGACTAATTAGCCAACGTGAGGCTGCACGGAGTGATCAATAGGCTTACAAGTCACAGGCACCGCTGCAACACAAAAAGTAAAAACCTTAAACAGTACCCCACCATTGCTCATTACAGTAATTGAGCAAGAAAAGTAGAAAAAAATTATAGCCCACATTAAACTCTTTGTAGCCGGGCGTAGAAATGCTACAGATATAACGCTTTAAGCTACTGGTGAAATTTATTTAAACTTTTGCTATTAACAACATTTCGCCAAAAAGCTCTAATGCCGCTAGCTAGTCTGCTGACCAAACGTTTGTCATATTTTCAAGTTTTATTTTACCAGTAGAAAGGAAAATATATGCAAGCCTACAAAAAGTTTAGCAAGTGTTTCAAAAGATCTCACTATTCATGAATTGTATGAAGATTTCTAAATTTATTTGACTGATCTTGGCTAGAAAATAAGAAATTGTTTTAATTCGATTACGTGTGCACCGAATAATAACTCAGAAAACAAAGCATTCGCCAAGCTTCAGTAGCAGGTTTTAATGAACCATTAAGCAAATTAATGGGTAAAAGAATTGTGCTTAAAACAAGCGACAATCAATTTTAAGGATCATTTTTCATCCGTAAATATTACTTAACTTTTGTAATTTTTAGCTTATTCATTTGCCACAAACTTCAGCTTTAAAATAAAAAAAAAGATTTTTAATAGAGCAAAATTTTAGAAAGTTACACCAAAATATGTAACAATAGATGCCGTTTTTCCTTAGTAAAATATGCGGCTGTAGGTTAATTTGAGACTCATTTCACGTTTCATTGTCGCTTAACAATGCAACCAGTGGTTGCCATTACTTGATGTAATAAATGTACTTTGGCTCTTACATCATCCCTAACAGATTTGCAATTTTATTTGAGACACAAAAAAACACGTAGCTGCATCTCTTTACAAAAGATTGCTAGTGGCAGAAGTTTCGCATAAAAGCTTTTGAATCAAGATAAATTCGCTTCTTATACGCATAGTCCCATTGCCGCCAAATTTTAAAAGGAATTAAAGCGCGACTTTGAATTTGACACGATCTTTCCCTCTCTTCACATACGTGCCCAAATTAATATAATGTCTGTTAGAAAATTATCCAATTTCCTTTGACAAAAAATTATTGAATGTGGGTACTAAGATGTGGAACGTTCAAACACATCTTTAAACTCGACACATTATTTAAAAAGCTTTGTTAAAAACAACCTTTGTTTTAGATAAAGCGTCTACAACTTAAAATGACACCTGTTCCTGCAAGCGCGCTCATCTTGATGTAACATTTGTTGGAAAACCTATCACATTTTCTTTGATAAAGGTATAATAGATTGGAGCACAAAATTATGAAAAAGTTGGAATGACCTCTTTAAACTTAATATAACTTATTATTTAAAAGTTTTTGAAAAACCAACGTTATTTTTAGAATGGGGTGATCTGAAATTTTCCATTTATATTATTGCAATCTATGTTCTAATTGAGTTGATGTTTTATCATTTTTTTAGCAACTTTAATTTTCTTGGACAAATAAGCGTATTGCATTTTGCGACAGATATTTGAAAGTAACAAAGCAGATGTTGAAATGATGCAAAATAACCTTAGAAGTAATAACAAGCAACATCATTTTATGACAACAATAGCATGAAGATAAAATTAAAATTGTCTTGTTTAAAGAGATTATTTTGATATTGTTTCTTAATAATATGTTTCAAACTGCTTTGAAAAAGTAATTTGACAAACAAAACATGATTTAACCCAGTTATTGGTAAAACCATGATTAAACAATTAATCTTCCTCCAAGATTTGAGTCAATTTTCTGATATGTGAACATAAATGCTTGATTATAAAATATATTTCTGGAAAACCATATTCCAATTGGTAAGTTTTTTTAGGTTTATTTAATATGAGAAGGTAGTAACTACGTCTTTAAAAAAAACTATGTTTTCTCTTAATTGTAATAAGAATCCTCCTATCTTGCTTCGGATCAAAAAATCTGACCAACTACACTGGTCAAGAGAAAAAACGATTTTTCTGCGTTGCATTAATAGAATTACTTGTTTCTAGCAATATCAAATACTCTGAGATCAAATTGAAAGAGATGGCGTAGTTGTTAGAGAATCCGCTTCGCACTCGGTAGACCTGAGATTCCAAACCCTTGTCGAGTCATACCAGAAGACTTTAAAAAATGGTATCCACAGGTTTCCGGCTTGGCGCTCGGCATTTAGAATAGGTTGTTGAGAACAAGCCGGAAAGTACGCTTGTTGTGTCCTTGGGCAAGGCTCTTAACGGGACGCCTCCGCCTTTATGTGGAAGACAGGTGGACAAGACATATCGCAAAATAACAACTCTCAAGCGAGTGCGGACGTTCCGTCCAAAATATAGCGATACAATTCGCTTTCTTGTGAATGGAGGATAAACCTGGACAATACAAAAAAACAAAATACTGACATTTGATAAAACGTGGACTAATGTTGACTATTTAAAAACTATTTAAAATAAACTCTAGAAACATGAATTTTATGTGAAACGGGATTTCTTAGGAAATCAACATATTTGCTCCGATATGATGCAAGAGGAAAAATCGAGGGTCGTCTAAAATTTTAGGTAGGCACTGCAAAATGAAAATGCCTGTTTGAAAAATGGTAGGTGCCTTGAGGCGAATTGTAGTATCGCTCGAATAATTAAGTCTGGTTGCAACTTAATAGCTTGGAAAAGATTGGCTTCCACTAAGATACTTTTACCCACGCACTTCTCGATCAAGAACAGAACAAATATATTCACAAACCACTTTAAAACTTCGAATTCCACCGGTTGTCAAACACTAAACCACTTTAATCTATTATATGAAGCGCAACTCTGTCTGTATGTCTGTTTTAATTTTTCTGAAACTGCTGGAGGTACAGCTATCAAGCTTGGCACGATTGATCACCACCCCGTAGTGAGTGTCGTAAGAGTATTGGTGACGTCATGAAGAAGTCATAATCTAAAATGAATTTTTTAGAATTTACATTACTTGACAGCGAGCAACCGCTTTTTTGCTCAAACGAAAACCAGCTTCCGACTTACCACATTTCAAAAATCTTCATTTCTTTGGGGTCTAAAACGATGTCACAATCAACGATCCATTGAACAATCTATTTTTTGCTCTCTCTCAAAAAGTACTCATCGCAGAAACGCGATTAAACGTTCTTTTTGGAGACATTAATAAGCTGCTGTTGACAAAAACGACTTTACAACAATTAATCTTTATTTGATTATGCTACGAGCACTTCTTTGTTGAAACACTTCAAGCCCTCAATGTGTTTTTTCTCTATTTCGCTTGCACGCTTAAACTGGGTCTATGACGTCATATCTCGTAGGATTGACACAAATCTTCGCTATCGCAGATTCTATTATCAAGATGTTTTTAAAAATTGCACTTTTTTTGTGAAATCAGTCTACAAAAAAAACTGATTTGTGACTTCATTTCTCAAATGATTTTCAAACTTTCCTCAACAAATTAAAGATTATTTCAAGGCGATTCCGATAGGGTATAATATGTACAATTACTATCAGTTTTTATACTGGAAAAAACTGAGCTTGAGGACCGTGGTGTAACCTTTACCCTCCCAAAAGTGGTGAGCTCAGTAAAAACAGGTGACTTTAATACAAAAACGTTATAATAAAGTACTAACAATTACTGTCCTTTGAAAGCTTAGGAAATTTCTTTTCCAACAATATGTGACTCCAATTACTTGAAGCTAAGGATTAGTTTATAATGGCTGATCAATACTTGGTTGTCATACATGATGTTTCATTTTTAGTTGTACAATTATCCTACTAGACCTGACAAACTTGCAATTGTTAAACAAAGTTAGCCCTTTGGTGCATTTTTACTACTTTTCCTCACAAGCATGGTTCTTTTGCATTATCTGTCGACGTTTTCAAATAGATCCATCAAAAACTGAAGTCTCCAAATGTTTATGAAGTATAGTCTACAGGTTAGTAACACACCAAATTTCAGTGCCTGCAGTTCACAAAATTGAAATTTCTAGGAAAACTAAGTCCTTTGGTACATTTTGTCCATTCTTTCTCAATAGCATGGATTTTTAACATTATCAATCAAATTATTCAAAAGACTCAAAGTCTAAAAATTTTAATATGTAGCCAACTTCAAGCAAAACACTCGGTGATCACCCAAAAAAAGATGATGGGGTAAAGATGGTCCTTTCTTACCGTTTGCAACAAAATGTAAATGTCGAGCTACATATGATCTATATGTTGAAGCAATTTCCTTTGCAATTGGGCAAGGCTGTCGCAGCAGCCAACTGATTTGATGCTCTTAACCTCGACATTATTGATGGGGGCTCCCGCTACTTCTATAACTAAACTGTGAGTGCTTCATTTCGGGTTAGTTTGCTATTTGCATGGCGGCGTTTATGCCAGGGCCAAGGAACATGCACGCAGTCAGAGAGGTTAGTTCATATTAATTCGACTACAGTAGCGAAGAAGTGGTAAGTAGCAATTCTAATAATAATGGCTCAAAACGCATTGTGAGGTCATAATGTTAAATGACATCGCAATTCTTGCCACTATTTAGTGGAAACAGTACCAGGCAGCAAAATTATCCACTATCATTTTGATAGCAAATATAAATGGTAAAGCCCATTACTGGTATTTGTAAATGCAAGGATAGGCCTATCGATATAAAACACTAATTTTCATTTAACAGTAGGGAGGTCCGGATTAGGGGCAAAGTTAAATGTAATAAAATCCCAAATTTAAGAAAAGATCAAAATTAAACAATAATAGCATCAATCTGTAACACTGGATTAAGAAGAAATGTTTTTGTTTGAAAAGAGCTTAATAGGCGCCAATTGCAATAGGTTGTATGACTTAAAGGAAAGGCAGGACCCCTTTTCATGCTATGGCCGAATTAAAGCAAACAGCGCAGGCAAAAATCTTAATGTCACAAATGTTAATACGAAAGCGGGCCCACCAAATCGTCGAACATGCCTACCACCAAACAGTTCATTTCTTTATGAGTCAAAACGACCATCATTTGGGAGACGCCATCAATTTTAACTATGTTTCACCTCTCCCTCCCTTACTCTTTTAAAAATTACGAATGGTAGCTTGTGTCATCGTTCTTTGTTTTTGAATACTTTCAGTCTTCATTAATAAACCAACATGATCACCATTTTATGTACAGGAGCTATGGCTTATATTTAGTAAAACATTTCGTTGTGGCTCTAGCAAATGTTTGTACGGTGAAGTTGATGAAGCTGCATTAATTGATACATTTTAAATCGGAACGAGTGATAGTATGGCTTGCCGGGGTTAACTCTTTTGCTCCCGCGTGAAAAGCGAAAAAAAATGTCCGTAAGGTGGCAGCACGAAAAACTGTCATAATCAATCATAATTAATCATAATTATGTACCTCAAGTTTGTTTGTAAATCATTACTCAGCTGTCTACTTCTACATTAAGTGTTATATATCGTTGAAATCTACATTTCTTGAGGATTTCAAATAGAAAAAAAAATTTTTTTTGAATATGCAAATTTTATGCAAATTAGCCCCCCCAACTGGGGGGGAGTTGTCTTCAAAATTAAAGAGGTACCCTCACCTCAAAGATCACTACAGATTTAATTTTCTACCAATTTTTTTAGAAATGGTCGCAAAATGATGCTAAGGAAATAAGCTTTCAAGGTACATCAATCAAAACTTACCTAAAAGCCTAGGTTTTCTACAATTTGCAATTTTCTGAGGCACATGACCTTTTTTTGACCGGTACCGGCCGGTACCAAATTTTGGTAGTTAAATTCAGTTCCTAAAATATGATCGGTTATTATCTGCTAGAGGTTAGCCTAAACCATGTAACATTATGTATTTTTGAACAGGAAATTTCTTCAAGATTCAGAAAATATCAAGTTTAAATAGAATATGCTGTCACTGACAATGAAACAGCCGCTTGTTTACACCCTTACAATTTCTTGAGAAACAAGGGGGATACAACAAACTTTGATTCAGAGAAGCCAAACTTGTGCTAGCTGTTAAACTTGTATTTCACTTTTTGTCTCCTTGGAAATTTGATACAAAATGACGACTTTAGTGGTGAAACATTTGCAATTTATTTTATCTTTTTATAGGGTGTAGTTTTTCTAAAAATCATAATTTAGTGAAGGTAAGTCAAAAAATTTTGGGGGTTTTTAACTGACATGATGCACAGTACTCATTTTTGATCAGTAAATATCATATACAACTTAGTCTAAACTATTTAAAGTTATATATTGCTGGAAAGCAAATTTCCTAAGCTTTCAAATGAGACCGGTATTTAGCAACATATCATATTTTTTACGCACTAAATTTACTTTTATCTACTTACCATTCAAATTTGGTTGGGGGGTTTTGAGACCCCTAAAAAATTTGGAAATTTATAGAAGTAAATTTTATTATTATCGCTTGAAATTTTGTCAAATAATGCCCCAAAAGAGTAGTTTTCAGACAGTGTTAATGATAAAGGGTTTGGTTTTGTGGTAAAGATGTAATCTGAATTTGATTTTAGTGTAGTTGGCACGTGCTGAGAATTTGGCCGATTTTGTCGTCTGCAACTGGGTTGTTGATCATTTTAACCGTTTTTGGGTATAAAAATCCAAGAGTTAGGGCACAAATTATACATCATCCGATGCGTGAGGAAATAAGCGTGATCTTTTGAAAATTTTATGAAAATCGGATGAAAAATGTAGTCACAAATTGATTTTTTAGTAAACTAATTTTGTAACTTAATTTGAAAAATTTGAGGGAAACACTGAAAACACGAGATCATCAATCGATGATCGCGGGAGCGAAAGTAAACATTTCGTTGTGGCTCTAGCAAAAAGTACGAAGCCGACACTCTCAATTATGCTGATATGCTGCCTGTTGTGGTATTAATGTCATTAATGTTTACACTCTACATCATTGTAATAAAATCCCAAGTTTAAGAAAACATCAACATAAAACCATAGCCATAACAATTTGTAAAACTGGATAGAGAGAACAATAACCGCTTTTGTCGCTATGCCGGAAACAAGACCAATAACGCAGCCAAATTAGGAACTTAATACCACAAATATAAACAGGAAAGCGACAGCGCCAATTGGCAAAATAGGCTTACCATTAGATAGTTGTTTTCTTTAATTATAAAAGCAACCGACATTTTGCAGCTACAATCAGCTTTGATAATGTACAATACCCGCTCCCTCACCAGTATTAACGATAGTGTGTGGCAAGATTCTTTATGAGCATTGCCGGTCAGGATCAAGAATATGGGGATTCCAATTTTGTGTACAAAAATTGTAAAAGTGTATAAAATTTATTAACTTTTTGCTACTGCTGACACAAGAGCCGGAGGAGTGAAGCCGGCTTGGCCGGTTGAACCGAAATACTAAACCCGGACATTACTGATGGAGGGCCTTTGCCGAGCGACGCCGACAGAGCCGGATAGTATATAAATATCAAAGACTAATCAAAACTAAAACCACCAAAATAATCGCTTGATTCCTGTCACAACAATCATCACAGAACGCCTTTTTACTGCACTCTACTAAACTACTCTCTAAATGCCACTCTCTCTAAAATCGTAAAAATCTGTTGTTGTTATTGTTGTTGTTGTTATTGTTGTTGTTGTTGTTGTTGTCGGTTACCCGACCCCTTCCGAGGGATGGGGGCATGGCGGAACACCTTGTAGCCCCAGAAGCCGGGCAATTCCCCAGGGTCTGGACCAGAGATCGTAGAAAGACAGAGAATTGCCAAAGAGTGAGCGGCGCAAAGAGTCCGTAACTAGACAGTGCAGAATGAGATGAGAGATGTCCTGGTACAAGTGTCCACAGGCGCTGCAGGAAGGATGCTCGATTCTGCCAATTCTAGAGTGATAAGAACCTAAAAGAAGGCTGTGTCCGTTGTAGCAAAGACGAGAGAGAACACAGCGAGCATGACGAGAGAGCACAAGTTTCTCGGTGGAAATCGAGAGAACCTGTGTGTCAAAGAATTTCGATGAGGCAGTACGCCTCCAGTACGAGATAAGACGAGAGTGGATACGAGAGATAAGAGGAGAGAGACTACAAGGGGTAGCAGAGGACGCAAGTAGCGCTCCCCGTCTGGCAAGCTGATCAGCCGCGTCGTTCCCCGGGAGAAACGAGTGTCCGGGGATCCATTGTAGCCTGATAGAACAGGAGGAGAGAGAAGACTGTTCCTGCCAGATCTGCCACAGAGTTTGAGATAAGAGAAAAGATGAAGGAGAGGACAGGGTGGTGAGGACAGAACAAAAAAATGGCAGACTTGTTGGTGTTGCCGAGACCAGCAAAAAAGCGTGCAGAATGGCGCAGGCTTCAGCGGAAAAATTTGAACATACTGAGCCTGCCGAAAAGGAAAGAGTGGCCTCAGTGCCACAGAGAGAGCAGTTGACAAGTACGCCGGAGCCGCCCTTGCCAAAAGGAAAAGGAACAAAGCCGTCTGTCCAGAGTACCAGATCATGAGGGGGGAGAGAGTCAAGGTGTGCGAGAACCGCACCTTGGCGAGAGTGAGGGGGATCAGAGCGGGTGCATGAAGAGGAAAGGGTGGACTCCACGGTGAAGGAAGGCAGATTCCAAGGTGAAAGGGAGAGCAAGCAAGAAGAGCCTCCCTAGAACAAGTAGAAGGAAGCATGAGTGGGTGAGTGGACGCAAAAGCTCTCCAGGACGATCTGCCGAGTCTTGGTTTTACTTCTAGTCTGGCCAAATCTGAAATAGGAAAGGAGGTTGGGAGACGAAGAATTCGCTCATAAGACGAAAGAGTGAAATGAGTCAGGGTGACTCGTAGGGGGGTAAAGAAGCCTCGGAGAGAAGAAGTGGGATAGGGGAGGACGAGAGGCAGCTGGTGATGGCGCGACTGGCCGCTCGGTGAAGGCGTTCCAATTTGGTGAAATTTGTAGCGCTTAAGAAAGGAAACCATCCGGGTGAAGCGTAAGTGAGAGGGAGCCGAAGAAAAGATTTATACAGAAAAGAGGGAGACTCCTTATAGGAACCCCACGAGGAAGCAGAGATACAGCGTAGGGCCTTGTGACCTCGGAAAAACTGGGCCTTCAGCGAAGATACATGCTTAGAAAAGGAGGGAGTGCAATCGAAGGTGATCTTAAGAAAAGTTGGAGTGGGATTGAAACGGAGGCGGGAGCCGAGTAGGAGGAGGATCGTAAAAATCTCGCTGCCTTATATATACGGAGATGAGTCTTCCACGAAATGCTAGAACATCACGTGACACAGAGAAAAAACCGTTAACAAGTTACGTAATCGGCAATAAAAAAAGAAAAAAATCTTCGAGAAGAAACAAGATTCACTAAAATATGCTGGAACTTAGTCATGGAGTCAACCATTGTGACGTCACAAAAAGCGTGTGAGTAACAAATCTATGAACAAATTCGAAAAACTAAAGGTCCTTTTTCGAAAACAGTTTAGCAAGTAGGACTTGAGACAATTCAGATTTACAATTAAAACAATCACTGCAAAATATAACAACAGATTACAGCAACTATACTGATATAAAACTATTCCTACAATGCAAAACTACTCCTTACTTATTCGTGACAGCCTTTTCAATCCCCCTTTTTCCCTTACCTTCAAGACCTTCTGGATCTCTTGCCTACAATCCCAGGCCTAGAAATTTTGAAAAGTTCCGGGAGTTCAAAGCAATGTTTCTCATTCTGTTGATTTCGTTTGTGTAATAAATTTCTGTTTACGAAGTTTCAAATATGTCGTATGTTTTTTCAGTCATTTTTGTGCAGCAAATTGTGGGTTCGGACGAAAGTGAGAAGAATACAATAGGGTTTCGGCGAGTTTGCAAAGATTACGAACCACTGCTAAAAAGCATAGCCTAAATGACTTATATGTGTCCATTGATTTATTATTCTCCGTACAGGCGCTTTATGACAAATTATAAAAGGCGATCCAAAAATAAATACGTTGCCTAGGTATTGTCCTGCTATTCCGCTGCATAGCATATTATATTTTCCTGACACCGGATGCTTGAAAAATCGCCAGATAGTACTGGATATCTAACCCAGAAGAACAAAATGTCTGGAAATGGAAAGACTGTGTCAAGGATAGAAGCGGAAATCACCTTATTGCCGATCTAACGTAATTGCTCTTGGATATTACTGGTAAATATTCTGTTAGCAAAACCAAATGCCCACCGCTTTTTTGAAGAGAAAATTTAGGAAAACCCTTTATGCACACGTTGCAACTTCCACCCTTGTTTATCATCAAAGAGTTTAGACCAATGGTTTCCAGCCTGGGGTCTGTAAATGCTTTGGTGACTTTTGATAACTGTGTTTTTTGTGTTTGCAAATCGTAAGTCGCAACGTTTAGCAGGATGGTTAGTAGTTTTATAAAAGTTGTTCCCACAAAAAATAATCTTTACATTCATCTGACGTGGACTATTTGTCATTCCTGACTTTTGCTGTATTGATATCCGAAATATAAAAAACTTCTTTTAATTGAATCTAAAACAGTAGGAGCCCACAGGAAAGACACTTTCTTCAATGGATCCGTGACTACAAAAAGATCGGGAACCACTGCTTTTATAGGTAGGGCATGGGAGCCGGAGCTGGGAGCCAGGGAGCTGGGATTTTTTGAAGAAGCCGTAGCTGGAGCCAGAGCTTTATTTTCAGATGTTAGTGGAGCCGGAGCTGGAGCTGGAGCCATCAAAATGTTTGGCAGCTCCAGCTTCTGTCCAATTACAGAAAAGATGTAGCTGTAGTACTGTAATTCTACTGATTTTTCAGATGCATTTCAACTTTATGGTCACCGATCTGAGTGTTTATCTAAAAACCATTGCTATTTCATAGCTATTTTTGGATATTTCTTTACCATATAGTTATATTATCGGTAAAATCCATGGCTAAAAATATATTGCATTTGACTACATTAGTATAACCTTGAAAACTTGACTGAAACTGGAGCTGGGTCCGCTTGAATCTAAACATTAGCTCCGGAGTTGGAGCTGGAGCCTGGTCTACATTAGGCCAGCTCCCCAGCCCTGTTTATAGGTGTCACGAATAAGTAAATTTGCGTCGTTGAAACAGTATATATTTGTATAGTATATATAGTTTCTATGATTTGCTGCTTTTGTTCTGCCGTGATTATTTTATTTGTGAATCTAAATTTGTCTCGAGTCCAAACTTGGTTTTATATCTTGGTCGTTATTTTTTTGCAAGAGACCTTTTTTCTTTCGCATTTAGATTTGTAGCGCACTCGCCTCTTCTTACGTTAGAATGGCTAATCACGTGTTTATGTTCTAGCCCAGGGATGAGCAAACTTTTTAGCCGGAGGGCCGCACTAACCGTTCAAGAGTTGGCCGAATACCAGTGCTTAAAAATTTGTAGTAGCTGCATACAATGCCGGTAGCCGGTAGAAGGGTGCAAATGCCTAATTTTGGACTTTGAAAATAATGGTCTCCAAAAAAACGTCGTCACCGTCTATTTGGACGAAAAATGCGTCAATTCAAACTACAGCGGAAAATGCCGGAAATGCGTCAATTCAATGCGTCAATTCAATTGCGTTGCGTCAATTCAATTCAATTGCGTCAATTCAATTCAAATGCGTCAATTCAATTGCGTAGCAGCTACATTCAATAATAGCTTCTATCGTTTTTGCCGTTTTAGTACGGCAAGTGTGGCCACTCCTGTCACATTAAATTAGATAAAATGGAAGTTTCTACAAGTGTTGGCGGACCGCACAAAATGCTCATGCGGCCCGCAGGCCGTAGTTTACCCACCCCTGTTCTAGACTGATCAAGTGGTCACTTTTTTCCTCTAGAAGATTTTCGATTGCCGCTGTGTTTTTGTCATGTAATGTTGTTCTTGAATCTTCTGCATCGCGTCCCATTCATATATAAGGCGGAGAGAGTTTTACGCATGTAGAGAGTGTAGCGTGTGGAGACTGAAAAGAAAAGGACAGAGAAAAATGGTGCGAAAAAACGTCCTATTCTGTCGAAGTTTGTTATGGAATAATAGCGTTACAAGAATCAAGCGGTTAATTGATTGATTTTCTTTTCTGGTTGGTTTCTGATTGATATATTAGAGTGCATTGGTTTGTGTGATCGACGAGCAAAGGAATTTAAAGTCTCAAAGTATTTTGTGAAATATGTCTGTTCTGTTCTTAATCGAGAAGTGAGTGGTTCAAAGAATTGTGGTAAAGTAATTAATAGAAGCCAACCTTCATCTAGTTGTAAAGTTGCAGTCAGAATTATTTATTCGAGCGATACTATAAGTCGCCTCAATTTAAAAAAAAATTAAAGTTGAGATAGAACCAAAATTTTATTTACGCAACAATAGGCAGCAGTTGTGTATCGCACAAACTGCATTGAACATATTTTTGTAGATAACGTGTACTGTTTTGAAAATGAGTGCTCGTTGTCCAAAAAAATAAAAAAGGCTTCGATAGAAATTTTCAACAGCAAAAAATGAAATTTCCAAATGGTATTGTTGCTGGTCGGTCAGGAATCCGAACTCAACCGTTGCCCATCGACCTGCTTGATTTTCATTGCTCAAGTGAAAACCTTTTGCTTGGAGATTAACGATTCTAACGCGATGTGGTAGAAGTATTGCGTTTAGGCTGCAAAAAAAAGCCAAACTGCTGGCAATGCTCTACATTCTACAAGATGAAGGTATCCGGCGAATGATAACAAGTCCCCAATTTTTTGCGGGTGATAGGCTTATGCGAATCATGGGCACGAACCGCTTTTTCTTTCGTGATTGGCTACTCATAGTGCTCCAGAAATGACTCCATCAAGACGTAAACGACATCCGTTCGGAGACCGAGTAAAGAATACTTTAAAAATTTTCGAGAAATATCTGGAAGTTTTTAGCCAATTTACTCAATGTCAATTGCAGTGCTTTTTAATTTTTTTTAAATGCATTCCCTACCTGCAAGTTTTCCATCTCTTTCATTCCTCCCTTTTTCGAAATATACCAAAAGGCTTTGCTTTTTACACCTTATGCTATTTAATACTATTCCAACCTATGTTTCTTGGGGAACATTGTATTGAAGACTGACATACAAACTGCATAGTGTCAACCACGAAGCAAAAATTAGTTCAAGAAATGACCCCTTGAGGAAACTTGCGATAGTAAAGTAATGGGCGTCAAACCATCTCTAGTTAGATCGACCTACCTCGCAGTGCGCCACCCTACACCGGAATGTGCTTGCCCAGTGAAGGAAAAATTTCGCCTCGGATAAAAACTCGACTTCGCCCTTAACACCACCTGACGCCTCATAACTGGCTATCTCAAGCCTACTAACAACAGAAATTCTGCACCTCAATCAGCATTGCCCCACCCAGGATCAAAAAAGAAATTTCCAGTTGAGTTCAATGTCGGAGTCAGCGGAGTAATGACAAACATCTTCTGCATGTACTAATTGCAGTGAAACAAGGACTGAAACTGAGAAAAATTTTTCTCGGGTACACCATCGCCTTGAATAAATTACCCTTCGAACAAAGACCGAGGCTTTAAAGTGAGACTCTCGATCAAGATACATCTGGCCATAACACGAGGATTCTTCCATTTAAATTTCCCATCAGCGCATAATGCAATTTGAGCCAAATGAAAATGCTTGGATTGCCTCCACAGCAAAATAGACCGCTTTAAAACAATCATGAAAAGGGGAATCAATCCAAACCTCAAACACCTGCGCGTGTAGCGTTGCATCTAAGTAACATCTTTTTACCTACCCTAAAATACGAATACTACGCTCGACTTTAGATCTGGCACATGCTCAACAATGTGTAGAAGAAAGGGAATACAACATGTGAGATCTCAATGGAAAAACGACAAGAACAGGAAGATGTTACGCTTCTTGATAAATAACTGAGCAAAATAATCTAAGATAAAAATAAGCAGAACAAATTGTTTTATTGGTGCGGCAGAGTAAGTAGTGCTTCATGCGCCTACAGTGTGCCATCTTTTACAATCCACTATGCCTTTTACTATACCTTCCCGTTTGGTCACTAACATGAGCAGGAAACTAAAAGAATTTGTAGCAGCAATGTTTAAGTCAAGCAGCGGCTGTTATTATTTAAATAGAAATGAAATTCCAATTTGAGGATAAAAAATGAAAAAACAACACAGTTAAATTTTTTGTGATTTCACCTTTCGGTAAAATTTCTGAAACACGTTAGAAGTAATGCCTTAATATGTTTGGTTCCAGACTGTCGTCAAGATGTCATCATGTTGCCTCACTTGCCCGTAATGCCAAAAATATTCCATCTCAGGAACATGAAAATGAGCTTTCTTTTCCAATCTGAGTAGAAATATGACAGCCAGTAAACTAGTGAACATTTTATTTCAAAACATTCCGCTTTACAGTGAAAGCATCATGAATTGTAACTAAATGTTACCTGCTATGCTAAATCAACAGCAGGCCTATCCCTACGGAGCACGTTCGGATCACCAATATTTGACAAAAATTGTATTTCAGAGTTGTTGGCAATTATATTGCGCTAGAAATAACAGTAATTAAATAAAATTTTGGTTCAAGAATAAAGAATAATTGAGTGAAATCTAAAAAGTTTTATTTCTATAAATGTATGGAAAAAAGGGAATTTTCCTTCTTACGACATGAAGGAAGCTTGTGAAACTGTTATAAATCATCGTCTATATATATAAAACTCAAAGTTTGTCTGTCTGTCTGTCTGTCCGCTATAGAAATAAAACTGGAGACATCTAGATACAAACAAACATATGAATCTTATATAACTTTTTCCAGGGAAGCCAAGTACGGTATTTTGATTTCGATCAGAATCGTCTATGGGGGGGCTACGAGCCTATATTTATTCAACCTATATCAATAATATGGTTATTCAATGTAAAAATTTAATCAGTCTTTACATTTTACCCCTATACCGTCGCGGGAGCGAACGCATAAAGATTGCTTGCCGGTAATTATACCCGCGCGGGATCGAAAGAGTTAAAATATGGTTATTCAATGTAAAAATTTAATCAGTCTTTACATTTTACCCGATCAACGACGGGTAAATCTGCTAGTATGATATAAAGAAGATCCGCCGAAACAAATGGTGTGAGCAGGCGTACTCTGGCTCGCTAATTAAAAAGCGCCATTCTGAATGCTACGAAAACCTTATTCAATTTTTGAAATCGTATTAAATTCAACCCTATCAGTTTAAACTGGCATGTAAATCTATTAGCTCCATGCATACAACTGTATGTTTGTGAAACCACTCAAAGCCCGAATAAATTGTTTATGGCGTTCGGTGTAGCTTTGGCTCACCTTTTCTAACGAGCGGTCTTGGACTATTGTTTTCTGAAAGTTAATGGCTTTTGTTTGCATGTAGCCAATTGTTTCTATGCTGGCCGAATTCTCCAAGTTTTAGCCCGTGACATCTTTATATCATAAGTCCAGGGATGCTCAAACAAGCCAAAACGTCTACTTAAGTGAAATTATTGTTACTTACTCAAAAATGCTCAAGTAAAAGTAGAAAGTAAGGATAGGTGTTCTTACTTAAATAAAAGTAAAAAAGTGGTAGTGAATCGAACTTTGAATAAATGCCTTTTTTCTTTCGGAGTTCTTCTTGCATCAAGAGGTCATTTGTTCCTTTTTTTGGGAGGTGCACTTGTGATGTAGGCTCTTAAATATTTTCAGAAAAATTGTCTCTATGTTGAGAAAAAGTGCCTGGTCGAAGATAAAAATCTGCCCTTTTCAGCAATGCCAGCGCCTCAAGCCGTCGAGGTCTGTCAACATCCCTGTATGAGTAAACAGATTTAATGCATGACGTGGCAAAACATGTAAGCTAAGCAAACGCATGGAATAATCCTGAAACATAAATGTTCAACAAAATGCAGCAGCTTAAAAAATGTAAAACTCGTTTCTTGAAAACTCTAAATTGTGGACATTTTTCTCCTAAAAACATAAAATTTATTTCCGGGGAGGCAATCCCCTCCAGTTGGGGACCATTAGCCTAGTACTTTACCTAAATCAAACTTAAGTCTGCGATTGAGAGATTGCTGCAACAATACACGAGGGAATTTACTCCTGTACTTAAGCTTGTTACTTTTTTATAATGGAAAGTAACTCCTTCTTTACAAAAGCAACGGGTGCGCCGTACCAGTAAAAATTCATTTACCGGAATGGCGTTTCGGCCTGTTTCGGCCTTCTTATTTTTCACCACGGATGAGAAGTAAAAAGTTTTTTCATTTATGGATGTTCAACCACACTTCCTCCCTTTCTCTTTTTATATGGCCTTGTGATTGATGTAGTGTCATTTTCTATAGCAGCTATAATCTCTTGCATCGGCCAACCATCCACAAATGAAAAAATGAGAATCAATCGTGATTTTATAGACAAACCGCCCAATCAATTGCCGCTAGCCAAAAAGCCATTACAGCTAATCGCTAATCACGAATGCGCTCATTTGACTTTTTTCAAAAAGGTCTATTTAATGAATTGCGCAACTTACAGAAAAGTAAAATGGGTCATTGGTCAAAATGAGAAACAAATCCGGTGCCAGCAAGTTTGACAACAAAGCAACTATAGCATCTTTCATAAAAAATACCTAATGTGAAATAACTGAAAGTCAGTGCCAATCAAGTGACTACCAGTTGGATTTGGCCTACTTTTGAAAACCTTCACAAAATCATCCAATTGTCAAGCGTATAGCATTTGAGTTATATTCGAGAAAAACACTTCGCAAAGCAGCAAAAATTTAACCGGCTACGACTATAATATTTTGTACATGAAGCTCGTTACGAACTGACTGGAATTGGCTGGAGCATGTATAAGAAATTTCTTTTTTCATACAGGCTTTAAAGTTCGGTACGTCCTCCTCTTCTTTGCATAGCTTGATAATACATTTGCTGCAAAAATGTAAATCAGTTAAATAATATTTTTGTTAAAGAAAAATTAGTCCTAAACTTAAAGCAGAATAAAAACTTCAAACACTTCTGCAGTGGCCTATGACAAGTTGTTTTTACTTACTCCGAGTCTAGACCAGTAGTTTTGTTGTTGTTGCTGTGCCTGATATATTTGCTGGTTTCTTCTTGCTATAGCTTGGCGCCTTTGCTCAGCTTGAAGTCTTGCGTAGTAAAGTTGATTAGCGTAGGTTTGTTGTCGTTGAGCATTCGCTCCAACTAACATTGCAGCTTTTGCCTTTTCAACATCAACTCCCTTTTCTGTTAAAATGCAATATCACGGTTTATTAAAGCCAGTGAAGCACACATGACCTTCACAAGTTTTATTAAGTAATCGGTCTGTTTTTGTGTCACTAAAATAGTAAGAACCACTTTAAAACAGGGAGGTGTAGGCGCAATAACCCCTCGTCGGCACTGCACAAAAGAAAACTGCTTTGTTACGAAAGTTTCGGCGTTTTGTGAAATAGGCTGTATGAAGAGAGCGATTTAATTTATTCCTTACTGCTCTGTTTCAGAGTTCACATCCATATTCTCGCAAGCACTTTCATCTTAACTCATTTATAGCCGCACACGCAAGCTGTCTACTGGAATGCTATTATCACCGAAACGGTAAAACGCAGAAAAAAGGACGAGTCAAAACTATTTTGTAATTGCAAAAGAAAACCGAGTCGGACGCTACTGACGTCCATGCATTAGGCCTATCTTTCGACCTGCTTCAACAAAGTGTTTTGGCCAAACCACATAAGCAAACTATCTATACCTTTAGCCCATTCTTCAATAGCTTTGTTTTCTTTCATCTGACGAACAAATGCTTGGGCGTTAGGTGACATCGAAAATCTAAAGAAATACAAGATCACATAAAACTAATTTAATAAATAGTTTGGCATTTTTAAGGTCGCTTTTTTTATTGGCTTCGTAGATTTGTAAGCCCTGGGTATATTTAAGCTGATTTGAACGCTATCAGCCATAGATACTTCTATCAGCAAGCCATAGCAACCTAAAAGGAGTAGCGTTGACGAGAATTATTTTAGAAGGTAAAGTTACCTATTGTAGGCTATTTACGAAACTGAGTCAAAACTTTTTGGAGGCTTTAATTTTTCCAAATATCTGCGCCTTTCCCTACAACCTTGATGACACAATAAAATTGTAATTTGGAATAGGATTTCTGGGCCTTTTCTTGAAAGGATATCATCATTTGCTCCCATAAGTACTAAACATATTGATTTAGCGACTCTTAGTAAGCATTGGCCTTACACATTCTTTATCAGTGGTGGAATAAGATATTTTGAAACCTGACGCATGCATTTATTGCAATGGAGAAATTTACAATATCAATTTGCTTTAAAGAAGGTTTTTGTCTTTATTTCTCCACGGATTTTCAAAATTTTTTCACCAAAATAAAAATTAAGGCTTGCAAAATCAGAAGATGTATAGCATGTACTATAACTTATCGTTTTCTCTGAAAAAACGAGGTTGCAAACCCGATAACCCATTTGCAGAAAACCAAAATCGCCGCAAGTTACTACCATGAATCTCAAAGCGTGCTTTCTCATTCGGTCCCGCTGCGGTATACATGTATCGCAGTAATGAGAAACGTACCATTTCATTTTATTAAATAGTGATTTGTGTCCTTATTTCAGAACGGATTTTCAAAATTTTTTCACCGAATAAAGGCTAAGTCCTTCAAAATCAGAAAATGTAGAAGTTGTACTTTGACTTTTTGTTTTCTTCAAAACAGCGAGATTATAGCCCCAAGAACCCTTTTGCAAACAACAAAAATTGCAGCAAGTTCAGAAGACACTAGCAAAAGCCAAGTTATCTTGGTTTGCCAAGCTCTCAGCAATCACAGCCTTTACGCCAAAGCTACGTAAAAACTATTTTTTCTTATCATTTTCTGACTAATTTTTTAGCCATACCAAATAAATCGAAGCTGGACAATAACAGTTATTCTATAATGGCTCTTTGAAACGTAGGCCTAAATTATTTGAGTACCGGTCACTGGTGTGCAAACTTCGGGGGCTGAACCCTTCAGAACAGTAAACTTTTTAGATAAACTGCACCCCCTAAATATTTTAGAACACTTTTTCATGGTTGAACTGGTTTTTGATTCGAATTCTATCAAGTTTACAAGAAGATAGAACTAAACCACAAGATTCCAAAAATTTTTAACTGTAGACCACTCAAAATCAAAAATTTGTTTGCCCCAACCGAAAAGACGCGGAAAAGATGCTGCTGTATTATTGTTAGCGACAAAATATTCTTTTCAAAATATGCATCATCTGAATCTCAAAGTAATTTTCTTTTCAAAGGTATATATTGTTTGATGTGACCTTTATTTCATATAGACTAATTAAATATACAGCTTTAATATACATTTTGTTTCGGTAACCGGTCAAAAAAATTTTCAACAATTTTGGTGCTGGATCTCAGTAAATTAAAAATTGTAGAAACACGGAATCCTTTTGGGAATTTTGGTTACTTTTCCTCAAAATCACAGTTCTTTAGCACCAGCTTGCGGCTATTTTCAAAAAAGTTGATTCTAAAATAAATTCTCTAAAATTTTTTGAAGTGCGCTAGGTTACTTTCATATTGAAGACACTTAGCATCAAAAGTGAGTAATAAATTTGCTTGTTTGAAAAAAATTCTTTTTTGAAGTAACATCTTCCAAAACATGAAGAAATTTCCTTTCCAACAATGTCAAATACTTATATGGTGGTGCAGTGGCGTAAGCAGGGGGATCCTACGCACCCCCCTCAGGAAATTGAGGAACGTGATTGTCGGCTACCATGACTGTAACTGCAGCATGCATTTGCCCAAATTTCAGAGCTGTGGCTGTGGACCATCGATCTTCAAAAAAAAAGCTCACAACCTTATACTTTGGCACAATTTAGATTTTAGACCACCGCCAACATCGATTTCCAAAGAAAAAAGAAAAAAGGTCAGCACTGGCAACACTGGCTAGTACGCACAACTTTGAGTACTGTGTTCGTCGTTCGCTGATCTCCAAAGACAAATGTCTCGCACCCCCACTCAATAAATTTCTACGTACGCTCCTGTGGTGGTGTTTAATCGATTATGAATTCTAATCGATTGATCGCTGACAAAATTTCATTTGGCGGAAACAGCACCCGAGACTCAAAGAGCCAAATCCACCAATGCTATTTACTTCCTCACTGAAATTTTTTGGGTTACCTATGCATATTAGTCTGAAAACTTTTGCTTATCCACTATTCCAGGGGTATTCACCATTGTACCACGGCACATTAATGGGTCTTGAGTCATCTTCAGGTGTCCTGCGGGAATTTTGAGGAGATTTGATCCATCCCCAAATAAGGGTCATAGAACAAGGTTGCTTTTACCAATGACTTCTTGTTTCAGTGTAATGACAGGTAATATATACAAATCTTTCAAATTCTATTGAAAACCATGATCAACAATAAACTTTTGGAAATCAAATTAAATAATTATCAGTTTTTTTTAACGGATAAGAACATTGCTATCACTCCTATTCTTTTAAAAATGTAAATAATCAAACGTTTTCTTAAATGCTGACAGTGTGCCTTGATCATTTCATTGCCTAGCTCACTGTGTCGGGAATGAAAAAGGTTGAAAAACGGTACACTACTCTATGAATTTCCTGTAGTCTTACAATCTGAATAAGCATTCATAAGCACTTTAAGTTAATGTTAGATTGGTCGCTATTAATGCTAAACACTACACGCCTACCTTTCATATTCTGCCACTGTAAGTTTTCCGTCCCCATCCAAATCCATCATTTGCCACAATTTTTTGTCTTCTAATTCAAGTGGTTTGTCTTCCTTTTCTTCTTTCTTCTCATCTGTTTCTTCTTCTGCGGTTTCTTCTGGAAACGATACGCATAAATCAAAATAATACTTCATTGATTGCACGGAAATTTTAGGCTAACTTGGCAAGGACTCTTTTCTTAAAGCGCAGATGATACCAAAGTTAAGGCACGTCAATCGTTAAAACCAAGAACAAATTGGCCAAAATATTTCAAAATGTTGAACTATTTTGAAATACGCCAATAACAATGCGTGATGTTCGTGAGCAGATCACGTGGCAGCTATGTCATCCATAACGTAATAGTTTGTAACTGGCTCAATTACTCCCGAATTCCTGAAATTCAATTAGGGGTCGGTTGTAACCATTTCCAACAGTACGTGATGGTAATTTGCCAGCAACTTTGTGCTGGCCGTTGTGTTCACTGTCTTATTGGCAGAGGTGATCAAAGTAGCCTAAACATCTGCTTGAGTAAAAGTACTGTTACTTGTACAAAAAATTAGTCAAGTAAAAGTAGAAATTATAGATAAGTATTTTTACTTGAGTAAAAGTAAAAAGTAGTTGAGAATTAAACTACTTTAGTAGGGAAAGTAAAAAGGGTTTCATTTTTGGCAATTTTGTTCTGTATCTTTCGAAACCAGCAATTGGCACGTGGGAGTGTTCATGGTGCAAAAAGAGATTTCTAAAGATGCCAATTTTTCTACCAACTGGTAACTTGATTTACATTTCTGATTAAGTGAAAGGCTTGCCGGTATAATGCAGGCAATGGCGTTGCTATACAATAGGATTCGTATCAGTTCTATGTTGAGGGGTAACATTATTTTCACAAGACTCTCAAAAAGGTTTGCTGACATTTAGGTCGATAACTTTCTTTTGAAGGACACTTTGTGAATTCAGATTGAAGATGTTTTATCGGAGAAACTTTTTTATTTTGGAGTGACACTTTTGGAATTCGTCCCGGACGATACAAGTCGTGATTGCAAGGAGATTAAAAAATAAATAATTTTTTGTTGTAAGGAGTGCCATATGCTGCATAAATTGAAATCTGCTGATCAGATCGAAATGGTGCAACACACTGCAGACACGCAGACCTAATTATTCTGGCAATCACTATTTTTTCTAGCAGGTTTGTTTAATTATATTTTTCGATTGTCTTATGCTTTTTATAGAACCTTAGTTATTGGTTAAAAGTGGTTAAAACGTGGAGTGGTTCGATAGAACAGATGCTATTTTACTTCTAAAAAAAGAAGTAAAATATTCATGATATTTAAAACTTAGCCAACAAAAACTTAAGTCAAACGACGAAGTCATCTAAAAATATCTGTGAAAAAAAGAACAAAATTTTTATAAGTCTAAACACAGTTAGGTAATGACCTTTTTCTCGAAATTTTTTAATCTCAAATGATTTTTGTTAGAATTAGTGGTATTAGGTAAATTTTAAAGTTGTTTCTTGAGATTAAGCGAACCTGATAATCTTTTTCAGAGGCCACTAAAGAATTCCTCCAGAAACAAAACTTTTATACATCTTTTGGGAGGGCCATTATCCCTTTGCCTTCCCTGGCAACTCCCATAACAAGAGCAGCAGCTGGTTTTTGGACAAACTAAACTTGAATTTACTTCTGTCACCAAAAACTTTCCCAATTCAAGACATGACAACAGACTTTCTGATACTAATCTACCAAACCTTACCTTTCAGCATTTAACAGTATTCGGCCTACAGTTGGTCTTCAATATTCAAACAAAAGCCAAAAGCTTCATGGGGTTTTTGCAGAAATAAAAACTTGAATTCAAAGCTGTTTTTATACTAGCATACCGCATTCAAACTTAACAACTATCAAACTTTTAGCGTTTACTTTAGTAAAAGTCAAATAGCTTTCCTTCTTCCTTGAGCAAAAGTAGAAATACGAAAAAATGAAGCAACTCCACTAAGTAGCTGGTCATTGAAAAACCTGTTTAAGTAGAAATTTTATTTTGTTACTGACCACCTCTGCCGATAGGCAGGATTTCCCATGCATTCCATATTTTTCTAAGGTTTTTTGTTATTTACAAGGGTTGCATCTTAGAAAATAGGCTCATCTTTTTCTTATTTTTATGAAGTGTTCTTGTTTTTGACTTATGCTTTTACTTTCAGCAACATCAAGAAGTTTATTGTGCCACTTTTTTCATCACAACCTAAATTGAAATTTAAAAATAGAATTTACTCTGCCAGTATGACTGGCTGCTTAGAAATTTTAAAAAAGCTGCTTTGGAACTTTTGAAAAGAAAATTAACTCAATACGCATTGATATATGCCCACGTTTGGCAAATAATGCTGAACTCTGAAAATAATAGTAAAAAAATATTTTTCCCAGTTGTCTTCATTTTTGGTTCCGGTTCGATGGTAGTCTGCCAATAGCATCATGTTTTGAGCAGGAAAGTAAACAAGGTTTTTATTGCATTTGCAATGCGTGGCCTGAGCATTTAATACAGTCTCTAGTACCAATTTTTACTGATACCAATGTTAGTTAATTTAAAAAATAAAAAATGATTTTCTACTTGTTAGCAGACGTTAAATTGTCGAAGAAAAGCTGCAATGAATCAAATATGAAATGATATTTTAACTAGAGCATGACAGAAGGAAATTTAGAAATAAATTTGAATCGTCATTCGAAGTCCAATGAAGTAATTTTCAATACGATGAAAAAATGGATGATTTGCTACTAAATTACCAGTCGTAACTTCGGCATCGTCACTAGCTTCTTTGCTAAAACAAAATTAATTTTTTATTCTTGAACTCATTTGTTTATTCATCAAAGTATCCATCTATTCTCTAATCAAACTATTATTTATTTATTTATCATTCATTCATTTATGAAATTCAGTTAAAAAAGGAAGATGCCATCGACAGAGAGGAGTAACGCAATGCTTTGTATAAATTTCGGAGAAACACGAGATGAACCCGACTACCTCAATTAACGGAGACAAAACCGAATTTAAAAACATTGAATCTCTCACTCTCTCTCTCTCTTCCTCATGAACAGAACAGCGATGCACAAATCAGCTATTTTGATTGGCGCGGTGCAAACTTTGAAATTTATATCGATAGTAGGCCTACCAACAAATATAGGTAGGATATATAGAAACGTTGCTGAAAAACATATTATTACTTAAATCTCCATCCGTATTTTTTTGTGAATGACATTGTAAAATCGTTAAAAGCTTGAAATTTAAAGTAACTGTAGCCAACATTACAAATGCGTAAACTGATTTTTTGAAAAACTGTCACACTGGAAGAGTGACAACCGTTTTCAGAGATCATCTAAAAACTTAGTGTAGGCCTGGCGAAAGAAAGAACTTTTCAGAAAGCAAAAATTTCGAAAAATATATGCCTCCCTCCCTTCGAGAAAAAAATCTTGATTCTACCTCCATCTTTGCTCTATTTTCATAAGCTTGAAAGCAATCTCTGATGCATTGCAAAGCTTATTTTTGTTCGTGCAAACATTTTACATTTTCATAAGATAGCATACCACACAATGAAGAACAACAGCTTTTACTTACGCTTCTTCGGCGCGAATTACATGAATTGACATCAGCGCTAATGCAAGAAGGGTGTAGAAAAATATTTTCATTTTTATTGTTTCGAAGGTGAACTGAAAATATTGAACAAATGGTTTCGATAAATTTCACAGTTTTGAGCGACCAAGGATTATGTTCAAACTTTTCTGGTAATGGAAGCACTACTGACAAACGCATTTGTAACGCTTGATTGAACATCATCTGACAAGCTTCAGTAAAGATTTATTGGCAAGGACTTGCGTTTTTCAACCGATAAAGACAAAATTATGAAAATTTTGTGTCAGAGATGAAAGCTTTTTATTCGAGATCAATTGTCGAAATGGCATTTTTTAATTCTATTCTGATTTCGGTAGGAATCCGAGGTATTGAGAAAATTAGAGATCTTGTGTGTAATCAAACATGAGTGATGGCTGTTGCTTAGCAGGCATTTAAATTTCTGCAAGAGCAGGTCTTCAATAAATCTTTCAGGGGATCAGTGCTCTAAAACAGTTTGCCCTTGCTCGCAGTAGGTACACAGAAGGTTTCAGCAAGACAGTGCGTACTGCGTAGTCATAAACTCTTAAGATGTAGATGAACACTGAGCAATCTATAGGTGAAGAAAACTTTCCTTTCAAAAACACCTTCGAAGAAACAGCGGTCTGTGGCCAAATAAGCAGAGAAACCTATTGCATCAGCCAAGTCTTCAAAGGGACCCATGACAACCACAGACATGCGCTATTTTAATTACAGGTAGCTTAGGGGCAACCGAACCATAAAGACTTATGAATTTGGTTAAGTATATGAGCTTGATAATGGGAAATTTTAAAGCATTGCTATTACTTAAAGTTGTTACCTAAACTTGGAGAGAATACAAAACCAAAATAACTTCAAAATATTGGAAAATCTCCAATGGTCTGCACAAGTTTGTAAAATCAAAACAAAAACACACAAATTGTTTTCGATGAAAATATTCAAAAGCTCACCTGTTTTGTAAAAATTGTTACTACCTCTGACACGTTTCACTTTTGACTTTCAATTATATAGTCTTATAAATTGGTTTGGCCAATCATAATTAACCATGGCTAACTTTTCGACCAATGGCAGACGGCTTCGTCTTCCGCAATGTCAGAGTGAAAATCGATCGTTTTAAAGTTACGCCAGAACAGCTGCATAAACGCGGCCTAGTAGCACTTGAAAGAAAGTATGTTCTTGATAGGACACGACTGTTTTAATGAAAGTAAAGCCACGTCGGTAATACCTTCGTTTATTAAATCTTACCAAGCGCTAAACGGATGGTAAAGCATAACGTTCATTAGCTCTGTCAACTGCATAATTAAGACAATAGTCATCTTGTAACCACCGAACAAAACGATCAAGTCAAAAAGGAATGCCAAAATTGCTATCTACCACTCCGACTTTAAATTTCTGATACATTTCAAAAAGTTCATTGCATTAACAGCGTTTTGGCTCTATACTTTGTTTCTACCAAAGCGATGCCAACTTAACTTGCTTTAGCACATGTTTTGTAATTTCCTTTCATACTACGCCCAATTAAAACTTTTAACGAAAGGTTAGACTATTACTGCTTTGGATCAAGCATTCAATCTCACTTTTTAAACTGCGTTTTCATTATTTTGCTTGCTCAATAAAAATTTCAAGTCCACCGATCTGAAACAAGAGAACATTAAAACATCGCGTTATCGGCATTTGTTACTTTCCGGTTGCATGAAACTCTCCGATTCTATAAACAAACTTAATTATGGCAAACTTTTTAAATGAATTGCTGAAGCCCGATACGTTTGGATGTAGATCCAAGTTCTCAGACCGCACCGAAACAATTCAAACACTGGTTGAAAGCTTTCACTGACTTCGTAGCCGGATGTGTTTGTCAAGCTGCAGGCCTAGATGGACAACCTCAGGTTAACAACCTTTGCATTTTATTTGCTTACGTCAGTGCTGACGTGTATGAGTTCGTGGAAGGTTGTAAAACCTACGAAGCTGTTATAGACAAATTGAAGTCGGTCTACATTAAAACGCCAAATGTGATATTTGCCAGACATGTACTTGCCACTCGGAAGCAAAAGCAGGGAGAAAATTTGCGAGATTTTTTTCAACAGCTTCATGTGCTGAGTAAAGACTGTAATATCCAAGCAGTTACGGCCGAAGAATACAGGAAAGAGCTTGTCCTCGACGCGTTCATCAATGGGATCTCGTCGCACGTCATTCGACAAAGATTGTTGGAGAACAGTGAGCTGACTGTTGAGAGAGCTTCTCAAATTGCTTGTTCATTGGAAACTGCCCAACAGCATTCGGAAGCATACCTTCAACATCACGACGTCACGGCAGCTGTCAATGTTGAAGACACTAATCACGACAATCAAATTTCTGCAGTTGCGAAAATGACATCGTCAAACCAACTACGCAACTTTTGTGGCAAACCGTATCATGACAAGCGCAAATGCCCAGCTAGAAATTTGTATTGCTTTACTTGTGGAAAACTTGAGCATTTTTCCAGTGTGTGCCGTTCTAGAACAACTATTAGAACTGCTCAACGCAGACATAAATGCAATGTTTTACTCAACACGGCCAGCACAGCTGCTTTTAACCCCAATTTATGTTCTCTGTCAGCAGCATGCCCCGTAAGCTTGCTACCAGCTTCGCTCCCAAGTCAATGGGACTCGTTCAACAGCTCTTGTTGATTCTGGAAGTTCAGAAAGTTACATAAATTCCTTCATTTGCAAAAAGTTGAATCTTGATGTTTTCCCTACCTCCCATCAAGTACAAATGGCATCCACATCAATGAAAATTAAGTCTACTGGATTTTGCTTAGTCGACATTTATATTCATAAAAGCAAGTATGATGCAATTAGATTAAATTTATTTGATGATTTGTGTAGTGACGTGATATTGGAGCTAGATTTTCAATGCCAACATCAGCGTTTAATTTTTCAATTTGATGGAGAATGCCCTGATTTAATTGTCGCCAACGATAAGGTTTGCTTTGTAGGTGCTGCTACTGCAGAAAAAGTGTCACTTTTTTCAAATTTGTCGAGGGGGTATCGACCAATCGCCACAAAATCTCGAAGGTACAATCAAGAGGATCGAAAGTTTATTCAGAATCATGTTGACCAGCTACTTAAAGAGGGTATAATCCAACCCAGTTCCTCCCCATAGCGAGCCCAATTAGTCATTGTTACCTTTTCAAGAGCGTTTTGTTCATCAATTGCATCGCAGTCATCATTAAGGAACTGCACAACAACCTCTGCCATCCAGGTATTTCCAGACTGTTGCATTTTGTGAGAGCAAAAAATTTGCCGTTTTTGACTACTGATATCAAAAGAGTAGTAAATTCTTGTCCTATCTGTGCAGAGATTAAGCCTCAGTTTCATCGTGGGGTAAATAATACTCTGATCAAAGCCACTCACCCTATGGAAAGACTCAGCATCGATTTCAAAGGCCCTTTGCCTTCTTCATCAAACAACAAATACTTGTTTATTGTAATCGATGAATATTCGCGTTTTCCTTTCACATTTCCTTGCAAGGAAATGACTTCTTCCGTGGTAATTAATTGCCTTGACAAGCTGTTTACCTTGCGTGACACGCCGTGTTTTGTGCATTCGGATAATGGCCTAGCGTTCGTTTCAAGTGAAATTAGGCGTTACCTTCTCAATTGGGGCATTGCTAGCAGTAAATCTAGCATTTACCATCTTTCTGACAATGGGCAAGTAGAAAAATGTGTTGGTACTCTTTGGAAGGCAATAAAATTGTGTTTGAAAACCTTAAAACTTCCAATTTGCCGTTGGGAATTAGTTTTAGATAATGCTTTACATGCAATTTGCTCCCTGTTATGTGTAGCCACTAATGTAACGCCTCACGAACGATTTTTCAGCTATCAACGCCGTTCTTCCACTGGAGATTCACTCCCATTATGGTTAACTAATTCTCGTAAAGCTTATGTAAAGCGATTTTTACGTTTGAGTAAAAATGATCCCCTTGTTGATGAAGTTGAATTAATTCACATCAATCCTACTTATGCTAATGTACGTTATTGTAATGGTCGCGAAGCTATTGTATCTATTCGTGATCTTGCGCCGAATCCACAATCGGCGGTCGACAATGCTCTTCAGAGCAACGAAATTCACAAAGATAAATCTCATGAATACGCTGATAATGCTGAAATACCTGAAGTTTCTTGTGACAGAGAATCTACTGTTAATGATGCAGTTGAATTACCCGACAATGAATCTACCATTAATGATATAGTTAATTCACCCGCTCATAAAATTAATGTTGGCCCCAGAAGATCTGCAAGAAATAATAAAGGAGCGCCTCCACCAGTTGTAGTTGAGGTTGTTAGTGGTTCTTTATTTGATTTAGACCATGTGTAACTTTAAGTTTGTTTAAACTAATAAAAAGTGATGCCAAATTAGTTCAGCCTATTTACTGGTTTTTTTGCAATGTGCCTGTGCCGTTTATCTGCAGACTTTGAATTTTAGAGTCCAACAAAATGCAAACAAACTCGATCCTGCGAGCCGGACCCACATTTTCTAGTCGTGTGTGTAGGTTCTTCCAAGTGGGCATCTTTACAGTTCCAATGAGTTGAAGATCATAATAATCAGAGAGCATACCTGAAAGCCAAGGTGTCAGCACTGGGACTTTCCGATTCCGTTGAAGTTAGATGAAAAGTGTTTTTCTCATTTTGCTAGAAAATCCTATGGCAAGATTTTCAAACTCGGCAATGAGATTTGTAACAAGTCTGGCCGATCGTCAATTCAGCATTGCTTTTAGGTTCCAACAAGTTTTATTATCCCAACGAATATGACACACAGGTATACCAGTGTTATCCGGCACCGTACCGAGGTAATGGCTGCATAAACTTCTCGACCTTGAAAAATAGCTATCAACCGGAAGCCATCAATTAGCCATTAACCGTATTTTTTCTTCCGCGTGCGAATAAAATTTTTGGACAAAACCGACTGTGCTACAGAAGTTCAGGAACTGTGATATTCACTGGATCCTGAGAATAAAAGCATGCATTGGGTTTGACTCAAAAAATCCATTAGTACAAAACTGCTCAGTATTAGCAAGCATATTGTTTGAAAATCCATCGCTGACCTTATTTTGTTGTTTTCTTTTGTCTTGTTCTTTTGCGTTGTTTTCGTGAATAGCATTTATATTTCCCTAACAATTACCTATATGTGTCTAGTTTGGTGCTGTGAAGCAGCAACTAAAATAAGCTATTTTGTCTGTGAATGCTGCAAATTAAGATATCTAGGAGTATCAACTTGACAACCTAAATATTCTTCGATAGTCTCTGGCTTTTGCACCATTTATAGGATGAAATGCTAATGTCAACCGTGTGTGTCTTGCGCAGATGCCAACAAATAAATACTTACTCACCACGTACTGTTGAATGTAAGAACCAACTTGTACTCTGGTTGACCTAAGAGTCTACAGCAGGGAGCTCGCAACCTTTTTACAGTCGTAACTTTTTTGTAACTTTAATTCCATCACTTGCTGTGACCAACGACCCATCGGCTTCTCGGTCACGTTTATTGCGTAGTTTTTCTTACTTACAAGTCCTCTAAACTTAACGCATTTGATTTCCCTCTTGCACGTATTTCAGAAAAATCGAACGACAAAACGTTACTGAATCAAAAGGAAAACTATACCAACTCTCTACCAACGCAAAAACCCACTGTCATTTGGTCTTTGATTTTGAACTGAAGCATATTTTCTAAAAATAAATGGTAATTCACACCGCAGTTTTGATTACATATATGTATCCACCGGTCATGACAAAACTTTCTCGGCAATTGAGGACACTGCATCCCCAACCACATCGGAGTCACCGGTGCTGCTGGCCCAGTGCAACCAAGTAGAGGATCCGCCTCAAACCGCCTTTACGATGAACACAACGTAGCTTCGTTACTACCATTGCTGGTGCAGCGTCGTGCGACATACGTTACCAGCGCGATGGCGTAGTGGTTAGAGCGTCCGCTTCGCACTCTGTACAGTTGGGGTTCATTTCCTAAGTCGAGCCATATCAAAAGACTTCAAAAAATGGTATTCACAGCTTCCCTGCTTGGCGCTCAGCATAAAAAAGCGGATGGTGTGGAGAACAAGCCGGCAAGCTTGTTGGTGTCCTTGGGCAAAACACTTAACGGGATGCCCTCGTCTTTATGTGGCCGACAGGTGGCGCACCCGTGCTTCACCAGGTTACAATTGTGAATGTGCTCACCCAGCATGTTGTAAGAGGCGACTTTTGGGTACCCGCCAATGGCAGTTCGCCTTGGTGGTGGGATTATCACTCAGTAATTTGCACTCATGACTGGTTCGAAATGGGCTGCCACCTTCCCATCGCCTCATTCAATTAGGTTGACGGCGTGAATATGGATTGCAGTTTGTGCCGTACTTCCATCCGGAGGAAGAGGAGGGGTAACCACAACAAATTGACCGCTAGTTTTATTGAAATTATAAAGAGCATTATTTTGTACAAAAATACAGAGTAGATGTAAAAAAATTTCATTTTAAATCGAGCACGCACAAAAATACGTTCATTGTTTACATAAAACCAACTTGATAGCAGTAAATCATACTAATACGTCCAAAGAAAATGCAACTGTACAACTAATAATCAACCCGTAACTTTAGAGTAAAGCCAAGTAATGAGCCGGCACGTTAACTAAATGACTTCAGCATGACGTCACCGATCTTGAACTTTAGCACTAGTAAATCCAGGCTTCGAACCCGTACCTTCGAGACGTACGACGAACAATTTTCAAAAGACTAATAACAGGCGACCACGTCCGACGCAAAGCCATGACTACGGACGAGACGCTTTTCCAATTTCAAGTGACGCACGGCGGGAAAATATGTTGGAAAAACGTCAAAAACAATCAATTGCAAGCAAGCGGCTACGAATTGCAACGCAACAAAATAGCACAACGCACTTCAGAAATGGACGAATTCGCTCTACGAGCAGAACTGTGATCACGTCACTTGCGAAAACGTGTTTAGCACGAATGCAGTCACGAAAGGAAATTTGAAAAACGCCGAGAGTAAGGATTTGACATTTCATTTAACGTTCTAAATAATGCAAACTTGATATATTTGATTGAAAATGTTCAAAAAAATCAAAACACGATCAATGTTCCTCGGTCGGTTTCAACATCAGTGAATCTACCAAGTTCAACATCTGAAATTTGGCTCGATTCAGAATTGTTGAAATGGGCAGAGAGATCCAGAGAACGTTTGAGAAAAGTCCACAATACAAAATGATTTAATGCTGCGTCAGCTAGAGATAAAGAATGGGCTTGAAAATTCTGATAGTCTTCAGTAGTTCACCTCAAAAGTGCGCACTAGAATATCTTTAATTTCGTTGAAAGCACTCTCCATGTAACTCGCTTTCCCGGAAAAATATAAAAAGCAAAATGAACCATCGCACTCTTGTAGTTTGCACAAAAAACATGTAATTATCGCTCAAATGCAAATTTCTACTCGGTCGTCGCCTCAGTTCAAATTCATTCTAGAAAATTTTTCACAAAAACCGCACCGTTATTTCATGAATCATAAGGACTGCTAATTTATATCAAACCATGTTGTGATGCATTAGAAGCGACCTACGAAACTGGATCGCCTAAAACGTTTCAGACGAAATATTTTTTAAAAATGGAAACACTGCTGAAGCGATTTTTACAAATGGCAATTCTACATTGCAGTAAGCAACAAAACACGATTGTACAAAAAGATATAAATAGTAAAAAGTTTCCTGTGAAGTCTAAGTTGAGCCTGTCAACATTGGAAAAATTTCAATAAAAAGGTCGATGGCACAGGCGTTACAAGAAAACGAAATTTTAAAATTAAGTGGGGATACGAAGGCCGCCAACCTTTTCTAAAATACGTTACCTGCTTATTTACACAACAATAATCTACAGTCTCAACACACTCACGAGTTTTTAGAGATGCTCGACTTCAAAAGCCGATTCCCACTAGTGTACCAGATTCTGCTGGGATGGGTTTCAGTATAAAACCAAAACCACTTCAAAGGTGAAAATTTCCGAAAATATGCCTGCTGGTATGATACACGACATGAATACAGAGCGTGTTACAATGCGCAGCGTGTGTGAGTTTTCGTATAGCGAGTCACTAAAAGTGTTTTCGATTCCAAGCATAGAGCAGCGTTCGAGGTAGTATGCCACACATCACTTTGTGTCCACGAACACACAAAACTTTTCGTATCCAGTTAATACTTTGGCAGCATATGGTGTTGGAGGTGCTGTTGGTGTAACTGCTGCATCACGTGATTCGGATACATAGGATACTGAAAAACACGCAAGCAATTAAAAGGACGCATTAAACATCAACACAAATTGTAATAAAGAATCCGAATAATGGTGAATGGTGCATAAAAATTTTGAAAGGCGCAATTCTTACATTTCGGCGGACTTAAATAGGCCACCTTCTTCAAGAACTGCCGGTTGCCATTTGTGTACAAGCTCGCTTTGAAATTTGCCGTTGCCTGTTGCTGATGACACATTTACTGCAGGTCGCGCTTTTTGCTAAGCTTCAAGTAACACAAACACCACAGCGCAACTTCATGGAGCGAGCGCCACCAACCGGCAGCATTGCTGTTAGATATGACGTCTCGTTTTTCATGTTTTTCTCTGCAATCCTTGATTATATGATGAAGCTCAGCACTTACGGCAAGAAAAACAATTTTTCAAAACCAACTCAGAGTAAAGGTAATAGAGCCATGATGTGCATTGAAAATGAATAGAAAACCCGTAATTCTGAATGGACAGATGCAAAATCGTCACTCCAAGACTTCGAGCCATGCTTTTTGTGGTGGGCAAAATTTTGGTAGTTTTGACCCAAAAACCTTAGCACTCCCCCAAAGGATAAAAATGCACGAATTTTTTCAAAAAATATGGTAATCTGCACCCTTGAAATCATAAAAACAATGGATTTTAGAGAAAAAGTGAAAAAAACGAAACAACCTACGGTCAAAAGTACAACCACAGCAGCCAGCTCTTTCCAACAAGTTGAATGATCTGGAGTCCAGCAAAAAGCCGAACCAGAAACCACCTTTTAACCTCAATAAACAAAACAAGTAAAACACCTCAAGGTTTCCGGCGTGATTATGTTGTGTCGGAGCGTCCGCTTAGCGGTCGGATGACCTGGGTTCAATTACCTTGTCCAGTCATATCAAAATACGATAACAGTATTCACAGATTTCGTGGTTGGCGCCCCGTAGCGGCGAGTAATGTGAAGGGTAAATAATGAAACTGAATTTACTCAAACTGAATTTTTCATGATTAAAAGGAGTGCATTGGGCCACAAAGACTTCAGCACACAGCCACTGCTGGCGCCACAACGACGCCTTACGGCTGGTTAGTTTATTCTTGCGAAAAGCGGACAGAGCGTTTTAGTTTGCTCAATTATTACATTGCATACGCTGACGTCGTAATTGAACGCATTATTAGTTTTGGAATAGTGTTAACTGGCCACTACACGGAAACAGCGTCGCCCTTTGTTTCAATACATGATGCAATCTGCAGGTAGTACAATGGCGTCACATAAAAGAAACAAAGCGATTCGATGTCTGCTAAGCCCTGATGCTACTATTACTGGACTCAGCAATAGACCAGGAGGTAAATACTTTAGTGCCAAACGGAGCTTCAACACCAGTGTTTCTGCGTACCTGCCCGTGCATGCCAGATTGCTGCATCAAGTGGTAAACGGCTGGATCCATATGGGGAGGAGCGGCAAGCAGGTTGCTAGGGTATCCGGCGGCGGGGTTCGCAGTTGCAGCCTGTGACAAGAAATTCAAAATCAGGCCTGATTATTGTGAGTAGCACGATCTGGCCATGCAAAAATAAGTAAATCATAAATGCACATTCGATTCACTGGCGGCCGTAAGTAAAATGGCTGATAAAGCGACCTCCAATGATGAAAAGATTGTGCACCACTGGTTTAGAAGTTCTACGATAGGACGAACTAAATGCGACCTGACAGCAACGAGTTATTTCATGCACCCTACCTGCAACCATGGAGAACCAAGATGGGCAGCGGGTTGATGCGCTGAGGATGTGGCCACGTTCTGATGGTGCGGGTGGTAGACGCCAGCTAGTGGATGGGCGTGCTGGGACGTGGCGTGACGGTGTGCTAAAATAATTCAAGGTAAACACTGGAAACTGATAACTGTGCTCCTCTAAAGCTTGAAAACATTTTCGGCATTTCTCGACGTGCAGTCCTAAAAGAACCTGTTCACTCTATCCTTGCAATTTAGCGCGACACCGCCATTGATCAAAGTGCAACGAAAAGCTTCTGGCACCCTCAGGTACCACCAACAATTAGTAGTTTATCTCTTTAATTTTGAAACATTAGCCGATGAAACAAAATCGCAAATATTGGCGGCATCGCGTGATAACTGCTTCCATTGCGAAGTAGTTAAGAAGAGTCCGTTTTAAAAGTGATAAGCTGCTGGTTCACATCTCAATCGAGTCTTACCCAAGACTTTTCAACATTCTACTCACAGCTTTCCTGCTGGGCATTCAATATCAAAGAAATGGTGCGAAGAAAAAAACCATTACGTTTCCTCGTTGGGTCCTTCGATAACACATTTAACGGTATACCTACATCTTTATGTGGCAGACAAGTGTTGGGGTTAAGATGTCTATTCGTCGCAGGGGTCTCGTTAGGTCAAAAGAGCAGGAAAAAGAGATCGGTCTTATATCCTTCATGAATGGACTGTGCCGTGAAAGTGTTCGGCGTAGCTGCGTAATTGAGCGTTCAACTTGCAGCACAAGAAATCAACATCACTCTAATCCAGTAGTCGATAAACTGAAGGCCGCCGATGAATTTTGGCCCTACTAAGCACTTTTATTAGGCCGTACACAATTTACAATATTTTGGGCACCGTGGTGTGTACAAGCTAAAATCATCAACCTAAAAAATTAAGCGATGATGTCAAGCTGGTCTCAAAATCGGAAGGTCTTCCACTGATATATTGCGGCATATTTTTGATGCTTGTTTATCACGCCTTTTTCGGATTCAGGTTCTTTCAGAGCTGAATGCGCTTTTAGCAATGGTTGAAAGGTGAATTTGGACCACCTTGAAAAAAGTTTGCTCTTCCCTATTCTAACCTGTAGCAGCCAATCTGTTGTATTGCTCAGTACTCTGTTGTGCTGCAGCAGCGGCGTAATGAAGCATACTTGCTGCAGCATGACTCGGACGATCAGCCTTGTGTTGTTGCTGCAGTGCTCTAAAACAACACCGTGTCTGTTATTATGTAGTCTATCGAGCCACCGTATCAAAACAATAATTGGATCAACCTCATGACCTTGTTACTGCCAACCCGTTAAAAGCAAGTCTAGGAATGGGATTTGAACCCACAATAATGCCAACCAGTACAACAACGGTTAATGGCAGTCAGCCTTGTCGATGGTGAGGCTATTTGTGTTCATCCCTGGTTCAAAATAGACTGCAGATTTCCCTTGCCTCATTTTGATTAGATTTGCATGGCGATCTTGAACAACGACTTCATGCCGTACCTCTATCCCAAGAGGAGGAAAAAACAACAACAGGTGTTGCTAGAATTGCAGGTCGTCCCTGGTCTTAATACCGCCACCGAACAAATAGAGATGGCATTTTTTCGACATATATAGCACGACTTGGTCGTAAACTAAAATAACAAATGGAACGCAGACGGAATAGAGAAATAACTGACCATTAACTAACAGTTGACATGAAGGTTTAATAACCTAAAAATGTTTCCTGGCAAGGAAAGTACTAGTTTAACCCAAAGTATTTTACAGAACACTGCAGGGCCAACTAATGGGGCATAACAGAAAAGAAGTGCCGACATTCCTCCTTATTTTGGACAAACCAAATCTTAATTCTCTTCCAAATTCTTCTGCTAATGCCCCAATTATTGCTTACGTCTGTTAAAAATATGCTGCTCAAAGTTGGGTTATTCTACCAGGTTTGTCAACTGCGGTAGAAGACCATGACGTTCCCTTTGCAGCTTCCCCTAATGAATATGACTATTGTATTGTTCTGAGTTCAATACCACACCGTCGGTTGGATTCTGAGTGACATACGGTTAAAAATGAAGAATGGATTGATTGACAGTTAGTGCTAAGCATTTGCATAATGATGTGCTTGCCTCAGGGTGGCGGACGCACTCAACTCCTGTGGCATCACGGTGGGCAATCCGTTCTGCTGATGCGGTGCGTAGGAAGAGCGACTCTCTCTGGCTGCAGGAGTACTGGAGGGAGGAATGTGATATCCTCCGGGGTAATCAGAAGGAGGTTTCTGAAAATTAAAAATAAAAAAGTTACATCAAGCTTTGGCTTTCAGTTATAATGCGTACAAAGAGCAGAAAAAATACCGAAAAATTGATTAGATAACGTCGAACTCAAAGTTGTGTAACAGCTGAGCTTGGCATCGGATCGGTTTGATAGGCTAACATCACTTTAAAATGAGAGTGTATTGTGCTGCTGCTTGCGGAAAAAAAACAATGAGCAACTACGCGTGTGCAATCAACAAGCATGGAGTGTGAATAAGCGAGTGCGTGTGAGCGCGCGCGACTGCGTAATCAAATTCTAACCTGATACTGTCCGGTGGAATTACTTGATTGCCGCCGGGTAGCGGTGGAGTGGCCGGGAAGAGAACCAGTCGAGGGGTGGCCTTGCTGGGCGGAGGACCCAGACGACTGTCGCGACAAGTGCTTGCCCCCGGGATCGGATGTACTTCCGCTAGCGTTGCGGTGCTTTGCAGGGTGATTATGAGTGCCTGCAATGTATGAGTGAAGATGAAGACAGGAGCAATGCTGGCTACATTTTCCAGTCCCGAAAAAACTTGTACTGCAGGCGCAGTGCATTTCAATCGCAAACATCACATTGGCATTCGTTTTCCAAGAACAAAAAACGTAAAATCAAAGCTCGGTGAACTAACCTCCGGCCGGCGATCCATGTGGCAGTGCTGACGAGGGGTTGCTGGTGGGCGTGGGATGGTAGGTGTGTCCCCCACGCTGTTGTATGGCAGCGCGCTGTTGCGCGGGCAGATGCGCTCCGTGGTTGGACGGCTTCGAGGCTTGGTACGCGTTTGGTTGAGCTGCGGAGGTAAAATCATGAAGCAAACAGGAAATCAAACCACAGCAGCTGACTTTTGATTAGTAAAAGTGTGAAACAGAAACACCATTGAAAGCAATTTTTATTCTGAAGGGGCACCAAAATCTAAATTGCACCCGACCGGTGGTTACCAAACGATAATAAACAAAATATGGGAAAAATGCAGACTGTTACAAACGCACATCTATTCTACTAGTATTATGGCTGTTTCTGTTCAGGTAAAATTTAATTTCTGCTGCAAAAGCACATTAGATTTTCATAACTTTCACCAACTTACCGGCAGATATACTTCCTTTTCTCTGTGCTGGTTGAGAGCCTTGACCGGCATGAGCTTGACTGGTTGGATCTTCATGATGAGGCTGCGTAAGCGACTGGGGGGTCAGGCCAAAACTGGCCATAGTCGGATTCTGTGAAAGAACAGCGACACCAGACGATTGCTCTCCTGAAAAGTAAAATAAAATAAGAAAAAATGTCACGGTCCCGTTACCCAACGACTACCAGACGAGTAACGGCTTCTCGACCAAGTCATGAAGTTTAATGGCTCAAGGGGTTCCATGGCTCCCTGCCTTCATCTCGAAGAAAGAGTCAGTAACATGAATACAGACGGTTCGTATTTCATTCTGTCCCAACATCATAACAGGGCTCTCTTTGACTTTCTCTTACTCAGATTTTCTATCCTAAGTAGCGCTGTAACAACAAATAACGTGTAAAACATTGTACCTCCTGCTGGATAGTTCGGTTTATCATGCGTAGCGGTAGGAGCAGGATGAGTGGACGACTTGGCAACGGAGGAGGTTGACGCGTATCCGTATGCTTGGTGTTGACCTGGTGCTCCAACAGAGCCAGGATTTCTGTAATTGTCCACGGTCCTGTTTGACATTCGCCGTTCGTAGCTTTGCGCAGCAGCAGGCTGCTGGCTGGTCAGTGCGCCGGCCTGCTTATTCAAATTTTGGGCCGAGTCTGATGCAACTTGGGCTACATTTGGAGGCTGTGAGTTGTACGACGGAACAGAGTGCTGTTGAGGCGGAGTAGGAGGCATAGCAGCACCGGAGCTCGATAACTGCCGAACAGTGACGGGAGTTTTGTTGCCGGATTGAGGAGGATTAATTTGAGAAGTCTGTTGCCCTGTTTGTGGAAAGCTAGGAGAACTGACGGCAGACTGACCAGCCACTACTGATTGAGAATGACGTCTTCCTTGCATTGGCTGAGCAGCTTGAGTTTGAATCGAACCTGAAGACTTTGGAAGAAAGGTCGAGGTTTGTTGCTGAGACCAGGGCATGGACGAGGCAGTGCGACCATCAGGAGTTGGAGGCTGAGCTGAAGAAGAGTTTATTGACCTCTGGCTGGAAAACGATTCCCTTGAGCAGGAAGAATGAGGTGCAGACGGTAAAGACTTCACTCGTTGAAGATCATCCTTCATCAAAGCTGAACCGCTCACAGGAGGAGGAAGACTAGAAGTCTTTGAACCTAACTGCTGATGAGCCAACCGCTCCCGATCCTCCAGTATCGGCTGTTTTGGAGTCTGTCGGTCCGATGACCCACTTCGGCCAAAGTCACTAGGAGGCCTTGCGGGGCTAGGACGGTCTTGGGAATAGGATACACTGGCACTATTTTCGCTGGCAGAATATGGGCTTGGTGAAGGTTGGTTGATAGTAGCGGAGGCCGCTCTGGCGCTGCCGTAACCAGAGGATGGAGTGGTAGGAGAAGAAAGATGGTCGGATGAGAAGTGGCGATTTTTGTGGCCAAGAGACTTGCTTTCAGTCGGTGGTTTAACGGCAGATTCAACTGAAGTCGAGATAGAATCTCCTGGTGAGGCAACTGAACTTGGCTTTTGTATTGATGGGTTGGATGCAGCATTATTACTATTGGACGATGAAGAATCAACTGCTTGTTTTTGAGCAAGTTCAGCTTTCTTTATGAAGCGTTGCTTTGGACTCTCCTCGTCATTGAAGCTATAAATGTCAACATCCCCCTTCCTGTTTTCGAAGTGACTCTTCCTCTTGCTCTGCACTGTGTCCTGAGAATCACCAATCTTACTTTCATCCCCTGAGGAGTCAAAGTTCTTGTTGCTCTTCTGGCGCGAAAAAGGAGACTGCATCCGACGCTTCTGCTCTTCTGTGCACTTGTCATTGGAACCATAGAAAGAGTGCTTGATGGAAGAAGCAGAATCTTCATCTTGTTTGCCTTGTTCATCTAACGCTCGTGCCTGTGTTGCAAGATAATCTAAAGACCACATCAGCGGCTTAGGTTTTCGAACATCTTCAGTTTTTTCCATTTTCTCAGGCGAGTGAGAACGAGATGAGGCTCTTGATGACGACGAAGACGACTCGCCATCTTGAGCAAGAGATTTATCAAGAGGTGAATGTGATTTCGAACGAATTTTTTCAAGTGGAGATTTGTTTTCTTCGAAAGCCGGCGACTGAGCCGAAAGTGACAGTTTGCTTTCTTTTTCATCAACTGTTTCCACCCGAAGGACATCGGTCTCGTCACTATCACAGTTGTTCGAGCTAGCACCAGAATCGGAGCTACTTTCATCGCTGGACTTTCGTGCTCTTCCAACACTTGAAGCTATTGAAGGTCTACCACGCCCTCTGCCCCTCCCTCTAGGTCTACCACGACCCCGACCTCGACCTCGCTTGGGAGGAGCAATAACAGTCCCTGAAAACTTCCTTGAATTGTCATTGCTGTCCGAGGCAGTGTTATTGGACACACTACTAATTTTTCGTTTGCGTCCCCAGCCTGGCTTCCTCCCTCGTTTAGACTTTCCTCCTCTTCCACTTTCAGCCGCCACAATAGAAGTCTTGGCAATTTCTTTTTTGGAAGAGTCGCTATCACTTTCACTGCCATCTGAAGACTCTGCTCTTGAATCTACAGCACGTAATGGTCTTCTCCCTCTTCCACGGCCTCTTCCCCGACCTCTTCCAACAGTAGAACCTCCTCTTCCCACAGATTCAATCCTGTTCTTTTTACGCTTTCCTTTAGGCACTCCAGGAGGAGTAAATTCATCAGAGGATTCTTCATCATCACTTGGCTCCTCATCCGTTTCAAATTCAACTTCAACAGCAGGAAAATTTTCAGGCTTGGCTATTGGAGGAGTGATTTTCTCGGGTCCAGGAGCTTCTGTAATATAAAGAATACATTCAAGCGTCGTACCCAACGTAGAAAAAGTGTAGATGTTAACAACGCATAACCACAAGCTATACAAATAAGAAAGTGTACTAGAACTATCAAATTCACAAATCAATGACACGGTAAAACTAACAACGATCAAGAGTTTAAACTTCAAATACAAACCAAATGCACTACCAGTACTAGCTGCATTGTAAAACATTTTTTTTCTAACGGCTGCCATATTCTACTATAAATTCATTTAAGCTTATTCAAACATAAAGTTCAAAATTCGGTTTCAACAAAGTTATAATTTTAATTGAATACCAAAACTTTGAAAATATAGCAAGTAGTTTCAGAACGTGTAATGAACTGCACACCAACATTCTTTACTTCTTCAGCCCCCAAACGAGCTTTAACATCCAGATGTGAGACGTTACACTACATGATGTAATTTAAACATCAGTTATTTTGAAGATTTACTTAGAGGTAAATTTTCAAAATAGCCAGAAAATGCGACCATTTGGATTTTCGGGCTATTTAGACAGATCAGTAGTAAATTTTCCAAAACAAACTGAGATAAACCGCTAATAACTAAACCTATTATCACGCAGCACCGTTAACTTTCATTCATAGTCCGAAATTTAATGTAAAAGATTTGGCTTACTGCTACGAAAGCAGAGACTATTTTTCCGGGGCAAAGCAGAAAAAAACAAGCAAAAATTATACTTGTATCTTCTTTAGGAGGGTATTTTCGTGGCCTTCCTGGCTTCTTGCGAGGTACAGGATTCGACTCTTTCGAATATTTCTTTAAGGAGGCGTTTAACGACTTTCGGAATAAATCCTGAAGCGAATCTGCCAGTTCACTGTATTCTGCAAAACCAAAAACAATTACGTTAAAACATGATGTTATAAGCTTTGCAAAGTTTTTTGGTATGCAGCTTTTGAACCATTTTTTAAGGTTTCAACCAGGTTTACGATTTCATGCTTATTACCATGAAATGTTCTTATTTTTGAGTTATGTGCTTAATTTGTCAACGTAATAATTTCATGATAGAACTTGCTTCCTCCAATGGGTAACTTTAACTGAAAAGTGAATGCTACCTGAGTGCTTTCAAACTATGTGGTCAAGTGCGATAGTATAAAAAAACCACCGCATGCTATTTTTCTTTTCCAATAAAAATAACACGTGGTCGTGAAAGTGCCGACAATGCTGTGTAAACTAAGCAACTGCAATCCCTAGTCGTCTATTTACCTGCAAAGCATAGTCTACTCAATTAAAAAGTAGCAAGCAAAGGATGGGCTCAAACGCATGACGAAAAATGATCTAGCTCAAACGAAAGAGCTGTTCATATTGCGGCAGTTTAAATGTTTGACAAACCGAGAATTTGGCTGGAAGCAATCCATATAAGCTTGTCAAAGAACACTAGTGTCAGCCTACTACGCCACCGCACTGCAGCATGGTTGTTTTTTTTCACCTAGACAGATGGTAACCCTAGTGATAGCATCTCTATGGCCTAATAAAGACATGCGTCAAGCCCTTACTTTTGTACAATAAGACGAAAAGACGAAATAATTGAAGACTTACCACTACTAGCGCCATTGTACAACCTGCAGTTGTTGAACATAAGGGTAATGTCTTCTTGAAACTCAGACAACAATTTGTAATCACGATCGATTAATTTCATTTCAATAGTAGACAGGTCCATTGGTTTCTGCAATATTGATATTTAGTATTTACGCATAGTCCATCACGAAACCAGATAGATCCTTCTCTAAAGTCAGAACTCTTGGCAGCTCTCACTCCTGGAGTTTCCCCCCCCTTGCTGTGTCCCTGCTTCGTCTGCAAATACCACCGTAACTTTTTCCATGGACTCCTCCAGGTTGTAGACCCCGACTGTTCAATCTGCCCCCTCTGCTAATGCAGCAGTCCCACTCCACCCTCGCCTTCAAACCTCTTATCCCCTTCCACACACTTTGTATCTTCTCCCTCTGCACCCTCACCACCGCCTCATGCTCCTGGCTGTTTCTCTACACCTCCTGCTTCCTCTTCCCCCGCTGACTCCATCAGGGTTCTTCTATGAAATGCTGGCACTCTCCGATCCAGGAGCACTGAACTTCTACGCTTTCTTTTGTATCATCTCGTTGACTTTATTTGTATCCAGGAATCTAACCTTAACTTATCTTCCTCTTTCCGAATCCCTGGATTCTCTGCGCTGCAATCTGATCACATCTCTCTAAACAACTCCTCTTCACTTTCTTTCCTTAATGTTTATGCTCCCCCTATACACTCTTCTCTCACAGATAGCTCAATTGACTCCTTTTCTCCCTCCATTCTTCTCTCCTCCAGAAATCTCTTCATTCTGAAAACTTTAATTGCCGTCACCCTCTCTGGGACTCAAAAGATACTTCTGACCCCGTGTGGAGAAAATATTTGATTGGGTCATCTCCTCTGACCTCTTCCCCCTCAATGACTCTGACATACCTACTCTTCTCCATCGATCCTCTGGCAGTGACTCCACCCCTTGACGTCTCCTTTGCTCCCTCCTCTCTTGCTCCTGGGAGATGCTTCAGGACCTGGGTTCTGATGACCAACCAATTCTACTAACCATCTCTCTTTCCCTGGTCTCTTGCCCCAACAAACGTCCCCCTTCCTTCAATTTTCAGAAAGCTCGCTGGGATGACTTTGCCTATTGCTTTGACTCTCACTGTCCTTCTGCAGAGGAATACTCGTCTCTTTCCTCTGCAACTGCTCTCTTCAATTCTCTGACACTGAATATGGCCAAATCTTCCATTCTTTTCAGCCGCATCAAACGCCTCCTAAAGCCTGGTGGTCTGCTGAAGTGAAAGCAGTTGGTGAAAGACGTAAGGCTTTTGCTGTCACTCACAGAAGCGATGAAGATCGTCAGGCTTATATCTCCACTTCCCGACGTGCTTCGTCTGTCATTGCTAAAACCAACGCCGAGGCATGGCAGGCGACTTGCTCTTCTCTCTCGCCCAAATCTAACCCTAAATCTGTGCACTCTCTCCTTCGTTCTGTCGCTGGCTCTTCTCCTTATCTTCCTCCTCTCCTAACTCAAGGCCCTACGTATCAGAGCCAGAGGCTACCTTTCCGAGCTCCGTCAAGCCACGTGTCCTGAGGAGTTTCACTTGTCATTTTACTCCCCCTCTGAATGTCTTTCGACTGCCTCCAACCTCTCCTCGTCCACTACCACTGGCCCAGACAAAGTTGCCTATCCCATGTTACAGCACCTTCCTCGCTCTGGTATGATTTTCTTCTTCGCATTTCAATCTCTCCCGGACTTTGCATTCCTTTCCTTCCATTTGGAAGATATCTTCTATTATTCCCATCCATAAGATGGGAAAGCCTCTCGATTCTCCTGCTTCCTTTTGGCCTATCTCTCTCACCTCCTACGTCTCAAACTTTTTGCAGGCATCATTTCATCCCGTCTACTCTTCTTTCTGGAGTCTAATTCCATTCTCTCTCCCAGCCAGGCCAGTTTCCGCCTTGAACGGTCTACTCTGGATCAAATTCTGTTCCTTTCTCATTCCATTTCAGATGGGTTCAACAAACCCAGGCCAGACTCTCAAACGATTCTCTCTACTATTGATTTCTCGAAGACTTTTCACTCTGTCTGGCACCCAGCCCTTTTCAACAAACTCATTTCGGCTGACCTCCCTCCTTGCTTTGTTTGTTGGACTCAATCCTTCCTTTCTAATAGGCGCAATTGCGTGGTTTATCAAAATCACAAAAGTCGTTCCTTTGGAGTCCGTCGAGGTGTTCCGCAAGTATCCGTTCTTGACCCTGTACTTTTCTCTCTTTTCATTAATGATCTCCCTGCTTCTCTGCCTTCTTCTGTCAGGTGCTCTCTTTACGCTGACGATCTGGTCATTTGGTTCTCCTCTCCCTTAGTCCCTACTGAGATGGAGGCCACACAAGGAGCTCTGATTCAGTTGGAGCGCTGGTCTTCCTCCCAATCCACGAAAATGTGAGGCCTCCTTCATTTCAGTGGATCCCCACCAGGCTAACCTCTAACCCAACCTTCTCCTACTCGGCTCCCGCCTCCGTTTCAATCCCACTCTAACCTTTCCTAAGGTCACCTTCGACTGCACTCTTTCTTTTTCTAAACATGTTTCTTCGCTGAAGGTAAGTTCTTCCCACGTCTCAAGGCCTTACGCTGTATCTTTGTTTCCTCATAGGGCCCTTCTAACGAGTCCCTCTCTCTTTTGTGTAAAGCTTTTCTTCAGCCCTTGTCACTTTTTCTTCACCCGGATGGTTTCCTTTCTTAAGCGTTACCAATATCAATAAATTGGAACGCCTCTACCGAGCAGGTAGTCGCTCTTCGTCTCCCAACCTCCTTTTCCATTTCAGGTTTGGTCAGACTTGGAGTGAAACCAAGACCCTGCAGATCGTCCTGGAGAGGTTTTGCGTCCATTTACCTGCTCAAGCTTCCTTCTACTTTTTCTAGGGAGGCTCTCCTTGCTTACTCTCCTTCACCTCCTTGGAATCTGCCTTCCTTCACTGGGGAGCACACTCTTTTCTCTCCATGCTCCCGCTCAGGTCCTCTCCTCTCTCCCCCTCATAATCTGGTACTTTGGATTGACAGCTCTGTTCGTTTTCCTTTTGGCAAGGGCAGCTCTGGCGTACTTGCCAACTGCTCTCTCTGTGGCACTGAGGCCACTCTTTCTTTTTCAGCAGGCCCAGTATGCTCGAGTTTTTCCGTTGAAGCCTGCGCCTTTTTGCACGCTCTATGCTGGTCTCGGCAGCACCGACAAGTCTGTCACTTCTTCTATCTGACTCTCGTTCTGTCCTCCCTCCATCTTTCCTCTTACCTCAATCTCTCTGAAACATCTTGCAGGAACTGTTTTCTCTCTCCTCCTGTTCTATCAGGCTACAATGAGTCCCCGGACATTCGTTTTTCCCGAGGAACGAAGCGACTGATGAGCTGGCCAGACGGGGAGCGCTAACCGTGGCCTCTGCAATCCCTTGTAGTCTCTCTCATCTCTCGTATCCATTCTTCTCCTTTCTCGGACTGGAGGCGTACTGTCTCATCAAAATTCTTCGACACACAGGTTCCCTCGATTTCCGCCGAGGAACTTGTGCTCTCTCGTCACGCTCGCTGTGTTTTCTCTCGTCTTCGCTACAACGGACAAAGCCCACTGTTAAGCTCTTTATCACTCTAGGATTGGCAGAATCAAGAATGCTTGCTGCAGCGCCTGCGGACACTTGTACCAGAACACCTCTCATCTCATTCTGCACTGTCCAGCTGCGGACTCTTTGCGCCACTCGCTCTTTGGCGACTATCTGTCTCTCCACCACCTCTGGTCCAAGTCCCGGGGAGTTGCCCAGCTTCTGGGGCTCCATGGTCTTCCGCCATGCCACCATTTCTCAGAAGGGGTCGGATATCAACAACAACAAACCACACAGAACATTTTGACCGGGTCACAAATCACTATTAAAACCGTGATTGTTGCAAATAAGCTCCAATCCGATGAATTATTACATTGTAAAACTGAACAAAACTCCGCTTTTCTTCGTTTTGCTGGTGAGTTTTAACCACACAAATTACTTGCGTGATGTATTCAAAGGCTTTAAACATACCACACTAGTAATTCGTATGGTTGCAACTCACCAACAAAACAAAGAGGGACAGGATTTTGTTCCATTTTAAGGCATGATGAACAACTTCATCAAACGACTGCACTTAAATGCAGACAAAAACTTATTTACCTCATCGAACCCAACAGACATAAAGAGAGTTTCGGAGACTTCTAAGTCTCGTACTACCATAATGAAATTTCGTGAGAATTTTTGAGCAACTTGCCAGGTAAGCCAAAGTAAGCGAACATCAATTTCTGTTACCCACCTTTACAATCTCATGGTAACCGGGGGCGTACCATTCCTCGACTGGTTTTTGGAAAGGCCACGCCTCCTCGTGTGTGTCAATGATCTCCCACGCCTGAACGTCAAATGAAACGGTGAAGTCGGCAACGTGGTCCAGTCAGTTGGGTCGTCGTTTTATGGAGGCAATAATCGCAGGGTCGTGCGTTTAAACCTTACGATGACGTGATTACGTCTTGGAAAAGACGCCTCATGGCGATTGCTTATGCTCAGCGTAGAAATGCGCTGCAGCAAACTTAAACACAAGTTGTTCTACGTATGACCAAGTAAGGTCGTCCCGTGACCAGCAGATAAAATTTTTAACCAAACTTTTACTACAGTCAGTAGTACAATTAACTTCCAGTGAAAGCTAATGTCAACACACAAGACTACGTAGAAGCACAGAAGCTATCATTAGTGACGTCTTGGGATCAAATTTTCGTGCCTACCTACATTAGTAGGCACCTTGCGACAAGTGTTCACTGTAGCATGACAACTACACTCACACCGCTTAGTTTTTCTGTAAAATACACTGAGGAATCAATAAACTTTTCTTAGTGAAAGATATTTTTTGTGTACCATAGACTAGATAAGAACAATATAGTTATGGAATAACCTTATCCCCAAGCTCAACAAACAGGTTAACTAAATTTCAAACAATGCTTAACTTAATACATTGTAATCCAGTAACGGTGGTATACAAATTGCGTCTATGACATACTATCTCGCATTTTACCTCTTTCATGGCTCGGTACTCAACGTCACCAGCAGACCTCTCTTCAGCAATGGACTTGGCAATCTCAGCAGGCCTGCGGCATAAAAAAGATGTTTAATTGTTCCTCGATTGTTTGGTGATAGGCTGCTGCTACCTAGCCGGTTGCAACACAAACGTATCTCGGCAAGGTAATGACAGCAATACTCGTTCCTCATTCCTACTTCATACGGAACAATTGTTAGGCGCTTTTTACTAAAGGCTATCGCAGCGTATCAAACTAAGATATGCAGTTACATTGTAGTGTATAGACGATAAGTGATTATGGCATAAGTCATAAACTTTCGCGATTGGTAAAGGAATGCAATCAAAGAAATATTAATTCGAATAAAATTTGCCTTTTGACTGAAGTCTTTTAAATACTACATTAATATTATAGACGGATTTTGATTCGTGAAGTGACTTATCAATTCATAAGTTACGTAGTAATTTTTTTAATTAAACTTCGTAATATGTGTGTTTGTTTCAGTGTAAAATATGACGTACAAGCTTCCAAATATTTTAAACGTTGATTCTAAAGCTATCCACAAGTTTAAGGTCTAGCCTTACGTTAATTCCATAGTTACTGTGTTCAGCTAATTTGCATAGGAATTTGATTTAAACTTTTATCATAAAAAGCAATCCTTTACTGTTGAGTAAAAATTGACGTTTCAGTGAAACACTTTGAAGAAATAAGAATGACTGTGGTACAGAACATACAAATAAGCTACTTTGCCGATGCTGTTTTCGATGCCCTTGTAAGTAGCAGGGCCGCAAGTGAATGAAAACGAGCTAGGACAAGCAGTTCCAAGTGATGTTGTTGTTGTTGTGATTACCCCTCTTCTTCCTCGGGATGGAGGTACACCACGAACGGCAATTCAGGTTCATGCCGTCAAACTAATTGAATTAGGCTAGGGTAAAGATGGTAGCCCATTTCGAACCAGTCATGAGTGACTGGTAGCCCCACCACAAACAAGGTGGACTGCCACTGGTAGGAACCCAAAAGTCGTTTTTTACGACATGCTGGGTTAGCAACTTCACAATTGTAATCCGGTAAAGTACGGGAGGGCCACCTGTCTGCCACATAAAGGTGGATGCGTCCCATTAAGTGCCTTACCCAAGGACACAACCAACAAGCTTGCCGGCTTGTTCTCCACACTATCTCTTTTTTATGCTGAGCGCCAAGCAGAAAAGCTGTGAATACCATTTTTTTAAGGCTTTTGGTATGACTCGACTTAGGGAATAAACCTCAGGTCTACCGACTACGAAGCGGACGCCCTAACCACTACACCATCGCGCTGGTGATGTCGGTAATGAGGACGTAATCAAAAAAGTAGTTTTAAAAATGAAACTCACAACAAATCGAACATTACTAGCACGCGGAAAAACTCCAAAAATTGGCTAGAAACTATTTATAAATTCAGCATTCCAAACTGCGAAGTCGAAAACTAAAGTTAAATTTGCATAAGCAATCATAACCTTGCGAGCGATCCGAATCTGATCAAAGTTTGAAAGAAGAAATCGGCTCCTTTTAATTTTTAAAAACTATCACCTTTGTTCTGCGATTTTTTTTGCTTTGAAAGGAGGGCGTCCTCGTCGTTTCGGTGCTGTGGTTTCAATTTTGCCGTTCGGGCTCTCTCTTGCAACAGGAGGTTTTGGTGAAGCGTGATAATTGACTTTGGAAACAGTGTTCTCAGACTTAGGGGAAACTTCAAGTCTCGATTGCATAATGGAATCATCAAACTGAAAGCTCTCATCGGAACTGGACTCAGATTCAGCCGGAAGTCCTTCCGCTAAACGGCTTTTCTTTCGTTCTTCCCGTTCTAGAACAAAAACAATCATTTCCTATTGTTAACACATCGTAATAATGGTTCTGTTGAAGTCATCATAAAAACATCGATAAGCAACAATCTTGCCGTAGAGCAGCGGTTCCTAGCCTTTGTAATGACCCGCACCCCTAAATTATTTTATTATGTTCTCGCACCTCAAAAATATCTTAATATGTTCTCGCGCCCCTAAAGTATTTTAATATGTTCTCGCACTTCTAAAATATTTCAACATGTTCTCGCACCCCTAAAATAGTTTAACATGTGACGAATTTATAACATGTTCCGGGCCAAGGTATGGGCCAACTTTGAAGTCATGGCTGAAATGGTATGTGTTGGCCTTTTTTTTTGGAGATCGGCATCATCTCTGGCTGAATTGAAGGCCATACGCTAGCTAGGCATGTCGTAATTAGACATAGATTGTGCAGAACAATTAGCAGAATGAACTGAGCATGACCGTACAGTAATGCAACACAAAAATCTGAATGACCATCTCGCACCCCTGGTTGGGAACCCCTGCCGTAGAGCAATATCGTTTGGTTTTTCCATCACCGGTCTTACGTCAATTATTACAACAATACGTAAGTAAGCACGTAATTACCAACAGTGCATGCATAGCGCATCATCGAGACAATCAAGCCAGAGTAAAGATTTAGGTCACATTCATGCTAGAACCAGTCACTTAAGTGTAAATCAAGCGATTTACAAGTAAAGTTGCTGAAGAATATCAGTCAACAGTGTGGCATGGGAACTGATCGCAAACTTTGCATTCGAAAATGTGGAAGCTGTTCGGCCAGATTGTTACGCTGCATGCACCTTGGCCGAGAGATTGTATTAAAAAAATCATGTTTCGGACGTTTGCACTGACACTAAAGACACGTGTGGGTAAACGCTAACTCGAAGATCTTAATGCTATTTTGCAGTCTCCAAACTCTCCGTTTATTTTGCGTTTTACGAGTTAAATAAGTTGCTGTCGTTTTTATGTGTAACACAACTCATCACACCTTTTTTCCATCGAGCGTAAGTCTCCTTCCTTTTTCTCTTCAATTCCACTTCGAGCATTTTACCAAACTCAACCTTTATTCGTTCTTCCCGCTCTTTTGTTTGCTGTTCCTTTCGTTCTTTTTGTTCTCGTTTTAGGTTTTCCACATGAGCAGAGCTCATCTGTTTAAAAAGTAAGCACTGCCTTTACACGGACATGCTGTTCTTAGATAACGAAAACCTACATTTAAAGATATAAGTAGTCCTGTATTCGGTTCCGATCTTAAATGATAAAAAGAGTCCCATTTTCCAGAGCCCAGGGCACTGACGAAAGAAGAAAGGCCAGTTCCTTACTCTCGATCGTCTTTCCTTCGACTCAAATGTATATCCGTGCTATTACACCCCGCGCGCAAATGGAAAATTGAAATCTTTAGTTTTCACATAGAATTTCAAAACTATTTGAAAACTAAGATTTTGTTTTCAAATAGAATCACATAGAATTCTATCGAAAACAGAATTTTAAAACTAATTCACAGCCAGGAATTAAACTCGAGTCCTACGCTTACAAGGCGAACCATCACAACACTTGAGCCCGCTAATACATAGAACATTACCGCGTCATCATACCACACATATATTTTTACTTGATAGCAAATATTCGAGATCCAAAAGCACAGCATCAGTGCGACCTAACTGACACAACAAGCTTATTGGTATCAATCATTTCATTCAACGCAGCATTGCAAAAGTTAGAATTTCTCACCCCTTCCTCTTCTTCATAGAGCTTCCTAGCTAGCAAGCGGCAAGAAGTCCTTCTGTGTAATTGCTCCATCTGTTCTTTCTGCAATCGCTGAAGTTCCTGCATGAAACAAACAATATCGAGTGATATCGACAAAGTTCACTGTTACTGGTTCGAATTTTCGGTAGCATCAAATGTTAGATGATCAAGTCAGGTCACTGAGGCTACGGATCCGGAAACGGCTCACACACACAATAACCCTACCATGCCAAATATACCAAGTGAAAGCCGCGTGATCAAAAAAGTAAATTATCATGACCTTCCAAAGAAGAAAGGATGCACAAATGCCGTCAAGTAGGAATCCAAAGGATTAACCATCTATGTCGCTGAAGTCAGTGGTGCCATTGAAATTTAGCACAAAGAATTATTGATATAAAATATCCCGTACTGCGTTTGAATGGTCGTCATACAATAATGACCGCATTACGGGAGCGATTGCCAACACAGGCTTCGGTGTGCAGGCAAGATGAAAAAAATTTCCCTTTTAACACCTACCATGTCCTCAACAATTTTCGGGAGGTTAGGTAAAAAGTTATCGGTGATTAGTCGACACAACGCTTGTTCGCAGAAGGCTTCGTTGCCACCCAAACTCTCGGCAAGCTTCTTCCAGTCATTCACGTTGTAGCATACCACTTCCCATTTGCTTTGACATAGAGCTCCGTAACGGAAACCTGTCCCACACACATTGTGATTTGGTAACCTCCAATGCAATTAAAAGCTAGACCAGCATTACAGGAAATGATGGCACGCATTGCAAGTACCGGTAGTATAGTAATTAATAACGTTGTCATAGAGCCATTTATCCCAAAATTTTTCAATGCAAAACTGCCAACGTTCGAAACTGCGTTTTTAACCAACCGAATAGAGATCAAGTCAAAGCACCCGTCCAAAAAAGCACTATGCTTCAAGTTGACCGCTCTAATGCGTTTCAAGCTAAAAAAACAATGAGGTTGATCAAACATAAACAAGTGAAGTCCTAGGTCAAAAAACTTTTTACAAAATCACTTGGTCCGCAATGAAAAACTAGGTGTAAAATAAGGAGGCCCACATATTACTTAGTCAAGTCCAAAACCAGTTTAAAATAGATTAACCGCAGTTAAACAGACAATAAAAGACAAATCGCAGCAGTAAGAAAACTAACAACATGGCGTTTGTGGCTATGTAATACTGTAAACAACAACCTATAATATAACGCACTAAATTATATTGTGGCAAGGTGAAAGAAATCTTGATATGAATACGTAACCTTTTAGCTTAATATGACAATCGCTCATAAAAACAAACCTCTAATAACGACCCTGATTAATTTCGCTTAATTTACATGGCTTGTAGATAACCGGAAAAAGCTGACCTAGGCAGAAATTACTCTAAAACAACTACATAACAGCTCTTACCTAAATTCGACTGCTTACAATTCCACAGATATTTATCTTCCTTGTGTTTCCGTTTCAATTTCTTTTTACTCTTTTTTTCTTTCACGCCGCAGTCATTTTTGAACAAATCAAAAGGAGAATTAAAAGTGACTAAGCTGTTGTTGGCTTCTCCACTGACGCGCTACAATTCAAAAGAAAACCAGTGCAGCTACATTATTTTTAAAAAAGCAAACCGAAACCTGTCCCTGATGCTCCTCCTCGGGTTAGAAAAGGAAACCGCCCCACCACCAAGTCGTAAAGAGCGATTTTCAAGAACACCACCAACGGCAGCCTACGATGTTGGCGATTAGGTTGTCGGTCTGCATTTTGTTTTATGACCGGTTCCAAAGGGATAGCCGCTTTCCCAAAGCCTAATCTTGATTAGGTTTGCGGTGTGGACCAAAATAGTTCCGTTTCATGTCTTGCCTCCATTCCAAAGAGAATAATCAACACATGTTTCTGGACCGATGCTGCCATATGGTGGTGAGTAATTTTGACTGACACTAATATTGCCATTCAGAAATAAATCTTATTTCTCTCTGCCCTTCCTATTCCAATTAATCAGAGTGCCCAGAATAGTTTCTATTGCTTGATGTTCTACCTCATTGACGTCAAGAAAAACCTTATACATACAGCCAGATCCTGTTCATCCAACATTTCGGTTTGCCATTTACTGTTTAGTTAATAAAGCATCAAGAAAATCGGAATCGAAAGAAATGTGTACCTAGCTGTAGATCCGGTTGTTATCAGCACAGATAAACGAAGTCTGAATGCAGAAGGCATCTGCTGCGAGCGAGATAGCCTATGTATCAAACAAAGCGCGAGAGCCTTTTGCCGTCAGTCAGCTTTGTTCTCACTCCGAACAGCCATGACCTCTCTTACCCACACAGATTTATTGCCAGATCAGTTTAAAAACCTTGTTAAGCATAACATTGTATGATTAAATACCGTAGTTTGGATAAGGTAAGTTCTCATGTATACAAAACAGCAAGAGATATCACAAATCCCTCCCAGCAAGACACTTAAGACGTTAAAATCATTTCTTTACCTTCAAGAAGTCCTTGTTGATAGTGCCAGAGTGAAGTTTCGGTTTCTTTAAATCCCGCTTCTTGATTTTCCCTTCGTGCTTTTTCTTTTTTGGCTTCTTCATTGGTGGCGGCGGAGTTTCTTTGTACAACCTGCAGTGCAATGTAATTCAAAAACTGCAAGAACGCAAAGTGCCAACCACGCTAATTACAGTAAAATCAAAATTAAATCATCGTAGCCTAGTAGCATCTCTCTGCACGCACTAAAACGAGTGCAGGTGCATCAGGCAAGCGAAAATAATTTGTTTGGAAGGCCAGCATCTAGTTAAAAAATACCTAATGCTCATAAGCGGTCGGGGCAAAATATTTTTGGCAGGGTTGATATTTGCTCCTTGCTTGTCATAAAAATGTCACTACTGTTGGGACTGATACACGTCCGAGATTTGTGGAAGGGTAACTCGCTCCTCCTTCCCTCCAGGCTACACCGCTATCTGTTCGGCCTAACCTTGATCATAAACCATCTCGTAAATACAGTAAATCACAATAAACAAAACTCGCACTATTCGCACCGTATTGCAAAGCATACGCAGAATATAGCTTCATATCCAGTGTACTGTTTGGAGCATATTATAAAAGCAATACGTAAAGCAAAAGTATGTCTTACCTGACACCGAAAAAGTACCAGTATTTTGAGGCATTTCGGTCAACTCCCAATGGCTCCAGTCGCAAATCAGAAGGATTTAATCCACCCAACTTGTTTTCAACGTCCTTAAAAATACGGGAAATCACATTGGTTACAAATTCAAACCATATCACTGATGGTAGATTGACACAGGTATGAATGCCAAAACCTATTCATAAACTTATGCAAGCTTTTCAATTCTTAAAAAATCAGTAACCAGCTATCAGCAATGATAAAAACACTTTAGGCGGAGGTAGACTAGCTTGGAAATTTATTCATGATGTGATAAAATCTTATGAAATACCCGCAGAAAATTCTACTAGGCCAGACTTATGTAAAAAGAATCTAGCGCAATTAATGGCTTAATTTGTAATGTTGTTCGGACCAAAATCATGAAACACACAATCAAGAGTGCTCTAGCTCTAGCATTATATAGAATTATTGTACATCAATATCGCTTACATGGCCGTCCAAGCGATATTCAGTGAGACGATGAATGATCTGTACTTTGAGTTGCGTTGGTAATGAATGAAAATCAGCATTTATTGATGAAAGAGGGTTTACCCTGCCGTCTTCCTCCTCCCATCTTGTCTTCATAATGTGAATCAGAGAGTCATGGTACGTTGCAACGCTAAAATTATAAAGAGATGAATAAAGCAGGGCCTATGCATTAGGATTTTTAACTCGGGGCGAAATTTTAAAACCCACCAGGGTTTCCGATGCCTGAGATAAATTTTTAGGTTTTGAGAAAAATGAATTTTTCCTTCAATAAACTCAATTTTATGGTAAAACATGACTATATTTATTTTTCTTTTATTAACAAATTTTTGATGAAAATTATCACTGCAGCACAGTTTTAAATTTCTTCTTGTACTGTAGTACTCAATTAATAAAATTGCATGAAGAAACTGTCGTTAATTAACCTGTTTTTGATGATTGGGACCAAAAACCCCATGGCTGAAAAAGTCCTTTTTGACTTTTCTAATGTGGCCTCGATCAATGGGGCTTAGTCCGACAAGAATTTCAGAGAGGAGCGACACACCGTGGCAATTCTGGTGATCATTTGTTTTTTAAATTTCTCATGAGACTTGGAAGTAGGTGGAGATATTAATCAAAGAGACAAACCTGAAATGACCACACAGGCCAGCACGTTTCCCACACGCAAGTGAATAGGTAAGGTTATATAATTAAAGGCCACTAAATTCCAATTCGAATCTTCGATATTGTTACTTTAGCTATTGTTACATTCCAAGTACATCTTTTAATGCACAATGCTATGCTTTTTTTGTGTCAATCTAACTGGTATGATGTCATAAAGTTGTTAATTAGTTTATACGTTGATAAACCAAACAAGGACAAAAAATAATAGTTTATTAACATAGCAAAAACAAAATCAAAACGATAAAATATTATGCAACTGTTTTACGTTACTATAAGGTTCTTCAAAAGTTGGAAGACCTCTCCTTTCTGAAATTTAGCTGCATGTAATAGCAGTTTTTAACATTTTATCAGACTTTATCACCCTGATGAGTAGACTGTTTGGCCCCATTACCTGTCTGCCTCATGAAGATGGAGGAATCTCATTGAGTGTCTTTCCCAATGACACAACAAGCAAGCTTTTTCTCCACACTGTTCCTTTTATGCTGAGCGTCAAGCAGGAAAGCTAGCAATACCACTTATAAAGTCTTTGGTGTGATTTGAAAATGGAATGGAACCAAGGTCTATCGACTGCGAAGCAAACACTCTAACCAATACACCACCGGGTTCTAGGAAAATTCACCGTAAACAAGTTTGCCGTAGGAAAACTCACCCCAGGAAATTTTGCCTAATAGGAGAAATCACCATATTTTGCACCCCGAGTATCTATCCCCCACCCTGTACACTCCCTTTCACTGTACACTGCCCTGTACATTTACATACTGGGCCTGCGCCTTCAGTGTACACTGCGTTTTGTCTATTAGGAAAAATTTACAGAGGCGAAAATTCCTGAGACGAGTTTTCCTACGGCAAATTTGTTTACAGCGAATTTTCCGGACACGACACCACCGAGCTGGTTTCAAACTTAATTTCAGATGAATATTGCATTTAGATTTGAACTCACTGTATTAGATAAGGCTAGAAACATGTAATTTTGTCTATTTAACATAAAAAGTGATTATGTTATTGACCAATGTTATCCTTTTGCAATCCCTAAAAATTTTACTCAAAAACTGGCGTTTATCGATCAATCCAAAAACTTGAAATAGGGCACAAGTTCATCTTCCGCAGTATGCAATAATGCACTAGTATATAAAATTGGCATGTGCCAAGGTAAATTGCTCATTTGCCAAAACTGTTAACCCTAATAGTATGACACTGGCAATCTACAAAGTTAACCCAATCTTATAATCTATTGGCTCTTGTTCCAAAAGTGCATTTAATGCTATAAAACAGCAAATATAAGTTGTATTGCGTATCTCAACCTATTGAGCAAAAGATTTAATTGATTGAAGGTAATGCTATATGTATTGCCTTCACTGGTTTACAATTTATGAGCTTACACAGGGGTCACAATCCAACGTTTGAGAAATGCTGCACTGTGCAATTAAAGCAAAAATATAATAACTCAAACTAACTTTATCAAAATTTTGCGAGTGTAAAGCAACAAATTTTAACCAAAACTGATATTGGTGAATTGGTAATCAAGAAACATGAATAAGTGATATGGTACCTTATATTTGGATTGTCGTAGCAACCTTGTAAGAGCTCTGTGAGCAGACGAGAAGTAAAAGCAGTTGACCTGTCATCTTCACCATCTGTTAAAAGAGACTCTTCCAGTTCCTGAATACAAAAAAATTAAGAATTGACTTTAGCCAATTCTCACTTATAGGGAAATAATTTAGGAAAGAAAAAAGAGAAAAGGAAATGATACCTACACAACTCAACAAGCAATCCAATGATACACATTTTTATGAATATCTATTAAAAGCAGTACCACAATGCCAGCAGTTACGTTGTTTACAAACTCATTTATGGCTACTTCAAGTAACCTCCTCTCCCAAACTTATCTTTGTTTTCACATTCACACATTTACTAGCAGATGCTATCATCAGAATTAGACACTGCGTTCACAGTGGTTACCAGTGACCTCATCACTGGTTCATTTTATCAGTGATTTTATCACAAAAAAACTTTAGTATACAGAGTGTCTCAAAAGTAAGTATACACTTTCAATTTTGATTTGCTTTTCAGGTACTCATTATAGGGCATTCATTTCTTCAGAGAACATATTGTGGATAAGTAGTAAAATTTAGGTATTGTTTGCATTTTTCATCAACCCACAGAATGACAAGGAGATTACCCAAGAAATGAGGTGCAAAATTGCTGTTTGGCAAGAAGCATATGGATCAGTAAGGCAAACTCAGCGCCTCTTTAACACAACTAAGAACCACAACTGTCACAGGAGAAAACTATTTGGAAATGCTCCAAAAGTTTTTCCTCCCAGAGTTGAGAAATAATGCTTCAGTTGAAAACTGTTACTTTCAGCAAGATGGAGCTCCTGCACATTACGCCAGGAAAGTCAGAGATTACTTAAATCAGTTTTTTTCTGATAGGTGGATTGGGTGCAGAGGTCTTCTGGAATGGGCCGCTCGTTCACCTGACTTAACCCCATGCGACTTTTTTCTTTGGTGTTTCCTTAAGAGTAAAGTCTACTCCACACAGCCTCAAAACCTTAAAGAGTTGGAACAAAAAATTAGATCATTGTGTGGACTAGTTACACAAGATTTATTGCAATGTGTCAGGCAAGAATGTGTCAAAAGGTGGCTGAAATGTCTTGAAATCAGTGGTTCCCACGTTAAGGTCTAACATTCTGTCAATAAATAAATTCAACGAGATATTAGGACCATAATCTGTTTCTAGTAGTTTATAGAATATTTTTGTAAACTTTTGACAAATTTGAGTAAGCCATTAGATTGTTATTCAAATTTAAAGTGTATACTTCCTTTGAGACACCTTGTACATCAAAAAAATATTTTATCCAGACAGATAGAAATCTTGACTTGTGTGATTTTGCCACACTATCCAAATCGTGCCAAATACCAGAGTAGTAAAGTATTGTGTTATCACTAAAGAAAGAAATATTTGTTTTAAGCCTAGCCGTGTGTTATCACTTAGATAAAAAAGAAGCATTTGCTTTCACTTTACCAACCAACCCTTATCTCCATCCTAAACTCTACTATACATCTACACAGGTCATTAAAAAACTAAACTATGTATTTCTGTGGGCTTAAAAGATATTTTGCAGCTGAATAAAAAATTTTTTTCAAGACATCTTACAGGCAAGTGGCGCTATCTTTAAACTGACTTGACCAATTGTTTTATTTTTGAAAAAAACAGCTTATCATGAAATAAAAGGGCATTGTTCATTTGCAACGTTTGATGTTCAACAGCACAAAAACAACAAATAGAATAAATTCTAGTAATTTAAATTTACGTCCCAAAATAACAGTTGCTTGAAAGTAATGATTATAAAATCAAAAGATTTATTAAGCCCAAGGTGCTTTCAAGCTCTATAACATGCCAATATAAATACAAAGTATCAATTTACCTCAGAAATTTAAATTCAATAAAAAATGATAGTACTGTAAATATTCAAGTATAAGTCGCATTTTTTGTACTAAAAATTTACCCAAAAAGTCAGGTGTGACTTATACATGAGCGACTTACACAAAGTTTTGTACCATTTCATCAGATCCAACATGGGGTTGCGACTTATACTCGAATATTTAAGATAACTTTCATACAAACTCTCAACAACTCAAAATAAAGCAATAGATTCAGCAATATATTATTACACTGGAATGGATTTAATAGCTGTCTATCAGAAATTTAGTTTTTTTAAACACACACACACACACGTGCATATATACAGATCTTCATTATACATACACACAATATCAGCATTCAACGGGAGCAGTAATTTAATAGATTTTATTTAGGAGTTGATTTACTAAATAAGGTGAAATAAAAACAAATATAAATTGTACCATTTTCCATATCGTACTGTTTTTTGTCAAACAGGTGGCAAAAAAAACAATAAACCAAAGCCAGTTGTCACTTCAGTACAATTGAAATGGAAACATGAACAGCAATAAAACTGTTCAACACAATTTTAGTTTTGAAAGTGGTTATTCTACAATCAATGGCATGTTGCCTTTGGAGGCTATTTTGCCGTCATCATTCATGTGTATTTAAATAGTCATAATTGCTATCATTCTGGCAGTGACACTGTGGCAAATGGATAGTGCAGCTGCATCGAAATGCAATGGTTATGAATTGGAATCTTTGCTGGCAGGGCACCAAGACAAAGGAAGTGTACACTAGAAAGTGAGACCTGGCATGTGAATGTATGGGGTAGTGTAAACTGGAAAGGAGTGTACAGTGTGAGGGAGTGTACTTGGGGGTGCAAATCATTTTTAATAGATCATTACAATTGACCAATCTAAAAGGAACTAAAGTCACAGGTTCAATATGTCCTTAAAACTGGTCAATCACGAATGTCTCACAGCAAAATAGCCTCAACAGTAATAAATGTCGTGGACAGCAAAGTAGCCACTGCCTTTAATTATACCTCTATTGTAAAGTCAGTAAGTGCAAAACAACTTTTGAACAACGAGAAGAAATGGGCAATAGCTGGAACCTCCCACCATGATTTTAACTCATCCAAAGAATACATTGCTTGAAACTTGCTGATGAAATATAGGTTTATATAGAATCTAGTACTACATTATAATCTTATCTACAAGCAACCAGTAAGCATTATACTGCAAAAACTGAAAATTTAACACTTTATCAATTGATGATTGCTGCTAATAAAATGTACAAGAAACTACAGCTGAAAAGCTATACAGTATCAGTGTATACAGGTATAGCCTAGGTTAACTAATTCTGAGTTCAGAACATAAATACAAATATGTAAGTCTTTTAAATCTCTAACTATCTAAATATATTGTGTTATTTCATGCCCAAAGGCTGCTAATCTATTAACTTTAAGCACATAAGCATCGATAAAGTAGCTTTAATCTGCCGACGAGGAATTGACATACATTGAATAACAATCACACAAAGCCAGCCTACCTACAGTACCTCAAACAAATGCTCTAAGTCTTTGCTGCAACCTGGTTACCTTTTGTGGAGAAGAAAAACTGAATGATAGGCTAATAGTAATGTGCAGGAAGTTTAATCATTCAGATATATCAGTAACAAGTGTTCCACTGTACTAGCCTAGCTTGTAAACGGTACAAGACCTAAATTATAATCATTTGTATTTCGGTAAGCTTTCAAAAAGTCACAATAGGCTATTAACCTGGAGGTGAAACATTTGCCTAGTGCTAAGTCTTGGCTCAACTCAAGCAACCTTGTCTTGGCTTAAAATATGACGTTTACCGCGTACTACGACTAATTGCTTTTGAATAATATTATCAAAAATCGAAAATTACAATACAAATAAATCCTTGACAAAAAGATAAAAATGCGTTGTGTTTCCAATTATTTAAGTAAAAAACTGCGCGTGTTGCTTTTATATTGTCTGTTAAGATTTTCCTCGTGAATTATACAGTCAGCATTGATAACTGCTCTACAGTTATAGTGTTCTCAAGGCAGAGCAGTGCGATAAGTTGGATGTTAAATCGTCATTGAAAAAATGCTTTGTAGCTTACGTTGCATGCGAGATGGCGGATCGGAAGCAGCATTTGTGCAAAAGTTAATGAAAAGGGTTAAACATCAGATTGCGCCGACCGCCACATCTCGTAAGGGTGGCTGCTGACTCGAAGAGCGTAAGATCATTTCACAGTCTGGCAAATTCTTTATTCCTTTTTTGTTTGATGAGTTAAATAACAGTAGCTCTAACGTGGAGATATTCGGAATATCTTTAGGAATAGCTCAGCTCTCAACAACCATTTATTCTACATAGTTTATTTTGTAGTTGATCAACTCGGTTATTACCGTCATCATAGCACCGAACTTCTCGGCAGCTAGAATAGATGGGGTGTCAAAATCAGTGCAGTTTCTTCGAGAGTGCTGTACAAATTTTCACAACGAAGAGCACCACCAATAATAATGACGCTACCCTACACAGGCGGAAAAGCAAGGCTTGAAACCCCACACACTGTTTTGAGCCCCCCTCATTCCTAAATAGAAAAACAATTCCTAAAGTTACAAAAAAATAGCAAAAAAATCCACTCCAAACAAGTTTATCTTATTTAAGAATGTGTAGATTTCGCCTTGGAGCTTAAAAATGAGCAAAAAGAAAATCCTTAACCTCAAAAAATTTTTTTATCTTGTTTTGGTTAGAAGACTTAAAAACGCTGGTAGCCCCCCTCCATTACAAAACAAAGTGTCACAACTATGGTAGCCTACACTACAGTTTAATTTGTTGGTACTCTACACTGTGCATAGGCACAACTTAAGGGCAAACAAGTGTTTTTAGTTAAGTTTTTATAACAGCTACAAAACGCTATTTCCAAAAAAGGTAATCCAACAAAATTGAGGAAAACATTCACAAAATCGGGGTTCAGAAAATATCAATCTCTTTTAAAAGTCATCTAGCAAAATCGAGAATCTCAAACTCGAAAAATAATATTAGCTCCCGGTTACACTAAGGCTACCAAATTATACGGTATCCCCAGTAATGGAAAATTATTTTCAGATTATAGCGGTAAGTAGACATAAAGCACTAGAACCGCAAACGAACTCGAAGTTAATTTCTGAACTCGGAAGCTATTACTGCCCAATTTGGAATTGACATATTAAGGAACGACCATAACGGAAATGATCCATTCTACATTGGAGAGCAAAACCTAGTTAAAACTAAAATAAGGTCTTTCAATTCGATTTGAGAATAAACTTACCAAAAATTTGGAGATGTCGAAGGCCTAATGCATTTAATACGCATGATTTCAACATAGACTGGAGAAACTTCTGTGGACTCGAACTTCAACTCAAATCGAATTCTTAAATCTAAACGTAACACACCAGGTATGTCGTTGCGATCTAGTAGAACTTTTTGGTAAAAAAAAATGAGGAAAGATGTGTGTGGAAAAATTTATAGGGCACTCCTCTATTAGCCTACGCCTTTACTGCTGGGTGAATACATGAGTTAAAAGGTTTTGAAAGACTGTGGATGAAGCACCCCGCCCCGTCCTGCTACAGAATACATACAGTGTCGTTGCCCGGAAGAAGTGATCAGCTGGGAAACCACTGCATTGACTCCCAAGCTAGTTACAAGTAACCCGTGGGAGACTCAAGTCGCCCTGAAAAAGATTGAAGTTGTTTGAAAGAAATGACGCAAGACGACATCACACATTCGAAAGTCTACTTCAACCAACTTGCCCACAACCCTGGAGATCTTACTGAATGACCAAGATAAACTTGTTGAAGGTAAACACGATAAAAAACTCCTCCTTTTTTGTCAAATTTTATTGTAAACATCCTGCCAATCAAAAAAATAAACATGGAGTATAACGATGCATCTCCAAAAACGTTCTCCAAAAATTCCACCTAACCCTGTCAGACCTAATCCACTTCTTCAGAACAACTCTACAATCTGACCTCGTGAGCAAAAGTACTAAAATACATGTGCATGTCATAATTTGATCATTGTATGAAAACCAATCGAAAGAAACATATAAAAGACATACCTTGAAGCTATAGTGAGCAGAAGAGGAATTCCCAAAACCTCGGAAATACGGTCTGACAGGGTTAGGCCGCAAATTTTCAAATCAGATGTAAAAAAATTATATTAAAGATAATCTTTAGTGAACAAGACTTTTGAAACTAAAAATGGCAATTAACGTTCGAGACAGTTTTATCGAGGTTACTTTGCAACCTCGTGGTGTAGCGGTTAATTGCTTCGAACTTCGAAACGAAAAAAAGTGCTTGTTAGTGGTTACCCCTCTTCTTCCTCGGGATGGAGGTACGGCATGAACGGTAATTCAGGTTCATGCCGTCAAACTAATTGAATTAGGCTAGGGCAAAGATGGCAGTCCATTTCGAACCAGTTTTGAGTGACTGGTAGCCCCACCACAAACAAGGCGGACTGCTACTGGTAGGTACCCAAGAGTCGTCTGACATGCTGGGTTAGCAACTTCACAATTATAATCCGGTGAAGTACGGATAGGCCACCTGTCTGCCACATAAAGGTGGATGCGTCCCGTTAAGTGCCTTGCCCAAGGACACAACAAGCAAGCTTGCCGGCTTGTTCTGCACACTATCCCTTTTTTATGCTGAGTGTCAAGCAGGGAAGCTGTGAATACCATTTTTTAAAGTCTTTTGGTATGACTGGACTTAGGAAATGAACTCCAGGTTTACCGACTGCGATGCGAACGCTCTAACCGCTACGCCATCGCGCCGGTAAAAAATAAGTGCTTCAAAACTCTTATTGAAACACCAACGGTATTTATCAGAGTTTCAAATTAAAAGACCGACTCGGTACAGTAAAAGCTTGATTTGAAAGCTAGCAGACAGTGACAGATGCATTTGGGTGTTTTTTTTTTTATTAGTTTGGAAACCAAAATGTTTTGAAACTGCATGATGACATTTCGCTTCTGATAACGAATCTGCACATGTTTTGCGATGCGGTCATTCTCAGTTTTTCCTGGCTGTTTAAAGATTGGAGTGCGTGCAATCACGGGGCGCCTGGCAACGCCTCAAAAACAGTATATCGAACAAAAATGGGATTTCAAAATCATCGGCATGGTTGTTTTCCTACTTCTACTAACATGAACAAAAAGTTTATGCACTTGATCCCAGCGCCGGCGATCGAGCCAGGCTGAACTATCCCTTCCAGTGTACACTGCCCCGTACATTTACATACCGGGCCTGCTTCTTCAGTGTACACTGTCTTTCTTTTAATGCCCTGCCAGCTGAGATTCGAACCCGCAACCATGGTATCTCAAGACCAGCGCAAACTTGATAACTGGGGAAAATTTTGCACTTGTTGTTGTCTTGGGGAAAATTTTGCACTTGTTCCAATTTTTTTTCCTAGCTTACAGATAATCCAAAGCATTACCTCAACGCGTTCAAAGTTAATTGACGAAAATGAACATTTAGATTGTTCTTTATGAAAGCTATTTTGCAATTTTATTGTTTGTTCGGCATGAATCAATAGATATTCAGTGGCTAATCAGCAATCACCGATCTCAGCAGCACGTGCTATAGCAAGGATAGGTAACTTACAATAATCAGTCTTTGGATCCGGTTTCCACGGAAAAAACTGCGAACTGCACATACTATCTGAAATGAACCCAACACAGTATAGATGTATTTTGTTTAACCTATTCAGGTTTGCATTACGTGAACAAAGGGTAGTGTGTTGCTTATGAAATCTATGTAGTGATACATGGGAAAGATATATTCGATTTAAGTAATGAACACATATCTAACTATCAAAAAATAAAAAAAATACGCCGAATTGAAGGACTCTTTTATGAAATTAACGACTAAACTTTTCATATAGCAAACAAAAAATACCGCGAGAAGTCATCTTTCAATCGCCTTTGTAGCGTGTAACCGAGCTTTGACCTAAATGTAAAAAATACAGTGAAAAAAACAATATGTCATCAAACAATAAAAAGTAAATTTTTAACATTTGTGAACAAGTTTTAATTTTACCATTGTTAGTGGGACTTGTTCTCGCGAATTTCTGCGTACAGCGTCTGCAAGTTTTGAATCGTTGGCAAAAAATTACAACTCCCCTCAAGATATTCATCTCTGGGCATTGCTCAAACGTGCCAAATTTCATGCTTGTACGCTCAGAAACTTTGGAGTGAAAGCAAGTGCACGTACGAACACACAGACAGGTCTCTGCTTTCCAGCCAGAGACATGAGCTGAAGCTTTTGCGGGAGGGGCATATTCGCAAATTTATGCATCATTGATCGTATTTTTACCCAGGCTTAGGGGTAAAAACTGGAGGAAGAGTTTGAAATCATGCTAAATTTTCGCATGAATCAAAAACCCAGTGGGGACAAGATTAAACAAAGGTCATTTTCACCCTACTTTGCGAAATTTTACTCAATATTCAGTTCAATGTGTTACTACCAAAATGCCGAAGGGAGAAAATGCGCCGTTTGCCACAGCAGATGGCCACGTTTGTAGCATACATTTTTTCGAGCCATGAAAGAGTAGCGGATTCCATAGCCAATGCATACCACCAGTAGTTTCTGAATTAGTTAGGTAAGGAGTTCGAAAAGTTATAGAAAAATGACAATTCATTTGCATTACAAGTTAATAGATCAAGATTTATTTTAGTCATATCTGCCGTCGAATTTTGCGATTCCCAACACGTTGGAAATGATGATAGTGTGCGGGATTCAAATCCACATCTAGCCCAACCAGCCGAATTGTCATCGGTTTATAGATACATTATTGAGTACGTATTAACCAGTGTCAGTGCACTGTCTCATCTACTATGATAGAGTCGTATAGAAGCTAACCCGGCACTAAAGTGAAAAGCTTGTAGTGCAGTTCATTTATTTGCAGGCAAACAGCTACAAATTGATCGTTTCGTCCCCTGCCAGGTATTTTTTTTGGAAGTCAAACATTTTAAAAGTGATTGTATTACCATTTTTCGTGCATCAGACCTGTTTTACTTTATATTTCTATTTTTGAAAGTCGACTCCTTGACATCAATGTTTTTGGGCTTTCTCTCAAGGTAAAGAGCTTTTTCTTGTGGAAATCAACTTTGCAAATCGAATGCTGTGTCCTTTTCTCGGGCTTGCCTAACAAGCTGGGCCCGGGACTCTAGCTACGTGTACTAGACATCGGTATTGCTAAATCGAATACTTAAATTAATATGGCTAAGGACGATAACAACTTGATAAGCATATAGCTATTACATAAAAAAAAGACAAAAATCGTTGGTTACAGGAATCATATTGATTATGCCATATCAATTAACGGTGCTAATGCACCCATAATTAAAAGTTAAATATCAAAGTCCTTGTCATAACAGCAATACATGTCTATATTTGGCAACGTCACGATGATTTTGTACTTAGGCACGTCAATTTAAGTACATCCAATTACAAGAATGGTCTTAATTCAGTAATAAGTCATATAAATAAATTGTGATCATTTCTCTGTAACTAGGCATAATGCTAGACTGGTTGATTCAGCAACTACTTTGAGGCACGCATAGACTACAGCACTTAGAACTATCAAATCTTTATCCTCTAATCAACAATCAAGAAACTTTTGACTTACATCGAAACAAACTACGTGCCAACCAAATTTATATTTTATTTCATTGACAACTAACAGTTTGAGTTAATTTTTTGCATCACCTATCAAATAAAAAACGAAGTTTTTTTTTGCTTATAACTCGCGACTTTACTACCTGTTAACTGATGCCAGAAAAACCACCATGAGCAATTTTGACCAGTTTTATTTTTACGATGTCCGATTTTACAGACATAGCAAGAAACCCACATCAATCCCCCCTCTCCCACCCCTAAACGGCCGCTAAAACGCCTAAATGACCTCAAAAGGCAAAATAATCACTCGCCGAAATCCCAATCACTTTCAGTACAAAATATGATAAAAAAATAAAAATTAAGACAGACTTCTCGAGCGCGTCTAATCCCTACAGAAGCTGGTGAAAAAGAGCGCTAGATCCAAACTTGTAGGAAGCTCGTTAAACATCAAGCTTTAGGCAATCTCGCATCAAATGATAAAAGAACTTATTGAACCAATTGAATATAAGGTGAACGGAGAGTTTGAGAGACTGCGGAATAACTTGCTGTCTGCAAGTCGACCAGCAGCCTCCCTCACAAGTTGCTGCAGTTTACGTAACGCATCGTTTGAATCAAAACCATGAATTTGAAATTAATCCTTTGTTCAAGCTGAGAACTGAATTCACAAGCTTTCATCTGCAAGCTGGAAGTCCAGCCCACCGCGTCAAGCCGCCGTCGTGAACTTGAACTTCAGTTTGGCTGAGTCGCATTATATCATGAGTCGATATGCTGGCTTCTTTGTAACAGTCGGCTTCGTTCGCATATCAGAGCAGGTGGGGTCGTGCACGATGGTCTGGTGGAGGAGCAAAGATATGACTCCAGCGCGGTTCTGCATCGCAGTGCGGATTCTACGTTCTTCGTCAAATATTTCGTCGATTTTCAACCACTGTCGAATGCGCTGAAGATCGACTTCAGCACGGTACATCGTTTCCCATCTAAAACAAATATCAGCAATGAAAGTCAGCTGTTGGGGACTCGGAAGTAAATCTTGCATCAAATGGGCAAAAAACATTTAAGATATTGCTAGCTATTTACGCCGTTATCACATCGAAGCATTCTTGTATGATTTTTAGGTCCACCTTTATCCTCCAAAACCAATCCCTGACAATGGAATCAAATAACATATGGAAATTAACCATGAAAATACGCTAACCACTTTGAAAGAGAAAAGAGTATGAAATGAGTAATATATTTTGGTCATTTAACACGATATCTACGAGCAGAATACGGTTTTATGCTTTTCCTCACGCTCAGTTAACCGCTCTACGTTTTGGTTACAAGCAGCTTTGTCTTAAAGAAGGTTAATTGCGCAGAGGAAAGTAGCAATGACAACACACTGCAGCAGGGTGCCACACTTACTTGAAATGCTTGCTGCACTTTCGTTTTGCTTGACGACAAAAATGACGAGATTTCGTGGGTGGACTAGACCCGTAGATGTCGCAACTGAGAGGACAACCGCATACGTCATCTTCGGAAACTTTTGGTTCTTTGGTGTGTTCCGGACACAGCACCTAGAATAAACGTTGGTGATTAAGTCGTGCAGTCAAGTCCTGCGATGGACTTGCGCTACTCGTTTTTTAGTAACCCTTTCTCTGTACAAGACCTCTGATCCATGCCGTGGAGAGATGCTCGGTTTTTAGAGCTTCCGTCATCCCTTAAATTCCTAGAAAGAGTCAACCAACAATAACAACCTACTTTCGAGCAGCACAACAAGTCTACACCAAAGTTGCACCGCAAGCAGGCAAGCCGGGCGAGGGCGATAACGCGCTGCTTGTAATCGTGAGGTCGTGCGTTCAATACCTGCGCTGTTACCTCGATGCGCTTCGAGAAAACATCGCCTTGTCAGGCACAACGACGCACAGTTAGTAGCACTGATATGTCAAAGCGAGCTTCCAAATATGGGCGATAGTAAGTTCCCCATCAATAAAAGAACGCGATTATCCATCTCAATGAACTCTAAACCAATAAAAATGGCATCGAGAGTAGAAAATATGAATAGATCCGAATACATATTTGCAGAAAAGAAAGTTGCCTTGTACGTGCACACACAAAACTTCATCTCATTACAGAACCGTACAATGAGCCAGGACTTTTGAATAAATTTGGTTGGTTAAAATTTCGTGCCTCGCGCCCGCCGAGACATTACAACCAACCCACAATAATGAACAAAATTTCGCAATTGGTGGATTTGACAGTAAAGAGCTTAATCATCGGGTCAAAGCAATAAAATATAATAAAATAAAATATAATCAAGCGAAAAATACCTCAAACGCAACACTGGCATAAAACGCAATTTCAATAACCCAAAAATTAAAATACAATTTTATTTTTAATTTATTTTAATTGAGTTTCACCCATACTATCTTATACCAGTGTTGTGTTTTAGAATTACGGTACCTCCTGACGAGCCGCCTTAGGTGAAACAGACTGCTGAGGTGTTTTTAGCTTGAATATACTTCATTATGTCATATATGAACAAATTTTAATAGAAAATGTTAACCTTTCAAATCGATAAAGCCTTTCAAATGAAACCTTTCAAATCGAATGAAACCTTTCAAATCGAAACTGTGTCAACACGATAGTCACAGAATTTTGTGCTAACCTGTAGTCTCTTGCAGTAGGTTTGCTGCTGTTCATTGAAAGTATCGCAGAACAAACGCTGAGAGCCTTCTATTCTTGTTGGATAAACCGAACCAAACGACATCAGGGATTCAATTTTGATGTAGCACCTGAAAGAGTAAATTCGTTCCACATGGTTCTTATTTATACGAGACCTACGTTGTTGTCTTGGCATACTTTGGTAAGGGCTGTTGCTACGCTTACTTTGTTCAAAACGACTCATAAAATAGAAGCCTACACTGAGAATGGCTGATGGCGCCTTTGCTTGTAGATCCACGGCTACATTCGCTTCGAAGTTCACAATAAATCACCGAAAAAAAAACACATCTCAGGATAGCATAAACACCTTCAATAAAAACCTAGCCTTACAAGGATGGAGTAGTGAGGTTTACCCAGCTTGTCCTAAGAGGCAACTTCGAAACTTGCCAGCTTGTTCAAAGAGGCAACTTGGAAACTCGTGTTTCAAAAATGAGGTAGTGAATTGTCGGGCCAACTGCGTCAAAAAATTCAGGTTGGAAATAACATGGACAATGGGCATGGTCCCCGCAGAAAATTTTGCCCCAAAAAATAACCACATAAAAAGATATCTGTAAAACCATAGGTATGGAAATAAAGGTTTGCTGTATTGGCAAAGATCTGAATTTGTGATACATCCAACCCTGTTTTTTGACCTTTGAATTTCAGAGTACCAAATTTTGAAAATTAGAAACTAAACAATTCGTGGAAGCTCGCTGAATTTTTTTTAACCTTAACTTGAATCGCCAAAGCAAATGTCCAAAGTGTTAATTCCATCCGCTATTTCTGCAGTGCGCGTTTAACAACTATTTGTAATTTGCTGAAAATAATACTGCAGGCCGGTGTAAACTGTGATACAGATTGAGACCTGGAAAAGGAATCAAGTGAGATTTCTTACTATAGTACGCCATACTGTTGTTGAAGATGGCCTCAACCAAGTGTTATTAGCTCAACACAGCTTTCGTTTTTAGCAAAGAATATAATAAAATACTCTAGGATCTGCTTAAGGCTTGCAGTAAGCAGAAGATAAAACACTGAAGGTAAACAAGTGAAAGACTTGCTATAAAACACTTGACACTTTTAAGTAGGAGAGGTAAAGCATCCTTACTTATCCATGTGCTTGATCGCGCTTTTCAAACTAACTGAATGACCGCACACGACACAGTATATTGAATGATCCGATTCCGACTCTCCGTCGTCCTCTGCGTCCGACTTTTCGACAATCGGAAGGCTTTTGCCAGCAGCGATTATCGATTCCAACTTGCGAAACTTCAATTCTAATGAAATAGTCATAATGAGAAAAAAATGTAAATATAGGTAATAGCTCGTGCTTAGGCGCAAATTCGCCGCAAACAGGTCGCAGGTTTCGAATCCGAATCGGTTACGAGTTAATACGCAACAGAGAACCGTGCCTGGCAGCAACGCAAGCTAACTAGTTGCAACGCTTATGGTAGTGTGAAACTGTGCCAATTAGCGTAAGTTGAAAAATCGTTTTAATGCTCAAATTTTTGCGTGTTTTAATCTTTCTTACCAGTTCCTTTACGAGACAAAACATGCTTTTACCTATGCTACAATTGATAAACTATTCATCAGTTTACCACAATTGTCAACAAATAAAGATAAGCGTTTCGTAAAGAATCAACAGGCCATGCGTTTAAATCTCAGTAGGACCTGGTTGCTGCCAGTTGATTTCTTACGCACATCGGATTCTAAAACGCGGTAAATCTAATCAAAACAACACCAAGCAGTGAGGTGGAATGAAGAAGCTTAGGTGCTGCAGAGCAAGATTGCTCTATAGACAAAGTTACCATCCACCTAAATCAAAAAAATAAGCCCGCAGAAGTAAAACGATGCTCTTGCCCTCAATGTGCGGCATTCTGACCAATTTAAGGTGAAAAGCATTATTTTTTTGGTTTTTTCTATAGTTGCATTACTTTGAAATGCAAATTATACTCAATTTTCCCCAAGTGCATGAAAAAGACCTTTGTTTGGAAGTCCAGATTTTGACCGATAAATTTCCGTAGCAAAAAATTCCGAGACAAAATAAGCACGTTGCTTAAAAATGAGAACGTTTTTATTTTTCAAGACAAGGTCTTTGAGAATAATCACAAATCTTAGAAATAAACATTTGCCAAATGGTAACCCTGCCTATAACGTAGCATACTACTTTACTTCAACAACGTACTTCTTTAACAACTTTTTATTTTTACTAATACATTAGCAGTGAAACATAAAGCCTTATGCTAAAGACGTATGGTCCTGTGCTTCAATACACGTTTGGCAAAGTAAAAATATGTTAAAGTTTGCTGTAAACGTTAATAAATTTTTTAATGCTATTTCGTTTTGCTATGCATTATTAAGTTTTACTCCTAACTCACCGGACCACTAGACATATGACATACAAATTACTTATTCTAATTATGCAAAAAAGCAGTTGCAATTCTTTAAATTGCTTGAAATACTGAAATCAATTCAAGCTTGTTAGATTGACGTTGCCCCCTTAATACCCAGACTTTGGTTTCGACAAAACCTATTGTTGTCACTGATGGCCAAGATTAAGAAAACAAATAAGATTTGAGTTTTATATCATTTCCTTTGATTGCATTTACACGTGTTTATCTTGTTTAAAAGTTTCCACCTGAAATTAATCAACTTTATGGTTGTTTTCAACTATATACTGCAAATCAAAAAGAAAAACTTTGATTAATATCAAAATAAGGATTTGACTTTTTCAATTGTTGAAAAAAGTCATGATTTTTTATCAACTCCGGTGCTATCATGTGCACACTGATTTACCAGTAATAATGGCAAATCACAGACAGATTATTCCATGAAAAATCAAAAACTTTTTCAGGTAAAGAATAAAAGCTGGTTTCCATTAAGCGAAGATTGCAGGCGTAGCGTGAAAAATTCTTTGTTTTTTATTTAGTTTTATGCGCGGAGTGACGCTCTCGCTGCGCGCATAAAACTAAATAGAGAAACAAAGGATTTTTTACCCTACGCCTGCAATCTACGCCTAATGAAAACTAGCCTTAATAGATCAAAGGTCGTGCTGTCGCATTGAAATCCCAACTTTTTGGTTTCGTAGAAACACATTTTTCAGAGCCGACCTCATCAGCCAACGGTTATCCATTTAACCACGTACCAAGTGCGTTAAGTTCGTTTCTTGCTTGCTCCATTCGAACTCTTATCCGCTCCAGCTCGCCTTTTCCTTGCTCGTTTGCTATCGTAGGAGTGCTGTTCCATTCCTGTATGCGTTGAGGCAGTATGCTGTAGAGGCGCTGGCGCGCTAGATTGCGGCCACAGGTTTCACTGCAATACCTGCAACGTAAAACAAACCCCTGCTAACTTGGCTCAAAAAACGGCAACTTGCGTTCAACACAACTCAAAAATAGCCTACCATCCTAATAGTAGGCAAAAAGCAGGTACAGCTTGTAAGCACAAAGTTAGCGCATATCGTACGGCCAAAACAACTGTAGCTTTCCGCGAGAATCGGTTCTGGGTTCGACTTTCATACTCATTCGTACTCAAAGCTAAAACTTAGTTTAAATCCCAATCCAAGGCATCGCCTATAATGCTAAGCTTACTTCTACAGTGTAACACTACATACCATGCACAAATATTCCACGCTAGGATAACAGAAAAAATTTTTGCTAACAAAGCTCCAGTTTCAACAACCCTAAACTCAATTGACAGTCCATCTTATATACTAGGCATCTAAAGGTAACTGTTGACGTGAATTTATAATCCTTTTATTCGCAAGCAGCATACTATTTACAACTGTTTGACTGTGCTACAGTCGGCCATGTGGCTTATTTAATAAGCTGATTAACATATCAGTAAGTTAGCTGACAATGTGATTTCTGCGTTCTTGTGCTTTCAGTAAAAAACATGCCTGTTTATCACCGGGTATGAATAGTAACCTTGTTTATTCAGCAAGTGGTGAAAACGATTCTTAGGCGCCAACCAATGGCAGTTTGCTTTGTTGATGGTGGGGCAACTAGCGTGCAACTTATATTCATGACTGGCTTGATAAGAGCTGCAGCTTTATTCCTCGTCTAATCTCGATTAAGTTTGTGGAGTGAACCTAGAAAACCACTTCATGCAGTGCTTCTATCTTCGAGAGAGAAAAAAATCAAAAAAAGAGGAACTCAAGAAAGAGAATCCATCAGAAAAAGGGGGTAAACACAACAGGTTTTAGCCTGATCTTGATTAAGTCAGTGGTGGACACTTGACATCCATTTCGAACCATATCCAATCCCAAAAGAACAGTAGTAGTAGATACACCACAGCAACAAAAAGATATTTTAAGGCACATATCTTGCTTGGTCGCAGCGCTCGAGATAAATAAAGGCGATTGGACAATAGGATTGGTAAAGCGCACAGGAGTTTCACGCGATTGGTTCAACGCGCAACTATTGATGGTTTTCTCGTGCTTGCAGGACAAACAACGAAGATACACCACTCGTTCTTACTTCGAACTTGGGAGCGCAGAGTTGGTGCAGGCAGGACCGAAGCATTGCTTGCTCGAAGTATAATCGCTGGCTGCGCCGAGACCAACTTGTAAGATGTTTTGCGGTGTGAATGGTTCATAGGCAAACTCGCGTTTGATAGGGGATTCTTCGTCTTCCGACATTGTCAAGATCTGGCAATTAATATGCGTCATTAAACTTTAACAGTGATTTATGTAACAGTTCCACAAAAAACAAGCACAGTGGTAGTAGTGATTCAGTTTCCATCCGGTGTTGTCCCTTCAGCAGAGATGGCCGGATTTACCCCATGCATGGGGATTTATTGGAGCGAAATTTTTCTACAGGGAGCATGCCCTTGCTTACCCCCAACCTCAGTTTTCTGACATGAGTGGTCCAACCAAGCAATTAAGCTGGCAACCCCACCATTAACAGTCAGACTGCAATTGGTAGGTACCCAATAGTCGCCTCTTACGACATGCTGGGTAGACAGCTTCACTATTCTTTAACCGGTGAAGCACGGCAATTGCTGTCATAAACGGTAAGTTTTGAATATTGCTGTCATAAACAATTGGCCTCGTTTATCAGTTAACAAAAGTAAACCAAAAAACACGTAATTCATGTTTTAGAATGGTTAAAAATTTGAGATGTACACATTTTAAAAATAGAATGTCTGAAAATATGATAACATTTCTTCTAAAACTAACGGAAAACTTGATCCTTAGAAATCAATGATTCCAATTATTAAAAATATTTTGGTATCAACATTATACAGGGTGGTCCAAAAGTAGGTGGACAGTAGTCAAAATTGGCTTATACCTAAATTAGGTGAATAATAGTAAAAAAAAGATTATTTGTTGGTTATAGTTTGAGCATTTACGTTAATAAATAGTATTAAAATTTATTCAATTTGGTCTTTTATTTCATCTTTTGTAAGTAAAACTGTGATTTTTAAGTAAAAATTTTTTACTGTCCACCTACTTTTGGACCACCCTTGTATTGAGGCGAAATCGGAAGCCGCTTCACTGTTTTTATGTCAAAATATCGTAAAACAAAGCAATCTTCCATTTACACTCAAGCTTTGGGAGCGTATGTTTATTACTATCAAGCGAAAATGGCTTTCACGAATCAACATTTAAGGAAAACTCACAGGAGATGCTTTTCTTTTCAGTGATTTTTCTTTTTTCTTGTTCTTTTTTTTGCTTTTTTTATTCAAACAACGACGCAGGCGGCATTTCTGCAGCTTGCTGTCAGCACCAAATCGCTCTCTGTCGAAGCACACATCACACAGACCGCAGTCTTCTTTTCGCAAGCAATTTTCACAGGATCCACAGCGTTTTCTGAAACACATAACCACAAAACACGATGCATAAACTGGTTAAGATTAGCACCTAGAGCTCGGAATGAAGAGAGCTCTTTTGCAACAAAAAATGCAGTTTATGCCTCCATGGATTCGGCATTATTTATGGCAAGTTCCTGCTTCATCGCAGAAACAAATGCGGACTAAAGTTGTTCCATGTTTAACTAAAGTTACGACCAAATAATCATAAAAAATTTTTAAAAGTACAGAAGTCATTTACTGTGTGACTAATGCATTATGTTTCTGGGAAGGCACACATACCTACTTTTAAGTAGTTCAGAAAATGTGCAATGATGACACGATCATGTAGTCTTAACGTATGGTCTAGACCAGTGGCTTTTAGCCGGGAGCTACTTGGCTTATAAAGGGAGGTAGCAGTAATTCTGGAAAGAAATTTGTTCAAGGGAGAAATTGGGAAAAAAAACAAGGATTTAAGTTTTCATTTTTTGTTTCAAGATTTACTTTATAGGCTCCTGTGTTTTAGCAGATTGCTCCGGATATATTGAAATACGTTAATACAAAATTGATTTTTGCTGCGTATTGCACTATAAATTGTATTATATTACAAAATACCCAAAATATCATGAAACAACCCTGTTGGTGCAATGCTTCCTAAATGTTGCACCTTTGATGCAAGCACACAGTACCTATACTGAGGCGTGATTTAGCTTCTACATGAACAGGCTCATTGAGGGACAGGCCCAAGCCTGGTACCAAAGCATTTAAGACTTACAACCAATGGCGTGAGAAGATGAATTTGATAGGGAGGCGTGTTGTGCTCTTTTTTTAAAAAGAAAACTTTTTGTTCTAAGAAATCAATTTAGCGCTCCAATTCAAGTTGAAGACTTTATTGGTGATCAAGTTTTTGAAAGCAAAGTCTATGCGTTTCTGAAGGGAAGAGGGGGGAGCAAAAAAGCAGAAAACATAAGCAGTCCTTAAAACAATCCCAGGCCAAGGTTTATGAGTACTCCCTGCATCCTTCTCAATGCTACTATAAGTGACATAAGAGCACAAACCTTATTTTAACATAAACTTCAAATACAAATTATATGAAGAACACCTCGAATTATATGGAGTGTTCCATAATTCTTTTAGGTTTGGAAATATTTAGAAAAGAAGCAGTTTACAAAAAAAATAGCAATTTTAAAGCATTTTGATAAGAAAAGTATTGCGATTTTGGAGTGTGTCTTTAAAAAAGACATGTATGGGCAATAGTCCTGTTTGGTGTACAGTTTGTGATGGAAGTACACTGTTTTAATAACGCGCACCCTGAACTACTATTAATCAAAAAACATCACACAAAACTTAATAACAGCTATTAGTTTTAACAAGACTCGAGTCATTGCATAAAAAAACTCGATTCGTTTACGTGAAATGTCTTGACTTAACATCAGTGACTCCTGACTTGACTCACGATTCGACTTCCAAGCAACTCGTTTCTAGCACTGGAACCCTTAACCTACTATCAAATAAAAAAAAAAACCTCACAAAAATTCAAGGAGAAAAAAAGAGCTAGCTTTGCTTCAAGATCTCCACACTTGTAGAGTTCCAATGTTGTTTCCTCCAACAAAAAAATCTATAAAGAGAGAGAGAGAGAGAGAGAGAATTTATTTGATTTGCTTTGCGCACCGACACGATAATCAGATTAATAATACACAAAAAAAATCACTAGTAGCAAAAGCCAGGGAGCATCGAGGAACCTTTCGGTTATCGAGTCGAGATACTCCCTGATCTCAGGAGACGTTGAAAGCACATTATAAAGACGTTGAAAGCACATTCAAAAGTCAGAAATGACAAGTTTTTTGTTTCAACCACCATAGCTAATTTGGCGTACGCAGTGCTCGCTCACTCTCCAAACACACTAAATGGTTTTTGAATACATGGATTGGTCCCAAGCTGTCATCGTTTTTGGAATGCAAAAGCTTTCTGTAATTCTCGCTTTCAACGTGGGAGAGCTTTCGTCTGATAGAGTACATAAAACATGTTCCTCTTAACAAAACGCACTAATAATAACCAACCTCTAGTGCAATAATAATCAACTTCTGGTGCAAAATACACGAGAGGTTGAACACACTACTTATCAATCATAGCCAACGCTTTATCACACTGAGTTAGAGCAATTAACAATGGCCTTGGCCTTCTAACATGACTACTGGTTTATATGTTACAGAAGGTTTTATTTCGTAAGCCGATGATTTTCAACCTTTTTCATCTCCCGACACAGTGAGCTAGACAATAAAATGATCAAGGCACACCATCAGCATTTAATGAAACATTTGATTACTTACATTTTTTAAAAAATAGGAATGATAACAATATGTTCATGCATTAAAAAAACTGATAACTTAGTAATTTGATTTCTAAAAGTTAATTACTGATCATGGTTTTCATCAGATTTTGGAAGTTTTGTACTGTCCCATGAATCTTGTTCGAGCAAGGATCAAACCTATTCAAAACTCCCGCGGCACACCCACAGATGATTCACGGCACACATGTTGAAAACACTATTGTAAGCGCTTGGGAAACACTAGAAAACTGTATGCCATCATTTTGTCAGCACTAAAATCTCATTCCAAAATGCCATAAAAGAACACTTTGGCGGACTACTTACGTTAACAATAACAAGATTCAAATATTTTCATTCTTATTAGCCACACATATTTTAACTTGAAAACGAATATAAATGAAATGAAGAGCTATTGACTGTTAAATTTTATGGATTTCATTAAAAAGTAACTTGAAACACCATATTTATAAAACTGTTCTACAAATCAGATTGAAAGTTGTTCTGAGACAAGGCTCGCTCCCTGAATTTTTGAATAAGAGTGGCGACAATCTTCTCTCTGCTATAAAGCGTTGTTTTCTTGCGCAGTTTTCTTTCTGACAATTTTCCTTGGAGAGTAGTCAGAGAAAAAAACTGTGGAAATTCATTACACTAAGAAACCTTTAAAGTAGCTGATCGCAAAAAACCTTGTAATATGCTCACCGTTTTATAAAAAAAATCTCACAAGGGCAAGAATTCCAAATACCAATATTACTGCCTAGTGCTTGAGTATTTGCAATTGTAGTAAAAAGAATAGCAAGTACCGAGAGTTCATTATTTTTAAAGCTACGTGATTCACGCAAGTTGAAAACTCTATTTTATTGACAAATAGTTGACTCGTTTTACCTCACAAGATTTTTATCAATTCGATCAAAGCTTAACATGTGATGTTGATCAGAGCTTAATGAAGTTATTAAATGCCATTTGCGAAAAAGCAACTTTCCTATGTTTAGAAACAAAGTTACTTGCTTTAGAATATGGAATGAACTCTCTAAAATTCCTACGAAAAATATTATCATTGAGATTTTTTTATAAGCTTTAGCATATAAAAATGTATTTTTCTAATTTGTATATGCTACAATATATCACGTAAGAACCTTAATTATTAGCATTATTGTACGAGATACGAGGTGCATTCAATAAGTTTCCAGACTTTTTTGTACAGGTGTTTATAATTGCCGTAAACTCGAGATGTTTCAGTATGTTGTTACTATACTCCTTATGAGATGATTGACCAATTTTTTCTTGTTTAGGTGCAAATTTATAGCTACAGTAGGAATTAGAGTACACCTTACTAAATCCTGATTGTCACAGCTGGTGAATTTCAAAAATGCAATCTGGACGTGAGGACACATTAGAAGAACGATATGCGATCAAGTTCTGTTTTAAACTTGGAAAAACTGCCAGGGAAACGTATGGTATGCTTCAGACTGCTTATGGACCATCTTGCATGAATCGATCATCAGTTTTTCAGTGGCACAAGAGATTCAAGGAAGGCACGGAGTCCGTGAGGGATGATGAGAGATGTGGGAGGAGTAGGGAAGTCAGAACATCAGAGATGATTGGCCAAATAAATATTCTACATTCACTGGGTTCCCACTGGAATCACAGTCAACAAGGAGTACTATATTGAAGTTTTAAGGGAGTTCAGGAAGAGATTCCGTCGGAAGAGGCCAGAACTCTTCAAATCAGGTCAGTGGCATTTCCATTAGGACAATGCCCCAGTCCACAACTCCATCCTCGTCACAGACTATTTGACCCAGATGGGCATCAAGACGGTTCCCCATCCTCCCTACAGCCAGGACCTTGCTCCCTGCAACTTTTGGCTATTCCCAAAGCTCAAGGAAAACCTCAGAGGCAATCGTTATTCCACAATTGAGGACATGAAAGAGGCTGTGACGAGGGTCCTAAACACGCTCACACAAGAAGACTTCCAGGGGGCTTTCCAGAAGTTGTTGGAACGGTACAACAAGTGCATTGATGTCGGAGGAGAATACTTTGAAGGGGACTAGAGTTTTTTGTGTGTACGGTTAATAAAAGTGTCCATACCAAAAAAGTCTGGAAACTTATTGAATGCACCTCGTAGCATACAATAATTGCTTATCAGTTTTCAACGTTTTCTCTCACATAAGATCGTCAATCATGAACGTTTTTGTGGAACACAGGAATGTGCATTTTACCACTTCCTATGTTCTTCACCCCAAAGAAATCACAAGGTAGAAATCTTTTAACGCAAGTAATGTAATTGCCGACAAGTCGGTCAAGTCTGGACTCAAGTTCAAATCATAGCAGTCGAGTTTTGAGTCATTGATGCCGAGCCGTCTTGCGTAAATAACTGAAGTCAATTTGAGCTTCCCAATACACCAGGATTCTCACTAAAGTTTAACAAAAATATGTTTGTAAATTGGTTTTGTTAATTTGTAAGTAATATTGCAAAATTGCAATAAAACTCGATTTTCTGTCATTGCCTTTATATGTGATTTGCAGTAGGGAAGGAATAACTGTGTCTGGGGTTTGTCAGGGAGGCATGTGGAAAAAACATGAGAAACACTGGTCTAGGCCTTTACAATATAGGAACAGTTACTGAGGTTGAAACAAACGACATATAACACTTCATACACTATTAATGTCAAGAACCGGGCAGAAAAATTGTAAATGCCAAAATTACTAAGTCTTTTTTGTTCAGGCCTGACATGCCTTCCGACAATGAAGCAGGTGCTCTACCCACTAAAGACTCACTACACCATCGCTTTAGTACCTTTTCAGTAGTAACTTCTACTTACGATTGCTTTTTCTTTTCTTTTTTATGAGCAAGGGTTTGTGGTGGCAAGTCTTTTGACACTTTTTCAACATTTTCTATTTTCACTATTGGTTCAGCCTGCACAGTCTCTTCCTTCTCATTTTTTGATTCCAAAGTCGCAAGTTCAGAATTAATGATGTCAGAAGCACTTTGAGTTTTCGTTATCGTTTTGTTGTCTAAAAGTAAATGTTATGTCATGACGTACGTCGAAGACAAAGCAAAAGGCTTTTTTCAAGGACACAACCAAAAAAAATTACATTTTGGTAGGATTACTCGATGTAAAAACATGCTTGTGAAGTTAACGGCTATCACAAGATTAATCGCTTAATTTTGTCATCGGAAATGCATTGTAAAAAAAAACGCTTGGTGAGATGAATGTTTGCCTTACGTTCAGATTTTGGAGATGCAGGCACTTTCAGTTCTTCTTCACTCTCAGAACTGTATATCTTAAGTGCAGGTTTCTTTTCGAGTGCAGGACCTTTTTTAACACTCTCTGGTTTCCAGTTGTCATCTTTTTCATACTTTCCAACTTTTTTAGGAGTTTCAGCAGTGAGCTGAGGTGCCGACGCCGATTTATGCATCTGGTTTGCTTCTAAACATGCCTCATAATTAGCAAGTACGAACTTTTTGAAAAAGCAATGAATTAGAAAACGTGCATTTATCAAACTGCAAGTGAACATCACAGGTCATCCATCAATCAATGTACATTGCCCATGTATGCACAACGGCGGAAGAGCAACTTTGTTGCTTTTCATAATCGTAGTTGTACCAACACTACGATTACATTTTACACTCTTGCAAAGTCAGTACAGTAGGCGCCGCTTATTATGACCACGGATAATATGACCAGCCGCTTATTATGACCAATTTGGTACGGTCCGGAATTTCTCCATTTCAAATTCTCCGTTTGATATGACCAAATTTCGGATAATATGACCAATATTTTCTCAATCTCTCTTATTACAGTACAGTATTTTTTCCCTACACGCACTTGTAACTTCGCCTTTTCAACATATTGTTACACACTGTAAGTTGTAATTGAGTTTTACCGTCACTTGTAGTGTTAAAGTACTGTACTTTGTGTTTTACTGCCAACGTCACACTGTTACTTTGGGTAAACGATAAATTTGACGGTATTTGGACTTCTTGTGGCTTACGGCGTCGATTCAGGAGCTGTTATGGTGGCTTTGGTTTTTATAACCATTTGGATATTATGACCAAAATGGTCTGGTCCCAAGGTGGTCATATTAAGCGGCGTCTACTGTACTTATTTTATATACACTGTTAGTGTGGTTTTTATTAATACAGTAAACCAGCGTCAATTCTTAATGCTAAATTTTAAAATAAAGTTTTTCTACAGAAATACCCGTTACATTTACCAAAGTTTTTCACACGCTACCGCATTAAACCTGCACAAAACTACCAAAATTATTTGGATGAAATCAATTGTATCAAAAATACTTCACCCATCTTTTTCTTTTTCATTTTTTTCATTTTTTCTCTCTTCTTGTCAGACATGTCTTCTTTTTTCTTGTTCTTTCGATATTTGATTTTAAGTAGGGGGTTTTTTGATCTACATGCCTTGCAGAAATAGTACTTGATATATTTTGCCTCTTTCTCTTTGATCTTAATACAATCCCCATGAAACCTGATCACAAATAAATTGATTCAAAATGCTACAAATACCAATTTTGTAGGAAAAAGATTAGCTCGCAGATTTAATTACTATGTATTGCCTACCATAGGTCACGTAGTCTGACAATGCAATTGCATAGACAGAAGTTAAACCTTTGTATCTCACTACATAACATTTAAATGCTTGTGAATAAGTATTGTAAAGGTTCTCAGCAGCATAAGGAGATACTATGTGCTCGAAACTCTCGACAATCAACTGAAAAAACCTGAACTTTACACAAGAGCAACTTTTTTAAGAAATCTGCTGGAACACTCAAAAAGTAGGAAAGATTCAATAAAATATTATCAACACGCTGAGGTGCCTAAAAAGTAGGTGATTTGGTCATAAAAACAAGTCTACCTTTAGTGAGAAAAATACATCAGTCAGGCCTTACAGTTATATAACCGTTTTTGGATACACAAACAGTGAGATAGAGAATTTAACTTAATCTTTTCGATTTTGATTAAAGGCGATGTAATTTAAAGCAATTTTGGTCTTTTTACCCCTAACCGACCCTTTTACCTGGGATCAAAAAGTGCATATGGTCAAATTTTGACAAAGTTTCCGTACCTCCACTTCTGCTGGTGCTAGAACGCTGTATATGGCTAAAAATTTTCAGAAAACCTATATTTCTATCTGTTCCAACAGAACTTTTTCTTCTATTTTTGCTAGAACTTGACAAAAGAGCAAAAATCTGACTTACCATATTTTTTTGAGTATAATGCGCACCCATGATTTTTGAATAAAAATTGGTATAAAATTTTGCTTTACTTTTTGTCGACTCGCACTCGTATATAACGCACACCTAGAATTTGAGTTTTTATTTTGGTAGAAAATTTTGCATGTTATACTCGAATAAATACGGTAGGTGTTGGTTTTGCATGATGCATTAGTGAAAATGTTTTTCAAGGTCGAATATTAAATTTCAGCCATTGACTAAACTATTACTTGTAAATAAGTGTATTACACATCAAAAAAGACTTCTTTTTAGCATTTAATAGGAGTATAAGTACTCGTATAAAATTAACGTTTTGATGCATTAAAGATGACATTTCAATGGTTGAAAGCCTATTACCAGTATAGTTTAATATACACTCAATATGTTAGTGGCAAGCCACTGCACTATTTAACACCGTAGTAATGACACAAAACTTACTAATCACGACACAACTATAATGCAAACACAAGTCAGTATTATTTAATCGTAATCAGCAGCAAAATTCCTTTTTGTTTTGAAAAAGGGCATTAACTTCCTTGGTTTGATATTTTGTCAGATCATACCACTCGATGTTTCAAACCAGCCGCATGCATGGAAGCTTCAGTTATGAGCTTCACATGACATTCTACAGCTTCATTGTGGCATTGATGATCAAGTTGAAGCTTGTTTATTTTGAAATTTTGTATTGCTGGATTATTTGGTGATTTGGTTCCAGGAGGTTCTGTGACCCAGATTTTATCAAAATTTGCCATGTTGTGGTTCAACTCAGCATTGATATTGATCTCAAGTATGCTAAATTTGCAAAGAGCTACTGCTTTTTCTGCAGTAGTTTACAATTTGCACACTCATCATCATGGGTGCTTCAACATCTTTGCTTCTGCAAAGCAATAGCACAACATTGATGGCTTGAGAATAAACATTTCGTTACTGTCAGCCAGCATCAAAAAAATGTTTTCAGGGTGAACTGAGAAGTTTTTATGTAGCAGAGTTTTTAACGCAATGTCTCTTCTTTGCTTGTGGGGAAAGAGCAACATTTGCTTGAGTATTCAAAAATAGACGACAGTTGCATCAGTTATTTTCAAGTTAAGCTTGACACCAAACCAACTTGAAAAACAAACCTATTAGCAAAATTTAACCAAAATTCTCAAATTTTGGTTGATCTCAAAATGCGACATGCAAGCATCAACCATCTTGAATGTGACATGTTACCTACTTCAAGCTGGGCCATGTCATTGTCAAGTTTTTGCAATATGACAGCCCAACAAATTTGATATGAATACAATTGATCAGAGCTCCAAATCTGAATAACTTCTATTGGTAATTGAGGAAATTTAAAAGGTAATTTGCCTGAAAATTAGATAATAAACTACCTAGCTCTTTGCCAATTAAGCCTGAAACAAGTTAGGGCTTGTAGAGACACCATCCTGATGCCTAAGACATGCCTAAAATGCAGGCTCGTTCATATGCTGCAGACATGTGGCCCATTGCAAAGGTCTTTGCATCAACTTTTCTAAAGTAGCCATGTTGGCATAGTGCTTTCCTTTTATAATTTGAGTTCCATCTGACCCTATAACAGACAAACTGTTGTGCAGGTCAGTATTTTCCAGTGCTTTGTCAATAGCTTTAGCAATTGTCATGTCTTTACGTCTTCAACAATTAAGTGGGTTTATATTGCTTTCTTGGTTTACTTACAATTACATAAAGTTCTTCAATTTTAATTTTTGGATAAAATTTAGAACTACTAGTTTTGATTGTAGTCAAAGTAGCATCTTTATAGCAATCAACATATAATGCATTAACAATTTTAAAATTACATTCTTTATTTTTCTGAGTTTTTGCCAGCATTTTGGATCCAGACGTATTACTACAATCATCTTTGGTCATGATCTCTTGATTTACTCTGGAAATATACTTGTACTTGAAATTACATTGATGGTATCTCTCATCTATCAATTACCGCTTTCCGATTCTTAGACCACATTGATCACAATAAAAGTTCCAGTCACATATGCAATTTGTACACCTTTGTTTTATGAAAATGGCTATTTTGCTGTTGATGCCAATTTACTTTTGGAATCTATTTTGCCACACAAAATTAGTGTGTCTTTAATACACACATTTTCTGTAATGCACAGAGTGATGATATGGCATAGCAAATAGTGTTGCTGCCTTCAAATGTGATAGCTACAGGTTTGATTCCTCCCAGGCATGGTATTTCGACAGAGGGAGGTGTGCATTGATGGCAAAATTTTGTCAAGTCACATGCTTAATAAGTCATTGTAATTATCAATTACAACCGACCAAAAGTCACAGTTTTAATGCCCTATCAAAATTGAACAACCATAAATGTTCATTGGCAAAATAGATTCCTAGGGTAAAATCCCAACAACAGCAAAATTGCCACTATCTTTTCTATCTAGTTAATTTTTGCTAACAAGATGATGCAATTGATCAATATATTTGGTAAATTCCTCCTCATTTTGTTGAAATGCAGTCATTCTGTAGGGTAATACTTTGAACTCAATGGAAAAATGGGAAATTCTTAGTGAAATTGCTTTTTGCAAAATTGGGTGAATGTTTTCCTGAATGGATCTTGAAAAGCTTTTTTTGACAGGATTAAGACTGCATCTTTGTCATAACAATTTTGTTCATGCAGCAATCTTTGTAAAATTTCTCGTTTTGTGGCATGGAAACTGTCAGCAAAATGTTAACTTCTTTGGAATTGTACCAGGGCTCCAAAGTAAAAGTCTTGTTATAGTGGTTGCTCTTGTTGACAGAGTTAGTTTTCAATGCACTGAGCACAAAATAGCATTGATGAAATGCCAAACGTAATAAGAATACCTATAGTTAGCTACAGTAACTTTATAAAGATGTAGAGAATCTATGTTTGCTGAAATCTAGCATTTTGGACAGTGAAGAGCATTCACTACAATGCAACATGTGCAAAATAAATATCTGAAAGAAATTTTTGCTTTTTATTCAAATTATAGCAAAAATATAAAAAAGTTCTTATAGAGCTGATGGAAATGTAGATTGTGGGAATCTTTTCAACCCTAAACCAGTGCTCCAGCACCAGTGATAGTGAAGATACAGAAACTATGACAAAACCTGACCTAATGTGGCCTTTGACCACAGATAAGAGAGTTAATCAGAGGTAAGAGGGCCAATATTGCTTTTGGGGTTGTTTTTAGGCCCTAAGCCAATTGTTACAACACCTCAAAATAAAATCAAAAACCTTGAGTAAAATTCACTTTACCCCAATACGCAAACGTACAGTTGTTGAATAAAGCTTTGCCATGAACTTTTAGCAATTAACACAATTTTTGACTGAATAAACTCAAAGACTTTATCACACAAACACAAAAATCACCAAAAAAAAGCAAGATTTTCATAGGCTTTTCCACCAAAAGATCTTCTGGTGTCACAATCACAGTGACAAAATAATCAAGCGTCAAGACCACAAGACACACATCAGTGTATGACCACTTTCACCTTTGTTGCTTGATACAAAGATGATCCCTTAGAGTTGTGATCACACCAGCACATACATAAATTACTTTAATAAGCAATGTAATAAGATAACTATAAACAGTAAACACAGAAAAATTAGCAGAACTAACTTTACAAAATAATGTTAACAATTCAACCAACAAATTACTAACCAATATTTAGAACATAAATGTTAAGCAGTGGCTATTTTTCCCTTAACAGCATATTACTCTCAAAGGCTATTTAGCCATCAGATATTTGTGATTGGCCAATTCAGTTTAATGATGTATTATACATGCAACTCTTGGTCGTTCTGATTGGTTAACTTCAGTGATAAATTTTAAAAAATGTGTGCCCCCAGTGTACACCACCCCATTTATTCACATACCACAGTACCAGGCCTCCCACCAGTGTACATGGCTTTGGTCTTGGTGCCCTGCAACCAAAGATCCCAACCTGCAACTACTGTATTTCAAAGAAGTTGCACTATTCACATGCCACAGCATCACTGCCAGAATTGTAGAAATTATGGTTAGTTAAGCAAGCATAAATGGTTACAGAAAAATAGCCTCCAAGAGCAAAATGCCATTGACAATAAAATAGCCACTTCCCAAAGGAAAAGCTCATCTAAAGTGTAAATTGTGACTTGCACTGTCTGCATATACTTGCACAGATGATTGCTGACCTACATATTGTATAGTCATTTCAGTATCCTAAACTCTCCATTTCTGTAATTGTCCTCTTGCATGCAAAGTTATTAGTTAGAGCATACTTTACTTATTAGGCTTACCATTCTTCGCACTCATCACACATTATCATGAAACGATCAATATCATTTGATTTACAGATGCAATAAAGAGGCAAGTCATTGCCTTGGTCGTCACTGTTCATCATGACATATGTTACCAGTACCAGTATATCATAAGCTGCAGGGCTACTGTAACCAACTGATATGTTTAAATTTTAAGAAGAGCCTTCAGAGATATGAGGGTCAATGGTAAGCTGATACCAAAATTGACTTTCCTTTTCTTCTTACCCTGCAATTGAACAGTTATTGAATGGTTGCAGCCAATTGTTTAGTTGTACAAGTGTACACAGACACAGCCTAGCAGTACAGCAGTAGTATTAGAACATCATACTTATTTCTTAAAACCCAAAAATACGACCAAAATGTTGTATTCCTACAACAAATAAAAGCAAGAAACAAAACCATACGTGCCTCAGTCAATCAATTAAATAAAGTCACCTCTATTTAAAAATGAAATAATATAGTCAATTAAACAGTCTTATAAAAATAAAGCCATTTACCTTTCTGACTTCTTCAACTTTTTGAACCAATACCACAGTACTGTTAGAAGTTGAAATTTGGGGATTAAATCTAGTTCCTAATTCCTTTTAAAGATTGGACTTTGGATTAAGTACATTATGGAATCACTTTTAGCTATGGTACGCTTGTTGACCCTTACGAGTGCTTTGAATTTTATATTCAAAAATTCAAAAGTAATCGTGGACTGCGATTCAACATTTTATACTTTTAAGTAAGCTGTTCGTTAATAAGAAATTCAGTCAGCTGAGAATAGGCAATGTCTGGGCCACCAAATTGTTTTGTTTGTTCAAGCAAATTTGGAATATTCAGAAAGCAAGTGTGTATTACTTATCAAATTATCCTAAAATCAATATGCCCTTTATATGTGCTCGCTCTGATAAGTTGTTGTTGTATTAGGATTGCAAACTTACTCTCTAGCCATGACTGGGAATTAGTAAGTAAGCAGCTAAGTACAAGTATGGTACATCTTTTTTTAATTTTAGTTAAAAACTTAATTGGCCAATTTAGCCAAGCATAACTTAAATATTTTTGTATTTTTCAGTATGACTGCAAGAAGTGCCATCGTACTGCATGTAAATCATGCCTATCACACAGCTCAGTGCTGCCTGGTCAGGGATCATCTCCACACTCCGTATGCAAATATTGTTATAATAAAGCTCAAACGAAACAACAAAAGTTTGGACGTATTTCACCACCTGCAAATTTTAAAAGGTGTATGATCATGATACATGCTTGGGGGGGTTTGGGGGTCAACCCCACATAAATACGATAGGTACACATTTTTTAAATTTAATAGAAAATTCATGCAACCCTTTGCCTAAAACTTGTTCCTGAAAGCAAGATAATGCTTATATTGTAAAGCAATTTTCTAATATTTTTTAGAGGAACATGTCCCTGGACCCCCTAGATTAATCATGTCTTTATCATTTTTGATAAAATATCAAAACCCTCTCCATGACAAATTTATGCATACATCAGTAATAGGTGTGAATAATTTTGGTAATACTGAGCAAGAAGTTAATTGTCTATTAATTAATAGGCAGTGGCTATTTTGCCGTCGACGGCAATTTATCCTCAGAGACTATTTTGCCGTGAGTTGTTTGTGATTGGTCAATCTTAATGACGTACTAAACATGTGACTTTTGGTCGTCTCTGATTGGTCAATTTTAAAAACCAAAAAAAAATTTTGCTCCCCCAGGTCTCTATCCCCCACCCTGCACACTCCCTTTCAGTGTACACTGCCCCATACATTTACATACTGGGCCTGCCCCTTCAGTGTACACTGCCTTTCTTTTCAAGCCCTGGCCAGCTGAGATTCGAACCCGATACCTTGGTTACTCAAGACCAGCACTCTATCCACTACACCACAGAGTCACTGGTGCGATAATAGCAAATTTGGCTATATAAAAATACGTGAATGATCACGGCAAAATAGATTCCAAGGGCAAATTGCCGTCGACGGCAAAATAGCCACTGCCTAATTAATATGACCATAGACTATACAATACACCACTAGTTTATGTACTACTTGTAGTACCTGCATGCAAACAAACAGTTTATAAAAAGCCAATCATCTAATAGATAAAAAGCATCATTGTTAGCAGATGTTTTACTTGTTTAGAGAAATGGAAAGAAAAAAACAACAAGAAATTAAAGCTTCCAATGCTGTTGATCCTGCAGATGAAGCCATTACTGAACGATTGCGAAAACTGAAAGAATCTTATGACAAAAAAGGTTATTTTTAGCAATCTATCATGTTTGTGCAAAGCTTGCTGTTAATTTTATACCACCCACAGACACTGAAGTTACCTATGTAATAAGAAGGTGCAAATACAACTGAATACATGATGCTTTTCTTCCTTAAATTCTCTTCTTTTCACCTCAACAATCTTGATTAATTTGCTGATGTGTTAAAGTGATGGAAAACTTGTTTTACTTGGCATCCTTTTTTGTTCAAGTAATTTAAAATTAGATTTCAATTTTTTACATGGAACAAAATTTATTTGAAAATTCTTAAATGTAGCCTTGTGCTTACTTGTTAATGGTATGGAAGCCTTAACCCTTTGAGCGTTAGTTATTTTTTCAAGGAATCTGTGGAAATAGTCTTATATCATGTAAAAATAGGGTATTTTAAACTTGATATATCAAGGCCCAGTTAATGAATATTGAAATTTTTTTAAAGTCTACCCTTAAAATAACATTTTCTCTTTCATTTGGTCAATGAAAGAAAACCAAATTTTAATGGGAAGTACGCGAAATTAAAAGTAGGAAATATATGGTTTTTATATATTTTTATGTAAAATATTGGTCTGTCGAGTTCATATTTTCTATATAGCATCATGCAAGGGGTACTTTAGAAGATTTCTAAGGATTTTTTTTATAGTTTATTCTCACACAATTTGTTTATAATAATACAATTTACGGTTCATAAATCGATGTATTAGCTACGCTGTCAGTCAGTATTCCTTCACGTCAACAGGCAAGCGCCTCAAATGAGTACTTTAACGTTCAGTCGACAAACAAGTCTTTGACTCAATTGAGTACTTTAACGTTCAAAGGGTTAAATACCAAAACTGATGTGACTATGTGAGGCAATGCATAAAAAGTAATCAGTAGGTTTTTCATCTGGTTAAACATTCATTTACTCAACAAATACCAAAACATACTGTGGTGCTTTCTAATCAATTTTTTATAATTCTGTATGGCATGCACATGCTTCGTGCCCCTTTGATGCAAAAACTGACTACTCTAAAGAGACTGGTAATGGAGCAGGCATATTCAACAAGTTATTTTTTTGTTAAAAATAACAATTTTTAGTAACTCTTTGATAATTAACGTCACAAATTGTTTAAGGCTTTGCTCTCAATCAATACTGTATCCTAAGTGCACCTAACTTTTTTCTCAAAATTAACTCCCATATTTTTGAACCTTTGAGTTAGTTTCACCTCATCCAAATATAAGCCATCAATATGTTTGTTGCTTTCATTGGTATTTTTTTAGTTTCACCATTTCTGATTAATTGGTTTGCCAAGTGCTGTTTTCAGAGCTCTGTAGATTCATTAAGTTTAGAAAGCCTTTAGATTTTTGAAGTAGTATATCAACTTTGCTGTTAGTTTGCTTCATTGGCCACATACACTTTTAACAACAGTGGTAATTTTTGTAAACCCATTTTTGCTTAGAGAAAAGATTTTTAAATATTTTGACTTTTTTCATATATTCCACATCATTAGATCCTAGGCATACATATTTCATAGTTTGTTTGTACAATGCTTACATTTTGAATATAGGCCCATGACATATATGTCACGCTGGGCAGAAGCATGTTTGTTTTTCGCTTGTGGCAGCGTCTGCCATATTGTACAATTTGTGGTCAAATGAAAATTAAATGCATTGTTCTAAACACATTGCAAAGTCACTTACATAATGTTCAGCTAGAATTCTTTTTTAACACATTTTATTAAAAAAAAACATCAGTGCATTGTATTTTCCCGAATGTTCAGTTTATTTTGTGTGAAAGCGAAGGTTTCAAATTACCATATTTATTCGAGTATAAGTCGCATTTTTTTGTACCAAGATATCGCCCAAAAAGTCAGGCGTGACTTATACACAAATACATGAAGTGCATTGAATGCAATACCAAATTTTTCCAAGGTATCTCTCTGCTATCGCTTTCTATGCTATCGCCTTTCACACAAGCACGTTAGTTATTGCCTTCCATGCGAGTCACATTATGTTTTTTACACTATTGCTTTTTTCATGATCAAAAAGTTTTTTAAACACTGGAATTGCCAATCCTCTGATGTAAGTGGGGATGATAAAGTATGGGATGACAGCTCTGATGAGGAGATTTTGCCACCATCATGGGATGCTGATGAGGATGTTCCAGAGGAAGACTGGGACAGACTGTTTAAGGACAGTGACAGCAGTGATGACTTTGATGGTTTTTAATTTTTTGTTATGTGATTGCAATGAATAATGTTTAAAAAAATTTTGTACTGTTTTTCATGTTAAATATGGGGGTGCGACTAATACTCCAATAAATATGGGACAAAGACCAACATTGCATTTGCTGCATTGGCTGAAAGGCATCTTCTTGCAATCTTTACCAGCGCATCTTCAGCATTTATGATCTTTAGTTTTGACCAATTAATGCTCCTTTCTATCAATGCGTACATCGTCCAGAACTCATACTTTTCCAAATTGGGCTGACTGTAAATTGGGCATAATTTTTTTGAATTGGTTTCTTCTTGCATTGTAAATGTTTTCATTTCCTATCAACATAGAGTTGCACCAATGATATCACCTTCAAGGGACAGGGCAAATTTCAGATACAATGAGGATTCCAAGAAATATCTAGATTCCCTCAACAGTTACAGTAAAACCAACATCACCTTTGGACGTGGCCTATAAAATCCTTTCTCTCTCTATGAGCTCCAGAACCTCGTCATCAAAGAACTTTTCAAATAGCTCTACTGCTGCCATGTTTCTGTATAATGAATGATTAGGTTTTGGAAAAAATTCATTTGTAAATGGTAAAAATCCATCACAAACCCACCAAGGTATCTGTAGTCCTCCATTGCTAACAGGTGCACTTCTTTTATTGTGCTTGTTTATATGTCTTCCATCTGGTAAAACAGCCTCTGCCACTGTGTTGAGTTGGTTTCCTGATAAGTTTTCTGCTAATCCTCTGTCGTCTTCATCAGCAGAATCCTCATCAGTAATTTCACCGTCATTAGGTTCTATGGTATGTACACAGTTGCGGTTGCTCTTGTTTCTTCTTTTTCAAGGGATGATAGAATATCGTGGCAAGTCAGATGCCTGCAACAGATGTGTAACTTTGAAAATTGGACTCACTTTTGCCCAGTGTAACATATATGTAATGCAAAATGCAATAAGCAATTAAAGAAAAACGACCAAAGACATTTAGTCAAAAATAAATATAAACACTCTCAATTTTATTACTGTAAACTTTTCAACAAAATAAAACCAAAATATTTTTACCATAATACAAATAACATAGTTTTATAAATACCTACCCTTTCCAAAATGCTTGAAAATCCAGTTTCTTGAAAATTCAACACTTGTTTTCAACTCCTGCTCACTGTAAAACTAAAAAATTTACAAAAGCAATTTTACCACTGCCAGGCAAATGCATTCGGTGACTTGCAAACCAAATTTAATCTAATTATCTTTTTAATTAAAATCACAACGACCATTTTAGTGAGAACACAACCTCAGCAGATTTGGGTTAAAAAGAGTAGAGAGTAGACTTGTCTTTTGAAGTTACCTTGCTCTGCTTTATATTTGCAATTAAAACATTTATTTTGATACAGTTCTTAAACTGTTTGTCTTCAATTGGAAAGCATTGGTGGATGTAAGCTTATTACTTTGTAGTTCCTTTGTACTGCTCCCATGGTTTAACTTGTAATTAAAGAATTTCTGTTTTTGCTTACGCAAAGTTTTATCATGATTGAATTATTGCAAGATGGAGCTAAAGTAAATGTGCAGGTGCATAACACAGAGGCCAAGCAATTTAGGAGTAACTTGAACAGATCAAAAAGTAAACAAAGTATTGTGTTCTATTGTAATACACCCCAATCCCAACTGAGATTCCTTGACCAAATTTGTTCAGATGCTGTAAAATCAAATTTTATAGTTCTTGTTGATTTCTACTATTAAATGTATTGGTGATTGCTGTAATTTACACACATAACATCAGGCATGCTTTTTTCAGTTTTAATCAGACCCCATTTATCTTATCAGACATGTTAGATGCTTTTTCATACCAACATTGTTGCAGCTTATGGAAAAGCAATTTAGTCTTGTAAATACTCTTTGAATGACATAAACAACATTGTGTTGAATTAATCTTGCATTCAAAAATTACAAATAACATGAACAAAGATTACATGCTCTCGTGTAAGTTATGGAATATTGCTATTCAAAAAAGAAACTGTATTTGGCTACTTTTATGATTTTTTTTCAACATTTCACGTATATACATTAGCATTATTTCATTTTTTTGTTGCATCACAAATCCAGTTAGTAAACGGTCTTTGCAGTTTCTCAAAAGAGAAGTGGTGCCTTCTATCATCAAGTGCCAGGTGTTGCCTTTTTGGCAATCATGTCATATGCCTGTACTCATACAGTATTTTGTCAACATGTTAAAGCGAAAAGATGTTAATGCAACTCATTCAAACACTCATCTTAGTTTGGATAGAACATTGTTAATATGATGGCATTTTGTAAGACATATTGTGGTTGTTGGCTGCAGCTCAATAATATCAAGTTTGCGACTGAGTATTTTAGCATTTAACTGGAAGGCTTGTATGAGCCAGTCCTAACTGCTCTTCATCTTTCTGGTCCTAAATCAAACAATTACCGACTAAACAGCACTGTTGTTGCTATTGAAAACAAAAATCTTTGTTTCTTCTTCCAACAGTGTAATGATCTTTATTTTACTTCACCATTCTGGTTTATAGATCTGCATGAAAATGATCGTCTTTTTCACACTTTGTAAACACTTAGCTAGCATTTTAGTTCATGCCTGAGTTTTTAAGTTTTTACAATTTTCTATTTGTAGCTCTCTTTTCAAAGCTTAAATTTGCTAGTAGCAAATAAATTGTCATGCTCATAAAACTTTTTTGAGTAGTATTTTTGTTCTCACGGCTTCACTACGCACTGCATTTTGCAGTAAATATGAGGGTAGACTAAAAAGTTTGTAGGCTGACTGAGAAGAAAATATGACAAAGCAGTTAAACTTGGCATGTGTTAAAATCAAGCTTTCTTGATACTGTGATGTTTTTCTTCAGGTAAACTTACATTGAATAAAAAAAAATTTCATACTTTAAAAATTATTAGTTGAGAGATTTTGTAATATCAATAGAATTTTGCAATGTGGTGTTTTGAAGATTTTGTGAATATGGAGAAGATTTGACACCATGGTTGTTATCAGATATTTGCAGAAAAGTGCATTAGCCCCCAAGAAAATTTATGCTATTATGGTTCTACTTTGGGGGATGATGCTCAAGCTTTATCAACTGTGAAGAAATGGGCTCCCGAATTCAAGAGGGGAGAGATAGCCTTGAAGATAACCCAAAATTATGACGTCCTTCCACAGCACCACCACTCAAGAAAACATTGATCACATGGTGATGGATGACAAACGTTTAACTGTTAGTCACTTAAGCCAATGCTATCAGCATCTCCCTTGAACAAGTGGAGAACATCCTCCACTAGAAACTTGGCATGTCAAAGGTTTTGGCTTGATGGGTTTTCCGGCTTTTGACACCTGATCAAAAGCTCACCAGACTTGTCATGTCAGAGGCAAACTAGTCCATGTTTGAAGCAAATCCAGTCGGTTTTGCGGAGCGTTTTTTATCGAAGATGAGAGTTGTGTTAATTGACTACCTTCAAAAAGGTAAAACTATCAATGGAGAATACTATGCCGACTTGCAAAAGGGTCATTCCATGTAAAGTGTTCCAGAAAAAAGAAGAAATGTAACCCACCTCTTTGGGTTTTGTTCAAATTTGACATGACGATAACCCTGGAGATGCTGATTCCAAACACCTTTCTTTTTTTGGAAATCAGACAACTCGGGCCAAAATTATGAGTAATTGAAAATCACTATTTTTGTGATTGCTCAAGCGGAAAAATTTTGTGATTATTTTATGCTTAACTTTCACTCTCATAACTCAGACTACTCACATCTGTTTGACTTGAGATTTACATCTACCTTTAATTAGAATATATATTTTCATATGACCAAGCTTAATGTTCCTCTGACCTCACCTTTGACATCTGCACTTGATAATTCCAGCTATGACCGCTGTGATCACTCAAGCGAAACAATATTTTAAGGCACTAAAATGATATGGTGCACACCAGGTAGCATGGCATGTGACATATCATGTGAAAGGTCTTGACAAGGACTATTGGAATCCAAAATATAATTCATGGTTTATTGAGTTTTATTGATACAAATTAGCTTTTTAATTACAGCACCTACAAATGGACGATTTTTACTCTAACTTGCGATAGTTTTAGAGTAAAATTGAGGAATACGATAACTAATGGGTTGTGAAGTGCTTTAAAGTCAACTACACACAGTCCCACCTTTTTGCGACTTAACACAGACTAGCGTAGTTACTTCAATGATAAACAATAGGTCAATGCAAACTGTATCAGTGCAACATCTACAAATAGAATGAACTCTAATATGTCGGTAGTTACACTTAACCAGTAAGAATTGATTGTCTTAATGTCATTGCTTTACACACTTTAAGCTCGGTTTATCACTGGGCAACAACAGTTCGGGTGCTACATAATTTTTGTATGTTTTTTCCAGAAATAAAGCTAGCTTCTGGTGGTAGCAGAAGTGTCAACAGTTGTACAATGATAATTTTGGAACCTCACGTTTTTGGCCTTACTTTAAACAAAACTGTAATTGAAAATTAGTTATCTTACAAATAAAATACATCAACAATTAACAAGTTGATATCCATAACTTAAAAGTTTGCCAGTAGAGATATATGAATACATTACATTAGTTATAGTCTATTACAATTGTGAAATAATGCAACATGTAATTGAATTGCAATTGTTGTGTCTATTACTGTACAGTTATCGTATGCTTATTTAAACATCATATGGATATTTAAACATCTTTATGCAAACTGACTTGTAACATATGGCACTAGTACCATGGTAAGTAGCTGCAAGATCTTTAAAAATTTTGACTTATAGTTCAAGGCAAACTTAGCTCAAATTAAGCAAAAACATCAAATTTTTTTAACCAGTCAAGTCTACAGACAATGCACTGATGATGCAACACATGCAACGTGGGTTTTAAGACCTGAAGTCCCAGTGACTCTAAGACATGTGCCAGTACAAGACAAGAGATTGCAAATTTTTATGGTCGATACAGTTTGCCTAGTCAAAGTTGACGACAATTTAAAGAAAAAGATAAAATCAAATACAATTTCCAGTGGAATCTTGATTGGCAATGACCAAATTTTCATAGTCTTGATTTTTTCACTATTTTTTATATGCATTAAAACCTCACTAATAAAACACGTGTTTGCATTTAAAATAAAACAAAATGCAATATCTTTCAAAAAAGAGCAAAGAATTTTGCAATTGATTGAAAACAGAAACAGTGAAATGTAAATCTTTGTCAAATTTTTTCACAACAGGGTGTTGATGAAGTTGGTAGAACGAACATCATTTCAAAATGAAACAAATAAAGCTAGCAAACTGCTTTCTGCAGCAACAGGCGCCTTTTTTTAGCAATTATTTGTTACGTTTTTAACTTCAAAAGCTGGATTTTAGCAAAGGTACTGTTGGTGTTGTATTTTAAATTTGGAAAACCTAGTTGCACCCCATAAGTCAGGTGTGCTCAAAGTTTTCATAGTTCGGGCCTTATTTCACTAATCTAAAGTTTTTACAGGCAAGGTATTTTTTTAAGGTTGACTGGTCTTTAAGTCAATGCTTATTGACCGTTGCTAGGGTGATGACCTTTTTTCTTTTTTTAAAGGCATTGGTTTTGAATGAATATGTGAACGTTTGTCAGGGTTTTTTTTTGTTGGGAATCAAACATTTTGAAATTTGATTTAGTTGTCGGCAAAAACTATAGACTGGTCACTGGCTGCAAAAACTGCACAGGTTGCATTTGACATGCCGTAAGTGATATTCTTGTGTTTACTTATTTAAAGAAAGTTGTTGGTCATTTGTTTTTCTCATCAGATATCTCTATCGATGAAATACAAAGTCGTTTGCAGAAACTTTGTGCGTCAGAGCCAACGGTTACAATGGAGGAATTGGAATACAGATTGGCAAAGTTAAAAGGATCTCGCCCCCCTGCAATCAGAGTTCACAGTGTTCGGGTGAGTAGAAAATCTCTTTGTCATTGCTTAGTACGGTTATATCCATCTTCCAGTCACAGAAAAACCTTAATGGCTAAGTCTAGAGCAGCTTTGGTTTGACCCGGCAAGGGAATGAAACCAGATTCTGCCGACTATAAATCAGACGCTTCAAGCAAAACTAGCAACTTTTCGGATCAGCTCTTTGCTTTCATATTTTTAAGAATTATGATTTTGAGAAGATGATATAGTCCCCCTTTTCCTACAGCGTGGTGATGTAGTACTTAGTGCGTCTTCTTCACTGTCGGTAGACCGCGGTTCAGTTCCCATGTCGAGTCATACCACAGTCTGTAAAAATGGTATTCACAATTGTCCTGCTTGGCACTTGGCACCAAACAATAACGTAGAGAAAAACCCGTAAGTTTGCTTGTTGTGCTGCTGGAAAAGACATTTAACAGGATTCCTCCATCTCTGTCACAGATAGGTGGTGGGGCGAAAAAGTCTGTCATTGCGGCGCCCAGTCTAAATAAAGACTTGCATGCAGAGCATGAGCGCTTATGCATGAACAAAAAACATGTGTTTACATCTATATTTTTCTACAAGCATTGTAAGCAAGTGACAAAAACTGTCATAAATGCCTTTTCAAAATACATTCATGCAGAAAGTGAACGCGAAATTTTTCGTTTGCAAGTCAAAGTCTTTAACTTTCCTAGCTTCACTTTCAACAGGTTTAACTTTCAAAAACTTATCTGTTGTGCTAAAGTTTGTATATGGTTTAGCAATCAGCAGGTAGTCTTTATTTTTATCTTCTGTGTCTGCCGGTCTCTCTCACGCAGACCAGATGCGTAAGCTGGAGTACTTTTTGTTGCCTTAAAAACGTCTCCTGCAAATGCTCTTTGATTGTGTGTGTGAAGATAGATGAACACACACTTTACCTCAAAGTGCTGACTTGCAATCGCAAGGCTGAGGGCTCGATTTCAGCGTAGTTCCTTTGCTTCTGTGGCCTAAGAAAAGCACTTTTCGGCATAGTTTTTTTCTTGGTTGCAGCGCTTATGATAGATGTGCACGGTATTACGTCCAGCAATGCTGGCGACTTCAAAAGTGTTGAACTCGAGTCATCCTTTGTTTAGCTACAAATTTCTCGTTATTAGGGAACAAAATACACATCTCGATGTGAATTGTTCATTGTTTTGCAGTGCTGTATTACTTGCATGTATTGTATTGTGTGCTTAGAAACGTCCTAGCAGCACTGAGGCGCATTGCTCGAATGATACAAGTGACAGCAAGCAAGTGAAACGACTCATACGCCAATACACTGACGAAATTGTTATGGAATCAAGTGCTATGGATATGCACGATCATGGCATCGATGAATTGCAACCTGGAAAAGTACCAGCTAGTAAGTTGGCTCACGCAAAACAGCAATACTGCGTTTAAACGTAACAATCTCCATGATGTCTGGACACAAGCCGATAAGGTTTCTGTGAAAGGGAGACTAGTAACTGAAATTGCACTCTCCCGCTGTTCATGCCTTTTCAAGAAAATGCTTAGTGATATCTTGCAAATTGAGCAGTACTATCGACTTCGTGCATTACCACAGCTGCTGCAGACATGGAAGCTGCCGCAAAGTGCTATTCCAAAGAACGGTCAATTGATTTCGAAACCTTCTCCTCAGTGTGACGTGAACTGCAATGATGTTAGAGATGTTAAAATCTTCGAACCTTTTCCAAACAGATCCGAGCGCTGACGATTTAATTGAACTCGCTCGAGTAGAAATGCGAAGGGCTGAGGAGATGGAAGCAGATGAAAATTTACAGGATGAAGAAATAAGAAAAAGATTAACACAAATCACAGAAGCACCACCTGGTAAGTGCTTGTTATAGACATCTGGTGTTACCTAACCCATAATTGCAAATCAAATTATTTTACCGAGCATACTTAAGCTGAAACGAAACGGTAATGCTTTTTGGGAGCAATGTTAACGTATTTCCTGTTGTAGTAATGTAGCACGCTCAATAGAATTGTTTTGTTGCTGTTTGATCGATGAAATCTCGAAAGAAAGAAAGTGCTTCTTTTTGCCAAATATAGATGAACTTTTACTTGTTGGAAAATTTTATACGTGATGACCATTGCAGTAGGCGAGGTGCGAACGAACATGTAGGACGGAGATCAGTTTCTGAAGTGAATAAATGTTAGCATTGTTCAGTAACGACCGGTCAGTGCTGGTAGGTGTTTTGCGTCTTTTTATATGATCAAAAGACGAGATTCCTTGCTGGTATTCATAAGATTGTATCGTATTTTTCGGACCATAAGGCGCACTTATAATCCTTTATTTTTCTCAAAAATGGAACGTGGGCCTTATAGTCCAATGCGTCTAATTTATGGATCAGGATGCGCTTTGTCACCAACCTCTAAACAAATTTTATGTTGTAATAATTGTTACCAACGTAATAGTACCTCCCTCAACTCGTTCTTTCTTAAGAGCAAACTTCTTGTTTCTTTCTTGCGATCAAATGACGTACTCTCATTCCCCTTGCGAGTGTGTTTTTCCTCTTACTCTACTTTCGTTCCCTTCACGAGTGTATCTTTCTCTTCACGTTACGTACGTAAACACACACATGGATCGCGCATGTATCATAACATCTACGGTTCCTGGCATCTAGCCGTACACTTCTCACACAATGCGAACACAACAATTGATTGTTTGATCATGAAATACAAGTACCGTACCAATAAAATGCGTCGAGTTTTGATTTCATTAAATGCGCTTTATAGTCCGAAGCGCCTTATGTTGTACCGGCGCAATGGTGTAGTGGTGAGAGCGTCCGCATCGCACTTGGTAGACCTGGGGTTCATTCCCTAAGTCGAGTCATACCAAAAGACTTTAAAAAATGGTATTCAAAGCTTCCCTGCTTGGCGCTCAGCATAGAAAAGGGATAGTGTGGAGAACAAGCCGGCAAGCTTGCTTGTTGTGTCCTTGGGCAAGGCACTTAACGGGACGCCTCCACCTTTGTATGACAGACAGATGGCCCTCCCGTGCTTCACCGGATTACAATTGTGAAGTTGCTATCCCAGCATGTCAGACGACTCTTAGGTACCCACCAGTGGCAGTTCGCTTTGTTGGGGCTACCAGTCACTAAACACTGGTTCGAAATGGGCTGCCATCTTTCCCCTAGCCTAATATCAGTTAGGTTGACGGCATGAACCTGAATTGCCGTTCATGCCGTAAGGGGGGTAACCACAAACAAACAAGCGCCTTGTTTATAAAAATAAACGCGTTTGAAGACGTTTATTGATGCTGCGCCTTATAGTCCGGTGCGCCTTATGGTCCGAAAAATATGGCAAGTTCAATGCACGTATGGGCTTTGCGTTGTTATACTTCAGGGAAAAGCTCTCTACGTCCATTTCCTCTGCTTGACTGCAGGCTTTTGTGATAGAAATACTTCGTGCCAGCACTTTTGGTAACTTCAAAGCGAGTCCAAATACAAGAGGCTCTATGCATATCTACAAAGATTTTCCCGCAACCGTAGGATATAAATACATAAACTTGTATATCAATAACTTCATTGGCTTACTGTCAATTTTCTTTCAAATTGTCCAGTCGTAGCCCTCGTAATTAATCTCATTCAGTTCCTATCGCCGACGAGACGCTTGGAATCCATTCCAATTTCCACTTTGATGAAGAAGGAATGGATGAGGAGTCATCCCGATTGATCCGGAAGCTCTTGGAGGAGGATCAATTAGAGCGAAACCTCCAACAGAGCGGAGTTGTTCTCTCAACAACAAAAAGTAAAACAGGGAGCGGAGAGAAGAGGTAAAACTTTTTTTGATTTGTGAACATGCCGGGATAGCGACGCAGCCTGTTATTTTCATTACTCTTATGTTCAGAACTTATTCACACGGCCGAGATTGGGGAAAGCCCTTACAATGTTTTTTCCGTATTTGAAGTAAAACATGAGCTTTTAGGAATCATAACAGCAACTCTTGTCTTGATCAGAAACCGAACCTTTATTCATTTCGCAGCAACTTTACATTGATTGTTGATAAAATGACTGAATATCGATTTTACTTCTGACTGCAGGGCTTTCAACATATTTTTGATTTTGCACGCTACACACATAGCCTTTTTCGCCGGAGCTAGTTTTTTTCTTTTTTGGTCGTGCTTTCTTTGCTAGTCGTTTGTCGTGAATGGGCCACCGCAATCACTAAATGTTCATCATCATAACGATCATGTTGTTGTTGTTGTTACCCGATTTCTTCCGAGGGATGGGATATGGTGGAAGACCATGGAACCCCAGAAGCGGCAACTCCCCTTGCCTGGACCAGAGGTCATAGAGAGGCAGGTAGTCGCCAAAGAGCGAGCGGCGCAAAGAGTCCGCAGCTGGGCAGTGTAGAGTATGTGTCCTGGGACGAGTGTCCGCCGGCGCTGCAAGAAGGATTCTCGATTCTGCCAATCCTAGAGAGACAACAGCTTAACAGTAGGTTGTGTCCGTTGCAGCGAAGACGAGAGAGCACAAGTTCCTCGGTGAAAATGGAGGAAGCCTGTGTGTCGAAGAATTAAGATGAGACAGTACGCTTCCAGTCCGAGAAAAGATAAGAGTGGATACCAGAGAGAAGAGAGAGACTACAAGGGAATGCAGAGTGGACGAGTAGCGCTCCCCGTCTGGCCAGCTCATCAGTCGCGATGTTCCCCGGGGGAAACGAGTGTATGAGAACCTATTGTAGCCTGATAGAACAGGATAGAGAAAACAGTTCCTATTAGATCTGCCAGAGAGTTTGAGGTAAAAGAAAAGATGGAGGAGAGGACAGGGTGGCAAGAGTCAGATAGGAGGAGAAGAGAAATGGCAGACTTGTTAGTGCTGCCGAGACCAGCAAAGAGCTTGCAGAATGGCGCAAACTTCAACGGAAAAACTTGAAGATAGTGGGCCTGCTGAAAAAGAAAAAGTGACCTCAGTGCCGCAGAGAGCAGCTGTCACGTACGACAGAGTCGCCTTCGCCAAAATGAAAACGAACGGTGCCGTCTGTCCAAAGGATCAGGTCGTGAGGTGTGAGAGAGTTAAGATGAGCGGGAGCATGGAGAGGTAAGGGTGGACTCCACAGTGAAAGAAGGCAGGTTCCAAGGAGGTGTGGGAGAGCAAGCAAAGAGAGCTTCATTGGGGAAGTAGAAAAAAGCATGAGTCCGTGAGTGGACGCAAAAGCTCTCCAGGACGATCTGCAGAGTCTTGGTTTCACTTCAAGTCTGGCCAAACCTGAAATGTGAAAGGAGGTTGGGAGACGTAGAGCCCGCTCATAAGATGACAGACGAAATGAATCAGGGTGACTCTTAAGGGAGATAGAGAAGCCTCAGAGAGGAAAAGTGGGATAGGGGAGGACGAGAGGCAATCGGAGATGGTGCAGCTGGCCACTCGGTGAAGGCGTTCCAATTTGGTGATGTTGGTAAGGCTTAAGAAAGGAAGCCATCCGGGTGAAGCGTAAGTGAGAAGGGACCAAAGAAAAGCTTTATACAGAAGAGAGAGGGACTCCTTAGAGGGGCCCCATGAGGAGGCAGAGATACAGCGTAGGGCCTTGGGACGTGGGAAGAACTTGGCCTTGAGCGAAGATACATGTTTAGAAAAGGAAAGAGTGCGGTCGAAGGTGATCCCAAGAAAAGTTAGAGTGTGATTGAAACGGAGGTGGGAGTTGAGTAAGAGGAGGTTGGGCTGGAGGTAAGCGTGGTGGGGATCGACTGAGAAGAAAGAGGCCTCACATTTGCTTGGATTAAGAAGAAGACACCAGTACTCAGACCAGCGCTCCAATCGAAACAGAGCTCATTGCGTGGCCTCCACCCACCTCAGTAGGGACTGAGGGTGAGAACCAAACGGTCAGATCGTCAGCATAAAGAGAGCAGCTGACTGAAGAAAAGAGAGAAGCACGGAGATCATTGATGAAAAGAGAGAAAACTACAGGGCCAAGAATGATCTTTGTGGAACACCACGACGGACTCGAAAGCAACGACTTTTGTGATTTTGATAAACCATGCAAGCGCGCCTATCAGAAAGAAAAGATTGAGTCCAACGAGCAAAGCAAGGAGGGAGGCCAGCCGAAATGAGTTTGTGGAAAAGAGCGGGATGCCAGACAGAGTCAAAATCTTTGGAGAAGTCGATAGTAGACAGGATCGTCCGAGAACCCGGCCTGGGTTTGTTAAACCCATCCAAAATAGACTGAGAAAGGAACAGGATTTGACCCAGAGTAGACCGTTCAAGGCGGAACCGGCCTGGCGGGGAGAGAGAATGAAATTAAGACTCCAGAAAGAAGAGTAGACAAAATGGAATGATGCATTCAAAAAGCTTTGAGACGTAGGAGGTGAGAGAGATAGGCCGGAAGGAAGCAGGAGAGTCAAGAGGCTTTCCGATCTTATGGATGGGAATAATGGAAGATGTCTTCCAAATGGAATAAAGGGATGCAAAGACCAGGAAAGATTAAAAATGCGAAGAAGAAAATCATACCAGAGCGAGGAAGATGCTTTAGCATGAGATAGACAACTTTGTGTGGGCCAGTGGCAGTGGACGAGGAGAGGTTTGTGGCAGCCGAAAGAAATTCAGCAGGAGAAGGGGGAGCAAAAGAATGAGTGAGACACCTCACGGCACGTGGCTCGGCGGAGCTCGCAAAGGTAACCTCTGGCTCTGCTACGCAGGGCCTTTGGCTGGGAGACAGAAAAGTGGGATCTCAGGTAATCGGCGAAGACCGATGCCGACTCCCAGGGAGAAGAACAGTTGGGGAAGTTTGAGGAGGAAGATAAGGGAGAAGAGCCAGCGACAGAACGAAGGAGAGAGTGCACAGATTTAGGATTTGATTTGGGCGAGAGAGAAGAGCAAGTTGCCTGCCATGCTCAGCCTTGGCCTTGGCAATGACAGACGAGGCACATTGGGAAGTAGAGATGTAAGCCTGACGATCTTCATCACTTCTGTGAGCGGCAGCAAAAGCCTTACGCCTTTTACTAACCACTTCTTTTTCTTCGGCGGACCACCAGGCTTTAGGATGGCGTTTGATGTGGCCGAATGGAATGGATGATTTGGCCGTATTCAGTGTTAGAGAATTAAAGAGAGCACTTGCAGAGGAAAGAGAAAGAGACGAGTATTCCTCTGCAGAAAGACAGTGAGAGTCAAAGCAATAGGCAAAGTGATCCCAGCGAGCTTTCTGAAAGTTGGGGGAAATGAAGGGAAACGTTTGTTGAGGCAAAAGACCGGAGAATGAGGGACAGATAGTACAATTGGTAGGTGATGAGAACCCAGGTCCTGAAGCATCTCCCAGGAGCAAGAGAGGAGAAAGCAAAAGAGATGTCAGGGGAGGAGCGACTGCCAGAGGAGCGATGGAGAAAAGTAGGTATGTCAGTGTCGTTGAGGGGGAGGGGGTCAGCGGAGATGACCCAGTCAAATACTTCCTCCCCACGGGGTCGGAAGTACCTTTTGAGTCCCAGAGAGGGTGATGGTAACTGAAGTCCCCAGAATGAAGAGATTTCTGGAGGAAGGAAGGATGGAGGAAGAAAAGGAGTCAGTTCTGCCATCCGTCGGAGAAGAGCAGAGAATCCAGGGATTCGAAAAGATGAAGATAAATTAAGGTTAGATTCCTGGATACAAATAAGGTCAACGGGATGAGATGAAAGAAAGTGTGAAAGTTCAGTGCTCCTGGCTCGGACATCTCCAGCATTTCATTAAAGGACCCTGAGGGAGTCAGGGGGAAGAGGAAGTAGGAGGTGTAGAGAAACAGCCAGGAGCATGAGGCAATGGTATGCAGAGGAAGAAGATACAAGTGGGCGGAAGTTTGAAGCCGAGGGTGGGGCGGGAGTGCTGCATTAGCAGAGGGGGGCCAGGTAGCACAGTGGAGGTATACAAGCTGGAGGAGTCCAGGGAGGAAGGTATAGTGTTAATAGATGTGGGATCTCCAGAAAAAGCAGGGGGCAGCTCCAGGAGTGAGAGCTGCCAAGAGTTCTGAATCTAGAGAGAATAGTAAGCACTTTAAATGGACCCATTTGGAGCAGGTGCAACATTGCACCAACCTACCCCTCCAGATTTCATTACCAGTGCACACTGACCAGGGAAATACTGGACCAGGGTTAGGATGAATGTTGCCGCTCACCAGAAGAAGGAGAAGAATGAGAAGACGAAAATGGTCAAGTGAAAGACAGGCAAAGAAAGAAGACAGGCGACCGATTTTAAAGAAGTTGCGTGCTGCTCTTTTGCGGTCGTTCAGGGGACAGCACGGGGAAAAATGGTTTGTGTGAAGGGAGTGCCCGAAGTAAGTGGGACCATCGGCTAGGCCAACAGCCATTTCGACCCAACCCAAACGGGGTCGGGGATTGCACCACCACGTGGAGACGGCTGTTGATTGGTGCACATTATAAACGATTATCGAAGACAGGGTTTGATACTATCAAACGAGTAAATGACGACGTAACTGCGCTACATGTAGACAGCAGCGGTTCAAGCTCGTTGATAAGCCAAAGCGATTTCATTTCAGCCACTTTAATAAAAATGTAGAAATGACGCAGCACTTTGGTCGATTTTTGCTCATTCATCTTTTCACTTCGTTTAATGACGAGATTAAACATTTTAAGAGCTAAACAAGAAACCTCAACAAAGCACCCTTGATGAAGTTGGTGTCGTATATTTTTATCTTTCGGTCACGGAAACGTCTTTGCGGTTATTCATAGAACGTTTTTGTGTTCCGACACGCTTCGTAGCTGCTACTACTGCTCGCACGGTGCAGTTGCACCACAAGCCTGCAACCAAGTAGCCAGGAGAAATAGCCGTAAAGTGCATTTTTTAAAGATACAACAACGTGTTCATCGTGATTCTCAAACGCACAATCGCTGTCATTATAATCGGCGCTCCCGCTCACTCAACTAAGTTGCTTGTCTGCGATCTCAGCGTTGCGTGGGTCATGACTTAAGTCTAGCAAAACTGTCGTTTGCTTTCAAGGTCAGTGCATCTACGGGCGTGCTTAAGCGTTCCGCGCATAAAACTAAATAGAGAAACAAAGAATTTTTCGCGCCGTGCCTTCAATCTACGCCTAATGGAAATCAGCCATAAGACTTTAGTAAACGGCGGTTGTTGACTGGAAGACGTTAAGATCATAAAGTAAGACCCGTCAGTGTGACGGTCTAAGAACTCTAAGCTTTGCTTTATTTAAAGCCTCTAGCTACTTGTCGGTCACCACTCACCAACTGCACTTAAGAGACCTGATAGGTCGAAATAGTGTTTCTATCTGCAGTTTGCTGAAACGTTAAGATCACTTTAGTCTCATCAGCCTTTCATTCACTTTCTTTGGACTAATTGTTATAATACTCTTTTATGCTACAATACAACGAAAAAGTCGTAACCATTGCCTTTTTCATTGTTGGTAACGAAGCTCTTTTACTAGTGACAAGCCTGCGGAAGATTCCATCGAAGACGAACTACCTTGGTGTTTCATGTGCAATGACGATGCCACTTTGCGCTGCTTGACTTGCGAAGATCTGTTTTGTAGGACTTGTTACCGCGTGTCGCATCGAGAATCCGATATGAAGGGACATAGAACAGAAAAATATGTTGCTAAGAAAACTGACTCCTGGTAAAGAGATATTCACAGGTTTTGAAAGCACTTTTAGCCGATCCACATTTGTACGCTTTTTTTGCTTAATTAGCAATAGTACATGCTGAAAATCCAGGGTATTGCGGTTCGTTTCGGTCAAGTCAAATAAGTGGTCCGAAAACCTGGAGTTTGCAAAAGTGTGAGATATTTCTTGGCTATTGTAACGAAAGTCTTTGCTTTTCAATATTCTACGATGTTTTTACTCATAGCACTTAATTAGAGATTTGAAACTAAGTTTTAGCTACAAAATGCTGTAATTAACTAATTTGAAGTAGCTCTTGAAAGAGCCTGTGAGAGGTAACGTAATTGCTACTACATGTTTACGAGTTAGTTGAGTATGGTAGCTTTATTTTACTAAAGCGCGGGGAATAGGCGACCGTGAAAACAATTTTATTGATATGTTGACGTAGGCTGTACGCTGTTTTAGCGGTACTGGTGGGCTGGTACTCCAGCATAACAGTAACTATGTCAAGTTACTGATAGTTATTTGAACTTTATTTCCAATGATAGTATTCATCCTAGTGTACCAAATGACAATAATTTATTGTGCAATCAAACTACGATTTAACGTACAAATGCGGACCAGCTGCAGTCCGTTGCTGGAAAAATCAGTTAATCCAAAATGGAGTGTACGGCTCTCTGCCACTATTGTGTGCACCACAGTTGCCAATATAGGCTCTCTGTAACCACAAATCTTAGCTCTTACTTCGATCGCACAATTATTGACACTAAGTATTTTTGATAGCAAGATATATTTACTACACAATACGACTCAGAAATGTTTTCTTGGTTCGATAGTACACTACGATTTTTAGGACTTCGTGTAAATATTTGTCATATCTACAGATTAAGGCACTGTTGTACGATAACTATAGTATGGATACCTTAATCTGAGTTCGAGACGATCATCAGCTCAGCAAGATCAGCATCTTGAACATCATCTTCAGTGGTGATAGGACTATGACTGCAATATCGGTCAGCGTTGGTCCGATTTTAAGGGGCAGGAGATGTGCCCAGGAAAGATGGGCAATGACTTAGCAAGAGCACCATCTTGAATAGGACGACGAGGACCATACAAATTGTTGTTTTTGGGATTGGCGATTCTCCCTTCCCCTATGTGTTGTTCTTTGATGATCAGCTCCCTGATCATCCTGAGGTTCCCACAATGGTGTGCATTCTCAGGCAGCTGACTGCGGCTAGAATAATCAATGAGAGCATCGATATAAGTCCGTTGAGTTGACTACTTCACCATGGGGATCTCCATCGCCTCTTCTTCACCAGCCACCACAGATGTCACTATGTCGGCCTCGGTCAACTTGTCATACCCTGGGTCAAGATCGAACTCATCCACCCAATCCGTGATGTATCAATAAAAATAGATACCTCCCCACCACGCTGCAGCGTATAGAGAAAATCTGCTTGGGATCCTTTGAAGTTCACTTCAGTATCTTTGTCAGCAATCGTTTTTTTCCAAGAGTTTGAGAGGAGAGACACCTTAAGATCTTGCCATGCTGCTGTAAAGTTGTAAATAGCAGAACGAATCTTGTAATTTTTGATGTTGGCCTAGCTACGGTCCCTCTTTATGTCCACATCAGTTTCATTGTCCTCTATGACTGCCAAGAATTTATTCATGTAACGGTGTACGTAGTGCCTCTTTATGACGCTTATTCCCCCCTGGTCCATTGGCTGTGCAATCGACGTTGCATTGGGGGGGGGCAAGTAAAGAAGCTTTGTCTTAACATCACGGCTTACAAGCTTCATTGGGGTGTGCGAGGGCATTGCCAAGAATCAGAACCGCTCGTACATCTTTCGGAGCGATCTTTTGGACTTCTTGATATTTCCGAACAGCAGGCACAAAATACGAGAAAAATCAGTGGGTAATTGCAGAGTTAAGCCAAGCTTTCTTAAGAGTGGCAAGTCTTGCTCAATATTTATTATCTTAAACACTCTGATTATCAATTTGCCCGCCACTGCTAGGTTCAATTGGCGCGTACCTGTAGCATTGGACCTAACTAGTTCTGACAGTCTTTCCTCGCTAGATTGTTTTTTGATTTATTCTCACCACATCGAAATTCATGGGGGTTGAGCGCCAGGACATGCCAGTCTCATCTACAATATATATTATTGAAAGGGAGAGGCCTTCGTCACTCATCAGTCTTGTTAATTTCTCGCGAAATGGGGCGACACTCGTATCTGCATTACCATGCAGCACCTCGTTTAAATAATCCATGGCAGTTCCGGAATCGCCAAAGCCACCCTTCACTTACTTTAAAATTGGTATTTCCAAGATGGGCAGCAAGTTTGGTAGCATCTGCCTGTGGCTTTACACAACGTGCCTTCATTCCACTGAACCGTTCGTGAACGTACCATTTCACAACGGCCGTATCTAAAGCTTGATCCTTTCTCGTTTTCATGTGCTTTCTGTTTTACACTTCACCACTCTTAGAAGTTGAAGCATCAACACAATACGAAGTAGCACACTTCATTAGCTTGTCCTTGCTCTTTCTCACGCCGGATACCGTTTGCATTTTGACACCGTACTGCTCACAGACACGCGCAGCGCTTGCTCCCTTTTCGATTATATCTAGCTTTTGCATCAAACAAGTTCACACGTTAACGTTTCTCGCTTTGCTTCGACAACTTGATTAAGGTAACAGCACTAAAACTGAATGAGTAAAACAAGCCGACTATAGCGCTTATATTTCTTGGAGCGCTTTTAATTGTAAAAGCCATTACTAGACAGTTGCTATGCTTTTGGTGATCCTTTGTGATGTCACATTGCAAGTAAACGGGAAAGCTTTCATTATGGCTAGCGACTAATCACAGCTGTATAATCCTAATATATCAACTTTTTGTATTATCGATTTCGCGCTTCGTGGACTTTTGGTTTTTAATTATAACAATTACAGTAGTCTATGCTGACCGGTCCGTTAAATTAAGGTTTGAGTATAATTGTGATATTGGGGTACTGCCGAACGGGGGTAATGCAGTAAGGTAATACCGGTATTTCTACACAAAAAGCTACCTAAAATGAATATACAAAATTTATTTAACGGTTTTGCAAGAAATTTTAAAAGTACACAATGACAAATAGTAAATTGCTTACAATTAAAGTGGTGCAAGATATACACTACTTACACAAAATGATCTAGCATTTTTGTATTGTAATCTTCAATTAAAAAGTAATGAAATAATTTAGAGGTCAAACTTCAAATATATCATTTTGACTGTTCTTTTTCTAATAAAAACATCAAAAGACAAAATTTTCAAAAAATGCTCCATTAATTTATAGTTTGACATCATTTGTTAAACTGATGAAAGCGGATTTTAACCTGCAGAATTATTTATCTACCAATTTCCTAGAATCGCGTTCGGAACCCACAAGTTAAAAAATAGAAAACAAACGCTTGAAGTAAAGCACAAGTTGTTTCGCTTCTGACTGCAAGCCATAGGCTTTTCGCAATCCAACCAACAAGTCTTGAAAAAGTTTGTCAGAGCAATAGGCTCAGTCGCCTAACTCCAGTCGGAGCAGTATAAAGGCAATAGACAATCATGTTTATTACAAATAATAAACCTCATCCAAAAGTTTGCTTTTTGTAACAGTTCTAACAACACTGGCAGCATTTCCTCTTTGAATTGCTATTCCAATGGACTGCATCAAAAAAGTTGTGGATCTGGGCTCTCCAGACTCAGCAGCTATCCGTTTCCCGACTTCTTGGATAAACTTTAGACCCTGAAAACCCCATAGGCCCATGGTCTCAACACAAACCGGGACTACTTGGAAATCTCTTTCCAACTCCACATACTTTGTCTGTCAATTTAGTCTGTTCAGCACGCTCAGCAACTTTTCCAGGTTGGACTGATGAAGCTGCATATGGCTTGCGGCAAGGGTGTCGCTGCAAGTAAAATCCCAAACTAGACATTTCCCGACACTCCACGGAAAAATAGTCATTCCATCCGGTCTTTTGCCATCAGTTCGTGACACGCCTTGAGGCTCCAAAATAGTGGGAATGCGTGCAGATTCCAAGCCTCTTTTAATTAAGTTGTTAACGTGCGAATGACGTGAAAATCGTCCAGCACCCTTTTTGCAGCTGAGACCATAAACTCCATTTGAATCCACCTGAGTGCGACAGATGCATTCATGTGGATGGCACAAAGGTGAACCCAAACGGAGAGCGCATGCAATTCTCAAAAGAGTTATTATCCAGCTTTAATCCAAGAGAAGGCAATGGGAGTGCATTCAACCAGTGGATGCATGAGGAGCTGACACAGCCAGTAATCTTGCTTTGTCCAAATCTGAAGATGAGTTCTTTGCAAGGTTATCCAGTTTAATGATGGAAAGCGGGGGTGTCCCAAGATTTTTGCTTTTGTGGAAGTTGCGGTGGTAAAGACAAGCCTGATTTGTTTGACCTGAGTGTAAAGGCCGATGTCATAAAATCATCTTGGTATCCCGCACTTCCATCAGATTGAATAAAACAAACAGGCATACTAGTCATACACGCATATAAAGATGAAAAAAATGCAGGGAGTGCGATATCTTGTGCAGAGCGAATGCCCAAGCCTGCGAACTTCACTGGCAATGAAGACTGCTCCCAACAGCTGGTGGTCAATGATATGTTTAAAATCTTTTCCAAGGCATTGGATATCGCCAAGTCATACTGAGCTAAAACTGCTGAATGATAGCACACTGAAGTTCTTAAAATGTATGTTAGCCTTGGAATTGCCAAGCAGTTTTTCAGCAGAAAAAGAGATTCATGGGCGTCCAAATGGTCAAGCTTTTCCAACATGCGGATAAGAGAAGTTAATTTTCCAAGCAGTGCTGCATCTACAGCTGATGGAAGAACTGGAGCGCCAAGTAGAAGTAGGTCTTCTTTTCGAATTAGCTTGATTTCAGCGGCAATGATTTTGAATTTTTCCAGCATCATGTTTTCTTTGTTTGAATCTAAGCAAATCAGTTCCCATTTAGATGGGTTGATACTTAATCCCAGGCTGTTTTTTGCTTGAATGATTGATTTTCTGAAAATCTGAAAAGACTGTATTAGCATTTACACCAAGAGTACCATCGTCTAAATACCACATATTGAATTTACTGTCACAATCAGAAATCAAATCCTGGATTGCCAACGAAAACAGTAAAGGGCCCAAAGGGTCACCTTGTTGCACACCTTCTTTTGACAGCAACCTCTCTTTGCCAAAAAGCAGATCTGTAGGCTGAGCATAAGCTTGAAACACAAATGGAAAAATTTGAGTAATGATTCTTTAACTTTATGAAGAATTGCATCTCTTCTCACAGTGATGAAAGCATTTTTGAAATCAATCTTAAGCAAAATGCTGTTAGAATCCTCAGAACTGATGAAGTTTCGGCATGTATATACTGCAACTTCAGCTCCTGATGGAATACAAACACCCATTTGGTGTGGCTGAAATTCATCTGTTAGATTGCGAGAAACTTTAAACATGCAATGTATACAGGGTGTCTCAAAAGTAAGTATACACTTTAAAATTTGAATAACAATCTAATGGCTTGTTCAAATTTGTCAAAAGTTTACAAAAATATTCTATGAACTACTAGAAACAGATTACCATCCTAATATCTCGTTGAATTTATTTATTGACAGAATGTTAGACCTCAACGAGGAAACCACCAATTTCGAGACATTTCAGCCACCTTTTGACGCATTCTTGCCCGATACCCTGCAATAAATCTTTTGTAACTAGTCCACATGATGCTCTAATGTTTTGTTCCAACTCTAAAAGGTTTTGAGGCCGTGTGGAGTAAAGTTGACAAAAAATGCTTCGGTTGAAAAACTGTTACTTTCAGCAAGATGGAGCTCCTGCACATTACACCAGGAAAGTCAGAGATTACTTAAATCAGTTTTTTCTCGGTAGGTGGATTGGGTGCAGAGGTCCTCTAGAATGGGCCGCTCGTTCACCTGACTTAACCCCATGCGACTTTTTTCTTTGGAGTTTCCTTAAGAGCAAAGTTTACTCCACATGGTCTCAAAACCTTTTAGAGTTGGAACAAAACATTAGAGCATCATGTGGACTAGTTACAAAAGATTTATTGCAAAGTGTCAAGCAAGAATGCATCCAAAGGTGGCTGAAATCTCCCGAAATTGGTGGCTCCCACGTTGAGGTCTAACATTCTGTCAATAAATAAATTCAACGAGATATTAGGACGGTAATCTGTTTCTAGTAGTTCATAGAATATTTTTGTAAACTTTTGACAAATTTGAATAAGCCATTAGATTGTTATTTAAATTTTAAAGTGTATACTTACTTTTGAGACACCCTGTATTTTGCTGTTCGATCTTATATCACAATAAAAACGCTTCATTTTACAATAGTGGCATAGGGCTGTCATTTCTTTTTGAAAATAGTAGGTTTTGACTTGTAAATGCTATTTTAGACATGTGGACGCAAATGTCAAAAACCCCTGGTTTTTAAGCCTGGGTTTTACTAAAAAGCCCAGGTCTCTTGTAGACATGTGTATCAGCTGTTTATATCGCAAGGTGCTATATCAAACCTATTTCGCACCAGTACAGCGCTACCGGCTAACTCAAACTGCAAGAGGTGTTTACTAAAGGTGAATGCACGCAATATACGTTTTTGTCAGTTTTACATGTTTTTTTTGTACATTTTAGTATGAAAATCATTCCCTTGGCTATTAGTATGATGTTGCATAGTGTACGTTGTTATTGAAACATCCAGTTTTTTATGCGAAGTTTATGTCCAAAGTGTTTCGTACTTCGTTATTGGTACGTAAAAACAAGCACACTTTCGCTACGTGATTTGCCGTCAAAACCGGATCTTTGGCAACAATGTATTCTGTGTACCACCATATGAATAGCCAAAGTGATGAAAATTTTCATACAAGAATGCATAAGAAAAAAACTTGAAAGCCGAACAAAAACGAATACTGCGGTACATCCACCTTATCGCGTTTTTCTTCAACCTTCACTTTTTTTGTGCTTATATTTTGTTTTCTTAATCGCATTTTGCGGGAAAAAATAGCACTCGTCATAGATCCGACATCAAAAGATCAATTCCACAATTAGTGATACATACAGAATGGGAAAACAGAAAAAAGACTCCATTAATTGGTTGTTAAGGGTTTTAGAAGGATGTTTGGGTTTAAAAAGGATTAGCAAAACGTGGTAGGAGTAGTTATGAGCTAGCATTCTCAAAGCAGCCTTCAGTATGAGCAACCCATTAGTTGCATGCGTTACTGCTCTGTTTTTTTATAATCATAATAATTGAAATTGTATGCAGTGCATTATTATGTAATTTTTACTTTTCGCCAATATAAATTCATTCTATAGTTTGTATTTCGTTGGAACATAAAAATGTTTAAAATTTGATGCTGAAAGCAACGTTCAGTATATACAAAAGAATGTAATGTACTTGCATACTTTGCGGCCATACCGTTGTATAACAGGACTTTGGTTTGGTGCGAAAACTTTGGCACATTGCATTACTCAAAGTACTTCTCGTCTACTATCCGATTTTACTTGTGATTCTAGGTACCAATGGTTAGTGGTGGGAACTAGCTTCGCTGGTGTTGCGTAAACGCTAGTTTTAGCACCGCTGTTGTCGCGATGAACTAGCAGAAACTCTAGCAGCCGTTACTTTTTTTGGTACAATGGCGCTAGCAGAAGCTACGTTAATTTTTTCAAAAGTGACTGTCGCTAACGCAGAGTCCTCCCCTTTCTTTAAATAAGAAATTTAGTCGTCTCGAAAGCGCGAAACGTTCCAAAAACAAGTTGCCTGAGTGCATCTTCCGACGCCCGAATTTTTTGAAGAGCATTTGCGGAGAACTCACGAAGACAGCAACAGCGAGAAATTATTTGACGACTCTCGAAGAGGGACAAGATTATCAAAGCAAATTAGCGATTGGTACGTAGCTTTCCAATGAGAGGTAGAGGCAGTTATTTTTGAAATACAGCAACACCATAATTTCCAGTTCAGCAGCGGAGCGCATGTTTTCACTATGGAAGAATGTGCTGAAGCTCTGGGTTCAGCGCCATCAATGGTAGATGTATGGGGAGGCAAGTGAGATACTTTCCTCAGGCCCACTTAATAGTTTTACAAATTGTCATAAAACTTTATGAGTTTTTAGGAAAAAACATATCTTGACATACTAACTATCTTTCATATCATCTTGAAATTTAAAGAAGTGAACAAGAGACAATTTTTAAAACAGCGCAAAATGTAGAAAACAAGAATGTATATTGGGATTTTCCCAACGTCATAAGAGAGAATCATCCAATATTAGCCAATGGAGTAACTGTTGTGTCCTTAAGTGTTCGCTTGTTGTGTTCTTAACTACGGCACTTAGAGGAGTAACTCCATCTGTATGAAGCAGTTGGGGTTGAGTTGTTGCAGTGGCTCATGAGAAATTGAATCACTTTTGAAAACAGCCTTCAAATCTCTTGCCAACTGTTTATGCAGCCACCACAACTTCTGGTCGCCTCCACGTCGATAAAGTTGATGACAAAAGAAAAGTTCAAACCTCTGAATCAAGGACGTCGGCAAAAAGGTTTTTAGGGAGTGCATAACAGAAAAGCTAATAGAAAATTTTTCGCGTCAGTCAGAATTCGTATAACAAACTTTTTGTACGCAAGAGAAAGCTTCGAAACACTGGATGGTTCTATTTTTAATGCGAAAAGAAGTTTCTGAGAGAAATCAACACTTTCTAAGCGAAACTACGTTCTTTTCATCAAATTTTTACGTCAAGACTTTTTTGCATGTTGAACATCCCTGTTTTAAATTCCACGAGGTACTGCTCCTGCCGACGCCCTTGCTCTGCAGAATAATGACAATTTATTGAGAATACAGTTTAGATATTAATTTAATAAAGTGGTTTGAAAAAAGAGAACTTGACTGGAAATAATCTGAAAAAGCAGTTGAAAAAAGAAATTTCAAGTCCGGTTTAAACAAGATATATGCAATCGACAGAACGAAATGACGCGATATATTATTACATTATAACAAAAAGAAATAAAATCATCGTTTTTCAGCTGTTAAGTTGTAGTCTTCGTTTTTAATTAGGTAAATTGCTTGTGGCGCACTTGTTATCTCTCGCTACTTATACTTGAGATTTCTTTTCTCTTCTTTCACGCTTGTAAATTCTGCGGTGACGTAACAAAGATCTGACGATTGAAAATTTGCCCAGCTAGTGTGTGTGGTGTTGCCTAAAGTTTCTGTTTTAAATTTTTCTCCATTTGATGGTTATACCTGCTAGATGACGGCTCATGTGAAAAGGAATAACGAAGTACCAATTGAACCATTGATTGCCTAGTGATTTTTAATAATAATCTCCAAAAAATGTACGTTTAACGACGAAGTAAATTATTTGTGTAATGCTGATGCTTAATATTACATGAGTAGTTTGAATTTAAGATAACGTGACAGCTAACCTTCGATTGCACAATTTGTTCTCTGTATATTCTCAAAAACTACTGATTGTAGAAATGCGATTGAAAACTTTTTTGAGAGATACCATTGAGGTGCTTTCGATAAAATAAATTCTTCTACAATTGAAGCTAAATTGGCGATGCATCAACAGATCTTTTTTGAATATTTTAAGCATTCTTCGGTTTTTTCTTGAATACTTTAACTCGCTCTATGATGTCATCATGCCTTCTGGTGTCATTACAGTAAAAAGAATAGCAGGCAGTAGCTGCGCGTAAAGTTATTATTCAATGTCATCTCGAAAGCAAACCGGTAAAACGCTGCCTGCGAAAGAAGAATGATATATTGCACTATAGCGCTCGTCTGTCTGTCGAACACCCGTCGAATTCCCAAACAGATTGTATTCGAACAGTTCAATTCACGTAGAGAAGAAGGAGGGTTTCTGTAATTTAACACAAGCTACGCTAACAAACATATTTACACACACAAAACAAATGCAAGCTAACTTACCACGTGTTTATTAATAAAAAGACGAGACACTCTGAATTATCCAAATTTTGCACAAGTTTATAACAAGATAGCAAATGCGTGGAAAAAAGAGAAAAGTTCTAAGAAATGCAAACTTAAGGCTGAGACAGCAGTTAGGGTCAGCAGATGACTGGCCCAAACAACATAAAATCAAAATTAGCTGAAATAGCAATTAAGGTCAGCAAATGATTGACCGAAACAACATAAAATCGAAATTACTCTCAAACAACGGCAACTATCGGTCGCAAAATAAAAGCAAGCAATGCAGAGTTAAATCCTGCTGCAACATACACTGTGAATGTAGCAGTTGGTAAAAATTTACAGTTTGTTAGTATAATGCGATGGCAGGTTGCAATACCTTTGTGCAGTCGTGTCGCAAGCCTGACTGAATTAAACCTCTAACACATATGTTAAACAAATTGACGATTTTTCTCGTTTAATCGTACAGGAATCGCATCCATTATCCGCATCTTTACCACAATAGACTGGTCCATAAATTATAAACGTAAACTAAAATCTAACCTATTGTAATAACTTCACTGCAATCGCTTGACTTGGGTCAGTTTGCACTTTCCCCAGCTGCGATTGTGCCAGGATTAGCGACATACACGCAGCCTGAGATGTTAGGTCATACAAGTAGGCACACAATTACGGAAAGTCGTAAGTAGCAGCTTATGCCAAATATTTAATACCTTGTTTCAGAAATTACACAGCTATCGCTTTGGCTCCTCCCCTACCCTACAACTTCACATTTGGGCTTCCATGCAAGTGGATAAACTTTTGTGAAATTATTGACTGTTCCAACTGTGAGCAAGTTCAGTTCTTAAGTACATGTTGGCAATAGGGCAAATAACACGTTATTGGGGACTTCAAACACTTTGAGAGAAATATATATAGTGGCTATGCGCTACCACCCTTGATGTTTTTCTATTCGATTCCGACTAAAAACATAGCAATTTTTATTTTGTAATAAGAATGGGCTATGGCTATGCTGCATCCTTTGCAAACTTGCATTTAACATTTCTAAAAACACTTTTTTGAACTTTTTTTCGTTTTAAAAATTGATGAGGGTCCGCCATTATTTTCGGGAAGCAAAAGAGATCCGCCAGCGGAAAAATATTAGGAGCCACTCCTACAAAACAACGTTTTTTTCTGCCCGTGAATCTGCATTAACCACTCTAAAACTGCTGGCTGAACGAGCATGAAACTCTGCACCACTGATCACCATCTGGGGTTGGCAAACTCCGAAGTGCATCGCTAGCCTCTTGCATTACTATAAGATCTTGTGACCACTAGGTTGTGACAGCACTGTAGTTCTAGCAGTTGCTAGACTTTGCAACAACGGCCACTCACAGGTGATACGGCTTCGCTGAGTACTGACAGACCTTCCACCAAGTGGATGTAGTGTAGTGTAGGTCCCACAAATGTGGCAGTCTGAGCTATGCGTTATTAAATCGAAGTTGTTTAGGATATCTGAAATGTAGTTGTTAGGTTTTGCAATGTCACAGCAGAGCAGCTCTGCTCATTATCCGCTATAAAACCATTGTCCTTTTGAAACCAAACGTAAATAGGGAGCCTATTGCTGACAGAGTGGTATTTTGCAACGCTGACATAAACTAAACCATAAATTGACTTCACGTTAGAATACTTTAGTATTACGGTCATGTCGCGCATCTGACTACGTTTCCCATTAAACTTTTTCATCACAAGTAGCCACGTGGCACAAAATGGCAAGTTTTGCTTTGAAATTTTGCAGGATTCAGAACAAATTATTTTTTTCTTTAGCGCAAAAAGTTGGTCGGTGGACTATCTACTGAAGTCATAAGTTAACAACCTAACTTATAATAACAACTCAGTTGTAGATGCTGGACTCTGGTATGTGGATCAATTCGCTTTCCCTGGCTGCATTTGTGCTGGGAGCTAAGAACATATGCGCAGCCAGAGGCTTCAAGTTTAAGTAAACTAGTCCTACAGTTACGAAGAAGTTGTACCGGTTAGTGGCCAAATATTAGGTCAATTACTTGGTAACTTAAGTATTGTAAATACATCAATCACTTCAGCGTCCTTCCACATCTTTGAATTTTTTCTCTATGCGGTTGGTCTTTTTCTTCTTCATGTGGAAGGGGATTTACTCCGGATAAGATAAATGCAGGGTTGGGGCCTAGGGTTTATCTTTTCGCTACCCCGAATTTTTAACTGTCCGGATCAGATTCTGGCAATGGTAGCATTAAGCCAGGATTAGGTATTCTCATCCAAAGTGGTCAGATCAGCTACTATTTGAGGTGTCCGATGTATAGGGAACGCTGAGATAGCGTGGTCTGCGGTTTGTTTAGTGGTGCTAGACTCGCAATTATACAAGGGGGAGAAACCTCATCAATACATTGACGAATGAAAACATTCAATGTCATTCCGCAGGCGATGGAGTTTAATCCAAGCTGTTTCTGGTGAAGTCCATTCAAAGAGACTAGCACTGGCCCTAGAAATAAAAAAAATAGAGTATGGATGCACTTTTTGGAGTACTTTGTGCTACATTTATATTTCGTCTTTGAGCCGCGCGAATGCTAGGTTCAAATGGGCCACTTTATAATTTCCGCGCAGCAGTCAAAAATGGGCGTCTAGACTTTAGTCTCTCCTGGTGCACATCTGGTAACCCGACTAGTTGACTATCTAAAATATGGTCAGGATCAAGAGTACCACGCTCTGGATGATTGAAAGGGTTGGCAGGTGGTCCGTTGGAGTGAAACGCAGGCATCCAGTGACAATGCACAAGACGTCATGCAGAACACTGTCAATGAGACGGGTGTGTGCGCTGCGACACCAAACTGGTGAGCAGCTCTCAGCTGTAGAGTGGATCAAGGATAGGCCAGCTACACGTAGTGTTTTAGCGCCAGCGCCCCATCACAAGCCCGCAAGTCGCCTCAGCAGCGTGACACGGTAAGATAATCTTTTGCGCAAAGTCTCGAGATGGTGGCGGAACGTCAGTGATCTGTCCAGTTTAACCCCGAGGTAGATTGGAACTGGACAGAATGGCAACCGTTTTCCGCTAGAGTAAACTTTGAGCTCGCGATTGGCATCGATTGTGTAAATGAAAGGTCGCCGCCATCGTTTTTGCGTGGCTGAGTTTCAGGCTCCAAGTCTTGAGATGCGCTGAGACTGTAGCCATGTCTCGGCTTAAAGTTTCCTCCAAAGCTTTACAGCTCCCAGAGGAATGCACCAAGGACGGGAGCCTATATCGATCCCTGAGGGAGGCCGTTTTTCAGACGTCAAAGCCTGCTTTGCTTGCTGTCACCGGTGGCGAGAGTGAAGCTTCTATTCCGGAAAACCTCCAAGCTCCAAGATTAGCTTAGTCATATAAACACATAAAAGTTTGGAAAATTATTTGCTGCTCCTAAGTAAACACAGTCTTAGTTTGTTTAGTAGGGAGGAACAGTATTATTGAATCAAGTTGATGAAATCCAAAGCTTGAGGGGAAATCAACGAGAAAAAGTTGGTCAGTAGGTCTACGCTACTGCCTAAAATCAGTCGTAGTCAACAATTACACTACCGTACCCACGCAATGAAAATGTTTTTCTTTGAATGGGTTATTTGGCTAACAGGACGATTGGATACCACACAATTAGATAGAGGTAACCTAGAGCATCTTTTGCTCTATTCCGAGACAAAGAGATAGAGGTGTAGCCGAGAAACATGGTGTTACAAACAACATTACGAGGTGCGGTCGCACAAAGTCGTAAAATAAGCCTACTTTCACATAACTTATTTCTGTAATCGTACAATAAAAACTGCTATATAGCCTTCCTCCAACTTTAATTTTGTGCTCCTGTATTTATCTGAAGGAATGGATAGAATTTGTGATATGATAGAGAGTGTGTGGGTGAAGACGGATGTACATACTATTCGTATTTTTCCAGTTTTTTTTTTATGCATTTTTGCGCGAAAATTTTTATGCACCTAATACTTTATTTGTTAGCTCCACGTGGTGACGATCGATGGAGAGCGTCTTATAAGCGAGAAGCGAAACAGCAAAGCAACGTTAGTATGGCAAGATGTACAGGGTCGTAACTAAGGTACGGGTAGTTGAAACGCATCGTCGTCACTAGGTCTCATGTTGAGTGCAAGACACTTTAGGTGGCCCCCCACCTGGCCAATATCCTACATGGACTGTATACGAAACAAACCCAAACAATCTAACGCAAAACACAAGACTTGCCTACCGTTTACTTTTAAACCAGGTTCGTTTTGACGATACTGCTAACCGATCAAGTACGAACTAAAACTGATATCCCTACATGAAGTTGATTGCCCAACGAGTGGTTTGGCATAGAATGACATTCCAATGATTAAAAACTAAATTTGGTGCTTTAAGGCATAGTTGTCAGCACTCGGTTACGTGTCAGCGATCCTCGGCGCGCGAGGAGACTAGCTTGAAAGACGCGGGTTCGAATCCCACAGGCACCAGACACAACACAACACACCTCCGGACAAAAATTAGTATTCACAAAAAGGTCACGATCCGAACAAAGTTAGCAGAGCGAAATAGACAGGGCCATGCCTGGAGCCAGGTTTTGGTCTTTTGGCCTCATCAGCAAGGACTCGTCCCACCCAACGCCGCGCCCCCGGAGAGGACGTTGTGCGCATAGAAATAGAAATAAAACGTTGTTCCTGCATTGCAGGTGGATGCGATGCGTGACTAGAAAATGAATAGCTACGGTTTCGGGTAAAGCAATGTGGTGTCACAAATCATAACAGCGCATAAGTCAACGTTAGAGTGTTGAATACTTTACAATATATGTTATCGTCCGAGTATCCAATTTCCTCTATCAGGTAGGCACCGAGAGCATAAACAATTTTGGCTCAAAAACGTACAAACATTTTTTGGTTCGTACTTTGCAGACAAAACAAGATGTTTACACCTTGAAATATGGTATGTAACACCATGAATATCCAAGCGGATGGAAATTTTCATTCAAAAATACATGCCCTGGGATTCTCCTGGGATAATTGTTCGTTCGGCAATCACAAAGCGAAAATGTGCCAAAAACACATTTTCATGTCCTCCTCAAAAATTTGTGCGCTTACCCCAGCTGGTAACTCTAGTATTGGGTCAAAATCTCGCAAATTATTTTTATTATTTTGTACTGCAAACCTATAAGGTTTTTCTTGTTTATAGCACGTTGTATATGAAGGCTTATATGCGCGTTCCTAAATTTTTTGAAATTCATTTTTAGACCAAAAACCGTAAGCTCGACTTTCTAGATAGCTGCAGTTAGTAGAGGAGTAGATTTATTGCTCCTAATACCGATGTAGTGTTAAAAGCGAGATTTAAACTGTCGAGATGAGAGGTTAGATAAGCCCAGCTTAGAAGCCCAAAATTTTAATTTACCAAACAATATTACACGAATCGATTGCAATTATTAAAAAAATCACAAGAAATTAAACTCTGGCAATGAAGTGTTAGAGAGACTCGAGCCGTCGTAAAAAAAGACTCGATTTGACTCGAGTTGTTTGAAAGAAACGACTCGACTCGAGATTCAATATCAATGACTCGTGACTCGATTCGAACTTCACCGACTCGTTTCCGACACTGCGCATCTGTAATGCATCTTTACCATTATGAAAAACACAGTAGCCTGCCGGTGTGAAGGAAACCACATTAGATACGAGAATAAAATCAAGGTAAACGCAGCTAAACGACAGTAACTAACATTTTAAATTATGTCACATATTCGAAAAAAATAATTTTGCAGTTTAGTTATTATGTCTGGTGTACAGGAACTACCATTTCATATTGCATTTAGCTGAATTAAGCTTGGATTTGTCTGTAAGACTGCAAGTCCAAGTCCGAGATAAGAATCCTCAAGTTCAAGTCCAATGATTTGTTGTGCACAGCCACCGTAATACCAGGTTTAACTCAATGTACGATAATCGAAATTAGGAGCGTAAACGCGGTGCTCTATTCATTACAACTTTTCCAAACGTTGTAATGAATTTCCAAACGTTGTAATTAAAGTCATACCAAAAGACTTTAAAAAATGGTATTCATAGCTTCCCTGCTTGGCGCTCGGCATTTAGGGGAGGTTGTGGAGAACAAGCTGGCAAGTTCGCTTGTTGTGTCCTTGGGCAAGGCACTTAACGGGACGCCCCACCTTCATGTGGAAGACAGGTGACCCATAAACCTCGAAAAAGGCAACTCCCAAGCGAGTACGGACTTCCCGTCCAAAGTATAGCGATACAATTCGCTTTCTCGTGAATGGAGGATAAATATGGCAAATAAAACAAAACAAAAACAAACTGCTGTCAGAAATGTGATATGGGAAAGCTTGTGCAGACAGCCCTTCCAAAGCACGGTTGGCAGAGCTGGCTCGTTTTGAATACAAGCAGCTTATTTAGTGAAAAAAAAGAAGCATAACGTTATTAACAGGAACATGTGTGCCACAATTTTATCGAAGAGCTGTGAATGAGTTGATGGAAGATGTGATATAGTAAATTCAGTTTGGCGTATTTACTGGTAGTTATTGTTGATCACATTCCCCTCAAACAATAGTTTGTCTATGTGTTATTTCATTTTGTAGATCTTTTTACACTTCTGAAATATTTGGTTTCAAAAAACTACGAGCAGTATCTTCAAAGTCAATTTTTCAAACGTCGATCTGATAATTGCCCTTTATGTGTTCCTTTGCATTACGTCATCTTTGAAAAAAACTGCGAGCAGCAGTAGGCGCTTCCAAAAAGAACCAAAAAAGTCAAGCTACGACAGTGGTTTTCGAATTTCTTTTGCATTGGGACCCATATTTAAATTAACACTTATTACAATAAGATTTCTGACATCCCACCAGCACATTTTTGTTTGCCAACGTAGCAGACTGACCTTTTTTCTTTATCGGAGATCAACCGCTGTGCTGCCCCGATGGCGACACGTGTGCACACTTTTGTTGACCCTTATAGAAAAATAACCTTTTTTATTAGGAGATTGGCATGCAATCTTGGGTATGTGTTAGATGTTGCTTTTCAATGTAGCTTTGTGAAACCCCTGATCTTGCTTCACGGAACCCACTTGGAGAATCACTTTGCTACGCGATGGTCACGTTTGTGGTCATCACTTGAGAGTTACCAACTTTTGCGATGCACAGAATATTCTTGTTCGACTTTTGTTGCGACGCTGAAAAAGGGCAAGTTGCTATATGGCACCAATTTTTTTGGACAAGTTTTTGCTCGCTTTTCCTGGATCTGATTCTATCTTCTAGGTTTTAAACGATGCAATGGAATTAATTGGACAAAGAATCTTGCCAAAAAATAAGCCACGGGTTGAACAGAACGACACAGCAGGCCTCGGGTCAGGGCCTATGAGAGGGGGGTCCAGCAGGTACATTGTTCCAGGGCCCGAGAGCCAAGGAGGGGCCCACGACTCCTCTTAAACATTTGGCCAAGATCGTGTGTACGCATGTAGGAGTCGCGTAAATACGCAACTATCTTGGCAACAAAGTCGGCTGTCATTATGCCATTATATGTGAATATTATCGACTAAACAGTATTATAATTCCTGGTATGGATTGATTACTGCTTATTATAGACAAACAGTAGCCACTAGCCTGCCAAACAGACTGACATATTAACTGTGCTAGCTCTCATACTGAGGGTAGACAAACAGGCCTAGGCCTAAATCTTACGACCGGTAGGTAAGTGTGTTCATTTCAGGCCAAGCTAATGTACAGAATTTCATTGTATATTTGTGAGCTAGATCTATGGCTGAGGTCGTCGCTTAAAAAAATGTTTTAATAATATTACAACAATGATTCATTCACCATTAAACAACTGTTACAAGTATTATAGGCCTACTTATTTATTAATCTTGAACTCTGTGGTCACAGTAAACAAGTGATTTACGTCTTAAATGTTAAGATTAAAGATCTCTTGATAACCTCTGCCTTTTAGCTGAATTCTTCTTTACGTTTTTCAATTTCAAACATTTAAATTTTATAAAAAAAACTTTTGATTTAAAGTAAAGTAACCCATTGAGAATGTATCCTCACAAATCAGGATGGCAGAAACGAAAAGAAAGGGTGGCAAGAGAGGCAAGGCAGAATAAAGGGCAGCAAACACTCTTCCAGGTTGGGCTATTAGGGCCTAATACACTTCAGGCAGAAGACTCTGCAAACCTTTCTGTTACGAAAGCATTAGGAGAAGCCAGTGAAAAGCCAGACTCTTCAGTAAGTTTCTTCTGTGAGAAGGTCGATTCAAAAGAAAGAAGAGTTGCTATAATTGCAGACGAAACTAACAAAGAAGTGTCTTTGGGAAATGCAAACTCCAATTCAGATGTAGGAAATACCAAATCACTTAATTTTGGTACAAAGGAAAGCAAAATTCCTTTTTCTGCAGGAAGTAAGACTGGAAAAGAACTACATGAAAATCGTTCTGAAAGTATAAATGCCAAGTCAGTTATTGGCCTTGATATTGGGTGCATTACAGATGAAGTTCCTTCTCAAGCAATAATAGAAAAACATATAACCATCGGTCACATCCCGCTACCTAAACAATTTCCAAACGACTCGGACAATCAAAGATTTTTCTATGAACATTTAAAATTCTCGTTATAAATGGTAAATGTAAATGTGTAAATCGTATTTTATATTGCTACATTGCTTGAACACTGGTTTGTTTTAACACTGATGATAATCTTCTATATGATTATTAACTGAGCATTTGTTGAAGTTTAATAGACATTAATTTCCCTCAATTTTATTGCAAAATAATTTAGCAAGTGTTAGGGGCCCCACATGGGCTTTGTACCGCCTTGAAAGATTTCTCTTGGAGGCCCTGGCTCGGGTTGCTGATATTGATCTATGGAAACAAAACTTGCATTTTGTAAAAAGTTGAGTATACTGGACTAATTCGCTTTTGGCATCAAGCGATATATTCACGGTTGATTCGGCTTTGCTTAGTCATGACAAACCTTTCCACAAATGTGAAGTTCTGAGCCACGCTATCATTTCAAATAGCCCAATGTTGGTCACCACTGCGATGATGAGATTCGCCAGATATAAACATTGTGCAACGCCTACTTTTTGAGCAAGTTTGAGGTGGAACGGTTAAAGCTGTACATTACCAAATGTTTTTGATTAAGCCTTAACAAGGAGCGAGACTATGAAGCATGTTTCTCTACAAATTATTGAACAAACTTTTTTTTGTCACAATAATTACGTTTTTATCATAGGTCTACTCTTATTTGAAAATGCTTGGACTTCTAAGCGAAAAATTTTTTATTAGTTTAGTCGATGAAATTAGTAGGCTACAGGCAACCACAGATTAATTCACCTAAATTTGACAGTATCTTGAGCTACTTCATATTTCTGAATCAGCCGGTTTAGCAATAAAAGAAGTTTCAGAAGTGATCATTCGCAACTCAAATCACGTATTTATGTAGCAAGAAAATGATCGTATCTTACTTTTAAGTCGTTTGACTCTCAGCATGCCAAGAAAAAACAATGAAAAACACTTAAAAATCATTTCTTCGGACATTAAGCTTATGGCGATTTTATTGCAATTCCATAGTTGAAACAATTTTTCTTTGCTCAAGCAAAGTTGAAGACCTTTCTTTCGTCGAAAATTTTTCAAGTGCCCCTGCAGGAAATTGCTTTTGTCACCTCCAAACTTCCATCTAGTGTACCCCAGTTTGAAACCCATGTCAAATGACGCTCTAAGTTAATGACCATTGTTAGAATGCCACACCCAGCATCGCCTAGGGGTAGATTAATATTTATTTTCTTGACACGTCTAACATTGAATTTGAAGTCGTTGGGTCGGCGCTTCGTAACCCTTTTGAAGTCGTGAATTTCAGTCCGCCTCAGCTTCATTGTCCATTTTTAAGTCCACAAAATTGGGTCAAGGAAAGCTTATATACGTCCAAACCGGCTTGGGTGTTTCGAAACCCTGCTTGACAGAGTAATTCCTCTTGCTATGCAGAGCTTCAAAGGCGATCAACACAGACGAGAGGTTAAAAGAAACAATTGCTTGCGTCCATAATTCAAGATCACATCTTATATCACACAGATCTAACAATATTTAATTTTCATCCCTCAGAGATTAAAAGATTCAGAAAGTTTTTTAATAAATAGAAAATACGCAAAAGTTGTACAATTTGCTTGCACGAGTAGCGACTTAAAACGTCGTGACCAAGTGCAATAAATGAACAAAAACGACCGGTATGATCGGTGAAAAAAAACGTAAAAACACAAGGAAAACAAGCTTAATGCGTACAACTTGGAAAGGTAATTTTAGTTCGGTTGATTGATTGATTGATTGCGAATTGAACTTGCCAATGCTTCATGTCCAGGAAATAACGTTGGAAAACCGTTTATACATTCAAAAGTGGCGGCAAGGCCAATGCAGAACCGCCATTGACAAAAGCGTCAAGAAACGAGTGAGCCTCGTTTTTTCTAAATTTGATAACTTAATCTTGCATCTCCTCTGCAACCTCATGGGGATTGACGATACCAGGAACGGACAGCTGCTTCCTCTTCTTCTCCTCCTGAGCTTTCAATAGAGCTTGCTCCCTCTCCTCTAGGTAAAGATCTGAAGTGTCTTCACCAGCAAATTCCTGCGATGGAATAATTCAATAAATTGTGCCTCATCTCACTTAATCGACAGTGCTGCTCGGACTGGGGTCTTGATGTCATACTGTTACTAGAAACCATCCCAATTATGATGATCACTCATTGACTAGCTCTTGACGAACAAAAACAGCCTCGCAGTAGAAGAAAGGTTAGTCAATTCAGAACTTCAAAAAAAGTTGGCTTGACGTGCTTTTTTCTGAATTTTTGGCAGTCTAAGAGGTGCTGATTTAGTGTGTCTACCACACTCACTTTCGACCCAAGCTCAGCAAAAAAATTATTTCAAGTTGAATTGGCAAAAATATATATTAAAGGAAAACCTAGACAATTCCATCTAGTACGAAATAGTAAACATCTGCATAAAGCTTACTTTAATTTGCACGAGGAAGTCTCTCAAATGGTCTTTAAACAACGATATATCGTGGTTAAGGCTGAACAATCCAGTGACAAACAGCTTGATTTGAGCACTACAAAAACATTTGGTTTCAGGGAAAAAAAACAGAAAATGTAATTTTTCTTTGTGTTGCAAAACACGCGCTTGCTATCAGGTCCACCTTGTCCTGAGAGATACTTATTGGAGACCTCCCTACTTGGTTGCAGCGGTTGTGGTAAAAATACACTGCGCCAGCAATACTGAAAGCCTCAAAAGCAAGTTTGAAGACAAATAGTTTTACGCATAACTGCATAGATCAGTAGTTCCAAACCATGAAGCAATTTGCATTACTCAGAGGTGCCGAAAGAAGTGGTGTAAATAATTCCGCTAGTTCTGCAGTTAAATCTCACCCCAAAGGAGTGCTGGTGGAAATTACAAGCGTGAAAGTTTACGTTTTGAGCATTCATTTTTTTAATCCCGACCATTGACAACTCCAAATCCACATTAAATCCCATTAAGTTCAGTTCACGCCGGTTCAGATGCAATTGGATTTGAACGATTTGTTGTTACGTCACAAATAATGCCTTAGTTTTGGAAAATTTCGTGTATAAACGTCTATTATTCCAGTTTAAAAGGGTACGACCGGAGACAGAGCTTGTCAAGTAAGAGTAAAATCAGGTACAGCCCACATACATTAAAATTGCTCATACTATCTGACACAGGTGTACAAGATTACTTTGAAGCTGTTTACGGCATTCAGGCAAAAAAATCACGCACAAGTTTAACCACTTGAGTGCCAAATAATTTTTTGCTTAGGTTCTGGGATTGAGTAATTTTTTAATGAAAAACTGAAATTTCAAGAAACAAGTTAAAATATTATGCTTTGGGAAGCTTGAGTATTGTATTTTCGGAATGCGAGTTTGAAATTTAAAAATTCAATGCAGAAAGCGACTGTAGTCGCTTACGGCAATCAAAGGGTTAATACAGACATTTGAACATATCTTGATATCCCTGTAGTTCTCTCCGTGGCTTTCGTAAAATATTCCCAACGTGGCAGAAAGGCGCCAACTAATGTTGCTGCTAAATGAAATAGCAAGTTGTATATTTCATTCCGTACGTTACTCCAATTGCCAGGCGCCCAGAAGATTTGTGAATAACATTTTTAAAGCCTTTCGTATCAACTGACAAGGGAAATAAACCAAAGATTACTGAGTGCGAAGTGGGAGCTCTAAGCACTACACAAAAGCGCCGGTAAAGTTTATGTAAATTATTTCAGAGTGCTGCAAGCTGTTCATACCTTAAGGGGAGCTATAAGCCTTGTAAGGTTGAAAACCACTGACACAGGCTTTTAACGACTAAAGAACTCGCTTTCAAACAGTGCATTACTTACTCTTGTAGATGGGGAAAAGCAGTTTTGAGCAAGTTTGCGACGTAATCTTGAACGAACCGCACGTTGTCAGGTTGATCAGCATGCAAGGGAACAGTTATTTTATTCGATTCCACCAGACTGAACATGTACGCTAATATTGAAGCGTGCATTGTTAAACCTAAATAGTTAGCAAGTTGTCAAAATTCTGGCCTTGTAAAAATTAAAATGATGCATGCTACTGCTTGCAGTGCGCTCGGTATTGTACAGTTATACCCATTAAAGCCAAACCACACTTAAAATAGAGCAATGCGAAATGTTAATAATACGACTCTGACTGGGTTCGAACCCACGCCCTTCTAATTATCGGTCAAATGCTTCATTTGGATTATTTCTTCTCTTTTGCGCTGCTCCAATAGCTTTAGTGATTTTCAATATTACGTAGCTGATATAACAAAAAATCACACTTCAATAAATAACCTTTTGTGGTTCATCTGATGTGTGCAGTTAGTGAGCTAGGCCATAGCTTTATGTGTAATTATTAAATCATCAGCTTAACTCGATTTGGGAGTTTAAATCTACTTGGGAGTTCTGGTGAATCGAGTTAATTCTTTTTACAACAGTTGAATAGAAAAAAAATTATGTACCTGCTGTATGCGACGTATCTGTTCCAACACTGAAAACATGTTGTAATATATCAGTGAAATACATTTGATAGAATCCCTGCGCGGCCCCTTCCACCATTGTTATATTCTGCAATAGCTGGTACAAGATACTCAGCCCTGCAAAAACATTAACTTTTAGTAGGGCGTTCACTAAAAACAGCTGATACATATGAAACATAGCTGTGTGTAACAGACTGACAAATCACAAAGCATATGTCACATTAATGAAGCTTTAAATGCAACGAAAGATTTTGAAGACTAAGCGCATAAAAAATTTTAGGAGGTACAGTAAATCTACAAAATCGATACAAACACGAAGATTTGTCAGACGAATTTCCAGAAAATAATGATGGGTAAATAATTGTAATATACTATTACTGCTATTAGCCTTACAGTAAGTATCAAAAATTTGCTCATACATACCAGTGTGTGCCACATTTCTCATGGTATGTTTGAAAGCCCATATAATAGAATCGAGAACGAGTTTGAATTGCGGTTGAGGAATATCGAGCAAGGCAGGGAAGCAGTGATTGTTTACAGCCTGTAACAATGCACACGATTATAGCAGACGACTCATTCATAAGCTATCTTCAGGAGCAAGTGCGGCTGAAATTGAACACGAAAAGTTTGTGCTCGCAAAAAAACTTCTGAAGACGTGTTAAGCGTATAATAGTTAAGTTGTCATTACAAGATTCTTGCCTCGTCATGAGGGCAAGATGGAATATCATAAAAACTCACGCCCCAAAAACCAGGGGGGGGTTCTGCTGATGAAGTGTTCTCCGAAGAGCACGTGACGCAGAACCACGCGAGAACCGAACTGTTGTTGTGTTTATTTACTCTTTATTAGAACAGAAGCGTCGAGTTAACAGTGATATTTCAACCCAGACCTCAAATCTTCCAAGACTCCGGTTTTCCCTAACCTAGCATCCAGTTTGTACCACCAGACACTGAGTCGCTCACTGGACACAGAGCCTCATCTACAGCAAGTATATTCTACGCTGCTCACTTGCAAAAGCAAGAAGAAATTCGTCCTGTACTCTGGAAACTCTTCAAAATCCTTGTTAATCATTTCAAGCGTGCACTCAAACACAGCATCAAAAATTTGTGGAATTTCTTTAGTAATAGCTCCCTGAAAAGAAATTGTTTAATTGGCAACACGAAAATTTTTGTTAAAACTACAACAGAAATCCGGACACCCTCGGATCTCATAATCTCATTCCTTCATAGGGCAGCAAGCGATTCGAACTAGAGGCCATGCAATAAAGTAGAGTCTAAATTTGTTCAGCAATAATTTTAATTGATTTTTTTGGTATTTTACTTTATTTCATAGATACTAATTCGTCAAGCCCACTCCACACCCCTCTGTAGGCAAGTTCTCGTCATCGGGCATAGCGAAATGAATGCATCCACAATGGTCGGTAATACCAAATATGCGAAAGCGAAATTTCATAGTAGACACTTTAGGTTTAACAGTAATACCTCTAGCTTGTTGACTATGGTCGCTATTGTGCTTAATACTTCTGGTTCTCTGGCAGCAGGAGCATTGGAACGATAATCTATTAACACTGCTTCTAGTAATGGAGGTACAAAGTTCTCAGCAACCTGTAAATTAAGTCAAAAGCGGTTATTGAAATTCAATCATCTCTATCAACAGACGCGGCGGATTTTCAAAATTGGGTCTCAGTTAAAGAAACACTAGTTTCTTGGTCGCACAAACTTCGAAAAAAACGTTACTTTTGTGTTGCACTGACTAGTTGCGTTTGCTGTACATTGCGAACACGGAATCCTTTAGTTTCTAGTTTTAAAGTCGTAGGTATCGTGCTTCACCGGTTTTAAAGAATAATGAAGCTGTTTACTCCGCATGTCGTAAGAGGCGACTATTGTACCAATTGTAGTCGGACTGTTAATGGTGAGGTTACCAGCTTAATTGCTTGGTTGGACCACTCATGTCAGAAAACTGAGGTTAGGGGTAAACAAGGGCATGCTCCCAGTAGAAGAATTTTGCTCGAACAAATTCCCATGACCAGAAAACATAAACAAATGGCCCTCAGTCTCCGGCAGCTCTTAAATGGGCAGGGGGTGCGAAGAATCTCCGGGTTTGGTTTGAAGGAGGATGCCCTGAGACGAGACAAGTGGAAGGACGGAATGCGAGCAATTGCAGAAGGAATGGGGTAAATTCGACCATCTGTGCTAAGGGGACAACACCGGATAAAAACTGAAAAACTACTACTACCACTAGATATATGCTTAATATTACTTGCCATTTCGGTGTCGGTCGCTCTGCTGACCCATCCGGAGATCAACTTTAATGTTTCTTTCTTCACCGTTCTCATGCTTCTGATTAACGGTTGCTTCATAACGGTGTCGCCATTCTGAGTAATGGCTGCCGATATGTTCTCGCTCAGGCATTTGTACACGTTTAGCATGTCCAAGTAGATACGACCAAGCTGCAGAAAAAAATACGATGGGTTACTCTGTTCATAATACTTAATAAAATAGCCAAGCTGCAACTGGCATTTTTTACTGCAAAAATAAAGGATTTTGGCAATACAAACTGCTACAGAGATAAGGCCATATTGTACGAATTGCATCGTTAACTTCACGGCATGCACTGTTATCATGCTAGTTACCCAGACCAGAAACTAGATACCTTACATCTTTTTTTTTACATTACATAGGTTTAAAATGAAAGTCATTCCGGCTGTCATAAATTGTATTTCAATTACCAAATTACTGATAACTAGAAATGAAACTAAGTAAAACTATATAATCATATCGAAATGAGCTTCGTTTTGAGCATGACAACTGCTAATATTTGTTGCAAAGAATGGAGCGTTTTGTGCCTGCTGTTCGAATCGTCTGTGCGTGAGCGAAAATTCGTTTTAACAGACGATGGCGCTTGTCACATATGCTGCAACCACCGACATCATTACCAGTTCTTCGATTTTGTTGCGTTGTTTTAAATAGCCTTTCTATCGCATAGTTTTCTTTCACTGACTGAAAACGCCACCGCACAACCAACCATTTTCGAAAACGAAAAAAAAGTCGATTTTACGTCATTTTTCCTGCGTTTCGCAGCCTTAGACGTGCTGATTCAATGTATGTCTACCAGTACACACTCGCTTTCGACATTTAAATTTGAGGTAAAATTAGCGAACAAAAGCTTCTGGCCGAGACCGAATTTTACTTTTACTTATCGCATTAGCCAACTACATCGGTCTTCATGTTCATATAAGCTACACGACTCCAACAATCTTATGAGCAAGAGAAAAGAGTATGTTGGCGACGGAAAGACAGTGTACGGCAGGTTCGTTCAGTGAACACCCATATTTAACTTGAGTGCTTTTGAACTGGATTTAACTATTCAAAAATGCCCACAGATCTCACAAATCTCAACGCGTCATTGAGACGACTTTGAACAACGCAATAAACAAGGAATATGTTAAGCAAAACGCCGACCGAATACTATCGATGAAAACGAAACATTAATTTAGTTGCTTGAGAATAGCATTCACATGACGCCTCCCTCAGCGTAGCTTCTCGTCGTTGGATAAGCAACTAGTAGGGCATAGATTAGCATGACTTAACGAATTGATAGTAGATAACCAGTTTAACTGCACATACTTGGTAGTCGTACAAAGCAGCAGCATAGCCCGCTTGCTGTAATCCAAATAGAATCTAACATTGTAACTCCTTCAGCAAAGCACTACTAACTCTCACTGAGCATCCTTAGGCGCAATTATATTTTAATAAGCTGGTCGACATAGCCTTACTTGTTGTACAAATGGGTGACCAACAGCCTTGACCGCTCGGACATTGGTTTTCAAGATACTGCCTAGTTGCTTCACTGTAGCTGGGTCTTTCAGCACGTCCACATCTTTGGTTGCTTTTTGAATGATGCTATCCCATACCTAATAAGTAGCATTAAATAATAACAGTAATAATCGCTTTAATGCTGGACCTTCACCATTTCTAATCTGTATTTCACTAAAAAAACAAATCCAAAACAAACCTGATTAGGCAAGAGCATGTATTTTTCGATGAGATGTTCTTGAACGACTGGATCGGTTTGTGCTGCGATCATGAAACCAACTGCTTCATAAAAAGTGTGGACCTGAAGTATAAAGTTACCGGTGAGATGTTACCCAGTCACTGGGGCTCATGCAATAGCGCTGCTTGTTGTAACTTTGTTGTCCACCGCTTCCCTTCTTTGGATGAAGGCATAAAATGATCAAGGAGGTTTAGACCACAAACCTAATTAAGATTCCACTCGGGAAAAAGGGTAGTCAATTTCCAACCAGTCATGAATAAAATTAGTAGACTAGTAGCTCTAACACAATCGGCATTGGTGGTTGCAAGAAAGCAGCCTCCCTGCTACCTGCTGGGTGAACAGCTTCACTATCTTCACCCGGTGAAGCATGGATAGTTTGTTTACCCTTTAGGCAACAAATATGAACATTTTTTTTGCCGGGATAATGCAAGCTGAGTGGGAAAGCACGAGGTATACCATTACCAAGGATTACCTGTTGTGGTTGCAGATCACATATCACCGTGCTGATATTGGATAAAATCTCTTCTATGAATGGCATTACTTCGCCACTTTGCATTTGAACAAAATGACGCCGGCATTTCTGCGCAATTTTAATGAAAGTATCGCAAGCCATATCTTGAACTCCATCGTGGGTTTCTAGAAGAAAAGCATATGACAAGTAAAGTTACCTGTTAAAATTCACTGAGGGTAAATACGCATGAAGCCGAAACAAAAAATTAGCTTTACCTTAATGGTATTTATGTTTTTATTTCGTTGAAAATATACGCTTTTTGGCAAGAAAGTTTTCGGAAGATATATTAGTTCCCAAAACCCAAGATCAGATAGCCTTTAAGCCTGGTCTTCACTCGGGCTAAGCGCGGCCCAAACTTTTTTCTTTGCTTTATTTTGTCTTAGTCACAATCCGCGCACGATTTCCGACTGAGCCAAAACAAAATAAACAAAAAGTTAAGCCGCGGTTGGTTTCAGTGTATACCAAGCTTCAACAAGACACATGACCTACGTTCGCAATTTCAAGATTTATGCCAACCAACACAAATGTTAATAAACGCGGATGGAACTTACCGTGCATGAATTCAAAGAGTTTATTGACCACCGTTTTGAGAAATCGCCAATGAGCACGAAGGAACCGAGGGTACTGACCGACTACGTACATAATGTTCGAGGCTATAATGGCTTTGTTGTCTTTGCCGCGTTTCTGCTCACACAATCCAAGGAGATCTACAAAATTTATAATCATGAGAAACTGCGTGTTTTTTAGCTACCAAACTCACGACAAGCTTTCGAAAACCAGGTCGACAAGTGAAATTAAATGCAAAATTTGCATACATTTCAAACCTCACCTGCGAAAGATTGAAATATGTAGCAATTGCCTTACTTCCTGTTTCCATCGTTAAATCAAAACATATACTGTCAGAGCATTAACGCAGTTGCAAATCTTTTAAAAAACACTCAGCTAGAAACACGCAAGAAATTTTTCCTCTACTCCACTTTAAATAATCCGATAAAAAACTATGACTCCACTCCTTCCATTGCTGGCCAACCTCAGGCACCAAAAAAATCAGGTAATAAAAATGGAAAGGAATTCAATTTATACAGTCATCAACTCTGTCATTTCTGTCAATCTACCAACCTCTTATAACCGTCACAAGAAATCGCTTTTCATCCTCTTCATGCATCGCTCCACTGATGCTCCCGATAGCCCAGCATAAGGTGTTTAAATTTTTCCAAGACCATTCCGTGCCGTTTACCTGTTAACCAAGAAAACGACCAGTTGATCCTGCAAAACCACGGAGTCGCTTCAATTCGATCTTACCTGATTATGAAGCTTTTCTGTCATAATGCGTTCAGTGTCAATGTAGTCCAAATGTGTGAGGTAAACTGAAAAAAAGCTCATGCATTATTAACATAACAAATACCAGTCTGTCTGGCCAAAGCCACGTTTGAGCGACACTACGATAAATCATACAAGTTCAAATAACTTTGGTCCAAATACTGAATATTCCCTTTACAGAATAACTATGAACTTATAAATCACTTAATTTCGAATTCTGATACTTCAGAAACAGTTCAAGAGTTGTCGAAATCACTGACCCAAAGTTGATTAAAACCAAAAGCCATACACTTCAAGCCCACTCCCAACATACAATGGTTTACTTCAATTAACAAAATGTAGTGAATAGCGAGCTTTGTCTACCTAAAGTCTCCCTCATGTTTTTGTAAAGATTGATAGAATCAGTGTCTTTCATGAATTCTCTGACAACCTCGCCTTGTTCGTTCTCAACAACTAAAACTTCTTCGGGTTTAGCCATTCTGCTAATCATCACAAGACGAACCTGAAACGGAAAACAAATGCAACAAAAGTCAACTAAGATGTTGGTCGTATAACTTGCAATTCCAACACAAGCACAGCACTGAAGCAAAAAAACTGCCGCGAAGCATCTTTAGTGGGCATCATTCTACTATATTCTTGATTGAAAGACCTTGATTTATCGTGGTCGTTGATGCATTTGACACAGAATAAACCGCATGGCAAAGTTAAGATTTAAGCATTAAAAAACATTTTAGTTTGTATCTGCCAATAACTTAATTACCTTTGTCAAAATAGGAAGGTATATATGCCGTCTGGTCGGAGTTTCATTGTTGGTGATAGCGACCGATTGACCAAATGGATTTTCACGGTATAATTCAGCTGCCAGAGAATTCCAATATTCAAGACAAATTTTAAAAATTTCAGTTTCATCCACTTCTGATATCTTTACAAGATATTCCAAGGCCTATGATAACGTACTAATGAGGCGTTTGTTAAAAAAAATGAAAGGTTTGCCAGTCGCTGTCCATACTTAATGGCCAAGAGTAGGCTGATCGTGTGTAACAGCAATAGTGTGCTTCACATCACATATAGATTGGACTTCACGGCATATTTCCCCATGCTTGGTTGCAGTTATTGTGATAGAAAAGCACTGTGCCAGTAATACTGGCAAGTTCGAATCGGTCTCATCACCAAGTTATTCTAGAATAACGGACAAATGGTTTTCCAGTGACCGACGAATAACATTACTTCCAACTTAATGCCTTTTAATCTTATGTCATCAGAATGGAAATTAAACTTGCCATCATTAAATCTGATCGTAAATTTTCTTTTTCCACTAAAGAGCCATGCTCTTTAAGGTAAGTGCAGAGGAATAAAGCAAGATTTTGGATAAAGTTTTGTTCGGTATCTGATCCATTCGCATACGCCACTCGCATGTTAACGCCGCTGGGCAACATCTGAAACAAATAATTAATAATCATCGTAGTTAATAGGTAAAACATTAAGTTATTAAAACAATACGCCTACTGTTTTCGCATTTTACCACACACGTTTCTACCTGGGGAATAGTATAGTTACCAAAGACATGCAGAAATTGCAACAATGCGATTACACACAGAATATAGTTGATTTACCAAGTAATACTATAAATCAGTGGTGCCCAAAACTTATTTCAAACGACCCGAATTCGAATAAGAGTCTAAATGTGAGAGTATTCGCGACCATGTTTATAGACTGTTGTTCGAAAAACAAAGTTGAAGACGTTTGCTCATTTTCTGAGATTTTAAATACCACAGCAGCCCCTTAAAAATTGGCATCGCCACCCACAGTTGGGGCACTACAGCTCTAAATCAGTGATAGCAAAAAACTTTGAAAAGTGGTTGGACCCATTGCGATTTTCTGTTTCACGGTCCGTTATAAAACAAAGAACCAAGAGCACAATTTAAAAGTTATACGGCACTTCTCGACACGCATAGCCAGATCAAACCTAAAACAAGAACAAGACTACAAACAAACAAACTCCTCTTCTAATCTAGTGACAAAGTGTAGCATTATTAACGCCAAATTTTAGGCAAGGGGTCAATTTCATAAAACCTGTCTCGTTTCTCGTCTGTACGAATCACTTTACGGAACCCAGTTGAAGAATTACTGGTGCTTTGAAAATTAATGAAACCACAAACCTGATTTAATTGCTGCATGGTGTGGCCAAATAGCTTCAAAAATTGTTCGTCATATTTTCCAACCACATTAACTCCGGCTACAAAAAAATATGATATTGAAACAATTGCTTTGACCGGATCAAAACTCTTCAAAAAGCTTATTCTTACCAATTTCAGTCAGGCATTTTAAGGTGACGTTGCGGAACATTGGAAGATTGAGAAACTTGTAGATTAACTGGGTTATCAACTCAGTTTCGAAGATGTATCCAAGAGGTATCCAATTTAAAAAACAAAGCAAAGTACTCAGTGTTGCATTCACCAGAGGAGCGTTTTGCGAATTGTCCTGCAAAAATCATCATGAAAATAAAACTGTAAACCTGAAATCTGCGGAATTGAAAATATCGGAAACCATTAAGCATTCCAGCTGTCGCATGAAATCACCGAAAAACCCCAACCCAACATGATTGATTCTAAATATTAATTTTCGTAAGCCAGCTACTGCTTTGCTCTTATTGTCATGCATATAATCTTTCAAAACATCGCATGAACCCATAAACCCAGGCTGGCTGTTGCAAGCAGGCTGTCCACCAAGCCATCACTAAAAAAATGAAATAAAAATGGCAGCACTTATGAAGAAAAATGAAAAAAAGTTGCAAACCAAATAAACATCGACATATCTTGTACGTCTGGCCTTACCAAAACGCAACTTATCTAAATGCATGTAAGTAACTAACAGCTGGCAAACTTTAGCCTCATGCTACTGTCAGCAAATACAAAACGTGAGAATATACTACACCGAAATTGTATTTGCAAACTGTTAGAACACGAAGAAACTATGCATTGTGCTTAGAAAACACTAACAGTCAAGCGCAGGCAGACGTGTAAGTGCTTCTTTGAATTTTAGTAATTTCTGTTTTGATAAACAGTAATTCTTAATTGATGCATTTTTTCGTAAAATTTTTTGATATACATGCAATTTTATTCATAACGTTTGCTATAAGCATTATGCAGCTTTAGAATTGTAAAACATTGTATGGCGAATGCAAATTCTTGTTATTGCTGCGTAACACTAAAATGTGACTAAATTTCCAGGGAGCTCTTGGTCTAATTTTGCAAGCCGGTTTGCAATGTAATCAGTTACTGCTTCCTTTTGCAAAAATCGCATCATCACGGTACGCAGTACACTTAACTTATTCGCTAAATAATGAATGAATGGGCCTCCAGCTTGAAGCACTCCAAGGTATTTCTCAAAAGGGCTCGGCAACTGCTATTATGAAATTTATCTCGATGAGAGTTGTCTTGTCATTGACACAAAGACAGGACTTGATTCTTTGGCATTTTTATTTGAATCCAAAAAACTTTGGCATTCCTTTTGTTTAGGCAGGTATTTCAAAAAATACGCTTTGGCATCATTCCATCGCTTCAAATACCAACCATCACAGATGAGAGTGTGGACAACCTAGTTGAAACGGGCCGAAGAAAGAGTGACTCATCTGACATGATCACACATTCACATAAATTTTTGAAATCTTCGATTTTGCATGGTTTATCTTCAAACCAATTATGAAGGTTACATACCAATTCCGAGCACGCCGTCCCTCCAGTGCTTCAATACATTACTTAAATGCATTGTGTGTAGTGAGTAGCTACAAAAAAATAATCAGCCCTTGATGTCCCATTTCCTTCAACGTTGCATTCAATCTACTTCAGATGGCTTTGTTCATGTTTGATCCGCCATACGATATGTTAAAAAGACGCTCGGAGGGTTACTTCGCTCTTGATAAGCTATTATTTTTTTGAACAATATCTGCACAAGTCGTCTTTCTAAAAAAGAGGCCAAGTACTTAGTGACCATCTTGTGTGTGTCTTCAGACCCAAAAACGAATAAGTATATCCATTTGTCTCTTCCTCTGCATTGTAGTGGTTTCATCAAACATTTCGAGCAACGCACCTTCTGCTTCTGACAAATTGCCACAAAGATCCTTTTCAAGAAAATGCCCAATTCCATCCTGAATAATGTGCAAAGCTTTTTGTCGAGCACTGGAAACAGTTTGCTATCTCATCGTCACTAAACATGCTCTAAAGTGTATCACTTAAATGATCGCAACTTCTTAAGAAACATGTTTGATTCAGCAAGCTTAAATATCTATTTTGCTTCAGCAGCTGCAATTTTTTCTGAAAGTGCATGGTCTAATGAAGCAATTCTTTCGCTAGTTGTCGGCAAATGATCGGAAACAGCTACCGCTTGAATAAAACCATCTGTAATATGTCTGGCATTGTTTGAAAATCTGCCCTTTTTTGTGTCGTTCTTTCGCCGAGGCTGCACCACAGCTTAAAATCTCAGCTTACTCTTCAGATCCCACATGCACAACTTGCACGAGAGATACTTAGACTTTTCGCTTACAACTTAATTTTTACATCAGTCTTGTCCAACTTCTCCAATCACGTATCTGACCAATTAACCACAGCAACAGTAAACTTACAGTACCATCAATCCTGAAAAAAATTATCCATACAGTACCAGAAAAGTAGTGCACTATATAAATAGTCTCTTGTTCCTAATGCAACATAAACCGCAGCATTTACTGCCATTAGTATAGATACACAAACAGTTTGGGCTGCACCAACACATCTCAAAACATGCTTTTGAAAGAACTTCTCTGATTAGACAAAATCAGAACTCGTAAGTGCTTGATGTTTAGCAGCATTGTTATGGTTACAAGTCATCACTTCTGTAAGTACTGCTGCATACAAATATTGCAAAGATGTATAAAAATAACCTATTAGCATGCCAAATAGCAAAAATGATTAAGCATGCATTTTTTATTTCTAGTAAAACTAAAATTTTATCCACATTTATACTGATAATGCAGACAAATTTCCAAAAAAATGACAGTCGACGGCCTGTGCAACCAAGCAAGCATTAGAAATCAAACCGCTTTCCATTTGTGCAATCTAACGAGGCATAGCTGTTTCCTTGTTGGGCCCAACTGTATGTGACTTACTAACATCCTTTCCAGTGAGTTGGCACATTGGCAAGCAAAAACACAAAAATACATCTGTCAAACTTAACTCTTACCATTACAAACTGGCAGAGCTGGAAAATGTCGGAGAATTCATTGCACATGCTGTCTTTTAAGTGCTTTGCTTTTACTTGCGTCATCTGGTCTTGCGAAAAATCGAAGACTTCCTCACTGCACAATAAAACTCGGTTGTAGAATAATGTTTGCACAGAAAAACAAAAGCAAAAAAGAAGTTGTAACAACGACGAGCACAAGCAATACCGGCGCGATGGTGTAGTTGTTAGAGCGTCCGCTTCGTAGTCGGTAGACCTGGGGTTCATTACCTAAGTCAAGTCATACCAAAAGACTTTAAAAAATGGTATTCACAGCTTCCTTGCTTGGCGCTCAGCATAAAAAGGGATAGTGTGGAGAACAAGCTGGCAAGCTTGTGTCCTTGGGCAAGGCACTTAACGGGACACCTCCGCCTTTATGTGGCAGACAGGTGGCCTACCCGCACTTCACCGCGTTAAAATTGTGAAGTTGCTAACCCAGCATGTCGCAAAAGGCGACTCTTGGGTACCAACCAATGGCAGTCCGCCTTGTTGGTGGTGGGGCTACCAGTCACTGATGACTGGTTCGAAATGGGCTGCCTTCTTTCCCCTAGCCTAATTTCAATTAGGTTGAAGGCATGAACTTGAATTGCCGTTCGTGGTGTACCTCCATCCCGAGGAAGAGAAGGGTTAGTCACAACAACAGCACAAGCAAACCCTGAGTGCACGAAACCAATTTAAATTCGTGTAATCTGGCGGAAATAGGCCAAACCGGTCGACATTTTGACGTTCAGACGAGCCAAAAACCGAGTGCTTCGCCCAATTCGAAGGGGTAGACCAGATTTTGCAGAAATTGTCCGCGGCTGTTCATGAAAAAGCTACTATTTTTTCCATTGCTTACCTTAACAACTTTAGAATGACCATATTGTTCTGGCAGAGAGACTCGTTGGTACGACTGGCACCCACAATGTCGCTGATAAAAGTCGGCCAATTTTTCGGCCAGTCTTGCTTTAAAATTTGTACCAGAATCATGTTTAACTTGCCGAGGTACGTCTTTTCTTTTTCGCTTAAACTAGCGTCAGAAGAGGTTTTAATGATCAAAGCAACGATGTATTTTTTGATACCTGTCAAAGATATTGCACAGCCAATTAGTTAAACATCCTTGAGCTATTGCTACCAACAAACTTGCGCTAAATAGAGAAAGTAAAACGTATGAGCTACCAACTCGAAATGCGTTTAGGTTTAAGTACCAGTAGCAGTTACAGTTGCAACTTATTGTTTTAAGTGTTACGCTTTTTCAATGCTCTCCATTATATAACAGCTCAGCAGTAAAACGGGGGCCCGATTGTCAAAACACTCAAAACCAGAACAGGCATGTAAACAACCTTACCATCGCATTGATTTCTGGGGAGCACTTTCCAACGGGTTTTTATTACAGTTTCCAGGATTTGTAGAGCGTAATACTGAAAAAAAAGCAGAAAACGCTTTAACAGTCATAGACAATCTTTTGTCACTATTCCGGTGGTGGAACGTGGCGTTTAAGAGAACTGATCAAACAAAGTTTCGCTTGCTCAAAATGAATTACTTTTGTATATCAACAAAAAACCAAATTATTGTAGTTATATTTTTTGTTTTTCACTATAAGCACGAATGCAACCACAGCATGTTTATAACGCATCCTAAGCTTAAGAAATATATGCACAAAATAGCTTATGCCGAAGTACCCTGTTAAAACTCATATTTAAATACTTCCTCCCCAGCCATTTTTGCAGTCGAGTTTTAACGGAACGGTCAATACTGACAAATGTGATAGAAGCCTACTTTAGTCTGTTGATTTTGGGAATATTCCAGAATAGTATCCACTCTTGTCCAAGACTCTGGATGTTCTTTTAGGGCTGTCAAAATACTTTCAGCCACTCTTTGCTGCAAAAAAACACATTCTAAGATTACACTTCAATATCCTTGCAATATTTGTAAAATTGAAAACTCTTCAAGAACGCAAAAACCGCAAAAAGATAACTTTCAGCTGGAAGAATCGTTTGTTTTCACCCAGCTAAAGATACCAGAGTAACAGCCCAGCACATCTCTAATTCTTTCTGCCTTGCGAATGGAAAACCAAGCTTTTCAGAACATCAGGATAAACTGAGAGCCATCGTTTTCTTTTTTTTATATACTAATTTAATTAATTTTTCTTAACTCCGAAAGACCTCATCTATAGCAGTGTTGAACCACATTTTAAATATCTCGAGAAGTAAAGTGCTTTACGGTACTTGTGGGTTATCTGTCACCACTTTTTTTAAGCTGAAAGGGCAGTGTACACTGTAGGGCCAGGCCCGGTATGTAAATGTACGGGGCAGTGTACACTGGAAGGGAGTGTACAGGGTGGGGGAGTGTACACTGCCCCGTACATTTACATACCGGGCCTGGCCCTACAGTGTACACTGCCCTTTCAGCTTAAAAAAAGTGGTGACAGATAACCCACAAGTACCTGCTTTACTTTGCGAAGTACGATTACGAACGCCAGCGTTGTTCATGTTGCGTCACATTTAGTCCTATTTAAAATTCAAGTGCTTACTGATTGTCCTTCGCCGTTGTATAAACATCCTACAACATTGTCAAGCAAGGAGATATCCAATTTTTGTGAAAAATCTAAAAGCTGTTGTCCATGTTGTTGCGTAACCGTCACAGACATTGCGACCGGTGGCATAACTGAAAAATTGAAATTAAAGCCGTGATAGGCTAACCTTGGAAGTAAATGCCTCAAACTGAACTTAATAGAGCTTCCTGCAGAGTTCAACAAGATAAAACAAAACGATGGAATTGAAGATCATAACAATGATAACGTAACAGCTTGCCGTTTACCTCGCTGAACAGCTTTTTAACATTGCATAAAGAGCAGGGCGTACCATTAACTGAGAGTATGTAATAAAACACGTATCGCAAAAAGTCGTGTTGACGGCTTAGTCCAAACAAGTCTGTCCCGGTTTTCGAAGGCATAACCCACAAAACTGGTCTAGTCCGGATCGAATCGTTCTTTGCAACAGGCATATACCGGTTTGAACCAATCGAGATCACTTTTAGGTTCTTTTTTTAGCTAGTCTTTTATTTACTTCACGAGTTACTACGCAGACGCACTGCTACGCACGCACACACAACGTCAAAACAGACATGTGCGCTAGTGTGGGAAAATTGTTGAAAATTTCCATGACGTCAAGGCGTGCAGCGAATCAAAAAACGCGGGCAATTTGATTTTAAGGCCATCACTCCAGCAGTTCAATAAAGGCTTCGAACGTGCAGGGCGTAAAACTGTGCTGCCCAACAAAGAAATATGATTGAAGACAGAAATCAAGACAAAATAACATAAATTAAGTAAGAACAGATTAAAAAAATATCTAAATTCATATCACACTTTCGTTGCCAAGTGCAGAGTAACTGCTGCGAAAACTGAACACACGTATATACAGCGCATACGTGCATTTGTACATTGGGCTTTTCCAACTTCTGCTTATGCTGTTATGTTTGCGTTTGCTTTATAGTATCTTACGGAAGTGCGCCGATTTAAAGAGAAGAGAAAAAACTAAATCGCGGAAAGTGTTTTATACATTCTGCTTCATGGATTCTGCTTAAACAGGGAAATCCCCAGCGTGGATCAGCGTTAGCTATAGACTTCATTTAACAGTTCAAGCTAGAATTACAATTAGGGTTAGAACTACTCCACGGGATTTTTGCGATTTAGTTTTATTCGACCCTAAGACCTTGTCATTTTCTCTCCTTTGCTGGCAGAGAGCCAACATTGCTGCATTCACTGAATTGATTCCATTTTCTACCGATAAATATATTATTTTAAAAAATCAGTTTTTTCTTTTTGTGTTCTTTCTGGTGCAGCAACCGCACAATAATTTGATTCGTTATGCGTCTTACAAGTAAAAGTTAAGCGTCTTAACGTATACCGTTTGTTGCTGTTTCCTATTTTTGGCTGTTGCTTAGATGTATTCTTTTGCGTTGCGCGCGTTTTATTGGCCAAAAATAAATGTAATAGACACATGCATATATAAACTTAATGAATTTGAAAGTTATTAAGCGAAGAGGGAAATTGTAAAACCTTGCAACTAATTGGCAAAGCAGCATACGGGCGTAAGGGGCATTAACAATTTATTAAAATGAATATGCCAGGAAACAATAATGAGTATACCACCCAACCAATTTAGACGAGACCATCCCTGGACGAGTTTCGTCCTTTTGGACTCATCAGCAGGGCCCGTCACAAGCAAAAGTAACCCACTCATTAACGTTATCCTAAAAAAAAAAAAAAAAAATCCAACACATGCAGAAGCACTGAGACTTCAACCGACCACGTATTGCTTTGCTTTGCTTGCTAGTGAAATTCTATCATTATAAACTTAATGATAGAATTTTACAAACAATAGGTGTTATTAACTTATTAATCACATGTGTGCTTAATAAATGCAGTGCTCTACGATCTTTTTCTAACTGTGTCGAAAAATATTTAAGCTATGTGTTGAAATTCATACCAAACCTAAACCTTAGTGGCGTTGAAGGTTGTGGAATTTTTAAGCTCACGTTTCATACATGTAAACCTAAGTGCGATGATGCGTAGGCTACACAAAGCCTACTGTAAACGACAATAAATCAACTACCAGGGTTTTGCGGATTAACAGTTTATGCTACTAACCACAATAGTCAAAAGAATGTGCGTAACAATGCGCATCCAAGTGCTAAAAACGACTAAGCAAATATCGCACTTTTTGCCTAACCTATACGTTGGTACGGTCGCAAGCACTTTATTACACCGTTTCGCCATTAGCCTACACAAGCAATTTCCCAAAATACTGATTTCAGCTAACAGCTACAACGATTGCCTATTTGGCAAAGCTTAAGAAACTTATACATGAAAGAAATGATGTTGATTTACAAATTAACAATGAACTTACCTACTTCACACTAGTTGCAATCCTTTTCTCAATTCTACAAAATTTGAATTTCCCGCTTTGCTGCTTCACTGATATCTTTCTCGCAATAAAGCTCTGTTAATGAGCGCACTTGGAACAACTTAACTTTTTCGGGAGTTAAGTTATTTCATATGAGGCTGGAAAAGGATTTTCTTCAATTTTTGCTCCAACTTTCGATGCGGAATCTCACTATTACTTGCATCGTTATCCAAAGTAAATGATTTCTGTTTGACAACATATCTTGATAAACCCGAGAACTCCATGACCGGTTTGTACTGGTTTTGTCTTCACTTGTACAGCTGAGCTTGTGTGCGTTCGGACAATTTCGGAAATTTGCATTGTCATCACGTGAAAAAAACTAGCCAACCTTGACGAGTTGTAGTCAGCTGATGCAGCCATCAAATAGCAGTAATTTTCCACGCGATTTTATCAACGACGCTAATCGTTCCAAGTATGCGCAATTTTATACTGTAGCTTGAATGGTATTTTAGAAAACAAAAGCACGTGAGATTGCAGTAGTAAGCTATCTTTACTTTAGGGTAAGATGTGGGTACAGAGGGAGCAACGTTTTTCGTATACGTATGTTGCTTCTGAGACTGGTTCCGACTGCACTTTTTTGAAGTAAGAAACACCCAAAAGTATATTCAACGAAAGAATTTTCCTGTCTATCGGTTAAAAACCTCTCCCAAATCAAGAAACCTATTCCAATGGTATGACCTTTGTTGAATCCAGGATTGCAGTGGTAAAACATGAAGCGTCGGAACGCAACTGGCAATGAATTTTTCAATGTGTTTTGAATTGATTCTGCAATCCACTGCGTAGTCCTTACGCCAGCATTTCAGCCTGCTTTAATTGAGCGTACCAAAATGGCACCACAATACTATGTCATAACTTTGAGAAGCAGAAATGAAAACTACATTCTGCTTGAGTTCATTTCACGTAGGTGTTATTTTGGTGAGGTCTACCGCCATCTGTTGCCTACCGAGGTGCATCGTTAGATTTAACCCTAGGCCTAATCCTAACCCTAGACCTCACACTATAGTGTAGACGGGAGGTAGACCTTACACTATAGTGTGGTAGACCTCACGCTATAGTAGCACAGTTATTTTTATCTTTTGAGCATCGCTTGGCTATATGTGTAGCCTACTGCATGCGTTGATGTAGATGTACACAGTATACGTTTTTGTCCACTTTTGTACGTTTTTTGTACAGTATTTTTGTAAGAAAATCTTTATGCGCTTGGGCATTTATAGAGTATCATTTAGCTTCAGTGGCGTATGCAGGGAGGAGTTCCTATGTGCGCGCCCCCCTCAGGAGATTTTTAAATGTGAGTTTCAGCGATTATTTTTGTAATGGTATTTTTGTAATCTCCTAATTTAGCACTTAGAATATTGTTCTCCAAAAAAAAGGTCTTCTCCGTCCCGTGAAATTTGCAGAAACCCATTCTCATCTCTCCCCTCAATAAATATCTGCGTACGCCACTGTATAGGTTACCTTGCGCAAAGCACCGGTTTTGTAAACAAATATTTTTTGTATGCTTTTGTCCCCAAAACCGCATACGCTCTTGGTACGTACTTTGCGGACAAAATTGAATATTTGAGAAGCAGCGTAGGCCTAATGCTGAGAGATAATATGTAAATATCCAAAAGGATGAAAATTTTGTGCGAAAATGCATGAAAGCAGAAAGTGTATACTGAGTGCAGCGATCTTCAGCCTAGTACTTGTAGTGTCGACAAGCTAGATAGGCTACCGGTATTGCTTTACCGAAATGGCGTGGCTTGCTTACAAAGAATTTTTGGAAAGATCTCTAATCGAAATAATATAAAAACGCTTTTCCAGGCCGGATAAAAAGTGTGGAAACACCGTCCCCACCCCACCTACATCCATGTTTGAGGCACTGTAAGTCACAGTCTACCTCAAAATAAATAAAGAAGATACGGAAGCAGTAAATCTCACAAAAAATTTTTTTCCGCAGTTTTGGCGTTAAACACTTTTCATTTCAATTCGAACTTTTCTCTACAAAATTATTGAAAAGGTTTACGCAAAATTGTTTGCCTAACTACCTCGGATTGGTTTTGACTCCTCCCTTTGTTGGAGATTTCAATTTACGCTCATCAACGTTCATGGCCCCTTTGCAAATGGATGTGGGAAATATGTCTGGTTAAAGAGACTCAAAACAAAATAATAAGTGCAGTCATTCTAATTTCTAAGGGCAATCTAACGCTGCTTGAGTGACTCTTCTTAAAAATTATAAACCATACGCGAGAGCGATCAAGTTTTCTCTGCACCAATCAACAGCCGCCTCAACGTGATGGTGCGGTCCCCGGCCCCGTTTGGGTTGGATCGAAATGGCTGTTGGCATTCCCGAGGGTCCCAGTTACCCCGGGCACTCCCCTTCATTTTTTCAATATGCTGCTCTCTGAATGACCGCAGAAGGGCAGCACACAGCTTTTTTAAAGTCGGTCGTTTGTTCTCTCTTTTTTCTTTTTTCCTGCCCCTCTCTTGCTCTTTTTCGTCTCCTCATTTTCCTCCTTCTCTTGATGAGCGGTAACGTTCGTCCCAACTCTGGCCCCATCTTTCCTTGCTCTGTGTGCACTTGAAAGGTGACCTGGCGGGGCAAGTCAGTGCAATGCTGCGCTTGCTCCAAATGGGTCCATCTAAGGTGCTCACAAGTTTCCCTGTTCAAATTCAGAGCTCTTGGCAGCTCTCACTCTTGGAGCTGCCCCCCCCCTGCCGATGCACTGTGACTCCATCCTCGGACTCCTCCGACATGTATACCTCCACTGTACAATCTAGCCCCGTCTCTGCTAACGCTGCTCTCTCGCCACACCCTCGTCTCCAAACCTCTTATTCCCATCTTCCCCTTCACCACCGTCCCTTGCTCCTGGCTTTCCATCTGCACCTCCTGCCTTCACTCCCCCCCTGACTCTCTCAGGGTTCTTTAATGGAATGTTGGAGGTCTTCGAGCCAGGAGCACTGAACTACTCCACTTTTTTCGTCCCATCCTGTCGACCTTATCTGCATTCAGGAATCCAATCTTAACTCCTCTTCCTCTTTCCGGATTCCTGGGTTCCCTGCTCTGCGTTCTGATCGTACCCATTCCCGGTCTGGCATTCTCTCTTCTGATACCACGCACGCTAGCGGCGGTGTTGTCATTTTCGTCAGGCAGGGCATATCTTTTTCTGAACTTTCCACCTCCTCTCTTTCTTCGCTTGATCCCTACTCTGATTATGTAGGGATCAACATCTCTCTATACAACTCCTCCTCGGTGTCATTTCTTAATGTGTACGCCCCCCCCCCGTTATTCGCTCCTCCCCAACGGATGGCAAAACCGATTCCTTCTCTCCTTCCATTCTTCCCTCTTCCAGAAATCTCTTCATTCTGGGGGACTTCAATTGCCATCACCCCCTCTGGGACTCAAGAGGTACTTCCGACCCCCCGCGGGGAGGAAGTATTCGACTGGGTCATTTCTTCTGACCTCCTCCCTCTCAATGACCCTGACACACCCACCCTTCTCCATCGATCCACTGGCAGTCGCTCCTCTCCTGACATTTCCTTTGCCCCCTCTTTTCTTGCCCTTTCTTGCTCAAGAGAGGTGCTACGAGACCTTGGTTCGGACCACCTACCAATTCTTCTATCTATCCCTCTCTCTCCGGTCTTTCACCCCAACGAGCGCCCCCTTCCTTCAATTTTCAGAAAGCTCACTGGGATGGCTTTGCCTCATACATTGACTCTCACTGTCCTTCAGCAAAGGAATACTCGTCTCTTTCTCTTTCCTCTGCTGCTGCTCTCTTTACCTCTCTGACTTTGAATGCGGCCAAATCTTCCATTCCTTTCGACCGCATCAAACGCCCTCCTAAAGCCTGATGGTCTCCTAAGGTGGAAGAAGCGGTTAGGGAAAGACGCAAGGCTTTCGCTGCCGCTCACAGAAGTGATGAAGATCGCCAAGCTTACATTTCCGCTTCTCGACGCGCCTCGTCAGTCATCGCCAATGCCAAGGCGGAGGCATGGCAGACGACTTGCTCTTCTCTTTCACCTAAATCTGTACACTCTCTTCTTCGCCCTATCGCTGGCTCTCCTTCCTCGTCTTCTTCCTCTCCTAACTTTCCTAATTGTTCTTCTCCCAGGAAATCGGCTTCGGTCTATGCCGCTTACCTAAGATCCCACTTTTCCATTTCTCAGCCAAACGCTCTGCGTAGCAGAGCCAGAGGCTATCTCTCTTAGCTCCGCCGAGCCACGTGCCTCGTGGAGTCTCACTCGTCCTTTTGCTCTTCTTTCACTCTCGCTGAATTTCTTGCGGCTGCCTCCAACCGTTCCTCCTCCACTGCCGCTGGTCCAGACAAAGTTGCTTATCCCATGCTAAAGCATCTTCCTCGCTCTGGTATGGATTTTTTTCTTCACATCTTCAATCTCTCTTGGTCTTCACATTCCTTTCCTTCCATCTGGAAGACATCTTCCATTATTCCCATAAACAAGATGGGAAAGCCTCTCGACTCTCCTGCTTCCTTCCGGCCTATCTCTCTCACCTCCTGCGTCTCAACGCTTTTTGAATGCATCATTCTGTCACGTCTACTCTTCTTTCTGGAATCTATTTCCATTCTCTCTCCCCGTCAGGCCGGTTTCCGCCCTGGACGGTCTACACTTGATCAAATTCTCTAAAGTCCATTTCGGATGAATTTAACAAACCCAGGCCGGGCTCTCGGACGATCCTGTCTACTATCAATTTCTCTAAAGCTTTTGACTCTGTCTGGCATCCCGCCCTTTTCCACAAACTTATTTCGGCTGGCCTCCCTCCTTGCTTTGCTCGTTGGACTCAATCTTTTCTTTCTGATAGGCGCGCTTCTGTGGTCTATCAAAATCACAAAGGTCGTTCCTTTCGAGTCCGTCGAGGTGTTCCGCAAGGATCCGTTCTTGGCCCTGTATTTTTCTCTCTCTTCATTAATGATCTTCCGGCCTCTCTGCCTTCTTCCGTCAGCTGTTCTCTTTACGCTGACGATCTGGCCATTCGGTCCTCCTCTCCCTCGGTCCCCACTGCGGTGGAGGCCACACAAGAAGCTCTCGTTCAATTGGAGCGCTGGTCTGAGTACTGGTGTCTTCCTCTCAATCCGAGCAAATGTGAGGCCTCCTTCTTCTCAGCGGATCCCCACCAGGCTAACCTCGAGCCCAACCTCCTCCTACTCGCCTCCCGCCTCCGTTTCAATCACACTCCAACTTTTCTTTGGATCACCTTCGACCGCACTCTTTCCTTTTCTAGGCATGTATCTTCGCTGAAGGCCAAGTTTTTCCCACGTCCCAAGGCCTTACGCTGTACCTCTGCTTTCTCATGGGGCCCCTCTCTCTCTTCTGCATAAAGCTTTTCTTTGGTCCCTTCTCACTTACGCTTAATCCGGATGGTTTCCTTTCCTAAGCGCTACCAATTTCACTGAATTGGAACGCCTTCACTGAGCGGCCAGTCGTGCCATCACCGGCTGCCTCTCGTCCTCCCTTATCCCTCTGCTTTTCTCCGAGGCTCCTTTACCTCCCCTACGAGTCACTCTGACTCACTTCACTCTTCTATTTTATGAGCGGGCCCTTCGTCTCCCAACCTCCATTCCTATCTCAGGTTTGGCCAGACTAGGAGTGAAACCAAGCCTTTGCAGATCGTCCTAGAGAGCTTTTGCGTCCACTCACTCGCTCATGCTTCCTACTACTTGTTCTAGGGAGGCTCTTCTTGCTTGCCCTCTCTTTCCTCCTTGGAATCTGCCTTCGTTCGCGGTGGAGTCCACCCTTTCCACTCCATGCTCTCGCTCTGATCCCCCTCTTTCTCACCAAGGTGTGGCTCTCGCCCATCTTGACTCTCTCCCCCCTCATGATCTGGTACTCTGGACAGACGGCTTTGTTCCTTTTCCTCTTGACAAAGGTGGCTCTGGCGTTCTTGCCAACTGCTCTCTCTGTGGCATTGAGGTCACTCTTTCCTTTTCGACAGGCTCAGTATGCTCAAGTTTTTCCGCTGAAGCCTGCACCATTCTGCACGCTCTTTGCTGGTCTCTGCAGCACCATAAAATCTGCCATTTTTCTTCTCTTCTTCTCCTGTCTGACTCTCGTTCTGTCCTCGCCACCCTGTTCTCTCCTCCATCTTTCCTGTTATCTCAAACTCTGTGGCAGATCTGGCATGAACTGTCTTCTCTCTCCTCCTGTTCTATTAGACTACAATGGGTCCCCGGACACTCGTTTCTCCCGGGGAACGACGCGGCTGATGAGCTGGCCAGATGGGGAGCGCTGCTTGCGCCCTCCGCAATCCCTTGTAGTCTCTCTCCTCTTACCTCTCGTATCCACTCTCGTCTTTTCTCGGACTGGAGGCGTACTGTCTCTTCAAAGTATTTTGACACACCGGTTCCCTCGATTTCCACCGAGGAACTTGTGCTCCCTCGTCATGCTGGCTGTGTCCTCTCTCGTCTTCACTGCAATGGACACAGCCTTCTATTAGGTTCCTATCTCTCTAGGATTGGCAGAATCGAGAATCCTTCCTGCAGCGCTTGTGGGCACTCGTCGCAGGACACCTCCCATCTCATTCTGCACTATCTAGCTACGGACTCTTTGCGCCGCTCACTCTTTGGCGACTACCTGTCTCTCTAGGACCTCTGGTCCAAACCGTGGGAGTTTCCCGGATTCTGGGGCTCCATGGTCTCCCGCCATGCCCCCATCCCTCGGAAGCGGTCGGATAACCAACAACAACAACAACATTAAGTTTTCCCGTATCCCACCGGCACAGAGGTGTAGTAGTTGAAGCGTTTTCTTTGCCGTCGGTAAATAGGTTGAATTTTCTTCTCGAGACATACCGGTACCAAATATTTCATTCAGTGCCATACTTATTTCAGGCGTTGACGATTGTGTTCCAAGCATTTTCCCAGTCACAGCCCCTGCTTTTATGTTATTCGTTGTCATAGTGACAGTCTCTCTCACATTCAAATAAGAGGCCGCATTTCTCTTCTTTATGTGTCTTGAGTGACAGCCCATCTTATTTTTTGTTCTCCGAATAACTGTCCCCTATCACATTTACAAAATGAAGCCCCCAGCTCTAACTTTAGCTTTTCCCTGAGAAGCAGTCCCCAACAACTTTTCTTTAAATAATTTTTTGAAGATTAAACCGATACAGTTGGTAGCCTCTGAAATGATATCACTGTGGGCGAAATGGCGCAACGCATCCATAATGAAGTTTGCGTATGACGGCACTCATTTGGCGCAAAAAAATGCGGATGACCAAAAGTTATAGTTTATGCTGGAATGGTAGTTCTATTGCGCGAACATCAACTTTATGGGTTATTTTAATCCCTAATGAGATATTAACTAAACATTGGAGTGAATCTGTGCAAGTAGGTTACTCGGAAACAAACAAATTTAATCAAAACTGGCTTGGTTGAGATTGGGCTTTTCAGTAAGCGAGTCTAAGTTAGCAAAGTGTGCCAATTTGCCAAAAAAAATTGACAAGAGAAGTGTGATTTAAATGTTAATTATTCTCTTAGAAATAATTCTAATCCATTTTAGATGCATTAGCAAAATCAACCGTTATCTGATCATTACCACCGGTACTGTAAGTTTGTTAATTGCTCCTCACTTGATCTTGCAGCCAAACCAGTAGCCTTCAAAAAATTGTTTAGGGAATAGTTAAGGTCATAAAATCACATATGATCTATTGATGTAATCACCCTACAACTATTTTTTTGAAATTAACGTCGCTAGAAAATACATATCCTTAGTTGGCTTTGCTATATTCAGTATATCACTTTCGCTGTTAGACATTGCTGTGCGACATAACCCATTGCAACGCAACTCCAGTGCAGTTCTGCTAGGTAGTGGTACTATAATTTTTATTGCTTTCCATAGCAGGCCGAGAAAAATTTCATTATCTCCACCGGCTTTAAAGGGTTCAAAGGCCATAACAGACCAAGCTCCTCTTTTTCTGAGATATATTTTTGGCATTTATGATGTATTGCCAACTGACTTGCAGTTGCTTGTTTGATATTGATGTCCTTGTTGCTGCCTCACTTGCAAGAAAAAGAACCTTAACACATTGACTGCGGCCGCTTTTTCTCGCTGTGCGCTAAAGCGCTTGTTTTTGTCTCGCTCTACTAGACCGAGTAACAGAAATGCGATTGATTTATTATGCGGTAAAAGTAAGCGTAGTTCAAACAATTTATAGCGCATATCATGTTAAAAATGACTTTATTGAACAGAAAAGATTATCACTCAGTAATAATAATAAGAATTATTTTAACAATATTTATTTAGTTACATTTACATTGCGGCAATTTTTTGCTTTACATTTCTAGCGTAGACCTATTATAATTGTTATCGAATGCCGCTCTCTGAGCAAAGTGAAAATTTGTATAAATTTAAATAATTAAATTCATTTGCTTGTCATTTGTTCAAATTTACACGTGACTGTGAAAAATTTCAAAGCAAGGTACTGCACAAAGTGCAGGTTTTGAACTGCAGGTTTTACACAAGTAGCGTGTTTCCTTGCGTTGACCCTTTCGATTACATACCACGCATTTTCTTGTGGGGTTTTGCTTTGAAGCTGTTGGGGAAATGTAGTCTAAATAGTGTTGACCAGACAATCGAGCAAGATCAGAGGTTTTGTGGTGAAAAAAGCTTTAGACGTTTGTAAAACTGGTAGTTTTTCTTCTCGCGTTGTGTCTGAGCTTATCAATGACGCGATGACAGATTTTCGAAATTCCAATTGTTTTTTCGAGCCACCAAGTTTTTTGTACAAAATATAAGCATTCACCATTGCCATGTCAAGATGCTGTAAAACGACTTTTCGATACCATTTCAGGGTTTTGCGTAGCGGACTATAATATGACATCAGTTGGTCCATACGATCCACGCCACACATGTACTTGTTATAAGCAATAACTGCATCGGGTTTTTTCTTTATTTCCCCTTGCCTTGTTGGCTTGTTGATTGCAACCATTCTTCCTGAGTGACACGTTGTCAGCATTAGTACATCTCTCTTGTCATTCCACTTTTCAACGACAATGCGGCCCTTCCGTTTAGCAATATATTGTCCTTTCTTCAACTTTTTGGTAACAACTGTTTTAGGCAAGTGTTTCCTGTTCTTTCTCAAAGTTCCACACAGCAGTGTTTTTTGTGAAAGCAGCTGTTCAGATAAAGAAACGCTAGTATAAAAATTGTCTACATAAAGAACATGACCACGGCCAAGCAGCTTTTCCATTAATTTCAGTACGACTGTTTCAGCATGTCCAAATCCTGACATTGGGTCCATTTTTCCACAATACACTAACACATTCCAAACATATCCACTAGGTTCACATAGCATATATAACTTCACTCCATACTTGTGTCGTTTTCCTGGAATATATTGCCGAAAAATTAATCTTCCTCTCCATAATACCATTGATTCATCAATCGATATTTCTCGGTCAGGGGTGTACAAGGTTTAAAAGCGTTCAAGTAGAGCATTACAAATATCTCTCAGTTTGAAAAGTCGATCTCCTTCCGTTGCCGAATCATTGTTGCAAAAATGCCAACAACGCAAAAGCAGTTCAAACCTATCTCTTGGCATCGTCTTATTGAAGAATGAAGTCGCCATTACTGGATTAGTGGACCAGTATTCTGCCAAGTGTGATTTTTTTATTAACCCCATTGCAAATAAAAGTCCGATAAATTTACTAATTTCTGTTACAGTAGTGGCAACCCAACGCTTTAGCCTACTCTTTTCTTTTACCTCCGACTGTGCCAGCAACTGTTCAGCATATTTATTTGTTTCAATAACCATCATTTTCAAAGTACTTTTGGTGACAAACAATTTAAAAAATTCTATAGGCAAGGAATCTTTAGTGAGAGCAACATCCTGACTTATGCCACTTCGTCCAGTAAACTGTACATTTGAGGAAGGTGAATACGTGAAAATTACAACTTAGTATACTAAAATTTCACTTCTAAAAGTTACAAAGAATGAAAAACTGACTCAAGATATGCTGAGTAATACTATAGATATGACGAAAAATACCTACTCAGTATACGCAATTCTCCTTACTTCCTTTTTTTCCATGACTGATCGAAATAAGACAATTTACACAGCGCTGAAATCCTCGCGTTTAAACTTACCTGAAGGACGAGTTATCTCGTCTTTAGCGTATGAAGTGTAAAATAAAGGACGAGATAACTCGTCCTTAGCGCTCAAAGTGTTAAGCATGTACGTAAGTGTTTCCTTTCTGTTTGTTGTGTGACCTGCATCAAAGCTTTTCAACAGAGCTAATTCATTTCTTTAGAACTTTGTTGTGTCTAGCATTAGCAGGCACGTTATTTTTCTTCCGTATTTGTTCGAGTTTTGCGTATTGGCTTGAGTTTTTTTGATTCTTTGTCGGCAATTATGGCAGTGCCAGTCTGTGTTTCTCATCAATTTGAACTGCGATGTGAGAATTGTGGTTTATTTGCGTAATGTGCTTTCCTGCTTAGTCCAGCATGGCACGTTCTGTTTTTTACAGTTTTTCTTCATTGGCAGGCAATTACAAGTGATTGTGATATTGCTCGCTGCATTGCCTCCATCTCTAGATCAACATATTGAGGTAATTTCACTGGGAATAAAGAACCAAGGGGAGTCTCTTGTATGACGCGAACACAACAGCTTGTGTGAAGTTTTCGGAATATAGACGAGATTTTTGGTGGTGGGTCTAAGTGATCAAAAACATCGAACGAACAGAAGTGAGTCGCAAACAAAGAAAAGGCGAGATTAAAGAAGAGTAAAGACAAACTTGATGGTAGTGCAGAATTCAGAGAAAATTTTAGAGGACAACGCACTAGGCTTCAGCAAAAATGTTGCAAAAACTGGGCTTGCAGAAACAGAAATGTGAGGTGAATGTTGCAGAGTGAACCAATGCCAAGGACAAAGAATCTTTTGTTCAAAACAAATGGAGACAAAATTGATCAGAATTTAGGAGACAATTAGGGTCAGGAAGCTGCGAGATAACGAGTGAAAGGGAGGAGAATTGTCGTCATATCATCTTGTGGTTGGAGAAAAACGATTCTCAAAACAGGAAAAGACGATCTGGAAGGAGAGAAAAAGGACAAGTAATTTGGTTCTTCTGAGAAATAAAGAGGAGGAAATACGCTATTAAGTAATGGCAAAGAGTCTCCCGTAGCTCTTGGTAAATTTTGGTTTGATCTCTCATCTAACAAGTTTGGAGAAAGAAAAGAATTGCTTATGAAAAGTGAATTCATAGGAGGAAAGATTGGAATGATTCAAAGCGACCCCATAATGAGGCTATAGTGTCTCATGCAAAGTAAAAGAAAAAAGGAGTAAAACGTTGCCAGCAATGGAGCAACAATCTGCTTGAGAAAAGCTCTGAGACTTTACATCTTAGTTGCTCTGAGACTTCACATCTTAGAACAAAATACCACTGATTAGCAATGTAAGATGAAAAAAGACTCTTCAAAAATCTATCTTAAACAATCAGAGTTGCAGAGTAAGTCCTCAAAATGGGACTAGAACTTGGTCTTAAATCAAAAATCTGTGTTTGGAGAAGGTCAACAAGATCTGCTCAAACAGATTTAAGGTCACGATCAATAAGTCAATGGTGGATTTGTACGGTGTCCCGACAATTCAAAGTCGCGTCAGAGTTAGGGTTGAGGTTGGTGTTAGTCAACTTTGAATTTCCGAATTTGAATCGTCGCAACTTTGAATTGTCGCAGAACAGTTTTGTAAGCAGCACATTCTGATGGGTGGAAGAGTAGCGTGCTTGGACTAGATTTAGTCTACCCAACAGCTATGCTTTTAGCGAAGACAGTCAGCCTATCCAAACCTCTTTTCGAGGTTATAGGTTGTCTATTCTAAACTTGCTCACAATTGGTGTCAGTTGATTTGTCTCAAATGAGAACTTTGACATATCTCAACAGGTTAGTGATGTGCTTCAAAACACCAGTAGCAACCACATTATTAAGAAGTATTCTTTCTGCAAAGCTCCAAGTGTATTTTTAAGAAGGGATATCCGGTTAGTCAATGATGGTAAATAAGTATGAATTAACAAAAACAAAAAATCTACATGTCAAAAAAATATCTTCGCAAAAAAACCGTGATAGCCCAGGTGTTGACCATTTAAGGATGGAGGGTGGTTGCATGTCAGAGTTCTCTCAACAGTGCTGCTTGAGTGATAGCAATTTTATATTCACAGCGCTAGAACTGTGGCGACAAACGTAGGACAATAGTTCCCAATTGTTTCAAAGTTTCAATTTCCAACTTGAATTGATTTGTATCACTTTTAAAATGAATTGGTTAGTATTACTGTTCAACATTGGTCGCTATAGGTTAGAATTGGCCAAGAAGAGAAAATTGTTTTTAAGCACAACGCTGCACCCATCGTGTATTCTATTATTATCGTTTCAAAATAGAGGCGCTGGAATCTAACACATCGCCAGTAGTAAAATTTAAATTCTTAACTTACATAGGTATAATTATTTACTACAATGTTTAGAAACTCAACCCGTGTACTCAAGAGAAAAAATTTATTTTTTGTTGCACACCAACAAAATAAATCCCGTAATAAATGAAAAGAAAAACGTATTGCAAAAGCCAAGGATTACCGAGAAACCTTTCGGTTACTCCTTGATTTGAGCAGAAGCAAATATCCTATCTAAAAAAACGTTAAATTTCAAAGGCTGCATTGTTACTGGGCCTACTTGTGGATTAAACTCGTACCCAGTAACACTGCAGCTGTTTTCCAAGTAGCTTCAAAAGCAATTTTGACTTGCTGAAACATTGGAAATAGGCACACGACAAAGCATGAAATTTAATAGATGTCATTTTACTAGGTATAAATTTTATTAGGCAATTCACTACTTTCCTCTAACCCCTTCAAAACTGTTCCTCAAAACAACCTTGACATAGTGTACAACAATGTAACGTATCTAAGTAATTTTGAAGCAATCAAAATTTATTTCTGGTTATCTAGGTAGATATATAAAAAAAGTATTTTTTAGGTAGTGGCCGAAAAATAAAAGTGGCCTATCTAGGTAGCAGCTCCCAAACAAAGCCCAGAGTAACCAGATACAGTCTAGGGCAGCGTTTTTCAACCTTTTTGCATCACGGACCACTTTGTGCATTAAAAACATTTTGCGGAACACCAAACAAAATTTTATAATGACGCAATAAAAAAACTGATTAATGAAACCAAACCATTTATGGGTTTAGGTTTCTGACTAATTTTTTACATTTTACGACAACAATTTATTCACTTTCAATTTTTCTCAGTGCGATATCTGGGCCTGTTTGGTTGAGCACAAGGTTGATATTCGGACAGGAACTGCAGAAAGACAAACGCGAAGCTCTTCCTCAACACTTCTCAATCGTTCTCGTTTGTTAACTTTTATAGCAGTCATGTTTGCAAAACTCATCTCACAAAGATAAGTTGTTGAAAATGAAAGTAATGTCAAAATAGCTTTGTTTGCCACAATAGGAAACTCTTTTGAAGTCATCACCCAAAAACGTTCCAAAGGTAGGTCGGAAAATCTTAATCTTTACGAGCGATCTTGTCGAAGTTGAACAAATTCCTCTTGCTCCTGGAAAGTCATTACTGTTTCAAATGCTGTTGCTGAGCTGTAAGGATCCCTGACCCAGTCAAAGCATTCAGTGGTAATTGAAGGGAAATGAAAAGGAAATTTCTCCTGAAGAGTTTTCAAATGTTTTTGTATTGTCTCACATAGAGCAGCAGTGTTCACGTTTGTTTGACATTTTTGGGTAAGTGGAAACATATCAAGAACTGAATTTTTGACATATTGCTGCCAAAGCACCAACTTTGAACGAAATCCATTTATTTTGTCTGTAGGCCTACTGGTCAGAAAATTTTCATTTTGACCTTGCATCCGGGTGTTCAATTCATTTAACTCTTTCGCTCCCGCGATCATCGATTGATGATCTCGTGTTTTCAGTGTTTCCCTCAAATTTTGTTAAATTGAGTTACAAAATCAGTTTACTAAAAAATCGATTTGTGACTTTATTTTTCATCCAATTTTCATAAAATTTTCAAACGATCACGCTTATTTACTCACGCATCGAAAGTTGTTTAATTTGTGCCCTAATTCTTGGATTTTTATACCCAAACAGGGTTAAAAAGACCAAGAATCCAGTTGCAGACGACAAAATCGGCCAAATTCTCAGCACGTGCCAACTACGCTAAAATCAAATTGAGATTACATCTTTACCACAATACCAAACCCTTCATCATTAACACAGTCTGAAAACTACTCTTTTGGGGCATCATTTGACAAAATTTCAAGCGATAATGATAAATTTTACTTAATTGAATTTCTAAAGTTTTTAGGGGTCTCAAAACCCCCCCAAACAAATTTGAATGGTAAGTAGATACAAGTAAATTTATTTTGTGCGTAAAATATATGATATGTTGCTAAATACCGGTCTCATTTGAAAGCTTTGGAAATTTGCTTTCCAGCAATATATAACTTTAAATAGTTTAGACTAAGTGGTATATGATATTTACTGATCAAAAATGAGTACTGTACATCATGTCAGTTCAAAACCCTCCAAAATTTTTTGACTTACCTTCACTAAATTGTAATTTTTAGAAAAACTACATCCTATAAAACGAAAAAATAAATTGCAAATGTTTCACCACTAAAGTCATTTTGTATCAAATTTCCAAGGAGACAAAAAGTGAAATACAAGTTTAAAAGCTAGCAGAAGTTTGACTTTTCTAAATCAAAGTTTGCTGTATCCCCTTTGTTTCTCAAGAAATGGGAAGGGTGTAAACAAGCGGCTGTTTCATTATCAGTGACAGCATATTCTATTTAAACTTGATATTTTCTGAATCTTGAAGAAATTCCCTGTTCAAAAATACCTAATGTTACATGGTTTAGGCTAACCTCTAGCAGATAATAACTGATCATATTTTAGGTACTGAATTTAACTACCAAAATGTGGTACCGGTCGGTACCGGTCAAAAAAAGGTCATGTGCCTCAGAAAATTGCAAATTGTAGAAAACCTAGGCTCTTAGGTAAGTTTTGATTGATGTATCGTGAAAGCTTATTTCCTTAGCATCATTTTGCGACCATTTCTAAAAAAATTGGTAGAAAATAAAATCTGTAGTGATCTTTGAGGTGAGGGTACCTCTTTAATTTTGAAGACAACTACCCCCCCAGTTGGGGGGTTCATTTGCATAAAATTTGCATATTCAAAAAAAAATTTTTTTTCCATTTGAAATCCTCAAGAAATGTAGATTTCAACAATATATCACACTTAATGTAGAAGTAGACAGCTGAGTAATGATTTACAAACAAACTTGAGGTACATAATTATGATTGATTATGACAGTTTTTCGCGCTGCCACCTTACGGACATTATTTTTCGCTTTTCACGCGGGAGGAAAAGAGTTAAATGTTGAAAAATGTCAGCCATGTACGCTAACTTTGCACAACAATCATCACTTACCAGCAGGTTTGCCTCACGAAAGCCTTCATTAGTTAAAAATATATTTAGCTCATTTTTCAAATGATATACACGAGCTAAGACTTTTCCCCGTGACAACCATCTGACTTCCGTGTGAAGCAGTAAAGCTGTATATTCTGCTCCCATTTCTTCGCATAAAGCATGGAATATGCGACTTTTTAGTGGTCTTGTCTTGACAAAATTAACCATCCTCACCACAGCATTAAGCACAGAAGTTAGATCTGCTGGCAAAGTTTTTGCAACTAAGGCCTCTCGGTGTAAAAAGCAGTGTGTATGTATGACAGCTGGGTTTTTCTCTTTAACTCTGCTAACAAATCCTTTGTGACGTCCGACCATGGCTGCTACTCCATCTGTACAGACACATATACATTTCTTCCATTCAAGTCCTCCTTGTTCAAAATAATCTGATGTACCTGGAAATATCTCTTCCCCAGCTGTGTTCTTAGGCAGTCTCTTGCAAAACAAAAAGTTTTCTCTGATGCAATCTTCATCCACAAAACGTACGTTTGCCAAGAGTTGAGCATGTCCACTGATGTCTGTCGACTCATCAACTTGTAGTGAAAATTTTCCACTGATACGTACCTTTTCCAAAACAACTTTTTCGATGTCCACAGACATGTCTTTGATCCGCCTGGCAATTGTGTTATCTGAGAGGGGAATTTTACTTACTTCTTTAACTGCGTCAGGACCAAGCATGTCATTTACAATAATCTTACAAGCCGGTAGTATTATTTTTTCTGCTGCAGTATGTGGCTGCTTTGACTTAGCCACGAGCTCAGCTACAAGGTAGCTCACTTTTTGAGCTTTTTCGGATACTGTTGTTAATCGTTTCATGAAATTCGCTTGCTCTTTATTGTCTTTACAGAGGCGAACAAAATAATCTTTTTTCTTGTTCTCAAATGATGGATGGTTTGATTCAAAATGACGCTTCAGCTTGGCTGGAACCATGGCACTGTTGCACAGCCTCTTCCCACATATCAAACATAATGGGATCGGGGCACTCGGATCACCACAAAACGTAAATCCAAACGAAAGGTAATCATCACTGTATTGTCTCATTACCAGTTTCGCTTTCTTTTGATTGTTACCAGCACTAGCCTCTTCATTTTGCATTTTCTTTTCAAATATCTATCCATTAGTCTGTTTAAACTTTAACCCTAAAAACAAATATTCGAACAGTTTGCGGTTTATTTGTAGCACTGTTGAAGTAATAAGTTCCAGTACTGTAAACTTACTCTGAAGCTTACATATTCACTACTGTAAGGCACGCTAAGCTCACACTCAAATAGTTACTACAGTACTCCATTGTACTGAAGCAACAGCAGGCCCACGCAGTTAAATTACTATTATTACACACGAATGAATGAAACAAATCAGGTTGACTATAGTAGCAATGAATGAAACAAAACTAATTACTTTCATAAAAAAAACATACTTACGCTCATTGCATTAAACTAGTGATTTTCGACCGGTGTTCTATAATCTATTGAACACTAGTCAAACTTATCAAATTTCCTGCGGAACACCTGATGATCCGTCATGGAACACCGGTTGAAAATCACTGGTCTAGGATAAGGGACCCTAGAGCGCCTTCCTTGCAACAGCCGAGTGCGCAATTTTATCGCAAATCGTTAGGTGCTCCTAAAAAAGTTTTGCTCAAATGTCAATATCGTTTAGCCTTGATCTTGCATTGCGCAAGTGCGCAGTATGTTCTCCCCTTCACTGCCTTTGTATGCGTGCAGCAAAATTATTACAAAATCTCAAAAATACAAAAGACAACACCAAAAAATTATAACGTGCAAATTCTTTTAATCACAAAATTTAAAAATAAAACAATTGAAACCAATAAGTTGTACAAAAATTATACTACAGTATTACGGTAAAAGACAAAATTTTTTGCCCACTATTTAAACTAAACTCTTTATTAACGTATGTTCATAGGCTGGCTTTCAACGGCATTAACAAATAATCAGCATTTTTCTAATGTATGAGTTTAACACCGAGACAATCTTAATAGAAAAACGAAAATACAAAAGCTCTTACAAAAAGTCATTAACTGCGAATTCTATACAGTAAAGCATAATTTGAAGCCAAAATATCTAAAGCCATTACTAGACATTAGTAATTAAAACATTAGACACCGCTAGATATCTAAAGATATTAGATTACACAGAAGACAAATTACTTGCCCACTACCTAATATAAACTCTTTATCATGTACCGTATTTAAAAAGTATCGTAAGATGGCAAACTGCAACACCTGAAACACGCACGCAGCGATTTTTTCTTTTCCAGTTTTTCACAATGGTCAACAACCATCTGGCTATTGCATGCTGGCCCATTTGGTCGCTTTGAACACGAATAGGTCATTGGTTACAAGCATGCTCTCCTTGATTATCTACTTTTCGCAGATTACTTCTAATATCAACGCACTTATAATGAAAAACTGATTTGTCCGAAAAGGTTCGGTGCTTCTACTTTTTCGCTGATAAGCACCTATATCAGTGGTTCCCAACCTATTTAATGGCCTGCACCCCTAAATTGTTATAATATGTTCTCGCACCCCTAAAATATCTTAATATGTTCTCGCGCCCCTATAGTGTTTTAACATGTGAAGAATAAGGCCATGCACTAGGCATGCTTTAATTAGAGTCTAATTCCGCAGTTTCCATGCAGGCAAATTCCGCAGTTTTCTCACCATTATTACAGAGGTGATCTCCAAAAAAAAAGGTCATCACCGATCTCGCATCGTTTCGAGCTGAATTGAAGGCCGCGCATTAGGCATGCTGTAATTAGACGATGATTGTGCAGAACTATTAGCACATGATGAACTGAGCATGACAAGACAAAAGTGCAACACAAAAATCTGAATGACCATCTCGCACCCCCTGAGACGCTCCCTTGCACCCCCAAGGGGTGCGAGCACCCCTGGTTGGGAACCCCTGACCTATATTATAAGAATACAGTTGTGTAGTTAGCCATCTTATGGTGCTCTAATTTCTTCAACTTTGCACTTCCTTAAGTCTATTAATCATGTTTATAAAGTAGTTTTAACTGGTATCAACAATTAAATAACATCTCTGAGGAATAGGTGTTCAACACCAAAATAATCTCTATAAAAATCTAGTAAATATCTAAAGCATGACAGTCAAATAAAATTTCTATACAACGAGTGCTGTTTTGGGTACCCGAGCTGTTCTTGCAAATGGAAAATAAGTCTTACAACAAGGGACAAGTCGTAGCTGGGAAGCTGAGTGCATTTTACCCCTGAAAAGTCACAAGCTACAGTTTTAAGGTCTGAGTGTGAACAATCCCATGAAGTAGAGGTAAGACAGCGATTTTTAGAATGTGCTGAGTTTTAGTTGGTTCTCTACTGATTGAGATAGACTAAAAAGGTGTGAATCAAAAAAGCGAAAAATCCTGGAAAAGTTTAATGACCTGTTTTCTACACTCGGTGTCCTGAAACTAAGCATTTTCTACGTCATATCGCCTTTTTCGACGTGCATCTTCATTGCAAATGAACACTTCAACAAGAGCTTTTCGAAATCGCCGGTTTCGCACACTGTATATTATGCAGTTGGTGAAAGAATTGGAAAGGAATAAACGAATGAAGATATACTCAAGGGAATCGTAAACGTACGCTTCATGAGATGAGTAAGTTTCGGGATAATGAAATGGGTCAATATTCCTGAAAAAAAACAAGAAACAATAGTGTAAAACTAGCGTACAATTAATTATTCCACCGGCAAAGATCTTCTAAGTCCCCAACTACTGCTCTTTCGAGAATCAAGAGGAGCAGCCACCATTGAAGTCTTTTTTACATGTACTCGTTCCTACTACGCTGTCCGACGACAAGCTTTGACCGAGTCAAGTTGTATATCTTGAATCGATTTTTTTTTGTAATAAAAAATGATTGCTATTGGAATATTGGAACAGATCCACATCTAGCTTTCGGGAGTGCTGGCTTTGACAGCTTGCAATTGGACAGACGTACTTTAAAGAAGTTTCCTAGCTTCAAACATTGACCATCGCTGATTATTGCCTCAAATAATCTGGCCCCACACAAGTGAGCAATGTAAGCGTTGGAACTTTCGTTAAGGCCAACCGGGAACTCTACAGCCTTATCACAAACAAGCTTTCACAGGAACTACCACCTCCGGACTTCTGCTGTGTTGATAAGGCACACCAAGACTTCAGGAATACCATCTTTGCAGCAGCAAAAATATCAATTCTACGAGGTCGTAGGAATAACTACAGGCCGCGCTCAGATGAAGAGTGCAAGCACTTATACTAGGTTTTTCTTCAGGCAGGACAGGATGAGGCAACTAGCACAACTGCATCCACCTTGCTGTCTAGACCTAGCGAAAAACGAAAAGATCACTGGTCAGAGGCTGTCAATTCCATCGACTTCACGGACTCTAGTCGGCTGGTATGGAATACAATCAACAACTTGCCTGGCAGGATGACACACCAGTATCGCTCTTGCCCCATTTCTACCAATTCGATTGCTTTAAAGTTGATGCAGAAAGGGGTTCATAAGACGAAGGATCGCGAGTCAGCGAGACTCGTGATGCAAGAGGTGTCCCGAACTCTGAAGAATCCCAATACCTCCAAAAAAATATATCTTTGGAGATATTTCTGTAGAATTTGCCACTGCCCTTCAGCTGCTAAAGTATGGAAAAGCTACGGGCCCTGATTCTATATGCCCAGAGCAAACATTTCCATCCCGGTGCTGCTCAGAAGTCCTGGTTAAACAAGTTCCTATTTTTCTGCATGCGTTAACTTAAGCTTCTAAAACCTGAAGAAGAGCATTAGTCGTAGGTTGCTATCCCAAAGTCGAAGAGCTATAGACCTATTGATTTGTTGTGTACCCCGCATAAGATCTTGGAGAGACTCATCTCAGCGCGCGGAGAACCAATTATAAATCCGTTGCTATCGCAAGAGCAAACTGGTTTTCGACGCAAAAGTAGACCGTACACCAAGCCATCCTCCCCACTCAAGGAATTGAGAAAGTTTTTAAAAAGAAGGTCGGTAATTGGTTTGACGATCCCACAGCAGCTTACGATTCTGTGTGGCCTCACCTGCAAGCTTCTGCTGAACAAGCACATGACCTCAATGATCATGAAGCTGGTCCGCAACCGCAGTTTTACCCTTACCACCAGTTCTGGAAAGCTAAGCAGATTGCGACGTCTTAAAAATGTCGTCCTACAGGAATCAGTCCTGGCTATCGTTCCCTTTATACGCAAAAAAAGTGCGAATTTGCGAAATTATGTCCGACGGATTCGCAGTTAAAATTCAACAGTGTGTAGAAAAGTCCGGCGGTTTTTAGTAACTTTTTCCGTTTGTTAAAATTTTTGTAATTTTTGAATGCGTGGGAGTTAAATGCTGTTTAATGCGTGGGAGACAGTGAATGGGAATGAAAGGTTGGACAGCCGCTTTTTTATGGCAATGCAACGTCTCGCGTAAACATCGCCCGGCTATAACGCCACAACGAGTGACGGCGACTTAAAATATCGCGCATGCCGTCGCCAAACTTCTTTTGTATCACAAATCAACCCCAAAGCAAGTAACATAGAGTAAACCGGTCAATTTCTATCGTAGCTAAAGAGCAGTAATAGCAAGTAGCTTTCAAACTTCACTTCAACACAAGACATTAGTTTTCGAGGGAAGTTTGAATCTGGAATTGATTAATTTATGTTTTCTTTACTTTTCAACGCTACTTTCAATCGGGCTTGTTAAGATAAAAAAGCGCATAGCTCTCGGTTTCACTTTGGCGTACAAAACGCCATTTTGTAAATCAGAAATAAATAACCTCTCACTTGCTATTTATAAAAACTAAAAGTAAAAAGGGTACGATTTCTAACCAATTTTAGTTTTAAATCCCCTCCAAATTTTTTTTTAATGTAATGCAGCTGACAGCCATATGCTGTGATAGTTTACCAGCCATGATTGAACTAAGGCTTGAAACGAGAAGAAAAAATATGACGTGCAGTTTCAATTTCTTCAAACACGTTTTTTGTTGAAGTCTAGTCTTTTTTCAATTGCTGGAAAGGAAAACTTTTTCTTGACTTTTTTAGTTTATTTTGGTTGGACAACGCTTCTGAAATTTACTTTGATAACTTTTTTGAGGTCGCGCAAGAAACGAGAAAAAATATGACCGGACCACATGCCTCTGTGCATTTCGAAAATGGGCAAAATGCCAAAAACGATTTGAAACCAACAAATGAAAAAAATGCTCAAAAAAACGAGAAAATGTATAACATGGTCACATGCCTCTATGTATTTCGAAAATGGGCCAAATGCCAAAAACGCTCATGAAAACGAGAAATGTGTAACTAGGCCGCATGCCTTTATGCATTTCGAAAATGGGCCGAATTCCAAAAACGGTTGAAAAGCACTGAACTAAATAAAGAGTTTCATAATCGAAGTACGTCTGATGGGAAAATGAAGGATGTTGTTGAACGCCAACCAACATTATCGGCAAACTGTAAGCTATGCAGAGTTAGGGTAGCGTATACACTGACCAAATAGCAGTAAGCTACTGAAAGCATTTGTTTTTACTTCTTTAAAATATGTTACTAAGACTGGAGTAACTGTTTGTTCAGCAATGTCCGCCAAAACTTGTCCGGCGGTTTTCGTACATTTGCTAGCTATTTCGCACTCGCGCCGGCGGTCACGCACTTACTAAAATCTTAGAGGAAACAGTGGTCCTGGCTCCCCTCTTGTTTAATATCTACACACAAGATCTACCAGCAACAACCGCCAGAATGTTAGCATATGTTGATGATCTGGCCATCTTGCACTCCGCAAGCACCTTGTAGGCTTTGGAAGGGACGCTTATATTCAGAACATGGCAATCCTATTTTCTCATCTGCAGAAATGAAAGGTCAAGCTCAGTACAATCAAAACTATGTCAACAGCCTTCCACCTTTACAAAAAAGAGGCACAGCGTGAGCTTAAACTCCCCTGTTGAAGGGCAGAGCCTACCTTTTTGTGCCGAGCCAATTTACCAAGGCTTAAAGCTGAATTGGGCAATTACGTTTCGTCGACATTTGAAGTCACTGCGTAAGAAGTCAACAACTCACATTGGTTCTTTGTGGTGACTGGCGGGATCAAGCTGGGGTGCAAATGCCACAGTATTGCGCATCGCCGCCCTTGCCTTGGTCCACTCTACTGCTGAGTACTGCGCACCTGTTTGATGTTGCAGTGCTCATCCTTGTCTTATCAACAAGCCAATTAATGACGTTTTGCGCATAAGGGCTGTTGCTTCCGTCCCACTCCCACAAACAACCGCTTTGTTCTAGCAGGCATCCAATCGACTGAGCTTCGTCGCAAAAAAAGCCATAATGTCTCTCGCTCGCCGCACCCGGCAGCCAGAACATCTGAAGACTCGTGTCCCCATCTTGTGGAAATTTGCGGCAAATCAAATCGAGACACCCATTTGTACCTGCAGCACTGGAACTGCTGAACGATCTCGCTTAGTCAGGTACAAGTGTATCACAATGAGCGTACTACAAATGAAACATGGGGATGCGGAAAAACACTTTCCGACTCCATTCATTCGTTTCAGACGTCAATACAACACCATAGGGGGTGCACTTTGCTAGACGTGCATGGGGTGAAGCTTAATTGCTTTCGAACTGGCGTTGGGCTATTCCTATCAACAATGTAAAAATGGGGTTTGGCTCCTTTTGCGGCTTGTAAGTGTGGCAAAGAGGAGCAAACAACTGAGCACGTCATAACATAGTGTCCCTTCTACCAATTCTACCGTTTCCGAAAATATGTCTAAATCAAAAGGTTTTTCCATAAAAAAAGGAAATACATCGCTCTGGGCCTATCACACTTAATCAAATTAGCATTGAAACCCTCTCTGTAATTTCCCAGAAAGTGAACTGCTTTTAAAATGTTTTAACTGTGGCTGATATTTGGATTACCACTTTTTCCAGAAAATGCCATAGCTGCGCAAAAAGGTTTCGTTAAATGCTAATCCTGAGAAAACAACATCGCAGACTTTTCGCGGGGCTCAAGGCATGTATTTTGCTTTCTTAGAGACCATGTTTTTTACTTGGTGGTGGGGACACCAATCTAGAATTTGCATTTACAGCTAGTTCGAAATAAACAACCTCTTCCTTTAGCCTGATCTTGACTATGTTTGCGGTATGAATGTGGAAAACCATTTCTTCCCGTGCCTCAACACAAAAACCTATCTAACGCATGCAAGCTTGTAGCCTATGTCAACATACAAAGCGCTTGGTAAAGCCAGAATGACAACGACAGGCAACAGAGCCAACGTTAGTGCTCCAATCATGATAGCTAAGGTCTTGGCTAATCGTCGTTCAACGTTCATCTTATATGTAAAGGATTTTGGTGTTCCTCTGCGCTTGCTGATCTGAATAAACAGTTGTTAATGAAATATATGTAACGATGCTTTTAAGTAGGGCATAAGACAATACGGTCTTTCAGTCAGTTGCAATTCGATACATGTTGCTGTGGTGCATGTTCCACTTGCAAATTTAGTGGGAAGCATTGCACCATATTCCTTCTTTAAACCTTGACAACAAAATGAAAAAGATCTGCTTAATAAACGTATACTTCGTCCAGATTTAGGGGAGGGCAAGGTTGATCATCAAAAAAAAGTCGTCATTGCTAAAAAAGTGACGAAAAGCTTCCCACAGAAAGTCATCCTTTCTAAAAAGGAACATAAAGCTCCAACCCGAAACTGATCTCCGAAAAATGGCCGTCATTTTAAAATTGAGACCCAACAACTCCGATCACATGTAGATTTCCAAATTGAAATAAGACGTATCCCCTGTCAAACTTTAGATCTGGCGCTTTTCCCACACATCCCTTTCAATTATTCTCGAAAGAACATTGATCGTAACCCAGAGTAAGAGCCTAATACGACCGTCACACAGCATGAAATACAATGTAACGTTCACGAAATAATTTGCCTGCAACTCATCAAAACACGCCTCGAAATTGCGAGTAGTGGCGGTTAGTATAAAGGCAGACAATATATGTCCGAACTTTACAGTAGTTGTTCGAAATTTCCCAGTTTCGACGAGAAATTTCGCTTGATTTGCTTGACATTACTTTTAACCAATCAGTTGCTAGTTGTAATCCTAGAAGAAGAAAAAATTGTAGCAAAATTGCTTTATCAAGGACACAGAAAAAAGTTATCGTGAACGGATGCGCAGAAACAAAGTTTGAGAGAGAGGATGGAGATTTCACTCTTTGCTCGTCATGATGACGTCATAAACATTTTGTTCAGATAGAGCTTCACAACTTGGGACATCAGCGCTTCGTTTCTTTTTTTTGGCTACGTTCCATAGTCATGGGCACACGTAATCGTTTAATCATTATCGCCTCCACTTAGTGACAATTGAACCTTCTAGACCACGTTGCCAACTACTGGCTACTTCAGCTTGTTGGTCAGTACAAATTTGCCTGGATTCTTAAGCATACTAATATGCATTTTTGCCTGGATACATTTAGTTTGACCTAAAAATTTCACGGAAGAAACCAAAACGCTTTGACTTAGTTTCATTCGAAATCAAATATTTTAGATTGTTTGTGGCATTGTTCTAAAATCAAATCAAATTCTCTTATCACTCAAACGAAATTTCCCTGGGTACATTGTGTAAAAATACTGCAGTACTTACGCCCGATTTATGCAACATTGAGCTTATCGATCTCGTGTTGATGCGACTGGATTTCTTTTTATCTTTCCTGCAACAAACATTATCATGTTCAAAATTCTGGTTGTCGAAAAGGCATTTGCAGAATACCATGTACAAGGTCACGGTTAACTCAAGCTGTTGCAGAGAGACATAGATTAAAAATGCTGATCGTTTGAGGTATATGATTAGAAGGTTCTGTCTTGTGGTTTGCACCAAAGATGCAAGAAGAACACTAACAACTTTTGATTATTGTTGCACAACCTTGAACTTTCTGCTAATAAAAGGAATAAAGATTCCTCGGAGCATCGAGTAATGTATTTTAAATATCCGAACTCCGGAAAAGTTTTTGTCGGCTAGACCTTCACATAGAACAAAATGTTATTAGACCCGATTCGGAGTTACCAGCACTGCATGCTCAATACATTTCTACCACAAAGAACGCCACTAAAGGAGGATAAATTGCTCCCAAGCACCCTCCCAAAACATAGCAACGCAATATTATCGTCTGGTGTAAACGTACCACCATCTAATCATTACAGCCTTATAGCGAAGCTTCATTCTATTCAGTCGTAGACCTAGTCAGGAGAGGCGAAAAGAGTCATGCTTTCTTTTTAATTTTTGGAAAGCTCGCATACTTGAGATGAAAGCATCTTTTTGAAAAATCACTCAAAAATAAGATGAGGATCTTGTTTTCCTGGTCACCACCTACTACTTGGTCACATTGCCGACTAGCGTGGTCCAGAGTTGCAGTGGACCGGCTATTAACCACCTTTAAATTTACGACAAATGGCAAAAAGGATGTTACGAATTGTGTAAAACCTCCATGTAACCAAAGAAGGCAGCAAGCAGAGGTAATCAGTAACGAAGTAGTCCTACTTAGGTAAACTACGTACGTAGGTTTTTCAATAACAAGCAGGTTGACTTGAGTAGTTTCAGTTTTTACTATTTCTACTCTTACTTGAATAGATTTAGTAGGAAGTAACGCTACTTGGGTAATTGCAACTTTTACTTAAGTAGATGTTAAAATTCTGACGTTTGTTGAATAGAAATGCAGTATGCTGGCACAAAAAACAGCTTGGAATTCCAGTCTTTATTTTGTGCATTTGCGCAAGCCCTCGATTGAAGTAGGCCATTCTTGGTTCGAACTTAGGAAACCAACTGGTAGACCAAATTCTGTTTAATGTTAACCATGTAACGTGCCTGAATTACTACCAATGGGTCGTTATTTCGTACCTTATGATTGTAAAAAGTTTTTGGGGCCAAAAATATATTCAAATAACAACTAGTGTTTAATTTTTGAACAGTTGTTTAGTGGTACAAAATTTCAAAAAACTTTGAATAAATCTTTGGAGGACGTATTCACAGCACTCTTTTTAATGCAATGACTGAAAACGTGCACGTTTTTATTTATTGGACTCAAAACTCTGCACGTGACCGGTAAACTGCAAGCATACCTCCTGGAAATAGTTGACACACCACTGGTGGTACGCGTACCACAGTTTAAGAACGATTGGTTCAGAAGTAAAAGTACATTTGTCTTACCGAGTCGCTCACGTTTTAATATCTTTAACTGTTAACAAATGTTGTATCAAAGGCATAAGACAAGAATCAAAAAATATTTACTAGAGGAAGTAGCAACTTTGAGGATAATTAACCAAACTTTACCAAGTTTTTTCAAAAGGAAGAGTTATCAACATTAATTAAGGTAACCCTTTTCGACAGTCTTCAAAAATGCTATGACCATCTGAAATTGCATTTCTCGGAGTAGACCCTTTTCCTACAAAGATGCGATTGCTTGCACCTTAAGGCCCGTTTACAGCGGTAATTAACAAATCGTATTCTCCGTTTGTTTTATGTTTTTGTCGTTACGATTCGTTTATTCCAATTACAAGTGCGCTTGTATTTCATGTTATATCAGACAGCGATTAAACTTTTTGATACAAGTAGTCAACCTCGCACTCAACGCTGAGTCGAAATTTGTAAGCGACTTGTAAGTGGCCGTAACGAATCGTAACGACGAAAAAGATAATAAAACAAACAAAGGATACAATTTGTTAATTATTGCTGTAAACTGGGTTTTACCCACGAATCTTTAACTTACTCGGTAATATGAATTTTGCTATACATAGGCAGAGATTTGTAACTTCAAAAATCCATTCGCACATCTTGTGTGATACAAGCACACCCAGTGGAGAAGCACAGATTAAGAAAGATAAAGGATAAAACTGCCGAAAAATGAAACTATTTTCTAATTTTACTACCTAAGTAGTCTAATGCGCAATTACTTTTTACGATTACTCAAGTAAAAATTTATGTCATTGCTTTTTACCTTTACTTGAGTATTTTTTTGAGTAAAAAGCATTATTTCATCTTAAGTAAATTTTTAGGCTATGTTGACCACCTCTGTCAACAAGACGCAATATGCTTTGATAGAACTTTTTAACAACTGTGTGCAATTGTCTGGATCTATTGCTATATTCAAAAATAGCCGCAAAGTGAGACAAAAAATGATTCAGTACATTGTGACGTCACACACCTTTGTGATTGTATTGTCTGAACTCTTCTGGTTGCTCATCTCTGCAATCGCACCCTTAAATGTATCTCGTTGAAAACCCTTTTATTTAAAGCCTCATTTAAGGCATTCAAACCCAAAACACCGGACTTCTATCCTCAACAAAACCATCCTTTATGTCACCACCTTCCTAAAGTGTCAAGTAATCACTCTTAATTAAATATCTCCTTCAATTTGATCTTTGTTAATTATTTTTGTAGAAATTATCCATTGACGACTCCCTCCACCACTGAATTCATTTCGCAACCGCTGTCTTGCCCAGATCTCAGGGTTTCGGAAAACAAATTGTATAAGTATAGTTGTAGAATACGTAAGCAGCCGCAGATTGTTTGCAAGGCGAAATGAAATGACAGGAAATAGCAAATCGCAATCCCCTCAGTGTGTAGGGGTGGCGAACCTACGGCACCGTGCCAGAGCCGCAAAATTTTCCTGGCGCGGCGCTTTGCTGTGATTAGTTATACAGTAGACGCCGCTTAACATGACCACCTTGGGACCAGGCCATTTTGGTCATAATATCCGAATGGTTATAAAAACCGAAGCCGCCATAACAGCTCCTGAATCGACGCCGTAAGCCACAAGAAGTCCAAACACCGTCAAATTCATCGTTTACCCGAAGTAACAGTGTGACGTTGGCAGTAAAACAAAGTACAGCACTTTAACACTACAAGTGACGGTAAAATTTAGTACAGTGTGTAACAATATGTTGAAAAGGCGAAGTTATAAGTGCGTGGCGGGAAAAAATACTGTACTGTAACAAGAAAGATGGAGAAAATGTTGATCATACTATCCGAAATTTGTTCATATTAAACGGAGAATTTGAAATGGAGAAATTCCGGACCGTACCAAATTGGTCATAATAAGCGGCTGGTCATATTATCCGTGGTCATAATAAGCGGCGCCTACTGTATTCAAAATCAAATTACTCAAACTTTATAAATTTTATTAGCCACTCTTCGTAACGGCCGAAAATTAATAAAGCTGCCACGGTGCAAAATAGCAGTAGGCTCTAATTTAGAATATACTCGTAGTGTTTCATATCAATCAATCTTGCTTTTCTTTACTCGCTCACCACCAGACGATTTTTTTTTGTTTCGACTTGGTTACCGGTACGCAATTTGCTTATCAACCAGTTGTAGCCACTGATTTTTTTGCCAGTAGATATGACATAACAATTTGACTTACTCCTTTGTGCAAATTAAGTGAAACAATAAGCTCAGATTTTTCAAAAATTTTGCATAGTTACGTTTCTACGCAAGAGAAGAGTATAAATGACTTGATTTGTAAAGTTTTTCCAACCGTATGTTAATTTTATCTGTTTCTGATGTAACAAAAAGTTAATGACGTAATAATTCTTTTTTACGATGACGATCCTGATTGTCATAACTTTCCTAATTGTTGTTGCCATTGCAGCATTTGCAACCAGTCATTTGAATGTTAAACAGTTGTGATTCAGACGCTGCGAACAACGGATGTTACTCCTAGAAAACGCGCGAGTATTTTTACTTCGACTGAAAACACGGAAAAGAAATGTAGGAAGATTGCAGAAAATGTAGGTGTCATTATTGCTACCATTAGTTGTGTAGTCAAAATGAAAAGATAAATTGGGGCTGTACTTCACAGCGCAAAGGTAAATGCAGTCAAAAGAGGAGAACCACCTCTAAAAATGATATTTACCCGGTAAGAAAGTGTGAAAAACCCAAGAAAAACAGGTGAGGCCATAGAAACTACCTTGAGAAAAAAGAATTAAAAGTTAGCTTCTCTACAGTTCGAAGGAGCTCCTTGGAGATCGGCCAGAAGGTCTACCTTCCTGTAAATAAGCAGCTTCCGACCAAGGCTATAAAAGCAAAACGCAAGAAATAAAGATTGAAATACAAAACTGGACCCCAGAAGACTGGAGAAACGTAATTTTTAAAGATTAAACCCATATGTTTGTCAAATGACAAAAAAGTCAGCATGCTAGGAGGTGACCTAAAGAAAAGCTTTGCAAAGCCCACATTTACCAGAGCGTAAAATACCCCCAAAAAGAATGTTTTGAGGATGGTAAAGCTAACATGGCATTGGTACCTTGCACTCAGTTGAGAACATAATGCGCTCGCCGCAATAGATTGAACGTCTCAGAAGAGAGTTAATCCAGAGCTGAATCGGTTGTGTCCAGATGGATCAGGGGTGTTTCAGCAAGATTTGGCCCCATAGCACATCTCAAAATAAGTCTAAAAAGTTTTTAATGAAGCTCATAAGCCCATATCAATGTGATGGAATTGCCGGGTAACTCTCCTAATTTAAACCCAATCAAAAACTTGTGGTCTAAATGCAAGCAAAGACTTCGTGCTATAGACTGTGTAACAAAAGAAAAGCTGATTCAGTCCCACATTCAAGTGTGGTACAAGGACCCACAAATATTACAAGATTATTCAAAATTAGCCGATTCAATGCCAAAACGCATCAAAATGCTCCTTAAGAATCGTGGAGATCGCATGTACTAATTCGCGTACAGTGTTTGAATATTATTTGAATTAAACATTTCAAAGAAACGACTTTTTGTTGTTTCCGGGTTTGTTTCAATTAATTGGGACAAGGGTGCAATTACGTAAACTAATACTTGCGAAAATTTCTTGTGGTCTAGAGCAGTGGTTCTCAACTTTTTGATGTCATGGACCACTTTTCGCCGAGACTTTGTTTTGGGGCCCACTTCAAGAAAAATTTCTTTCAGAACAATCATTTATTCCAGGAAGGAAGTTGCTACGAAACGAAAGAGTGTAAAGTTTGTAGTGCATTTTTAGCTTTCGTAATTCACAATTTTTTCCAAAAAAATCTTTAATTTATGGCAGAGCGTTTCGCGGCCCACTTGAAGGACCTTCGCGGCCCATCGGTTGAGAAGCACTGGTCTAGAGCGTTCTTTATTAAACGAATTTTTTTTTTGTTTGCATTGATATTATGCAGCGGCGGACCAAGTTTAGAAAGCGATCATAGAGATAGAGAAGCTGGGTAAAGTGCAGAATCCTTTATTTGAGTTGCGTTTTTGAGAGAGTGCAGTATCTATTGTGACTAAGAATACAGCTCCAGACCACGGTGCTAAATGTGTATTTAAGTCAGTGTACTCAATATTTTATATAAAAATGAGATGGGGGATTGATGTTTGCTAAAATTTGATATAAATTTTGAAATAAACTGAGGTGAGTCGAGTGAAAGTAAGAAGCAAAAGTTGTCAGCATCCAGAGTTACGAGACTGAAGAGTGTGGCATGATTAGCAGAAAAGATTTAGCAGGGTTTTCTATGTAATCCAATAAAGCTGTGTGTATGACATCACCAGTAAAAGAATTATAAACCAAACTATAAACTCCTGCTAGAAAAAAAACAACAGAAAAAAAAAGTCATTTCTCAGGCAACTAAACAACGAAAAATTCAGTTAACAAGTCCAATCAATTCTATGGACAGTTGTTCAGATTAATGATGTCACACGAAATTGCTTAATACGGAAGATCTTCTAACAATGGAGAACATACTAAAAAAAGCATGGGTTGAATGTGTGCCGGTTCTATCTGAAGATTAAAAAAAACAAAAAGTCATCCAAAAAACACAACTTGAAATCATATTGGGACAAAATAGATTGTGGCTTTTTAATGCCTTCACCGTAGATACTTCTACATCTATGCCTAAGAAAGTTAAAGTTATACCTACGTTTTGACATTTTAATTACTGTAATAGTTCAAAAATTTCGACAAAAGATTTAAAACTATTATCTTCACAATACTTCTAATAATCTGCAATTAGTCTCTTTGCTATTGCAACCTGTCACAAATTGCTAAGCACCATCGCACCAGTAAAAAGTAAACATACAAATTGGTGAATAATTATTGACGAACAATGCGGGATTGTCCTAGATAATTCGATGTAACAATGTCTTTTTCTGGGTGCAAAGCTAAAAATATACCTGTGGCACATCCGTGAGATTTTCGCGACCCACATCTGGGTCGTGGCTCATGCTTTGAGAAACGGTGCCGGGCACTCTAGAGTGCAACAGTGAGGTTCTCAATTTTTTCTCTCTCCATAGACTACGGGGTTCCGTAAAATTGAAGTTTTTGATGAAGGAATGTCATGTTGAGTCTAAGTAAAAACTAGCACTTTACTAGCCAACTCAATAAAATTTCCACTTCTTTTATGATTTATAGTGACTTCATAACCACTAATTATTTATGAAAATGGTTCTCGTTAGTTTTTTAAGGTGACCGTAAAAATGTGGTTAAGGGTTCTTTCAGGAGATATCAACAACATGACTCTCAGAACAAAGTTTTCTTTTTAATTTAGGGATCATTGGCGACGCAGCAAGCGATTTTGTGTTTGGCTACCTTTCTAAGCTTAACTCTTCTGAAACTACTGGACGTACAATCATGAAGCTTAGTATGATTAATCAATTCCGAAGTAAGTGTCATAATGCATGTGAAGACGTCACAAACAAAAACGCTTTTTTCAAAATCGCATTTTTTACAGAGGAATGCCATTTTGATCTTAACTAAAAGCGAGCACTACACTTGCCAACTTGAAAGCAATTTCACTTTCTAACATGATGACGTCATAATTAAAAATTTTTTGTAAAAATGGTTTCAAAAAATGCTCACAGTAGAAATCGCGGTTAATAAATTTTTCGGTGGATATCACCACCATCACTTCCACAATAAAGTTACTTAAATTAAGAATTGCTTTCGAGGTAACAAGCAATTTTGCATTTAATCGCCTTTTTAAGCTAATGGTTCTGAAAATACTGGACATACACAGTCCAAACTTGGCATCAACTATTACCACGCCAAGATAAGGGTGATAAGCAGGTTGATGACATTAAGATTACGTCGCAATTGAAGATAGATTTCTTTAAATTGCATTTTTTGACGAAGAGCGATTTTTGCTTGAACATAAGCTAGCGCCTAACTGGCCAACTTGAACGAATTTCATGTTTTTAGGAACTGAGAAGCCGTCATAATTGAACATTAATTCTAAAATTTGTTTTCTTAATCATTTTCTCAAACAGTACTGATCGTAGAAACGCAGTTTTGAAAACATTTTTCGAAGATATTAAACAACATGTTTCCGCTAAGAGCAATTTTCTAACACAGTGGTTCTTAACCGGGGGGCACGCCTCCTCTGGGGGGGGGGGGGGGGGGGGCAAACGTAAATTTTCAAGGGGCGCGAACCCTAATGTGTTTTACAACACTTTCTTTATTAATTTTGAGACTAACGTTTTCTCATTTATTGTATGGTTGTCAGTGCTTAAATACTGTCTGAAATATTATTGTGAGCAATTGTACCCTACCATTATATGGTAATCCTGTTTCGTAAACTGAATAATGTATAATGCTATAAAACAACTAAAATAGTAATCGTGTTTACTTCATTTTGTTAATTTAGCAGTTGAAAATCTACATTGTAGAGTAGACTGTAGCCTGCCACGTCATGAAAAATTCAGTCAGTGAAAAATCTGAATGGATTAGGGCAACTATTAGTTAGTTTGTTGAAGTGGTAGAGTGGTATATGTAACCTTCGCAAAGCAATCTAGAACAGACCTAATCTTACAATTGACTAGGTTTATGTTTTTATCATGTTGCAGTGCCTGCGTAGCTAAGTAATAAATGTAATAATCGAAATGGCGGGAAAAAAAAAGTATGTTGATAAAATGCAATCAAAACACTACTTTTGAATTAACTTATAAAGTTGGGGAGCGTAAAGCGGGGAACCGTCGCTCAAGGGAGGCGCGGTACCAAAAAAAGATTAAGAACCGCTGTTCTAAGACCTTGCGCTGTATCAAGATGCCACAAGCGATTATTTGCTTAAGTATTTTTAAACAAACTTTTTTGTCCGTGGCAAATCCTATTTAACAATATTGTACTGTTACCCATAATCTTAAATGACATCACAATGGTGTTGTAATACAGCATATAAACAGCACCGCATAGTGAGTATAGCAGCAGGCAGCAAAATTAGCAATGTCATTGTGATAGCAAACACCAGTAGAAAAGCCCATTACTGATATTTGTAATCGATAAGCTCTTTATACGGGTACGTAAGACTAACCTTCATTTAAAAGTAAGGAGGTTAGGATTAGGGGCAAAGTTAAATGCAAAAAAATTCCAAGTTTAAGAAAAGATCAAAACAAAACAACAATATCATCATTTTGTTAACCTGAATTTAGAGGCAACGTTTTTGTTTGAAAATACCCTAATAGACGCCTATTCGAATAGGGTGTATGACTTGGGGAAAAGACATGACACTTTTTACACACTATGGCCGAATTGAAGCAAACGGTGCAGCCAAAGAACTTAATATCACCAATAAAAATACAAAAAAGGCCCACCAAATCGTCGAATATGCCTATCACAGGTTGACCATCACTAATCCGGAATCGGTCATCCTGCACTAATTTGACCTAGAAAGCAGTACCTGTACTGTAATTTCAAATTTCCCAGGTCACCGGGGAAACATTTTTGGGAATTTCATATTTCATTAACATTTCACTTGTCTTTTCTTTATTAACCGACTTGTACTGATTCAGAGGATATTTTAATTTTAAGATGAGGTGGTTAGCAACTGGGTTTGTGTATTCTAAGATAATAAATGGCTAATTCGGCACCCTCTAGGTCCGAATGATTCCGATTGGTGATGGTCAATCTGTACTAAATAGCTCATTTCTTTAATTGTCAAATGACCATCATTTGGGCGTCGTCATTGCTTTTTTTACCGTGTTTCTATCCCCTGCACTTCCTTACAATTTTTCGAGATATGAATAGCAGTTTGTGTCGTCATACTTTCTTTGTAAGTATTTCCGGTCTTGCTTAATAGACTAAGATGATCACCATCACGTGTACAGGAACTATGGCCTATATTTTCTACAACTTTTCATTGCTGCTCTCGCAAATGTCTGTAAGGTGAAGCTAGCACGGCTGCCTTAATTGATACGTTCAGAATTGGGCATGTGATGGCATGCCCTGCCTGGGTAAAATCGCACCATGCTTAGGAGAAACTTTTTTTTTGGTTGTTATTAGCTTTATAGAGCTATTGGGATCAAACCTAAACATTTGGGAAAAAGCAAGGGCCCTTTTAACTCCTTCGAACACGCCTAAGCAGGGAAAAACGAATGTGCAACATAATGCGTAGCCAGTAAAGACTCGAAAAAGTTTAAGAGAAAATCAAAAGAAAACAATGTCACTGTGTGAAATCGCACCACATGGAAGACATTTCTGCTATTTTGCTTTAAAATTGCTTAATATCACAATGTGCTCCCTACTTCCAAACTGAGGGAAACGCAAGGTTCCCCTTGGGTTCACGTGAGCAATGAATGGAGCATACAGGCCTAAGGCGTAATCAAAACCTTGAAATGAGAAATGCTAGGAGGAAAAGGAGCGCACAAAGTCGTGAAAGTCGGAAGTGCTGGAAAAACATTAATTTTTTGTTAACGTTGATACAAGTGCCCGATGGATGCAGCCTGCTTTACCGGCCAAGTCGGTATTCTCAATCCCGACGTTACTGATAGGGACCCTGGGTGACGCCTGCAGAGCCGGTTAGTACTATATAAAGCACAATTGTGTGTGTGTGTGTGTCTTTGAACTTCTCCAAAACCACTGGGCGCACAAAGATGAAAATAAATGCGGTTGTTCACCACTCCGAATTGAGTGCCATAAAAGAGTTGATGACGTCACAATTGGAGATTATTTTTACGTTTGCATCTCTTGACGCAGAAAGGCATTAGTTTATTTAAACGAAACCCAGCGCCTGACTTGCCAACTTCACCGTTTGAGGAAATAAGATGACGTCGTAATGAATAATTGATAATAAAACTTTTTGTTTTCTTCATATTCTCTGAAAATGCTGACCGCAGAAACGCGAATGAGCACTTTTTTGGGAGATAATAACAAAATGCTTCCGACAAAAATGATTTGTCAACAATACAGGTTTAACGATGACACAACCAGCAGTTACGCGTTTCAGGACCTTTTAAGCATGATACTCTTCCTTGTTTTGCTTGAACGCTTCGAAACAGCTTTGTTTCGTCACCATATTGAGCGGCACCACTTCAGTGAAAACGGCCACACGCAGTAGCTACACTTGTTACTTACAGCCATTTTGTAAGCAAACATAAATAGTATAGACTGTTACTAAAATGACGCCTGTTGAACTACAAAGATATACCACAGCTTCATTATACGGGTTTAAATTTGTTTCATTAATATTGCAATGGCAAGTACAAAAATGATAATAACTACCCTATAGATGAACTCTACTTTAGAACACCTAGGTAGTGTAGTCACGTCGCGCCCCTGAGACTCTTAACCCCTAAGGTATTTTTGTCACGTTTAGCGAAGTGGGACAAAATGCCGAATTTTAATGCAAAATCTTGCAGGATTTAGCTCAAAATATTCTTCTCTTTAGCACAAAGAAATTGTAGGTGGGTTATTCACTTAAGTCATAACCTAACTTATTGTAATAACAACTGTAGATGCTGGACTGTGAGCTACGGGTCACTTCGCCCTCCCCTGGTTTCATTTGTGCCAGGAGCAAGGAACATGTGCGCAGCCAGAAACTTTAAGTTTTATAACTACGAAGTCAATTATCAAAAAGTTGTCAGCAGTAAGCCTACTAATTCGTATCTTAATTCTTACAATTATATCGATTACTTCAGAGTCCTTCCACAACTTTGAATTTAGGATCCTATGCTCTTAGTCAAGTGAATGTATGAAAGTTAACTGTCGTTTGTAAGTAACTATAGTCCCAATGTATTAGTAGGCAGGTCAATTTTATGGGGATGGTTTATGAAATCCAAAGCGTGAGATGAAATCAACAGAAAAAATTACGTCAGAAGGTCTACACTCTCTGAAATCACAGTCATCCGAATATACAATCGTGCTCACGTAGGAAAGACATTTTCTTAAAACGAGGTTATTAGGCCAAGCGGGTGTCGACAGCCACACATTTGGAGGTGAAGTATAGCGCCTTTTATTCCTTGCGAGACCAAGGCCCATAAATGCAGTGAAAGAAATAAACATCACAAATGCTATTACGAGGGGATGCAACTAGGCCATCACCAAAATAACTTGCTTCTGAAATCGCGAAACAAAAAGCATTACGGTGCCCACTTTCGACTTTAACTTTATGCCCCCGTACGTATTGAAAGTAACAGATAGAATTTGAGAAATGACGGAGCGTTTGCAAGTAGAAACAGTTTTAATTTATTTGTATAGGAAAGTCGGTATTATTGACAGAGTTTATGAAATCCAAAGTTTAAGAGGAAACGAGCTTGGAAAAACATTCCAGCACGTCTACACAGTTATGTGAAATCATAGTCACCATATATACGACGGTGTCTATAGAGTTAAGACTTTTTCTTAAAAATGAGTTGTTAGGCCAACCCGCTGATCGGATGCAACACATTCGGGAGAGGTATAGCATATTTGCTCTATTCCAGGACCAAGAATAATAAGTGCAGTCAAGAAACTTGGAGTCAAAAATGTCATTACGAGGAGGGTTGCAACAAGTCCTGAAATAAACTTAACACCAAATAGTTTATTTACGTAATTGCAAAAAAGTAATTACGGCGCCACCACCAATTTTGATTTTGTGTCCCTTCACTTATTGGAAGAAATGAATAGAATTTGTGAAATGAAAAGACTTTATGAGTAAGACCAGGCTTGAATCGAAGACGATAGACGGGATTAGGGACATGGGGCAATGCCCACATTAATACCAACATTTCTTTGCTGCTTTCAGAAAGGTTACTTGGTTGAAGCCGGTGCAGCGCGCTGAACAGATAATTGTAATCTTACGTAACTCCCTGGTAGCCTTGCGGGCGACGTCAGCGAGTATTCAATAAAATATACTTCTGAAAACCGTAAACTTGTTTATAGGTCAAAGGGGGTTTCTGTGCTACTCTTTCTTTTCCACTCCTTTAACACTTTGTTGCGTGTCTGAGAGGCGCTTAATATTAATTTATTCCGTTCGAAACAACTGTTTTTCAATGTAAGATATAGTTACAACAATAGGCGACTTTGAATTTATTTGAAACTAAACTCTGCATATGACCTATGAGCCGGTAGCGATCCACGTGAGAAGAGCAGGCATACAACTAGTGGTAGGCGTGTCACAGCTTGGGAACCGCTGTGGAATGCTACCATCAATTTTCAGTTATACTTTTGCTTGGAATGCCAGGTAAGTATTATGTTTTCCGATATCAATAGAAAATAGTAATTGGATCTAGTTTTAAATCTCAGATTTGCCAACCAATTAAAAACAAAACTAAAAATTGAGTTCGAACCCATGTACTTATCAACCAGTCGAGCAATGGTCATAAGTGCATAGGCGCAGAGCATGGACTCAACCGAAGTCACCGCTCTTTCCACTTCGGCTGCCCCGTCTTCAAGGTGTAAAAGAAATGTGAAAGTTTTCTGCTTGAATTGCTTTTGGAATATTGCAATTACAAATCTAGCTTGGTATTGGCAAGTGAAACGTAGGCACCAAGACCAATGTATTTCAGCTGAGCAACATAACAAGGTAACCCATTACGTTTGTAACATATTGAATGACGAGGTATCACGTCATTGCCAATTGCAATCCAATCATGACGATCTTACAGGCAATCAAGAAATACAAAAACGATTGAAGCGATGCGTAAAAGACTTACTGGAGACCCAAAAATTAAACTTTAAATGAAGGTATTCATGTCATATCATTGCTCATTAAGAGCACAGCGCGGCTGGGCGGAAGAAAAAAAAGTGACGGGAACTCGAAAGTAGTGGAGATCTCGAGCTTCTTGAGAATTCTAAACCTGGTCCTGGTGTTCATAGACCTCCTGTTAGGCGTTCAGCAAAAGGAGTAATGTGCAGTAAAAATAAAAAACAAAAATGCATCAGTTAATACGAGCATCAAATCATGTCCTGACACTAAAAATCGTTGCACTTAAAAAGCGGCAAAAAAAAACATATTTCATTTTTTCAATTTGTGTACCCCGAAAGAAGCTTGTCGGTACGACGTAAAAAAAGTCATGCGACTATCGCTACTTACAAAAGTTATGAAAACAGTTTTGTCGCGTGTTGTTCGCAAACAACTATTTCGTTTGTTAAAAGCACGTCAACAAAGTGCTTGAGATTTGAGCGTGATAGAAAGCAGGCCTTGTTTGTTTTGCTGCAACGCAAAACGAGCTTACGATTACGCTCGAGTATCCTGCTGATGAAAATCTGTGATCTGCTCCAATAAATGACTGTTTCTTTCATTTCCGAATTTCAGTGTGCAGTGTATTAGCTTTGGTTGAAAAATTTAAAAAAGCGATAATTTTCTACGTAATCAAATTGGTGTAAGGAGAAAATACGTCGTTTTTTCCCAAATTTTTGCCTTGTAACAGTAAAATATTCATAACAACTACGTCGTTCGAGCCAACAAAGAATCCAATCTCGCTCCCCTCTCCTCGTTTCCTCCCAATTTTTTCATTGCCAAACTCCTATGAGCGACGTGTCCTGGGGTCAAATCTAGAACCTTCTAGTGTAGAGGTCACCAACACGATGCGGGGAACAGTTTGCTCACAAGTACGACAACAGCTGCCCGCAGACCGTTCTAAAAGTAGCACAGATCACCACAGAACACAGAATATGAAATTAACAATAATCTAATAAGCGCAATTCTGTCTGTGTCTGTCAGTCTGTCTTAATTCCTCCAAAACTGCTGGGCGTACAAACATCAAGCTAGTCATGATTAATCAGCTCTTTGGGTTAGTGTCATAAAGTGGTTGGTGACGTCACCATGACGTCATAACCACAGATATTTTTTTAAATCGCATTTTTGAACTAAGAAAAGTGGTTTTCGGCTTAAACGAAAGCCAGTACCTCACTTACCAACTTCAACAAGCTCTACTTCTTTAGAATTTCACATGACGTCATAATTAACAAATAATTCCAAAACTTGATTCTTGATTTTATTAATTTACTCAAAAAATACCGATCGTAGAAACGCGATTATAAGCTTTTTTGGGAGATCTTAGTAAGGTGTTTTCGATAAAATAAACTCCACAACAATAAAAGCTCGATTGGCAATCCAAAAAGAGATTTTATATTTAAACATTCTAGTCGTCCTTGCTTTTTTTTGCACGCTGAGTTCACTCTATGATGTCAGGATAGTCTTTTCGCTATCACAGATCATTATTTAATGATTTTTCAAAAATTACATTTTATAAAATCAGTTTATTTGAAAACTGAATTGTGATCTCATTGCTCAACCGATTTTCAAACTTTTTTAAATAAATTAAAGGATATTTTAAGTTAATTCCAATAATATGTTACAAATACATTTACTATTAGTTTTTATAGTAAAAAAGTTGAACTTTAAGATCTGTAGTGTAACTTTTCATTCCCCTAAAAAAGTGGTAAGCTAATCAAAAACAGATTAGTTTAATGCTGGGGTTTCCAATCAGGGGTGCTCGCACCCCCAAGGGGTACGAGGCAGAAATTTAGGGGGTGCGAGATGGTCTTTCAGATTTTTGTGTTGCATTACTGAACTGTCATGCTCGGTTTATCCTGTGGCAATTGCTCTGCACAGTCTATGTGTTTTTACAGCTTGCCCAAAGCATGGTCTTCAATTCAGCCCGACATGTAGCGGATCTCCAAAAAAAAAGGGCAACACATGCAATCCCAGCCGCGACTTCAATGTGTTGTAAATCAAGTTCAGGCAGTGGCACCTGATCGTCAGACGGCCCTCAAAAAATTATGTCCCAGGTCACATTTTGGCCCACGAGCCGCATGAATTCGTCACATGTTAAAATGTTTTGGGGGTGCGAGAACATGTTAAAATATTTTAAGGGTGCAAGAACATATTAAGATATTTTAGGGGTGCGGGCCATTACAAAGGTAGAGAACCGCTGGTTTAATGTATATAGGCTATGATGAGGTACTAACAGTCAGTGTCTTCTGAAAGCTGAAGAAATATTCTTTCCAACAATATGTTACTCTAATTACTTAACCCATATAAACCCGAATTATTATTTTTTAATTATTCCATTTTTTTTTATTTTTGGAGTCATTTGGGCTTGAGAAGCTATATTCATATAAACTTGTGGTAGCAGGTCTTGTGTGCATAAACAACACACTTATCTTAACTTGTCCCAACCTGTAGAGATGTGAAAGGCAATATCAATTGTTACTGTTAGTGTGCCACATATGTACCGCTGGGTTGATAAAGGTTAAGGCTAAGGATTAGTATATAGTGGCTGATCAACAATTGTTTGTCACACATGTTCCGGTTTTAGTTGAACAATTTTCCTACTAAACCCAAGAAACTTGAATTTTTTGAAAACGTTAGTTTCTTGATACATTTTGACTATTTTTCCTAACAAGCATAGTTCTTTGGCATTATCAATCTAAATTTTCAAAAAGATTTATCTAAAAATGAAGATTTTAAAAATGTTACAATGTAGCCTACCGATTAACAAGACTCAAACTTTTGGACCCTAGACTTTGCAAAATTGCAATTTCTAGAAAAAGTTAGTTCTTTGGCACATTTTTGTTATTCTTTCTCAAAAGCATGGTTCTTTGGCATTATCTAGCAAAATCTTTGAAAAGATTCATCTAAAAATGAAGTCTCTCAACATTTTAAACAGTAGCCTACTCCAAGCAAATACATTGGCAATTCCCCTGCAAAAGCAAAGAGGTGAGATGTTCAGTTTTTACTTTTGCAACAAAATATTAGTATCGAGCTACATTTCATCTGAATGTTAAAGTCATTTCCTTTGCAATTCGGTGAAGCCGACGCAGTCAGCTGATTTGATATTCTTAACCTTGACATTATTAATGGGGGCCCCACTATTGCAACAACTTAACTATGAGTGCTTCATTTCGGGTTAGTTTGCTCTTTGCATGGATGCATTCATGTTAGGACCAAGCGACATGCGCGCAAACAGAGGCGTTACCTCATAGAAATTTGCTTAGAGTTACGAAAAAATCGCATGTAGTGCTCCTAATATTTAATGGCTTAATCCTGAAAATACTTATCAATTACCTTGGCGCCCTCCCACAACTTCGATATGCTTTCAAGCACTTGATGAATTTGATGGATTTTGTCTGTTTAGTTAAAGAATGCTTATGGCGAAAACCGGGCAAATAACACGTTATCAGGGACTCGATAAACTTGGCAGACACGTAGTGGCCATACACACCCGCCCATAATGCTGTTTTTAATCGATTGCCTTTCAAGAAACGTTAATTTTTGCTAAAATTAATTTTGTAACATCTGACGCTGTGGCAAGGTGCAGCATGCGATTATTCATTTAAGGGTCTTTTAAGCAGACATTTTTCTTCTGTCTTGAACTTTTTCAAAACGCACTGTTCCTTCATAATCTTTAATGACATCACAATACTCACTAATATACAGGGAGAACAACAGCACGCAGCAAAATTATCAACTATCTTTTTGTGTGTGTTCTCAAATAAGACTCCCCATGATATAGGTATTGCTGTATCATATTGTTTTGTATTGCATCATTTTTTTCCACCCAATGACAATTTTATCTTTATTTAACATTTTTATTATTGAGTGTCTTTTATACCCGCTTGATGAGACTCAATAAAGTTGAAACCAATTCCGAGTTATTGACGTGATGTAATAAATGGCTGTATGGTACGTATGTTGTTGCTGATCATTTTTGAGCAAAATTTTCTATTTTGCCTTGATAGCAAACATCAGTAGCAAAGCCCATTACTGGTATTTGTAATTGATAAGCTCTTTATTCGGGTACTTAAGACTAACCTTCATTTAAATGTAGGGAGGTTAGGATTAGGGGCAAAGTTAAATGCAAAAAAATTCCAAGTTTAAGAAAAGATCAAAATAAAACAGGCCGTTTATTATCAAAAAGTAGGCGCCGCTTATTATGACCACGGATAATATGACCAGCCGCTTATTATGACCAATTTGGTACGGTCCGAAAATTCTCCATTTCAAATTCTTCGTTTAATATGACCAAATTTCGGATAATATGACCAACATTTTCTCCATCTTTCTTGTTACAGTACAGTATTTTTTCCCGCCACGCACTTATAACTTCGCCTTTTCAACATATTGTTACACACTGCACTAAATTTTACCGTCACTTGTAGTGTTAAAGTACTGTACTTTGTTTTACTGCCAACGTCACACTGTTACTTCGGGTAAACGATGAATTTGACGGTATTTGGACTTCTTGTGGCTTACGGCGTCGATTCAGGAGCTGTTATGGCGGCTTCGGTTTTTATAACCATTCGGATATTATGACCAAAGTGGTCTGGTCCCAAGGTGGTCATATTAAGCGGCGTCTACTGCAATATCATTTTGCTAAACTGAATTTAGAGGGAACGTTTTTGTTTGAAAGTTTTAAACTTTCTCAGTAAAGACTTGAGAAAGTTTAAGGGAAAATCAAAAAAAAACGACGTCACTGTGTGAAGTCGCGCCACATGGAAGATATTATTGGTATTTTTCTTTATAATGTCTTTAAAGAGCTACCGGGATCAAACCTAAACATTTGGGGAAAAGCAAGGACCCTTTTTACTACCCTACCGGGCACTCCAAGCAGAGAGGAAAGAACATGCAACATAATGCGTAGCCAGCATGGTCTTGAGAAAATTTAAGAAGAAATAAAAAGAAAGCAACCTTACTGTCTGGAATCGCACCACATGAAAAACATTTCTGCTATTTTGCTTCAAAATAGCTTAATAACACAAATATGTCCCTTACTTCCAAACTCAGGGAAATGCAAGGTCCTCTTGGGTTTACGTAAGCAATGAACAGAGCGCATAGACCTAAGGCATAGCCAGGATCTTGCAATGAGAAATTCTACTAAGAAAAGGAACGCATCATGTCGTGAAAATCATATGTACAGAAAAAATATTTATTTTTCGTTAATGTTCACTCAAGTGCAAAATGGGTAAAGCCGGCTTGGCCGGGTGGAACGATATTCTCAATCCCGACGTTTCTAATAGGGAGCCGTGCCGGCCGACATTTAATGTATAAAGCAAGGAATTGTTTTGCTGATGTGCTGCCTGTTAAGATATCTATACTGTAAAGCAATATAATAAAATCCCAAGTTTAAGAAAAAAACAACAGGAAACCATAAACCTAACAATTTGTAAAACTGAATTTAGAGAAAGTGGTTTGTTTGAAAATAACTTGGCCGGATGGGCGCCTACTGGAATATGATGAATGACGTTGGGGAAGGCATAGCCCTTTTGGTCTTTATGCCAAAAGCAAGGCAAATAGCGCAGCTAAAGAACTTAATACCACGAATATAAATACGAACGTAGCCGCACCAAATCGCGAGATAGGTTTACCACTGAATAGTTTATTTCTTTAATTGTGAAAACAACACCGTTTACCCGTCACCATCATTTTTAACTGTGTTTTTTAAAACTCCTCCTCACACTTTTTAAAAGTATTAATGATAGCTTTTGACAATATTCTTTGTTTGTGAGCATTACCAGTCTGGATTAAGAGAATAAGATGATTACCATTACATGTGCAGGAATTATGGAAGTAAAAAAATATTAACTTTTCGTAATTATTCACACAAGCGTCATTGCGTGAAGCCAACGCAGCCGGCTAGTATAAAATTAAAGTAAACCGTGCAACGTTATTTCAAAAACGTGTTAACGACTGATTAGACCTTCGCAATATTCAGAACTCTTGAAGTCGCTCTCAGCTACAAAAACATTGGTGAACCCTCTTCTAGAATCTCGCAACGTAATGTTAGGCAATGGATATGTGCAACCGGGTGATCAGGGGTTTGAAATTGCTCTTTGCTGCGACGCTTTGCCTCAAAAAAGGTAGAGTGGAGATAATCAACAACTTTACCATTTTTACTGTAGTGGAAATGGCTACCGGAATGCAACTAATTGAATATCACAGTAAAAAACCAAATAATGCAATGCAATGCTATAGGCCACTTGCATTTAATGCCAGGCAGTCAACAATATCCCCCAGGCATCTAAGGGTGCAACTAATTGGAAGTTGTTGTTTTTTTAGCAGGAACGAAATGAAAGAAAATCATTTAACGACTGGGAAGGTTGCAGGATAAAAACAATGAAAAATATGATTTGATTTACTTCGGGGGTTTAGGCTCCACATACTTTCCTAAACGATGCCTTGCACACAGAACTAACTTGCCCGCAAACAGAAAAAACAAGTTCACGGTCATGCTGACGCATAGTTTTCGTTAGCCTAATCCAATATAATGCCAGTGGCGTTTACCAACTACTGTAAATAAATTTTTCTCACCGATTAAGTTTTTCCGTGTTATCAATATCATCAACACTAAGAAATCCTTTTGTTCTGTTTTCTTCATGTTGGTTTGTCAGCCTGGTTGTAGTTTCAGAAATGTCATTTTCTTGTTCTTTCTTCAATGATCGCTTTGACTTTAAAATTTTCTTAGAGTGCGAAGTTTTGCTTCGTTTTTTTTGCGATTTCACGCTGAATAATGTCGCAATGTTGATCACCCATACAGCTAATAAGGAGAGACCAAGCATTGTACCGTATGTAATCGTAGGCACACTCCCAGTCCAGAAGATCAGATCATTTCCAGCCAACGTATAAGGTGGAAAACGAGGAACGTATAAAACGGACACCACTATTGGCAAAGTGGCGTAGAGCAATCCAAATAGCCAAATGGCAATGATGGTTACAAAGCACTTTTTATTTGTGAAAAATCTTCTGTTTTCGTATTCGAAAGGCTTTGCAATCGCTAAGTATCTGTCTATGCTTGCCGCACATAAGGTAGAGATTGAGACAAAAAGTGAAAGATTAGTTGTAACACCTAAAAAGTTTATGTAATGGAGATTAAAATAATCGGTAGCAGCCGGATGCTGATTTTCCTGGCGGTACGGTAGAGGCAAAAAGGTTTGAACGTAGTGGTTGTAGACAACTCCTGGTATTACAAACGCCCCAATGATCAGATCGGCGACGGCAAGTGACATTTTAAAATAACCCGGTATGTTTTTCATAGCAGTTGTACGTCTTGATACAAGTAGCACCAAGCCATTTGCAACAACAATAATGAAGGCCAATGCAGAATCAAATACCATTTCGTAAATGACTACAGTCTTGCATGACTTTGAGAAACAGTCATAAGCAGAAATTGAATAGAATTCGTAATTATCTTCTGATACTCCACACGACGCAGAGTTGCAAAATTCTCGAAAAGTCAAAAACCATTCCGTATAACCTACGTTGTAGAATGGAGGGTACTTATTTTGGGACAGATTGGCATATCGGTAAACTGGATCGGCAAGTTCACGGGATAAAGTTTGAAAGTAAGTTTCAATATGAAAGCATGCCAACTGTTCTTGGTGGAGTGGAAAGTCTGTCTTTGTTTTTTCACTAGTTTTCTCGTTGGAATATTCTTTGTAGTCGTCTTGTAAGTTGTTTAACTTCAACACTTTTCTTACAATTGTAGCAGGATATGTGCTGTTTTCAATTTGACAAATTCCTTGATACAATGACGGGTCACACACTTTAGTATAGGCCAATTCGTAATAACTGGTAAAACCAAATCGTCGTCTAGAACATTCCTCATCCAACCGTGGCTGTCCGGTTATAATTTGGCACAATTTTAATCGAAGCAAGTATGTTAAAATTGTTCCTCTTCCAGGCTTGAACTGCGGCTTTTTATCGCAGTAAAGTACTGATGGAAATTGTGGCACAGAAGTATTTCCCCTACTTACTGATGATGTACTGTTAACCGCGCTATCAGCTAAAGAAAAACGTGAAAAATGCGTTGAGTTGTTGTCAGCAGCCTCGCCAGTTCCCGTCGTCTTTCCAGGAAGTGACACTAGGCATATGGAAAATAAGACTTGTACAAAAACACGATTCTGAATCGGCTTCATGTCACTTAAGTGACCTTGTCTGATAGGCCTAAGCAATTCTTCTCGTTCAACTCGTTACACAAATAATACAACTGGCCAATTTCTACGCTATGAAACAAACTTAGGACGATTTAACTAAACACAGTATTTTTTTAGTAGAGTGTTGAAGGTGTGAAAATATATTTTTAGCTCCTTAAAATTATATTGTTCAGCAAAAAAACCGTGAACCACGGCAGATTTTAAGCAATTTACATATCGCTTAGTTTTGCCCACTTTTGAAACAAATTTTCTTCTTCCACTGAAAATTTGTCAAGATGTAACCTTCGTCACAGCAGATCAACAAAAGTTTGTGGCAATAGCAGTCGCTGCTGTCCTACTTAACAACTAAAGTAGGGGTCCCCAAAGTGGTCGATGGGATTATCCAAGGGGTCGATAAACACCTGGGGGTCAAAAAGGGGTCGACTAGGAATTTTTGGTATATGAGGTCGTGCTTGACGTCAGCTTCACCGTAGACAGCGGAGATTACTACTACTGCTTCTTCAACTTTCATTGATAAAGTCAATATGGATATCGCTATTGTTTATTATTGGTGATACTTCTATTTTATTATTGACATCATTAGCACTTTCAGTTATCACTATTTTTTTGTCATCTTTATATTTATCATAATGCTATCATAGCCTGTGTAAGTGAGGTCTAGGCTACACGCATACATGAATAAGTTATCATTAATATTTATTTTTTTGTACATGCCTGGGGGTCGATGAGAAATCAAGAATTCCATAAAGGAGTCGATGGTCTAAAAAGTTTGGGGACCCCTGAACTAAAGCTTAAGTTAAACCAAGTGATTTTTACGTCGCGAATGCCACTGCAGCGATTATTCGCTACAAAATCGCTTGACGAAGCTCATCACACCGCCACTTCGGCGACTAAAAAATTGCAACAATCAAAGTTGAACTTATTCAGCTTCACTTACACGTCCACTGGTTTTCAAACAAGAGCCACTTGGTTCTCCAAGGGAGAGATATTTTTTCAGGGTACGAAATTTGTTCTAGGGAGATATTGGAGAGGAAAAATTTTGTTGTGAAATTTTCATGTAACTTACACTTGAATGTACCTTCCAGTATTGGTTCGCAAACGAACCTCTTGAATGTGAAAAAAAATGCATGGAATGCAAATTGGGAAATTTAGTAGTCAAAAAAACATTGATTACCAAAAAAAGAGGTCGTCACGACTGTTTTGTAAATCTTTACGTTGAACGCGGGACATCGTAAATATCAATCTCCAAACGACAAACAAAAAAAAAGAAAGCTCTTTTGCTGAAAATTTGGCGAGATTGAATTCGAGATCTGCAAGGGATGAACACAAAAAACGTTGGGCACCGCTGCATCAGTGGCTTAACACATTGACCGCGGCGAAGTTTTCTCCGTACACGCTAACGCGTTTTATCGTAAAAGCGCATATTTCGCATATTATGCCGATATGTCAGACAACTGAATAAAGCGAAACGTGGTTTGTAATAAAACGTAAAATTGTGTCCAAACAATAATGAAACAATCAAGCAAAATAAGACGGGTAAAGAAAGCAATTTAAGCTCGCAAAATCAATATGAAGAAATCAGTACTGTGTTGTTTGAAATAGTACGCTGACTGGTTTATCGCATTCAAATGCAGGCTTTACTGTGGAATTTTTTGAAGCAAGGAACCACACACAAAGCTGGTTTTGAGGGGCATGTTTGACACATGTAGCGAGTTTCTTTGCGTTGCTTTTGATGATTGCAAACAATGCACTTTCAAGCAGCATCTTTCTTTGAAGTTGTTGAAGGGATGTGAGCCAAATAGTGCTGGCCAGACAGACGAGAAAGATCAGAACTTTTATGATGATGAAATGCGGATGTATCTGATGCTTGTGGGAGGTCTTCATTTATTCTAATATCAGAACTCAACAGCGAAGCAATTACACTCCTTCAAAATTTCAACTGCGCCTTTGTACCACCAATCTTTTTGTTCAAAATGAAAGCATGTACCATAGCCATGTCGAGGTGCTGTAACACAACTTTGCGGTACCATTTTAGCGTTTTTCGTAGTGGACTATAATAGGACATCAGTTGATCCATTCTGTCCACACCGCACATAAAGTTATTATACGATATAATAGACTCTGGTTTTTTTTTCTTCCACCCTCCTTTTGCTTGTCTGTTGCTCTCAACCATTTTTCCGGAATGATGTGTTGAGAGCATTAGCACTTCCCTTTTGTCTTGCCACTTTTCTACAACAATATGCCCTTTTCGTTTTGCAATGTGCTGTCCTTTTTTTAGTTTGGTAGAAACAATATTTTATGGGAGCTGTTTTCTGTTTTTCCTCAATGTTCCACATATCAACGTTTTTCGATTTAGTAGAGTTTTCGCTAAAGGCACGCTTGTGTAAAAATTATCCACGTAAAGAGCATGACCACGATCTAACAATTTTTCCATCAGCTTTAGAACAACAGTTTCTGCGTGACCGAAACCAGAGAGAGGATTCATTTTTGCGCAGTATACCAGGTCATTCCACACATATCCTGTATGTTCACACAGCATGTAAAGTTTCACATCGTATTTATGTCTTTTGCCAGGAATATACTGACGAAAGATCAAGTGGCCTCTCGAAAAAACCATTGATTCGTCTATAGATATTTCTTTCCCAGGGATGTATAAAGCTTGAAATCGTTCAAGTAGAGCATTGCATATTTTTCGCAATTTGGATAAACGATCGCCATCAACTGCAGATTCGTTGTCACTAAAATGCCAAAAACGGAGTAGTAGCTCAAACCTGTCTCGTGGCATCGTAGAATTGAACATGGGAGTCGCTACCACAGGATCAGTAGACCAATAATTTTCTATGCATGCTTTTTTTACCAAACCCATTGTAAAAAGAATTCCTAGAAACCTCTTCATTTCTGTGTTTGTGGTGGCAACCCAACGTTTTATTCTGCTTTTTGCAGTTACTACTGAATGTACTATTATTTGCTCAGCATATCTATTTCTTTTTGTGACCATAATCTTTATTATATGCTCGGTCACGAACAGCAAAAAAATTGCACTAGCAATGACTCTTTGTTGAGAGTGACAGAATTGCTTATGCCACTTGATTTAGAAAAATTTATATCTGATGGAGATGTGTAAGTTGGTTCTACAGATTTTCAGTTGTGGTCAGCGAAATTAGATGCTGAGGCAGTATCAGAATCATCATTGCTGCTAAACAGTTCTAACATGCTCTCATTGCGAGTTGCGTCGGTAGTTGAAATATCACTAGTATTGCCTGCAGACTGAACAGAGTCATGACTGGTGTTTGCTGTTGCTGTTGATTGCAAATGAGCAACAGTGTTAGCGTCATTTTTAAATTCTGAATCACTAAAGTAGCTCTCCCTATCCGAACCATTATCGTCTTTGGGCTCCTCTTCAGATAAATCTACCAATTTAAAATTTTCTACCAAATCGCTCAAATAATACTTTTTAGTTCTTTTTCTAGTAGCCATGATCATTTAGTAGCTCTATAAAAAAAAATCTGAATTAAAAACTTCCGGCTATATAAAGATAATGTAAGACCGCAGTAAACTCTAAACAGTCTAACGAACTAATTGTAAGTCATCTTCTATCCGAAATCGCTTTCAAACATAAGAACTGCGGAGTACACACTTTTCTATCATTGTGTCTGATTTCAAATAAACTGACATTGAAAAAATAATAATAATAATAAAGTCTATTTCTTTTTGATACTGTGCGGTAATTTCTACCAAGGTTGTTTGGTTTTTCTGAGAAAAATACAATGGCTTAGAACTTCAGTAAAACGTCATAAAAAGCTTTAGAAACTAGAGAAAAAAGAAATTAGCTTAGTTATTTTCATAGGAAAAGATTCGGCGATTATACCAGACGCTGAAACAATCGAAATCAAAGTTGGCTGAAAGACGTATTTATACGTCCTTAGCGTACAAAAAGGAAAAATAAGGACGTATTAATACGTCCCTCGCGGTCATTGTGTTAAAAAATAACGTCGTCATCATCACTACGTGACTAAATCGCAATGACTCAAAATTTCAAGTATGACTACGAAGTCGCTGCGAGTTAAATGAGCAAAAAAACGATCACCAACTCTGAAGCGTTGCCGGTAGTGGTCTTTCCAAAGGGGCAGCTTAGAACAAGAATTTAATGGAAATGAACAACTTTCTGCACTTAATCCAACACTTTGGGACGATTAATACATTCCACATGACATGGGCAGGTAAATCTTTGACGGTATGAAGAGAGAAAATTTAATTAATACGCTAAATAAATTTACAGTTCACTTACAAGAAGTCCAAACCTCAAAAACATTACAAATGGTTATTTTTCTTGCCAATTATCAGAACGTGTAAACTCTAGACAAACGAATCAGTACATACGCATTCCAAACAAAACTAAAATCAGAACAAAAAAACAGCCAATCTACAATTTTAATGAACTGCATATCATCAAACCTTGGATACTGTTGTATGAGCTCATGCTCTGTTGGTTGCCTTGTGTCCGTTTTGCAGTAATTTGTTGGGGGACTGGAGCACCCAATTGCTCCTCTTGAATTATATATGAAGACCACAACTACGTGCCAGCAGAAAATACAAAAAGCGCATTAGTCTCAACCACTCATAGCCATAATCGGTCCAAGTAAGTTGACTCCATTTGACACTCTGATTCGCTGAGACTAATATCTGCCAGTACAAGTCGCCGCTCAAAATCACTTGGTGTGACTGTGGCTTAGTACTCTCTGAACCAAGAACGTAGCCAGGGAAAAATGGCTCCCACTGAATCTTCAGTAAAATCCTGTTTTATTTTTAAGACTGAGTTCTATCTCGTTGGGTCCCTAAGAAAGAATCATTTTCAAAATTTGCCCCTCCTCGAAACTTTTTCCTGGCTGCGCAACTATTCTAGTCCGTTACGTTTGTTTGAACAATATTTAATTCACACACTCAAGGAGCTAGGTTACTAACGCCTTTTTCTTTTACAGCTAGTCCGTTGCTGAACGTGCCTTTTCCTTTTTTTCTACTACTTTCGTCGATCATTGGAAGGCTTATTGATTACGAACTAAAACCGCTACAATTATTTTACCAGTGTCAGATTTTGCTGTCTGTGCCAACCTACGTATTAACTACATTAGCCGCCTAGCTTAAAATCGTTTCCCAATAGCAGCTAACGACGTCTTCAATACCCTAGGCAAATTCAAAGACGATTTATTCCAGTATTCTCTTTCTTTTGCTGTCAGTATTGACGTAGTTACATTTTTTGTAATTGCAGCATACTTTATTTTGGTACCTTAGCTAATCACAAAAAACGCCTTTAATAAAAGCGTTTGTGCTGTACACGCTTTTAAGTAGATTTCTAAACTCATAACACTTCAAAAGAGTTAAAAAAGTTGTATGAGCTTGAGCGAATGATTATGCTGTCTGTGACTTGCTGATTTACTAAAAACCGCAACGCTATACAAACGTTTTGATAAATATATGTAGCTTAAATGCATATAACACTATACTACAGCTTTCGTCTAAAATATTTTATCAGTGGCCTACGCATAAAACAACTTTTGTGCGGTTAAGTAGATGTGATTGCGATTAAATTTACGCGGTAGGCGAGTCTTCGTAACCACACGAAGTTGATAGCTTATCATGACTGGCGGTAAGGCAAAACATAGCCCATTAATCAAACTTTTGGTTGATGTTTGTTAAACTAACTAATTTATTGATCAAATCAATAAAAAACATCAAAATGGCAGGCACTAAACAGCTTTCGCTATCACTTACCAATTTGAAAATCTAATTGTACCAGAAAAGGTTTATTGCATGGTGTTTGTAACCAATAAAACATTCGTTATCAGTAGGGCAAGTTTTTGCAACTTTTGCAACTTTTTTTTACAGCTTCCGGCGGCTTCCTAAATACTCAAAATTGATGTATTTTAATGATTTAAGCTGTTTGCAGGAATTTTATTTTGCAACTTTTTGCAACTTTTTTCTGTTTTACACGCAACTTTTTACTGCAACTTCTATCAATTTTTGCGCAAAATGTGAAAGTGTGGTTCAAAAAAACTTGCTGTAAACTATTTCAGTTCTGTTCTATTCTTTTTAATTGCATAACAACTAGCGAAGTTTTAGCATGCTAGGCAAACTGTTGGCAAAAGATTGTCATTTCTCGCCGGAAAATGTCTGGAAATATTTAGCATTGTATGTGAATAAATCGCTTGAGTAAATCATTGTCTTTTAAGATGCTTGTGTGCATAAATGCAACTTTTTGCAACTTTCGTTAAAAATAAATGCAATTTTTTTAATTTTTTATTGCAACAAAAACTTGCCCTAGTTATCAGCAATTTTTAACTAGTTTTGAAATTGGACATTTTGGTTTTCTAATCGAATGCTTCTTTTGATCGAATATTGACGATACCAAAATATTAAATTTCGATAACAGCGTTATTCTTCGTATACTGTTTTTTTCGTAAAATATCGTTCTTACTCGTTATACTAGATCAGTGGTTCTTAACCGGGGTTCGGTCGAACCCAAAGGGTTCGACGAAGTTATTTCAGGGGTTCGGAGGACGTTTTCCGATATTTTGACATATTGTGAATACGTATATTTTAAAAATTTCTAAATTTCTTTATTGTCGTGCTTTTGACAATTTCTAACTTTGTAATGCTGCCTACGGGGTCACAATTAACCCGTTAAGTGCGGAATTAATTTTTCTCTTTTCGAGTTACAGTGCGTATTTGATCGCGCGTTTCGCTTTTTTTTCTGTCTCGATTATTTTCGCAACAGCGAAGTTTTGCGGGAAAGTCCCTGACGGGCAGTTTCAAACTTTCAATTCGCGAGAGCGAAATTTTGCGTAGAAGTCTTTGACGAAGTATATAATTGTTGCAGTTTCTGTACCCGCTGTGTTGGAATGGTTAAGATTAAGATTAAGGCGCATGGCATTGAATCTCGCTTATTTTGAGATCAAGTTCGATCCTGCTTGAAAGCATCACTGATAACCGGCAGGAAAGGTATATTACTACTACATGTCTCTTTCCGGCAGGTAAATGCTAGAAAATTTCGCTTTCATGTGTGTCAGAATAGGCCACGATTTGAACAATAATTTCAGGATATAAACGTTTGGGTCAAACTGCTGATTATTGTTGAAATGAAAAAATTTGCTAAACAGAAAAAGGCGGTTTTTATCCATGACCTCAGCAAAAAATGGGCTATATAATGATGCTTTTTTGCTAAAGTAGTGATGCATTTCGGGCTGGTGATTAACACCTTAAATAAGCAGCAATGCTAGAAAACCCTTATTTCATTGCTGTCAGTGTCAATCTACCCTTCCGAACGTAAACGCGCCATCAAGTTGGCCAAGCGTTCCTCCGAGAATTGCCTGGCGTATCGATTGGTGTCTGTACAATTAGGTCTACAATTTCGTTGTCAAAAATTTCAAAAAATTCCTGTGGGTCAGTTACACCGTTCAGGCTACTGGTATGCCTGGGTTGCCGGTAAATGAAAACCTGCTTCGTACTTGGCCGTTAACGGTCCACTGCAGATTATCGTTGTTAGGAACACTGCTGCTAGCTTGATCAGTGTCGCTATCAAGTACGTCGGCATTTTGCAAATACCCTATGTCAGCACTGTTACTTTCTGAGTCGTCTAAAGAAGACAAATCATCACCAGCATTACGTATATGCAACAAAAGATCATCGTCTGAGACTTAAGAAACTTTGCTTGGCGTCGCCATTTGCATCAGCTAAAATACTCTTATAAATATATTCGGAAAACTAAAACCAAAAATAAAATATCGTAAATATTTATCCGACAAGACTCTCGCAGTGATCATCACGTTAGAAGTTGTCTAAATGCTATTACAGGATTGTACTTTTAGAGCATTTGATAAATTGGTCTGAACTCAATGAATAGATCTAGCCATAAAAGTGTTTTACGCAATAAAACTTTTCTATTAGTGCAAAATGCTTACTCAGGATTTTCTCACCCTGGCGCGCGACAAACGCCAGGCGAAAGCGGAATAAAAACGCGTAGTTAAAAGCGGTGGCGACTCGGACGGATATACACGTCTTACGCAGTGAGAGAGCGACATGCTTTGACGGATACACACGTCTTACTTACGCAGTGAACGGGTTAAACTATTTTGTCACAATATAATTATGAGCAGATAAGAAAAATGCAGTTGCAGTTAGCAAACACGTGTTTACTGCTTTTCAGAAACAACAATATTCTATCAGTTTATAGATTATCAGTAGGGGGATTTTTGTAAATTTTTTAATTTTTCGAAATTTTAACAAAGCCAATTTTTTTTCTTTGTACATTTCAGGCTTTTTCTATATTTTAAAATTTATTATTCAACATGTCAGCCAAGAAAAGGAAGTGGTCAGAAAATTATGTGCAGTATGGCTTCACCTGTGTAACAGAAAGTGATGGAAAACAGCGTCCTCAATGCATGCTCTGTAATAATAAGTTGAGCAATTCTAGCCTTGCTCCAGCTAAATTACGAGAACATTTCGCAAAAGTTCGTGGCACAGGAAAATACGCGGGTACTACGCATGATCAATTTAAGCAAAAAAGGGCCCGATTCGATGCACATGCCAGCATTACATCTTATGGTTTTGTCCCGGTTGATAAACCAATTCTCACAGCGTCGTATGAAGTAGCTTATCTAATTGGAAAGCATGGAAAACCACACACCATTGGTGAAACTCTTGTTAAGCCGGCTGCACTGCTAATGGCTAACATTATGCTTGGAACAGCAGCTAAAGACAAGCTCTCTTTGGTGCCATTCTCAAATGACATTGTTAAAAACCGAATAGATGACATCAGTGAGGACATTCTTCATCAGGTAGTAGCAGATTTGAAGGCCAGCCACACAAAGTTTAGCCTGCAACTTGACGAAACAACTGATTTTGCAAATTTGAGCCAGCTCATCGCATTTGTACGCTACGTTAAAGGAGACAAAATAAAAGAAGAGTTTCTCTTCTGCAAACACCTCACAACAACTGCAAAAGCCATCGACGTAAAAAAATTTTGGACTTCTTCACAAATAACGGTCTTACATGGAGCATGGTTTCAGCAGTGTGCACTGATGGAGCTCCTGCTACGATGGGGTGCAATTCCGGTTTGAGAGGCTTGATTAAGGGTGATGCTCCACACGTCACAATTACACACTGCATGTTGCACAGACACGCACTGGTGTCTAAAACACTGCCTTCATCACTTGCTGACGTTCTTAGAATTGTTGTTGAAACGGTTAATTACGTGAAAGGTCGACCTTTGAATTATCGCATTTTTATGCAGTTGTGTGAACAAATGGACTCAGAATTTAACGTCCTTTTCTACCATTCTGGAGTTCGCTGGCTATCTCGGGGAAAGGTGATGAATCGCGTTTTTGTATTGCGTGCAGAATTATTGGAGTTTCTGAGAGATCACAACCATCGGCATGCAAAGCACTTCAACAACCCTAGTTTCCTTCTCACTTTGGCTTATTTGGCTGACATCTTTGCTGCCCTCAATCATTTAAATTGTCAAATGCAAGGAGGTGGGGTAAATGTAATAGAAGCTGAAGAGAAAATTTGTGCTTTTCAGAGGAAATTGGAGATATGGTGGCAACGATTGGAAAATGACAACTTTGCAAACTTTCCACTTTCAGACGAGATCGCAAGCAGCTCCAGTACTACAATGAATGATAAAGAGGATCTTAATGAACTGCAAAGGCTTAAGCCAGAATTTGTTGAGCACTTACAGAAATTGCAGCTATCATTCAAGAACTATTTTCCTGACCAACGAAAGTATCCAGAGTGGATACGTCAGCCATTTGCTTTCGACACTACAACTGTTGATACAAACAATCAACACATAGATGACATCATTGAGCTTCAAGAAAGCAAGGTTCAAAAACTTTTCTTCAATTCAACAAATCTTGAGACGTTTTGGTGCCAGCAAATGGAAAGTTATCCTCGCATTGCTAAAGTTGCCCTCGACGTTCTCACGTCATTTGTAACCACTTATCTATGCGAGCGTGCGTTTTCTACTCTGGTGGAAGTCAAAACAAAGAAGCGAAACAGGCTTGCATGTGAAAATGACTTCAGAATTGCTGTTTCGGAAACAAAGCCTCGAATTTCTCAGTTGGTCGCCAGAAAAGAACAACAGAAAGCACATTGATACAGCAATGTATTTATTTGTATTGTGATTAAATGTAGTTGGTTTATAGTTAAATGAATGAAAAAAGCTGGGGTTTCAACGAAATCGTGCAGAATAACGTAGGGGTTCGGCAAGTTAATAAAGGTTAAGAACCACTGTATTAGATAATCCATGCTCGAATTTGTTAAATATTGCGATTTAAGAAAACCGTTGGGAATCTAAACCGAGTATTGGCTGAAGTGAGAGAAAGCGTGGATATATTAAAGCACCGAAAATATAGCCGGCCGAAATGGCAGCTCTAAATGTGCGACTATATGGAACGAAGAAGAAGGATTTCACCTTTATTGGAATAAACGGACAAAGAATAATTTGTTAAAGAGTTTAGTGGTGTGCAACCTCTTTTGCGGGCGGGCTAATTTCCTACTTCTTCAATATTTAGCGGGCCGTCAAAATTTGTAAGCTATGTTGTTTCTTCGTGCAAGCTTTGAAGCAGTAGCTGGGGGGAGCAATCACGCAAAATAGTAGTGAAGACCTGTTTTTCGGATATTGATACTTTCAAAGCAATATTTACAGTAAAATTTTCTCATTTTACTTGTGTGGACCAATTTAATTATTGAGATCGGCTTTTCCGAGAGGTAAGTAATGGGTTTGCCATCCAAGGCCATCAAAGTTCACGTCGCAGGCCACATTAGCAATTTTTCCACGAGCCGCAGGCTGCTCACTCCAGGTTTAGACCAGTAATTCCACAACCTCATGATACCACAGAGCCTTTTGAAGACTTTGGCTAAAGCTGTGGATCCAAAAACCACAAAATAAACTGCAAAAAACTAATATTCTTTTTCTGGAGATGAATCTTTCGAAAGTGATTGTTTTACTTATTTTGGGCTATTTTTGTCCATTCGTCAATTGAAATTGTTGGATTTTCTCTTTTTCATCTCGAAGAAATTTGTATATCGAAACAGGCCTGGCGGCATCTGTTATCGTTTGCTGATTAGAGCCAAACTTTTTCAAGACACGACCCACTTTTCAAAACATAAATTTTCGAGTCCCACATAATTCTACATGTACTTCAAAGTGCTTGGAAAAAAGTGCAATGAAAACAAATCATATAATTAAGACGCTAATTTTCATTAAAATTATTCGAGACAAAGCCTGCATTAATCTGAATTTTGAATGACTTTCGCGACCCACTAAAATTGCTTCCTCGACCCACCAGTGGGTCGACATATACAGGGTGGGCCGTAAATAACGCACCAAAGATTTAAAATAAATTGTGATGTGAAATAATGTAAATATCTTTTCTTTGGGTATCTGTTAAATTTAATTTCAATATCAGTTACTATAACTGTTAAATTTAATTTCAATCAAAGTTTTTTAGTTATCAAAGTTTTTTTAGTTTAAAGTTTTTTATATGCTTTGGTGCGTTATTTATGGCCCACCCTGTAGTTTGGGAAACGCTGGACTAGAGCGTTTCACAGCCCGTTCTCTTTGAAAACACTGGTATTGGCAGCTCTGTCAATTGCCGCTCTATCTTCCTATGAGCACACATAGACGTTGTGTCTCCTGTTACTAGTCGACTAAGCAGGACTGGTTATATTCACTATTCAAGACCTTTTTACTACTTACATTTGTAGGTCTCAACTGGACAGACCTGTAAAGCTCATACGCAGAGTACTTTTCTAAAATCGTTAGTGAACTCCCAAAAAGGTCCTTCATAACTTGATGGTCAATTAAAACCCTGGTTGGAAACTACAAGTTTAGACACAGAAAAAATGAAGTTTTACAATTTTGTGAGATGCCACAAGTCAAAACTTTGTTTTTGAAAGGTTTTCGGCACATAAACTGGATTGTTTAAAAGAAAGTGCTAAGTGGTTTCAAAACATTTGGCTCTAACCGTTTTTAAATGTAGGCCTATATCAGAGATTTCCTGCACGTTTTTCACCCAATAATAAGTAAAACACTTCGAGCACTTACAGATTGCATTGATGAAAGTGCACATTAATTTATCTTGACTTAATCAAATCGAGTTTAACAAGTAAAAATCAAAGCTAAATTATGTAAAATAACCCATATTTCGAGAGCGCTTAAATGTGCTGCGGATCTCATTTTCTTATAATTACTCCCTTAGTTCATCAGTGTGCAAAAATTTGCAATTTCTGAGAATTCAAGCTGTTACGTCATTAATCGTTTTTTTCTAATTGCCTTAACAAGTGAATGAGTTTTATTCAATAGTTTGCGAGTCTTCATATTGCCTCATTATCTCAAGCGCAGCGTTTTGTTACCTACTGTATAAAAAAAATCAGCTGCGCTTCTCACTAAATGCGGTCTTGCTACATTGCCAAAGATGATTCAGTTTACTTTGCCTGCTCAATTCAAACCTTTCTTCGGTTAGCTTTGCTTCCTGCAGCTGCAACTCAGTTTTATGTCGCAAATTCAATTATGTTCAGATTTTCGTTTTGTGCAATGGAGTATTTATCTGAGTACTAAATCAACTAAAAGTTTTGTTGTACAATTTTCAGTTCGTGACGGTATTGGATGAATAAGATTTTGATTAATGATCTGTTGCAAAAACAAGTTAGTAAGTGCAATTTATATCTGTCGCCGGTACGAGTAAATAAGTTTATTGTATCTGTTGTCGGTTTTGCTACAGGCACCCGTTTTGTCCGGTGTGTTTTTTGTTTTGAATTTTCAGTCAACTAATAAACTAACTTTCAACCTGGACACCTTGACTTTTTTTACGGCACAAGGTGAAGCAGACACGCGAGTAGCAACGTCACACAAGCTCCTGTACAGGCAAGGCCTATACAATCATGAACTCTTTGGATGTTGTGGCTAAATGCCCATGATACGGTCTCGATTGTTTAATATTGCCAGCATCCGCTAGGTTTAACAAATTTTAAAGGGGCTACTTTGGTGATGGTTGGGTTCTCGCAGGCAGCTAGCTACCCTTTGAAAATAGGCTAATGCCGTGAATCTCTACCGGCAGCCACTTGGCTCATGAGAAATTATCAACCCCTGAAAGGAAATTTGTTCGAGGGAGAAATTAAAAAGGAATACACAAGAATTTCAGCTTCTAATTTATAATTTACGTATAGGCAACAGTGCTTTAGTAAACCGTTACTAAAAACGAGACACGTATACGATTTTGAAAAAAAAGTCTTCACGTTGCATTGGGATTGAAAACACGTCAATTCAGACTCGGCAAGCATTACTCAACAACAGTATTTTAAAGTTGAGGCGACCTAATGTGTCGCTCAAATAAATTGTCTGACTGCAACTTTACTGAGACTCTGCTAATCCAGTATCGAACGTCTAATCTACTGACTGTAAATCAAAACCTGGCTTATTGTAAACAACAAGAAATATATTCACAATTAAACGTAACCTCAACTCTACCACCAACTGACAAAAATTATCAATGCAACTTGATCTTTACGGCTTACATCAACAACCAAATTACATCATCAACAATTACACATTAACACTGTGTATGCATTTCTTTGTCGATCGGCGCGATGGCGTAGTGGTAGTCCGCTTCGCAGTTGGTAAACCTAAGGTTCATTCCCTAAGTCGAGCCATACCAAAAGACTTTAAAAAATGGTATTCACAGCTTCCCTGCTTGGCGCTCAGCTTAAAACAGGAATAGTGTAGAGAACAACCCGGCAAGCTGGTTGGTTGTGTCCTTGGGCAAGGCACTTAACGGGACGCCTCCGCCTTTATGTGGCAGACAGGTGGCCTACGCGTACTTCAACGGGTTACAATTGTAAAGTTACTAACCCAGCATGTCGTAAGAGGCGACTCTTGGGTACCCACCAGCTGCAATCTGCCTTGTTGATGATGGGGCTAACAGTCACTCAAGAATGTTCGAAATGGGCTGCCATCTTTTCCCTAACCTAATTTCAATTAGGTTGACGGCATGAACTTGAATTGCCGTTCGTGGTGTACATCCATCCCGAGGAAGAGTAATCGCAACAACAACGACATTTCTTTGTCTCTCAAAGATTTTCGGTCATATACCGTATTTTTCGGACTACAATCGCGTACTTAAAATACCCGAAATCGGCGATATGTCTTACAATCTGGTGCGCCTTATATATGAATGCAGACCTGTTCAAAGATCATCCGTCTTACATTTTGGTGTGCCTTATCGCAAGAAATATACGGCATGATTCATGCTGACATTTCGTTTTTAACATTTCAGAAGTTTACCTGTTATTTACCGAATTTACGGTACATTGGTGCTTCACTATAGTAGTAGAACTCACAAAAATGGCATCTGTGAAGAGACATGCTTACCAAGCGGATTGTTAAACCCAAGGACATTAGCTATGCAAAAGAACATGGTTACTGAGCAGCTGCAAAGTGGAAAATTTTTGTTTCGCTAAATGCGTCTTATATTCCAGTGCCCCTTATCGTTTGAAAAATATGGTAAGCCTATATATAGAGCAAAGATCGTTGTAGATGTTCTAGAACAGGGGTGGGCAAACTTTCTAGTCGGAGAGCCGCATTGACCATTCAAAAGTTTGCCGGGGGCCGCATTGACCATTCAAGAGGTGGTCGAGGGCCGCATTGCCCATTTAAGAGTGGCCGAGGGCCAGTGCCTAAAATCTTGCAATAGCTTTATACAATGAAAGAGCTTGCATTAGCGTAAAATCTTGCGATAACTTCTTGCAATATTGTATTACGTGGCTTTGAAAATGATGGTGTCTCAAAAAAGGTCATCACCCTCTATTAGGACGAAAATTGCGTCAGTTCAAACTAGGAATTGCGTAGCAGCTCCTTCAGTGATGGTTTCTAACGTTTTTGGCTCTTTAGTACGGCAAGTGTAGCTACCCGTGTCATATTAAATTATATATATGGAAGTTTCTACAAGTGTTGGCGGGTCGCACAAAATGCTCCTTCGGGCCGTAGTTTGCCCACCCCTGTTCTAGAAGATTTCAGAAAAAGCAATCATGGAAATTACTTCAATGTCATAACTTCAAACTTGCGCAATGCCTAACCGACCCAATGTTTAGTCACAATCACAATTCTACAATCAAAATGTTGTAAACAAGTATGGCTAAGCAATCAGTTACGCAACATCATAATAACGGCTGTTGAAGTTGCTACAAATCATTTTTTGCGACACTGTGTCTGAGGATTGTAAGGGATGGGAACACAGAAATAGCGTTGAGAACCATTGGGCAAATGGATTTATGTCCATATAAAAATACTACTATGTAACAAAACTATAATCTTGCTTATGCTTAAAAATGTAATTTTGGGGTGAGCGTTTGCTTGAAATGTTTAATAGCCGGCAAAGAATAGTAAATCACACAGGAGAATCTTAACATTGTGCATCAGACAGGGCAACGAAAATTGGTTGTTGCTTTATTCATTTGTCGTTGAAACAGCGTGCACCATTGGAATTCAACCCGTTCATTCCACCACTTGGCGTGGATAAACGTAACATTAACAATTATTCTGGTGATGCAACAACACCAAAGGCAGATATTAAATTTATTGACTGAAGAATCTGCCGAAATACTCAACTTTTCTAGACAAGATGCATGTTTTTCAAGGCAAATCTCATGAGAAAAAATACCGTACTGACTTGTATTAAAAAACAAACAAACACTTCGAAGGGAAAAGAATTTCAAGATTTGTAAGCCTAATACTGACTGCAACCACCAACAATTCAAAAGTTTAAAAACTGAAACAGTAATATCGGACATTTTTCTTCTCTAACACGTCTTAAACATTCTTCAAAATTTTGTTGCATTTTGTTGTTACCGTTTATCAGAGTAAACCAGCGGTTCCTAAAATGGGCGCCGCTAGACTTTGGCAGGGGCACTGCATAAATTGAGCGCAAGTCGTTGCAGTCATCCTTATTCTCATTTTCACAGATACAAGAACTAATCATCTAATTAATTTGTCGGCAGATGAATGTTTTCTCAAAAGCCTAACACATCGCATTTTACAGTTCTAACACATCGTAATAAAAACAAATGTAGATATTATTGACTGGATGTTACTGTGCTTATTTCGCAACAAAATCATCATTTTGAACACCTTCACGAAAGTGATTTTTCCATAGCTTGTTGCCGGTTTGCATCAGCTACCGTAGGATAAATTAAGATGCTATAGTACAGTGGTTCTCAACCGGTGGGTCATGGCCCATTAGTGGGCCACAGCATGTAAGTCGGGTGGGCCACGGATCTGTGCGTATTTTGAAAATGGGTTTGCATGCCGAGTAAGGTTGAAAAATACTGGTCCATGTGATCAGTCATATGGACCAGTACATGTGAAGTGGAGAGGCCATCCTGTGAAATGGAGGAGCAATGACCTTTTTTTTGATTAATTCCACTGCCTTGTTATCTTATGCTTATCCCAGTGACGTTGCAATTATTACATCAAAGTTCTTATTAAAGTGGGCCGCAAAAATTTGTGGTCCTTCGAAGTGGGCCACGGCACAAAAAAGGTTGAGAAACACTGCTCTAGTACCAATGGAGAGATTTGTGGCGGGTACTCTACCTTAGAAGAGAGCGGGAGAATTTGCTGAAAACAAGGAGAAAAGTGGTAAAAAGAATAAGACGAGAAAATAGCGCAACAGTTATTTCAATTTTGGCCCCACTGTTGTAGAAAAAAAAAGGATATTACTTGTAGCAATCAGAATCCTCAATGTACGGTTTGTTGAGAAGTTTTATTGGAAAACATGCTGCCAAGTACGAACTAATCGCCACTTGCACCAACAAATCACAATAACTTGTCAGAGACAATTTTCTGAAGACATGGAGGAACAAATCTGGATAAGAAACCCATTTTCGACAATACAAATAAACTTATGGGTTTACATCCATGACAGCTGAAGAATTTATTAATCTTTTATCTGGTCTTATTTTCAAAAGCATCCATTGTCCTGCATCACTCGTGGCATTCTGAGTTAAAGTTCAACGAGAGGTTCCTCTTGCAACCAGTAAATCTCATCGTGTTTACATACCATTTGGTACACTCTGTTCGTTTCAAGCCGGGTTAGCAGCAGGGATGCGGAAGCGGTCCTTTTTCTGTGGAAGCGGAAGCGCGAAAATTCCATCGCTTCCGCTTCCACATGGGAGCGAAGAATGGAGGGAGAAAAGAAATTGGCTCTGCTATCCTTCGGAGAAGAGCGAATAGAGGGAGCACAAACATTAAGAAATAAGAGTGAGGAGGAGTCGTCTAGAGAGATGTTGACCTCTACATAATCAAAGTAGAGGTCAAACGAAGAAAGAGAGGAGGTAGAAAGCTCAGAGAAGGATAAGCCTGCCTGACGATAATGATGACGCCGCCGCTAGCTTCTGTGACATCAGTAGAAAAAATACCAGATCGGGAGTTAGTGCCATCGGATTGCAGAGCAGAGAATCCAGGGATCCGGAAAAAAGAAAATAAATTAAGGTTGGATTCCTGGATACAAATAAGGTCAACGGGATGAGACGAAATAAAGTGTACCAGTTTAGTGCTCCTGGCTTGGAGACCCCCAGCATTCCATTGAAGAAACCTGAGGGAGTTTGGGAGAAGAGGAAGTAAGAGGTAAAGAGAAACAGCCAGGAGCATGAGGCGGTGGTGAGGGTGCAGAAAGAGAAGATACAAAGTGGGCAGAAAAAGGATAAGAGGTTTGAAAGCGAGGGTAGGGTGCGAGTGCTGCATTAGCAGAAGGGGGCCAGATTGAGCAGTGGAGGTATACCAGCTGGAGAAGTCCGAGGAGGAAAGCACAGTGCTGGTAGGTGTGGATCTCCAGAAAAAGCAGGGACACAGCAGGGAGAGCAGCTCCAGGAGTGAGAGCTGCCAAGAGTTTTGAATCTAGAAAAGGAGAGTAGTGAGCACTTTAAATGAACCCAATTAGAGCATGTGCAGCATTGCACTGACCTTCCCCGCCAGGTCACATTTCCAGCGCACACTGAACAGGGAAAGACAGGACAAGGGTTAGGATGAACATTGCCGCTTGTCAGGAGAAGGAGAAGAATGAGCAAGAGAAAGGCAGGAGAAGACAGGCCGATTTTAAAGAGGCTGCGTGCTACCCTTCTGCGGTCGTTCAGGGGGCTGCACGGCGAAAAAATGGTTTGTGTGAGGGGGTGCCCGGGGTAACTGGGGCCCTCGGAAAGGCCAACAGCCATTTCAACCCAACCCAAACGGGGTTGGGGACCGCACCACCACGTTGAGGCGGCTGTTGATTGGTGCAGTCCAATTTTGCTTGCTTTACATGTGTATACTATCTATACGACAGAAATTTTGCACTTCACTATCCAAAAAGATCGGAGTCAATATGTGCTTTGGGGACGGACAGAAAGTCCGTAATGACGATTAGAGTTAAAGATAACTCAAAGTCAAGAGTTAGTTGAGAATAGAGGGAAAATCAGCGCTATACGGTGTAATTTGTTGTGATGACAGGTTATTGTCGAGAGCTGTAATATGTGGTCATACGGTTTAGATGTGAGAAGCATTAAGTTTACTGTTGTAAAAGTGGTTGTAAGTAGTGAAGGATCTTGTAATAACTGTCTATTTGTTGAAGTGTTTAATTATTTTTTGAATTGTAGTAACGAAATATTTGATTTTCTTGCAAGCAATTTGTGATTTTTAAATTTTTGTTGGTGGGGGTTCCGTGACAAACGCAAAAGTACACTAGGGTTTCCGCAATGACAAAAAAAAAGAAAAGTACTGTTCTACATTCAACACGAGTTCTAATATCTAAGAAAAAGAAACACAGAGTAGTTTGGAGCAATAAGCTCAAGCGAAGTAGGTAAAATAAGAGCAATAAATGAAGATTTTGTCTTCTCAAAATGATGAAGTGTAAAAGAAGGCAGGCCACAGACCCACGAAGGTTAAAAAAGATTGTTAACGGTGGTTTTTTCGTTTTTTGTTAGTGGAAGTGGAAGCGGTTGAAAAATAGCCGCTTCCACATCCCTGGTTAGCTGCAATAGCTGTGATCTAGTCCAAATAGCGCAAAACGTAGTTGCTGAGCGATGTTTAGGTGTTCCGATATCGTCCATTTAACCACCGTTTGATAGAATGTGTTGGGGCAGCAGGCTTTCTACTTACATTACGCCCAGTCTTGTCGTACACAGAATAAGCTCTGTCACTTGTTCCGTGGTTAACACTATTTCTTGGTCAGTCAAAATATGCACAAATTTTGGATTTGGCTTGGGCGCCGCAGATGTTTATGAGTTTTTAAAGGGCGTCACAAGAAAAAACAGTTTGGGTGCCGCGGAGGTAACTCTTCCAAAATTAACAAATTGGTATTGTGATGTTCTTATAATTTTCTTATCAAGTAACTTCAACAAGATTATACTTTGCAAATTTTTTCATTTTGCAGTTCACGTTTAAATATCATGCGGCGTTGGACGGAAGCCTTTAAATAATTGCACATGGAAGACCGATAATATAATTTAGCAACAACAGAAGGTTCGTTGGCAGAAATATTACTGTGGTTAAAAGATGCAAACGTCTCACGCTATTTTTGCTCGTTTGTAAGGCAGTCCTTTGTCTGAGGCATTTCTTCCGTAACTAAGTAAGCTTTTCTGATAACGAAGCCATTTTACACATTTTGGCGGCAACTTTTGCTCTGCTAGTCCTTTCTTCTGTTCGTCTTGATCGTGCGTTGTATTGGCTCAGAGCCTCTTTTGCTTTCCGGTTTCAAGTCAAACCGGATGCAAATGACAAATGAAACTCACGCCTAAAGCGTTGATAGCGTCTGGTAGATCCGTCCACGTTTGACTTGTACATAGTTTTAGATTGATTAAATCCGCTTGCCAAAACGCTGTACTTTTATTCTATGAAATTGACCAAAAGCTCAGTTTCTACGTTTTGCCATCTACAACTTTCACCAATTATAAATTTTTAACAGTAAAGAAATCAAATTTAGGCCTACTGACTATCGCTTGTATTATGACAATAGTCGATAATGCTGATCTGCTATGAACGTAATTAAACTATAAACATAATTAATTAAATTGTTTGGTTGTATGTTAAGAGCAGTGGTGTAAAGTAAGGAAGAATTTCTATAATCAGTAGACTACCGTACTTAAGTAGTGTTTTCAATAACGACTACTTTTTTCAGTAGTTTTTTTAGCTAATTTTACTTGCTTACTTTCAGCGTGAAGTAACCTTACTCCAGCAACTTTTGTTTTACAAAAGTGCAAAGTAGTTTCAAAATTTGAAAAGCGAATTTGACAAAACTGCTGAGTTTTGTAGGTCTCTTTCAACGAATTGACAGATAAACAGTTTTTTAATTCTAGTCATTTTCTCTCAATCTTTAGTGGCAACACTGGACAACAGCAAATGCCAGGCTTGGCCCTGTTATGTAGCTTTAATCTTGTATATGCAGCAGAAATGAGGAGGAATTTGGGTTAATTCAGGCAGATTTTAAGAAATTTATCCGGATTTGAATTTGAAAGTTGTCAGTTATAGGAGTTGAGGTTTTAAAAATGAGCATTGTGTGTGTTATATTTCTGTAAAGTTGATAATGATGAACAGATTTTGTTTTCATTTTGTTTGGCCAGTTTTCTAAAACTTTTCAATAAACTACAGTTTTAGTTAATTGATTTAGATTGTGATTATTTAATTGTGGTACGGTGTATCAGTTTAGTCATTTGTGAATAATACAAAAAATACTGTTTAGGGAAACAATGATGGCAACTTTTACAAAAAAATCTCCCAACCCCAAACTAGCTTACGTCAGTTCTGCTTAGAAAAATCGATTTTGATTTCAGTAATCTCTCGCTTAAGTACTAAGTAGGCAACTTGAATTGGAAAGGTGGGTACTGGACGCTTTTCAACCTTTTCTGTTTCAACCATGCTGTAGTACCGTGCAGCAGCACTGTACTACCATTACAATAAGCTCTTTAAGCCGTGACACAATTGTGTATTGTCATTTGCTAAGAGTATTGTTATGATAGCAACTGCAAGAAGCTTGATACTTAAATTAAGCTTTTTAAGTTGTACCCAACTGTTCATTCACGAGAGATTTAGCATTTGTTTATTGTAGGCTAGCGTTAGACCAAGGCATCAAACTTATACGTATTTGCAAACAGAAGATTAGTGTACTAAGTTGTGGATTCAATTCTGCACGCATATATAACGCTTGCTGCTATGAAGCACATTTGAAAGTTTTCAAAATGCCTTCAAATGAGTGCCATTTACAGCAAAGCACAAAAGTGTGCAAATATGCAACAGTTGACGATGTATATGATATGTTCAAACAACAATGAACGGGTTGTCACAGATCTTTCAAGTTTGTTTGTTAGTTGTTTGTTTTGGTTTGGTTGTGGCTTTATTTTAATTGTGCAGAGGGTCCATACCCCTTCATCTGCGCCCTATCAAAAATATTTGCGATGTTTTAGTGAACAACGAAGTACAGTACTGCAGTGGACAGCTGAGCACTAATTTTAATAAAAATTTCTGCCAAACATGAATCCGGATTTTTTGACAAATTTTTGCGTACTTATCCGTAATGCGCACTGGAGCGGGAGATTACTGTACTTAATGATCAAATTTAAACAAAGGGTTCAGGTTGAATTATAATCCCGGTATGGCGGTTTTTGTGAATTAGTAGGAATGACTACTAAACAGCCGGTGACTTTTTTTTTGACAACATGATTGCAATTTTATAAAATAAGGAGTTTTTACTATTCTCTAATCTTTTTCTGCTCTCACCCTATACTGTAACATTTCAAACAATAATCAAGAGGTCATATGTTGACGCGCCTTAACTGTCGCAACCAAGCGGTTTGCATCAAAGTGTCGCAAAGTTATGTATATAAACAAATCAGCTAATAATTTTCTTACAATAACATTCGGACATAGACGACGCGATGGCGGAGAATCGAACCCATAGCCTGTCGATTGAGAGTTCAATGGATATCCTCTACGGCAGTGTTTCTCAAACTGAGTGCCGTGGAATATTTGCAGATGTGCCGCGGGTTTTTCTTAACATATTTAAAATTTATACAAGTTTTCAAAATGCTACTTTGTAACCATTATGTAGGTCTGCCTACTTATTTTATCGTTCGTTGCGACGACGTCACCGCTCGCAACGACCAGTAATAGTACCACGCACTCCCCCTTACTCTCTGCCCTGGTGGTGCCTAATCAAAACGCTACATTTTGACAGAAAGAAGTGTCAGCTATTTAGGTTCTGGAATTTTCCGTGGTGGATAATGACAAAAATTTCGGCCACTCTGGCAGACGCGCAACAGTTTTAGAATTGTTGACAATAATAACAATTGGCGTGTTTCATATAAATTTTTATGTTGTATGTGGCACTTTCGACGACCGCCTCCCGAGGCTACCCGAACAATGATATTTATGTTACATTGCATGCTTAATATTTTATACTCTATAATTATCAATAAGCAATACTTATTGTTACTCATGGAAAAATATGTTAGCAAGTATGAAACTGTGAAAGCGTTGAATAAAAAGTAAGGAATCAAACGAAGATACATAGATTACACTGGTGTGTGGTTTCATATCTTCGGAACCTGAAGAGGATCCATTACCATTCTGTCCGATCTGCAATTCAGCTTTGTAAAATGAAGCACTTGTTCCAAGAAAATTGAAGAGACACTTGGAAATAAAACACTCAGCTGTAAAAGAGCAACCGAAGGAATACTTGGAAAACATCAGGGCTCCACAAAAGAAATAAGCTTAGAAATTTACAAACTGCCTAAAGCTGCCACAAAAGAAATTGATTGCAAGTTATAAGGCTGCTCAGTTGCAGCAAAACGCAAAAAAGCTCATTCAAAGGCTGAATCAGTCATTGCACCAGCTTTAGCAATAGTTGTTGAGTCTATCCTTGGACCCGATGCCGCCCAAGAGGTTATGAGAGCTCCTTTGTCAAACACTGCTATCTCGCGCAGAAATGAAGACTTATCGTCAGATATTAAAAGATCAAATCTGCGAATACTTCGAAGCACATGACGATGAAATGTTTCTGTTGTGTTCTCTTCAAGTTGATGATTCCACTGACATTAGCGGCAAAACCCAGCTGCTGGCTTTTATTGGGTTCATAAAGAATGAAAAATTTGTCAGCGAGTACTTATTTTTCAAAGACTTACAAACTACGACCAAAGGCGAAGATATTTTCATGTGGTGAACGAAAACATTTTGCTCTCTAAATTATGGTGGAAAAACTGTGTCAGTGTTTGCACCGATGGCTGCCCTTGCATGCTGGGAAGTAGAAAGGGGTTCGTCACTTTTGTGCTTCAAGAAAATCTAAATGTGATAGTTGTTCACTGCAAGATTCACAGAGAAGCTCTTGCCTTTTGATCTTTGCCAAGAGATTTGATGTTGTTTGGATCAAATGATTACAATTGTAAACTTCATCACATTTCGACCGCTTGCAGCCCAACTTTTCTCTCAATTCTGTGAAACCATGGAATCAGACTACAAATGCCTCCTGTATCACACCAACGTTCATTGGCTCTCGAGAGGAAAAGTGTTAAAGCATGTCGTTCAACTCAAGGCTGAACTGATTTCGTTCTTGCAGGCTGAAAAAAAGACTTTGGATTTTCTATTCATAACGAGATCTGATGACATTTCTCTCTGGTTTATTTGACAAATTAAATCCACTAATTTTAAGTCTTCAAGGAACATCGGAGAGCATCATCTCTGTATCCTCAAAACTAAAGTCATTTGGTGAAAAGCTGTTGCAGTTGCCAAGTAAGATCTCGAAAGGAGTCTTTCACTGCTTTCCTACTTACAACGAATGTGCTTCAAATAAAGAAATTAACCTCAAAATTCTGTACACATTGACACACCTGCAGTCATCACTGCAACATCACTTCCCAACAGTTGCAAGTAATCAATATGGATGGGTCAGCTATCCATTTGGAAACTGCGAAGTTAAAAATCTTACCACAGAAAAAGAAGAGCGGCTCATTGATTTAAAAAAACGGTACATTCATTTAGTCAAGATTTACCGAGAAAAGTCTGGATGAGTTTTGGATCTCAATCAACCAGTTATATCCTGCAATTAGTTTAAAGGCAATCAAATTATTCCTTTATTTGCATCTTCAATGTTTTGTGAGTTTGGATTTTCAGCACTGACTGAATTCAAGTCAAAGAAGAGAGACTTCTTACAACGGACGCTGAAATGCGAGCTTGTTTGTCGACCTTAAGAGCCTCAATTAGATCACATTTGCTTTCTGAAACAGGCACATCGTTCACATTGAATGTAATACTTCAAAACAAGTTATATAATTTTTCATTTTACGATAAAACAAACTGTTGTTTTTTTCTGGTGTGCCGCAAAATTTTTTTATTTTTTTTTGCTCTGCCAACAGACAAAAAAGCTTGAGAAACACTGCTCTACAGCACAAGTCATCATCAGCAAAAGCACGCAGTTGATACTTTGTAACGCCACTCTTTGCTGGAGTACTTTTAGGATCACTCCTTTTTTTTACTTCCACTTGATTAATTTTATAAGTCAGTACTTTCTCCTTAACTTCGAGTAGTTTCACCGCCAGTAACCGTACTTTTGCTTGATTACAGTTTCAAACTACTTTTTACACATTTGGTAAAGAGCAAAACTTTTTTTGGGTAAGTTAATGAATTTCGTATGCAAGTATCATTACAACAGCATGCATAAAATATCTCCAACTCGTTGTTTGGTATTTATAATTTTCGTGCCTTAGACTACTTTGTTAAAAGCCAAGAATATCACATAATGACTTCCAAAAAATGAAATTGTGAATAATGATTAGTCACTTGCGCATTGCATGAATGACGCACATTAACCCCACAGGCTTGTGCAAAGACGCTTTCTGAAAAATAAAATACCATGTGCTTTTTTGATGCTTTAGGTCTGGACAGATACTTTTCTTTGTTCATTGGCACAAAAAGCATTGCAAAGATTATACCCTAATTTGGGGCCACACAAAAACAGGGATGTAGAAAAAAATATTACCGAAATTACGAAAATCGCAGAAATATCCAAATTCAATGATAGATCTTGACAGCTTACGGAGATGTGTAGTTTAATTTGGTTCATTCATCCAGTTAGAATATAATCAATATGGTGGCTATATATTTAATTTTTGTTGTATCATACTAAGAAATTTATGCGAATCAGTAATTTATTTTTTTGATGAAAATTTTCGTGAATTAGCATTTCAGTATTTTAGTGTTGTTTCTATTTGCGGCTGAAATCACAACACGCAAAACTGCTGTAATTATGACGCGAAGCAATGGCTTATGACATAACACTTCAACGTCTATGCGTATTCGAGAAAAATTCAAAACCTAGAGCGCTTAAATTCAATTGCTTATTGAGGCACAACGGGAGCTTAAATCACGGTTACTTTTGCTGCATCAAAAAATGCTTTTTTAATATCTTCCGTTGAAGTTTTTAACCTCGTCTCTACACCTTAAGTTTTTGAGAAAATGCGGAAATCAATTGACAAAAAAGAACCATATACAGTAGACGCCGCTTTTAAGTCCACGGTTTATGAGCCCACCCGCATGTTAAACCCAAATTCGTCCGGCCCGGAATTCTTCCATTTGACTTTGTATTAACAAAACTCGCTTTGTACGCCCAAAAGCCCGTTTAATAAGCCCAAATTTTCTATGCAATTCTTTTAAATTTGTTTAAAAAGCTTCATAACTAACAAATTTCATTATGTAATTCTTGATTTTTTTCTCTGTATGGATAAGCATCAAGCATTTTGGTTGCTGTCTAAAATTCTTCTGTTTTGTCACAAACCCTTCATGTCTAAAAACTGATTATGTTTTACATGAAGCAGGCTGCACCTGCACGATAATGCGAGGAAAAGGGAACTCAATGAGAAAATGAAACAACGTCACAATACACAAATTACGGTTAATCAGTAAAGCGGCAGTGATCAAAGGGAAGACCCACTGCCAAAATATTTAGAAAAAGTCGTCCGTCGGTTAACAAGCCCAAAATCGTCCGGTCCCGAGGCAGATTTAATAAGCGGCGTCTACTGTATTATGATGTCATGTTACCGCTTAGGAAGATATAATATTTAAGAATGATGAGTTAATTATTGCTTTTCACCTAATTTCAAAATCGTTTTCCAACCATAAAAAGTGTAGATTTAAAACGTCATTACAAATGATGACGTCAGTGACCCATATGTTATTCCTTGTCTGGAATATGGATCGATCGCTCCAGTCTTCATATCGGTACGAACGCCCAGCAATTTAGAAAGAATTATCTAAAATGGACGAACAGAAGAAAGGAATGACAAACATAATTGTGTTATAATAGTCATGCAGTATGTGCTTTACGTAAACAACGAAACCGCAATGAAACCTGAAACGTAGTATCCCACAAATTTTTGGGACCCGATTCCACACCAGGCCTATTGCGATAAAACAAGCCAAAATGTTTGGTGTTTACGTTCCGATTACATAGGAAGGCATGATTTTCAATATTTTTTTTCTTAAGCTTAGCATTCTATATGTTTTATTTCGATTTATTGTGTATGTAATTAATTACAATTTGCGATAAATTGATTTATGCGAGTTAGGATGCAAAATTTGCAGAATGACTAGTAAAGTTAGATTAAAAATTGCAGCATCTCGAAATTGACAGACGTTCTGTTCAAAATCGATTTTTACTGGATTCGCGGCATCAAGAGCGATGCGCTGGCGTTGCTTTCGCTCCAAGCATAAGAGGTAACCAGCAACAAAGATTCATGCTTCAATCAAGAACTAGCAAAATCATAGATGTTCGACTATTGAAAAGGGGTATAAGATTCATTTTTTTAAAGTTCTTCTGAGACTTGCGTACGTACGCGCATCTTTCTCATTCTTCGCGCCAGAATTAATTTCTAGATGTCCTTGCTAATAGAATATCTGAAAGTTAAGCTATCTGACAATGGATGCCGTCCAATTGTAGTCACTGTAAATTTTCCACCTTTTTTCGAGTTGATTTGCATTTATTATTCATTTATTGCAACTATACTTCTGCCTGCAAATTAATCGCGCTATCACGAATCACGGCATGACCACTTGATCACAACTTTTATAAACATTACAAACTGATTTTTTAGAGAGATTCAAGGAAAAAATTTGCTTCCTAGCCCGGTACTCCATTACCAAAAGCACCCACTATCCAGCCGCATTTGCTTTGAGAACTTTTGCCTCCACATATTTCTTCCTTTACCCACAAGGGTAGCAAACTTACTTTGAGGTCACTATTACGTGCTGACAGTTCTCCATCTCGCTAAAATCTATACTAGCACAAGTTCTCATTACTAGCGCCTTATCATGACGAGCAGAAATAAATTTCGCTCTCTCCCCTGCTAACTTTTTTCATTTTGTTTCTTTTTGAAATTTGTGGGTATTGGACGGTGGACAGTCATTCAAAAACCCATACATTTTTGAATTTTTATTGTTTACCATTAAAAAACGTTTTTCAAAAACTGGAAAATACTCGGAAACAAATCTAAATAAACCAAGTAAACTCAAACCATGCTTTTTAGGCTCAAATTTTAAGTTATCATTCCAAAAACAGATGTAAAACTTTTAAGGTATAAATCTATTTGATTTCGCTTGTACATAATCTAACAAATATCGTCTTGAAAAAAGTCTCCTCCATGAGCAACGAATTAATCCTTTATAGCTCCTCCATTAATAAACAAATAATTAACCGCCAAGCAGGAAAGCCCTAAACACTTAATTTTAAAGAGTAAGATAAGACTGAACAAACGAGTTGAAGACAGGTTTACCCACTAGAAAGCGCCCATTATTGCGAAACAAGCTGCAAACCGCCTACGTCAGGGGTGGCCAACCTTTTCAGTCCATGCGCCAAAATTTTTCGCCACACAAACATTCATTTCTTTTCATTGCTCACAAACGTGTAGTAGTATATTTATACTTTGAAGTCAAAACAACGCCATATTCAGGGGTGATCTCCAAAAAAAAAAAAAGGTCATCGCCTGTTTCGCTGCACCTTTTCCATCACTTTTGGCCTAAATATGCCACCAAACGTGAGGCCAACCAAGTTAGGACCTTTTTTTTTATTTTTTGGAGATGTTATTGCAGTGACAAATTTTTAGGGCAAAATGTAAGGACACTTACTCAAATTGCTAATCCGCACACGCCTTTAGCATCAGTATTTAAGCTTCATTTATTTACATCTTAAACCTGCAATGCGCCACGGTTGGCCACCCCTGGCCTACGTGTTGCTTTGGTTGATGGTCTTAAATAGAGTTTAGGTTGTTACAAAATAGAAGTTCAATAAATCAGAGTCCACGTTGTCATTATTGCAACTGGCAATACACTATTGATCATATTGAACAAAACAAACATATTAATCAAAATCAGATTTAACAAAAGAAATTTTGATTGATATATTTGCTTTGTTAAATACGATCAATGGTGTATTGCCAGCAGCAACAACAAATACATGAATTCTCAAAATCATATCTCTACCGAAATTATGTTATCTTAAATACAGTTTCCCCATTTAAAAAATTTTGCACCAGTAAGTTATGTTATTTCGGCTACAATCTATTTTTGTTCAGTAAATTCATTGTAGATTATCTAAAAATCTATTTAAATAAATTTACTTATGGGACAGATATTGATTAAATTTACTTTTTTTAGTTTGCGAAAAGCAAAATTCGTAAAGTAAACAATAAATTGACATGGACAGCATTTGGTACAACGTGAGTAATTTTGCTGCGGAAATGTGAACTCGTTATAAGCGCTTGTACACTATCTAGCGGCAAAACCGTCACTGTTTCAGTTTTGTTTCAAAAGATTGGGCCCGTTGCCTGCTCACGAGGCTAAAAGAGACGCTGAATTGCCCAAAGCTGCTGATCAGTTCACGTAAAGATTCGGCTCAAAAAAATCAAAAATTGAGGAAAAGCGCAAGCATGATTTCAGATTAATGAAAAAAAACAGGCACGTATTTGAAATGGTGTTTATGAAGCTCATGTGACGTAAGCTAAGGGCTGGATTAAACTTTTTAAAGTTACAAGCAGGGTTACCATTTCACGCTTATGCCCAATATTTGTGCCCATATTCAACATTTACCATCTTAGAAAACAAAAATGTTTTTTCTAAGAAACATGCTTATTTTTGAGTTGCACAGTAAGTTTGTCTTGGAAATTGTTTTTGTCTTAAAATGGTATCGGTGAAATATGGAATCTCAAAAAAAGGGTTTTCCTTTTAAGTAGTCAGTTTAGAGTTTCAAAATGTGGACCTTCAAAAGACATTTTCCTCTTAAATTTGAAATAAATCTTTACTCAAATTAGAAATTTACGGCAAAAACATTGTTTTTTTACAGCAAGCTAATGTTTTTCTCTGAGCAGATGGTAACCGTGGGCTTAAGGCATAATTCTTGATATATTTAATGAACCCGATTGTGTAGTGGTTAAGACAGTAGTCTCGCAAGCGCATGTCTATACTTCGAGCCCTAGTGAAGCCAGAATTTCGCAAAAAAGATCTCAATTTTTAGTAATGCAAGAGGCTAGCGATGCACTTAGCAAACTGCAGAGAGTGACACTGTTTCGACCGATCAGGTCTCTTCAGCGCAGATCTCAATTTGTCCCCTGGTTGGAATAATAGCAAGGGTAAGCATCCATGTCACTGGAAAGACGGCCGAAAAAAAGGAAGTGGCAACCCCACTCTCATCAACGCTGTGGATTTAGGAAAATGAGAGCCTTGACCTTCTCATTCTCAAAGCGCGGAATTGAGAGTAAAACTACTTTGTTTTCAATAAAAACATCTGCTAAAGGGAATTCACATCATGTGCATTATCACAAAAAATAAAACACACATCAAAATATTACATAAAAATATGAATAGAAGATATTTTAAGAGTCTGATTAATTTGGAACACAGATCAAACGCGATTTTCCGAAATTTCAATTATCCGTAAGAAAACTTGTCCCTCGAATTTTTTTGCGATTTTCCGTAAAATTTCGTATAAAACAAAAAATATCAGATAAATTTTGGCAAAACACAAAATTATCAGGCATAAACTGTTAAACATGGTAGCAAGTGTGAATGCTGGTAGTTGAATCACGCCATACAGTATTTAGGGCAGGTATTAAAAGCAATTAGCACATTTCAGCACCGATGGAAATTAAACTTCTGTTTAAAAAAATACAAAACAAACCGGCCAGCTCCTTTGTTGTTTGTTACCAATGTTGAAATGAGCTTAAAATGCGTTTCCACTTGATAATAATGGCATTAAATTTTGGCAGCATACCTTGGGTACCATAGGTTTTAGGACCATACCGTTGGCAGCAAAAATCGATTATCCGAAAACTCAATTATCTGAACGAATTCCGTGTTACCTAGCATTACAGATAATCGGGTTTGACCTGTATACTAATTTCGTAATGTCTGATAAAAGAAAAGTGAAAACGTTCTCATTTTTATAGATGCCATGTAAGACGCTCACTTCCCTATAAAAGCGCCTTCCGTGCTTTTTCCAACGTTTTGTCAAAATTTTGCTTTTCTAATGGTGATATAATCGACAAATGAGTTATTAAACGTTGTTGCGACACAGATAAATTAAGTTTATTATTTATCTGTTTCAGTTGTGAAAACGACAGTTCACCTCAACAGTTAGAGCACATCTTACAAGGATTTACCTGTGTACGCAAAGTCATAGCCTTGTTTGAAAAAATTGATATCACCTTTGTTTCCTGAATTGGATGATGGCTATAAGTGTGCACAGCTCGCTTACAAGTCTTCTAAAACATTTAAGTGCAAAACAATGCAAGCTGTTGGTTTATCACGTCATACTCAGTGTTCCACGTTTGCCATTTTAAATCAACGGCATTGACTCTTTGCTGGCTCTGTTAGCGGCGACATTATTTTCAGAAGTTACATAAGTGGCAGCGGCACGACTTGGTTAAATTCAAAGCGCTAGCGGGGAAGCATTATGCTTTTTCCAAAAATCTTGAAATCGCCTTTTTCTTTCATTTTAGATTTGTTCTTGCTGTTGCCACAATGAGTTTGTGATTCAGGTTACCTACTTTGCCATTTGCCGGTAAGTGTCGCGTGGCAGTTGTTGCCGGCGCTTCATTAGTACGAAGTAGGCTCACCAGTGTCGTGCTAAGGTCTCCGTGGGCCCGGGGCCAAGAGCAATTATGCGCTCGCTCCGCGCATGAAACTAAATAGAGAAACAAAGGAATTTTCACGCTACGACTGCAATCTACGCCTAATGGAAACCAGCCTTTAAGAAGCAGAGTCAAAATAGTTGAGCACTACCACTGATATCAAAAAGAGGAGTGAAAGCCAAAAAACCAACACCGAGTTTCTCAACCGAGGAACATTCGAAGGATCTTTTGTAGAAAGCCCCCGCCACTAATGCAAAAATGCGAGATTTGAGAAAAACGCCCCCGCCGCGTTTTAAGTACTGAAGATTTTAGGGTTAGGGTTAGGAAAAAATATTAGCTGACATCTCTCAATTCCATCAATGAATAAAAATTGTAACTGGATAAGAGCGGTGGCGGGGGACGTTTTTTTGGCGGGGGCTTTCTACAAAAGATCCCATTCGAAAGGGTGCTGTGAGCTTTAAGGGGTTTCTGGAGCTATGATTTAAATATTGAGATAATACAGTGAGTCCTCCTTATACGGTACTTTGCTATTCGGTAAATCCACAGTTGTAGTGTTTGGTAATTATTACTCTCGGTTCTGCTTACAGTAAGAAAAACTCACAGATACGGTATCCACTTGTGTTTTGTTTACACCGTACCGTAGCGCCTTTACGCTGTGCGGCCACCACAACAATCAGTCTCTCCCCGCGTCTCCCATTGAACACAGGTAAAATCTTTACAGCGTGTTTTTGGTGGATATTACCATCACGACGCACAGCAACGCATCCATAATGGCCCAAAATATTCTGCAGTAAGGACTGAAATCCCTACTGTCCCTTGGACTCGGGAGGGACATCTAATATAATGCGTGGCAAGTGAAAGGTAAATAAAAACATTTTTTATTTTTTTTGCCCAGTACTTTACAGCTTTTTATAGGACTATTTTCATGTCTGGAGAGGTCGCTTTCGACGTGCTGGAACACATCCCTATTATTACATGTTATAATGGGTCCGGTATAAGGTAATTTTGATTTGCAATAAGATTTTCAGGAACGCATATTTACCTATTAACGAGGACCTACGGTTATGATTTTTGCATCTGTGCATAAACAGTGAAGCCAAGCACAATTGCCTAAATCGAGTTTATATTACATCAAAATACCGCTACATTTGCAGAACTAGGCATAGAATTCCTATAGGCCAAAAAGGTTTAAAAGCATTGACCAAACATTAATAAAGAAGCCGGAGTGGCAAGAACAATACATCAAAGAAGCTACCACTTCTGTTCCTTGGCAAAAGAGGCAGCGCTCGGACTCTTTGAAATAAATCTTATGATGCTCAACTTGCTCCCGTCTTAGGAAAAAAGCGCGCTTCTGCCCATTTCAGCGCCTGTTAGCTAGAAGGTAACGTTGGTTAAACTTGCAAGATTTTGAAACGACGGTAGGCTAAAACTATAAGAGTAATTAAATATCGAACTTAAGCAAAACTCTTTTCACTTGGACGCACCATCTACCTACACTATGTGCTAACTCATAAAACATGCTCATTCAAAACTGCCTTCCAAAGAAAAGCTTTTGAATCTCAAACAGCGACCTTGTCATACCTATTGTCTGTTGTAAACGAAATGACGACAAAGAATAATTTCAATGAAAAACTGTTGCGATTATGACGTCACATGCTAGATTAGAGAGAACTCTTGCTGGCGAGTAACAATGTAGTCAACCAATGCTACAAACAACAGCTGCCAAATGCATTTTGCAAGAAGTTATTACGGTAACTGATAGAAAGTCGCCGTAAAACTAACGTTTTAGTGTAGCTTTCCACACAAAACATCAACTGTAAAATTTGTACCAACCGAACACGCTTAGCGGAAGGTCATGTTTCGTTTAAATTTTATGCCTGTACTTTTATGTGGTGTTTGTATCCTGATCTTGGGGGCATTGTGGCCAGGGTCTCACTGGCCTTATTGGTAATGTGGCCCTGTGCAAGCCTACACAGTTTTTTTATTCAGTTAGATCTAAAGACTTTAGTTACTGTTCAGTACCCGCAAACGCTTTACATTAATAACCCCAAATGAACATGGAACAAACAGACACGACGTTTCAAAAATTAATGGAAAGAATTTGAAACACTGAATGCTTGACTACAAACTGACAATAAAACGAAGTCAGGTCAAGGGCCTACCGGAACTTCAAAAAAACTAACTTTTCTCTCTTGGATGGTTTGCGGGTCGAAAAGCATTTTTCACGGTACAAATTTTTTGTCTTCCGGAGTTCTGTTCCGAACTATACTGAGATTTAGTGGGGCTACCGGTTGGGGAGAGAGCGGTTTGCTCAAGGTAACATTATTTCAAAGGATAGGCTAGAACTTTTGAAGAAAATGTTTTTTCCATTTCTGATTGAACACTTTCGACCAATTGCGGTTAGTTCAGGTAAAATGCCATTGTTTAAGAAAACACTCAGGAATTTTGGAAGATTTTTTAAGAGGTGATAGAAATGAACTATTGGAGCGACATCACTGATGAGATGGATTTACAAATATTCTCCTAACTCCTCGCGAGGAGCGTGAGTTTTACATTAGAGAGGCAGGTGGGAGGTATCAATGATTGCTGAACTTCTAAGAACTTTTGATATCAGTGCTTTCCATTACAAATTTGAATGGTATCAACAACTTTTTTTTACATCAAAGCCTCAGAAAAATTTTAGGGGGTGCTACAATATGTGGTTAGGTGTTTTAAAAAGTAAAAAGTGGGCATGACATCCACAAAACAAAATGATTACCTTTACTTGACTTAGTTGATCCTAGATCGCTTTGAAAAATGAGACCATGTTTGTTAAGAATGCGACACAGATGTAAAACTTAAAAAATGTGAATGAAGTGTGGAGCTGGAAAATTAAAGAAAGATGAAAGAAGATACGTGGTCATGCACCTGGCACAAGTTTCTCAAATGCATTCCCATGTTCATCAGCTTTGTTATTTTTGAACAAATAAGAAATCTTTTTCTTTCTTTCTAATTTTTTTCGGCTACGCCCAACTGCTTGCATGAATTATTTTTTAACGATTTTTTCTCAATTTATAAATTTCATGCGGCCAACTTCAACTTGATTTATTTGTAGATTATACAGCAAAATCAATAAAGCTATCACCTAAGTTGGGGTCAAAGCCGTTTTGTGCAACTTAAGGTCATTTTAAAAACTATGGGGCTACCAAAAACGATGGACCCACAAAACACTAGGAATTTAAGCCTTTGTGGAAGTGCAGCGACAGCAGCCTGGTCACAAGGATAGAGTCGGACTCCTGCCTATTAAACTAAAACCCACTTGATGCTGTAAAATCTGTTTTTGCGCTAAACTGAAAGACAACACTGCGTAATTCATAGTTTCTTAAAACAAATGCTTTGCTTTCTTGTGAAAGAATAAATTTCCACAGCGTGACATAAATCATCGTCTTCAAAACTACGCTGTTTCATTGATTTTTACGAGTATGACCATGAAAAGCTAATCAAAAACATCTTTATGCAATTACTAGCCGTCTTGGCCGGCGTCGCCAACAGCGCTCTTGTCAGTGACTTCGAGATAAGGAATGATGCTTTAGCCAGCTAAGGTGGTCTTATCCAAAAAGCGGCAATGGGTGATGGTTTTTCGACACAACCAATTCCTATTCCAAAACCAGGTGTAGAGTACTTCGAAAGGATATCGAGTCGCAAACAGTTTTTGGGAAATGTGTAGCTTTTTAGATCACTTATCCTGATTCATCTGCTGTTATTTTCAATGAATGAGCAGGGGAGCGCAATAAAAATCAAGATTGAGGGAGGAGGGTGCCAAAATAGCGATTGTTCTTACAATTACATAATTAGGCTATTAGATACTAGGCTGTTTCACAATTCAGTGCGCTTTTTCTCTTGCTAAGCGTTATGTGCTCCAGCCTTTGCATAGACCTAGCGAAGGAAGAAAGGAGATATGTCTCACCATAAAATTCAGCAATTCCAGTTGGCCTATTAAGATAGTTTAAAGCAAAAAGTAAAAGTGTTACCTCGTGTTAATGCGATTTCACGCAGGAACGTCATTTTCTTTTGATTTATTTTACAAACGGTCCTTCCTTTGGTAATCTTTTGAAAAGGAGGCCTGTAGCAGGGAGCCAAATAGAACCAATTTTTTAAGCCTTATCTTAACATAATTACTTTATTTTCATGACAAGGACTGGTAAATTTATGACAAGTTTGAACAAACTGAACAATCATAAAGCTAACTCAAATTTTATAGAATAAAACCCGAATTCTAAAAAATAAAAGAATTTACAACTATGCTTTTATTACTTGTCAATTGTCTCAAAACAAGATGTGTCTAAAAGCAGCTGCTCAAAATGGATAAAAAGCACTGGTTCATACTAAAGACGCATCAAATTCTAAGCCGAGTACAGTAGCTGTAAATTAATAAATTTGATGCAAATTGCACTTGATCGAAGGTTGGATATTTTTTATGGCTGTTGGTTACAAGTAATTCGTAGATATGAGCTCATGATCTGTTTGCTAGTCTTTAGTCAGGTCGAGTCACTAGTTTGCTAGTCTTTAGTCAGGTTGAGTCACTATGACGAATAAAATGCTAGGTTGCATCACCCAGTGCAGCGGCAACACGAAATGAGGCCCCGCCAAAACTTTAGATGGGGTTCTTTTTCGTAAATTTTTGGTGGGGAAAGGAAAAATCTCTTTTATTCAATTTAAATTGAACTGAAAAATTCTTGTGCCTTGGAGATCAATATTTTTGAAATTTAAAGTTATCTGTTTTTAGTCCTAACTGAAAGTGACGGTGTTTGTATTCTTCATTAGAGAACAGTATTTTTAAAATCTGAATTTATTTGTTTTCGATTCTAATTGAAGGTGAAGATCTCATTTTTGGAAATCAACATATTTAAAGTCAAAATTTAAGTATTTTCAATTTATGTCGCTCGCTAAGACTTTTTTTGTTTTCTGGTTTTAATTAACTTTTTCACAGTCCCATTTTCCAAACCACATTCTTTGAGGCGGGGCTCTTAAACATAGCCGTAGCTCTCTCCATTCCAGCCGAAAGGTACGGAAATGGTTCCTACGTTTCTGCCATGACCTTTCTTCCACACATACGGAAGATGGAGGAATCCTTTTTATAAGCGCTTTTGTCGACGCACAACAAGCGAACAGGCTTTTTCACCACACTATCTTTTGCCGGTAATATGCCGGGTGTAAAGTAAAAATGTTGTAAACCTCTGCAATCACTTGTAGTTTCCCTTCTCTCACCTTTTGTATTCACTCTTCTTTTTTCTCGGACTGGAGGCGTACTGTCTCATCTGAATTCTTTGACGCACAGGTCCCCCGGGTTTCCACTGAGGGACGTGCGCTACCTCGTCACGTTTGCTGTACCCTCTCTCATCTTCACTACAACAGACAAAGCCTTCTGTTAAACTCTTACTTCTCTAGAATCGGAAAAATTGAGAATCCTTCATGCAGCACCTGTGGCCGTCCGTCCCAGGACATTTCTCATCTCATTCTGCACCGTCCAGCTGCGGACTCTTTTCGCCGTTGGCTATTTGGCGACTTTTTGTCTCTCTAGGACCTCTGGTACAGGCCCTGGGAGTTTCCCGGCTTCTGGGACTCCATGGTCTTCCGCCATGTGCCCATCTCTTGGAAAGGGTGGGGTAACAACAACAACAACAGCAACAACAACAACAACAACAACAACAGCAACAACAATAACAACAATAAACATATGCAACTTGTGGACAAGACTTTTAAACCGCTTAAGGGCCTTTTCTTTTCCAAACATAGAACTCGCTCCGTCAAGCCTTGATCAATTATTTTTTTCCGAGGCGAGTTTAGAGACTTCAAATATAACAAGATTGCATCTGCTAAAGCTTTGCTGTTCAAATTTGGTTGATTTACATATATCATGCCATTATATCATTTCGTTGAAGTATTGCCTTTTAAATATCTTACAACTACACGCAATTGACTTTTTATCGATTTATCGTCTGCAATAACAACAAGTCACGAAGCTTCTTTAAGTTCAGAGGAAATACCTTATAAAGGTTCTCCACCAATTAATGTGATCAACTCATTTTGAATATCTGGGCTTAAATATGTTGTATTATAAGTACATTCTTTGAGGTGCGCTAAAAGTTCGGGATTGCCCAAAGAATGAAGCTGTAATATGACTCTAAAATTTTCACTTGATGCATCTATGCCCTTAAGAACACTTACTGGTTCGAGAAGACCGCTATCTCGGTGTCCTCTGAAAGGAATGCCTTAGTGCCCCATAAAGCTTTGTGTGTCAATCAAATGCCCTACGACAGCGCGGATAATAGCTTTCGTCTTGGCGGAAAAAGCTTTAAGTGTCAGAATGTTCAGTGTGAAGTTTAAATTCAAACGCCTGTAAAAATATCAGCTCTATGAAATACCTATCAACAAGCGTAGGCTTACCTTAAATCATAACCAACTTTCAGATCAGCGTATTACACACTCGAATGCATCTATGCTCAAAAATATTTGATGTTTATTTTAATTGCGCTATAATAATATTGCTTTACAAATTCAACGCTACCCCACAAACACTCGTGATAACTACGAAAGCAGTCAAAAGGTTGGCTCAAAAAACTCAGCTCTGACTTTAGTAGTCTTTGATTTATGATATTCCAATGGATTATGTTGATACAGGTAGGATATCCATCGCAACCGTCCAATTTTTTAAGGAGCAGAGAGGCTCAGTGAATAGTTTTCCAGGTTTTTGGCAATTTTTCTCGACCCCACAATTCACTAAAGACGCAGAAAATGTAGCACAGTATCTGCAGTTAAGGCCTTTGTGACTTGATGAATATACCACCCATAAATATGTTCTGAAATGATTTTCGTTTGGACGACGAAATCGTTGTCCTTTAGCAGTGCAGCATTTTTTGAAATCAAATGCCATTGCTGCTTTCCCAACTAAACAAGAAGCATTTTTAGCATAAGGTATATCGGCATTGGTTGATCTGTTTGGAGGCAAAATCATGGTGATGTCATCTGACGCCATATTACTGTAGGTCTATCTAAAGTTGTACGTTCTTCTGAAGTCACACTGATTCGACGGAGAAGCAGAAGTGCTACAGGTTGGTTTCCAAATATCTGTTTCTTGTTCAATTATATCCGTTGATTCCATCCTTCTTTGCTTTGGAAAATAGCTAAGTATTGAAGCATTTTTTCGTTTTTCACTCATTCTTGCTTTTTTCAAATTCTGACCGATCTTTTTTACTGATTTTGCCGACCAATTTTGCAATCTTGTAGGCTGACTGATGATCTTGCAGATGTAATAACTAAGGCAATTTTTTTACCTAAAAACGAAAAATTTTGACTTAAAAAATAAAAATCTTCACATATTTTGACATAGAAGTAATCATTGTTGTCAATCAATTTAAAATTTATTGTGGTGCAAAGACAGATACTTTTGAAAATTATAGGCGAAGATATGGAAATTGTAAACCTTGCACCTTATTGGCAAAGCAGCATACGGGCGCAAGGGGCATTAACAATTTTATTAAAATGAATATGCCAGGAAACAATAATGAGTATACCACCAGAGATGGTCTCGTCTAAATTGGTTGGGTGGTATACTCATTATTGTTTCCTGGCATATTCATTTTAATAAATTGTTAATGCCCCTTACGCCCGTATGCTGCTTTGCCAATTAGGTGCAAGGTTTACAGATACTTTTCAACATTTTCTATTACAAACTGCCTGTCCTTGCGCAGCAGCTTGCCAAGAATGGAGAAAAAACGTTCCACAGCAGAAGTTGTTGGCTGGCAGCATTGAAGTTCTGCGTATAATGATGGTGACACATTCTGTTGTTTCACACAGACAATGTTTACATCCCAATTCTTCATCATGCGCTTCAATATATAACAACCTATGCCCACGCAGTCTTGTTTCAAATCCAGATTCGAGATATTGACATGAGCTAAGTGTGTACTTATAGCTCTCCATTTTTTCGATGAGCTGCGGCAAAAGTTGGTAGTCACGTTAGATTTTTACGAGAGATTCTCTAACTTTGAGGTCATTGACAGCTGGTTTTCCACGCTTTACCAAAGCACCATCACCTTCAAACGAACTATCAATGCCACTTACGTCACTGTCTGCAACATTTAGCCATGTTTCCTGGCGAGTGAGCACTGGTTGTGGTAGACTGCCTATCACGTTCAGCTGGTGGTTTCGGTGCTTGTTTTTTCTGTCACAGCCTGGGCAGTTGCGATGAGATTGTCAACGTCTGGGAAGTGACTGCAAACTTTCTCGGCGCAGTTGTGCAGCAGATGAGCCAAACAGTTAAATGAAAGAGGTGTGGGTATAGCATCTTTAGCGCAACTGTACAAGAGGTCATATACTTAGCTGTATCAGAAAGCAGTAGAACAAAATTGTTTCTTTCAATATCCAAACTCTTTAGCTAGTCATCAATTTTTGAAGCAACAACATGCAGGTTTATTTTCTCTACAACACTACTATGCAAAAGGAAAGTTTTTTCCGGAACAGACGTGTCACCAATGAAGATATTAAAATACTTGCAGCTACCAACTTCGCTCTGGTCAACTACGTGAACTTTTTACTTCCCACTTTGCTCAAACCTCAAATTTCTTTGAAGACTTTTTTTGGAAATCGACCTTTTGTAGGTGTTTTCCAGAAAATATGATCATCCCTTAATCGGATTCCAAAAATGTTAAGGGAAGCATGGACACTGTGGCCTCCCCTAGCTTCTTCTGTGCTCATGCATATGAGTTTATTTTTATTGGCTAATATTTAATTAGACTAACCTACAGAGACAAATAGACTGCTCAACCCCGCCATCTGCCTGCCACATAAAGAGTGAAGCATCCCGACAAGAGCCTTACTTTAAAACAACAAGCTGGCTTGCCGGCTTTTTCTAAACACTTTCCCATTATTGGAAAACTCGAAGCAAGGAAACTGCGAATACTGTTTTTAAAATCCTCTGTATGGCTCGTCCACGGAATTGCATTTTGGCCTACCGACTGCAAAGCGGACCGCCTGGCTCCGTCATCGCGCACCCTGCTTAACGCTCAGCACGACAGGAACAACGTAGAAAAAAGTCAGTAACATAACTGCTGGTGTCCTCTGCTAAAGCACTGAGCGGTATACCTCTATCCTAATGTCGCAGACTGGTGGTGAGGACAAACGATCTACCAGTCAGAGAGGCCTTAGTCTAACTAAAAATTTGCAAATGGCCTATTTACACTTTGCATTTATGCCCTATATAGCCATTTGCCACTGTCAGTAATTTTCTTGCAAGTTTGCTGATTGCTGATGTTCAATGCTCACGCACGTCTACCAAATGTCTTGCTTTATTGCTGCGTGTAAGGTTTGAATTTTGGGATCAAGCTAAAAATTCTGGGATTAGAATTTATTCAAGGTTTACTTTACCATTCCGAGATTTTTGGAGATTAGTAAAATTTTAAGCAATAACCAACTGGTACTCATCAAATCCGCAAATTTAATATGCTTACTAGCAGCCTTTGTCACAGTCGCCCGGCAGGGCTACTCGTCAGTTATGTGGGGTTAAAAATACCAATTCAGCCGGCTACGCCGGCTTTATCCAAATAACTTTTCTGGTAGCAGTAACGAAAAGTTGGTACAAATCGAGGCATCGCCCCCATGCAAGTGAGCCTTATCATCGTTCGGTGAGTTAAAACTAGTCTTGAGTGAGTTGTACAACAAAGGTGGGCTTGAATATCGTGTTTTGAGCGAGGGCCAGGCTCGTTCTAGCCCAGACGAAGCTCAATCGCGCCAGGTGAAGTTAGTTTACGACAGCAATTCAGAATCAACAAAAGCCAAGCTCAATCCACGGCTAGTGTAGATCAATCTTTATTCACACACACTCTGTCATTTCACAAATTCTTTCCGCTACTTTCAACAAATATAGGGACACTAAGTCATAGTCGAGGTGGGCGGCATTATGACTTTTGTATTATAATTACAGAAATATGTTATGTGGTGGTAAGCTTGCTTCACGACTTGGAGCAACTCCCCACGTAGTGATGCTGGTGACAGCAAGTTTCTTGGCTGCACCTATGTACCTTAGTCTCGGAATAGAGCAAAATGCGCTATACGTCCCCCAAATGTGTTGCATCCGATTACCTCGTCCAGAAAAAGTCTCCCCTTCATAAGACGATTTTATATTTGGTGACGATGACTTCACATAGTATTGGAGACCTAATGACATATTTTTTCAGTTGATTTCGTTTTAAACTTTGGATTTCATCAACTATGCGCACAATAACGGTCTTCCTACTAATAAATCAGGACTTTGTTTACGTACAAACAGCAAGCAATTATACAAACTTTCATGCGTTCATTTGATCAAGTGCTTAGAGGCATAAATTCAAAGTTGTGGAAGAACGTTGCAGTGATCGACGTATTTACAGCAATTAAGCTGTAAAGTAATGGGCGTAATGCTTACAACATTTTCGTAATTGTAGGTTTAGTCCAGTGTTTCTCAACTTTTTTCGTGCCGTGGCCCACTTCAAAGGGCCGCAAACCTTTGTGGCCCACTTTAATTAAAACTTTAATGTAGTAATTACAATGTCATTGGGATAAGCAAAAGACAACATGGCAGTGAAGTTGATCTCCGAAAAAAAAAGGTCATTGCCTCTCCAGTTCACAGGTACTGGTCCATATGGACCAGTATTTCTCAATCTTGTTCGGCATGCAAATCCATTTTCAAAATACAGAGCTCCGTAGCTCACGCGACTTACGTGCTGTGGCTCACTTATGTATTAAAATATCAAGCTGGGCTCACCCGACTTACATGCTGTGGCCCACCGGTTGAGAACCACTTGTTCTGTCATAACAGTTAAAGACACTGGCTGCGCGTACAAAAGAAGCCAGGAAGGGCGAATGAACCTGACCCTAGAATTCAGCATTCTCAGTTTACTTAGAAGAGTAAGTTGGATTATTGCTTAAGTGTATAACCTATCGATCAGCTTCTTGTGTTAAGAAGATAATTTGTTCATATCCTGCAAGATTTCACCTTAAAGCTCGGCATTTGGTTTCACTTTATTACACGTGATGGATATCTCTTGGGGTTTAAAAGTGCTCAGCAGCGCGAGACATGGAACTCATCTGCTGTTCAATTATTGTCTTTTTCGTTTTTGCCATAGCGTTATTAACAAACCAGAATTAAACCCGTGTATTAGTGCTGTAATTTATTAATCTACTTTAACAGGCAGCATATCATTTATTGGCTTCACCGTTTGCGTTTGATTTCCAAATGGAAGCGGATGTTAAGTGCAGCTGCTGCTGTTTTAAATGAAGTGATACCACACAGCATCATGACGAAACAGAACTGTGATGAAGCGTTCAAGAAAAAAAGGATAAAGCATGCTGCAAGAAACGCATAAATGCTTAATTGCTTGTTCTATCATGAATAAAGTTTGAATTGTTTGAGAATCATTTTTAACTGAAGGATCTTGTTAATGTCTCCCAAAAAGCATTCAATCACCTTTCTACATTAAATTAGTATTTTTGAGAAACGAAAAGGTTTAAATTTTACAATTAGAGGCCGTTTGAATATCATCGAACGCCTGCGTAGGGAGGTTGGGAGAAGTAAAACCGTCCTATTGGTGCTATGTGGAAGAAGGGAGACAAGAAATATCGTCATATGACAAACTTGCTATCATATTTAAAAGAATTAAAAATTTCAATCGTTTGATTATACAGGTTTTTGTGGCCAATCTTAATAATAGAAGTTTTCTGGACAATTTTTTTACGACGCATCACATAATAGGGAAGGCAATTGACAAAAACCTAATAACGCGTCAAATAGGGGAAGGGGCATTAAAAATCAGAAAAATTGTCTCATAATTTCTGCTCAGCCCCATAACCGTTAATTATGACGTAATTTTACTTTCTGAAAGGATGAAATTTCTTGAAGGTGGTAAGTCGAATGCTACCTCTTGTTTGAGCTAAAGCCGCTTCGTCCCACAAGAATTACAATTTTAAAAAATTGTCTTTAATTGTGGCGTGAAGAATCCCATCACGGCACTCGCTCCGAAGTGGCCCACGATTATGCCCAGTTTCAAGATTGTACGTTCAGTAGTCTCCGAGGAGTTAAAACACATAGACACACACGCACACCAGGGGCGTGCCAAAAAGTTTTAAAGGAAATTTTGTAAGGTGGCCAGTGCATGTGGGTTTGTGATAGGTGCCAGAATTAATTTCTTTATCAGTTTTTACGATGAGAACATCAAGAAAAGCTAGAGAGTTGTGCAAGTCTACTTCCTTAGTAAACTGAATTGATTGTGTACATTTTTAAGATTGCAAAGAAATATGTCAATAGAGGAGGCATTAGAAAAGGAGCAAAACAATCGTCAACATAGCGACAAAAGAACTTTGGTTGATGGTTCAAGGGCGCACTTTTGATTGCTTTATCAATTGCATAATTCATCATGACGTCAGCCAGTAGGGGTCTAATGGGAGAGCCCATGGTCACACCGATTAGATGTTTATAGAATTTATTGTTAAATTCAAAAGTTATGTTTTTTGTTGTTATGATTACTGAAGCTCAATAGCTTCAGCAATCTCCTTTCGTTAAGGTAATTCCACTCTGTACTGTTGTCAACATAAATGGGTTCCAGTTCGAGGTTTAACGTAAATGAGAGAGAAATATTGGTAAAAAAAGCTTTTGACGTCAAATGACTCCATGGTTTGATTGGCTAAATTGTGGTTAGAGATTTTGGAAAGAAAGATAAAGGTCTCTGAGGTTTGCGAGAGATTGCGACAACCACCGGGCACATTCATGGTTAAAGGACTCCTTAGAGCAGGAGTGTCAAACTCATTCAGTGCTGTGGGCCATATTTACATCCTGGATTATATACGGGCCAGACTCTATCGAAAAAAATTTTCAGCAGGCAAGACTGTATATTGGTGGTCCCCAAACTTTTTTGTCTGCCGGCACACGAAACCTGTTGATCACATTTTGCGGCACACTAGTCACGCAAATCTATTCCTATTAATGGCAAGTGTCATTATTTGGAGATCACCACTTCTCCGGGCAACGATTTCCGGAAATAGTGTGATGTAGTTCGAAATGGTGCTGATCTGAAAAAAAAGAAAAAAAAAAGGTGATTACCTTTTTCGCCGTAACCTGTAAGTGTAATGCCACCCGCGACTTATAGCAATTGTCGACCATTTCTTTATGGCAGCATTTTCTCAATTTTGGCAGAAAATTGGTATCAGTATAAAGCACTTTAAAAAGACTCGCGGCTCACCTGCGATCTCCGCGGCACACAGTTTGAGAAACACTGCTGTATATATTTGTTTTTGGGAGACAAATGCTTTCAATAGGGATTTTCTCGCATTTTCTTTCGATAGCTACTTGAACTTTTTGGTAAATAAATCTCATCACGGCGATAATCGCTATTTTCACGTAAATTCAACTTCAAAGATTTTTTTCTTTTGGAGAACAATTTTTCGAAGACCAAATTTGGAGGCCAGGCATTCGCACTGCGCCTCAAAATCCTTATGCGGGCCACAGAATATTACGTCGCGGGCCACATTTGGCCCGCGGACCGCCAGTTTGACACCCCTGTACTAGAGGAAAGATTTAGTCTCAAGGGAATTTCAGGTTTGTGTAGTTTTGGTAATCCGTATTGAGAAGGAGTGGTTTAAAATAGAATATATTTTAGAGTAGGGTTGCCATACATCCGGAAAATTCCGGACATGTCCGGAATTTGCTCAAATATCTGGAATTTTTGTGATTGAGCAACAGAAAAAGCAGTTAACAAAAAAATTGCAATATTAGAATCTAATAGTCATCATAAGTGGTCCGTCTGTTGGCCACTTGGATTGAGTCCTTATGGCCGCGATTAGCACAAATAGGAGCGAAACAGATGACCTTTTTTTTGGAGAACACTTTTATTTGGGGTAACGCAACGCGAGCTCCAACATCTCCGACCGTTATTTCAGAGCATTATTTACTTAAATTGGGCCCAAAATATTTGTCAATAAACAAGCAAACTGGTAACAACTTTTGGTAGCGCCGTAACAAAAGTAACAAATTTCAAACTTGCCAGCAAAAGGTAACAACTTTTTTACCAAAAGTTACAGCTCTGCTAATCCTGCAGCCAATACTTAAAAAAAGAGTAAACAGTTGTGTCCGGAATTTTGCCTCATCGGATATGGCAACCCTATTCGAGAGTAGATTTCACTCAGTGTTGCCAGATCCGCGATTTTTCCGTTCGCTATTTGGGACTAGTTTTTGGAGTGACAACGAGTGGAAAAATGTAAGGCAATGGTGTCTCATATGGAGGTGGTTACCGTATTTTTGTAAGTAAAACAGCTCAAAAATTGACTTAACTGACATTAAATCCGATGATTTCTCAAACCCTAGGTTGAATCGATATTGCCTAAAGGTGATATCTTTTTTTGGAGATCATCGTTAAGCTGGCGGTAAACTATGCTAAACCATGGTGCAAAACAACCACGGCAGCATCTTTGATCCGTTCTCTAATGTTGAAGCGTTGGCTGACTTGTCTGTGGACATCGCTGGCAATTGGCAAACCAAACACTGTGCTGATGCCGGGCCCGGACTGTTCTCCCAACGGCCTTGTATGAAATCACTTTGCAAATTTTGGGCTATTTTTTAACAAGCAAGCTTTGGGATAGTTTTGACATACCATTTGGGCTAGAAACTTGAAGAAAATCTCGCAACACTAATTTCACTGCACCATGCTTTTTTCGAATTGAGATAGTAAAGAGATCGTTGGAATTTAGTGAGATTAGACTGATTTGTGTCTTGATTGCACGGCATGAATTTAGTACGATCATCTAAAATTTCATGCATTTTGTCAACATAATCATTGCGATTCAAAATATCTACACCATTGCCTTTGTCAGGCTTAGTAATTACTATGATACGATATTTTAAAGATTGTAGCCCACAAATTTGCTCTTTACTGAGAATAGATTTGCTTAGTTTGCGACGTTTTTATGAAAATAACTGGACACAAAGCAACCGTACAATGTTATAAATTTTTATTTTAACATTTAGCGTTGTGACGATGATAAGGTTAAGTAATTTTGAATAAAGATTATCAAATTCAGCACAAATGTGTTGATAACGGTAGCCTATGCTAAATGCTGGTCTAGCAGCCGAGTTAACCGGCTTATCGGCTATTTTTTGATTGCTAGCAGTTACCTTATAGCTTCTAGGATAGGCTAACGCTTGTCTATACAGTAGCTTAGGCCCTTTGTACCTGCTTGGCGCTTGACATTTAGAAGATGTGGAGAACAAGCCTGCAAGTTCGCTTGTTGTGTCCTTGGGCAAGGCACTTGGGACGTCCCCACCTTTATGTGAAAGACAGGTGACCCAGACACCTCGGAAATGGTAACTCCCAAGCGAGTGCGGACGTCCCGTCCAAAATATAGCGATACAATTCGCTTTCTCGTGAATGGAGGATAAATATGGCAAATAAAATAATAAAAAAAAAATAGCATCTGTTCGTACTTGCTCGTCAACTACTTGCAGCCACAGGATAGTCTGCGTATAGTGACGACTAATGGCTTTCAATGAAATTAGTCGCATAATCCAAAGAGTGGGGCAAAATGCTCTCAACGATGCAAGCCGATGATCACCTTCGACTGCCTGAAACTGGTAAAACCACGACAATTTTTTCGGAGAGCCACCAATAAAAGCGACAAGGCTTTGTACTAGTCCCATCACATATCTCACATCATTACTATTTTTTAAAGCATTCTGAATTGAGTTTGTGCGCTCTACAGTGAACGTAAATAGCTCAACTTTCTTCATGAATCAAATTTCATACGCAATCCTTTGACGCGTACGGAAACATTGGCAGCATCATCGTAGCACTGGCCTCTACATTTATCGATTGGTAACTGAAACTTGGAAAGTACGTCTTTCACGATCTTAAATAGCTCTTCACTTGTGGTTGACGTAGTTTCATAGAAGCTACAGAACAACTCTTGCACATCTAAGTCGTCCATAGTGATACGGAAACAAATGCTTATTTGTCCTTCATCTGATACGTCCAAGGTTTTGTACAAAATAAAGGCGCAATATTTTGCTTTTTGAATGTGTTGTTGCAACTTAGTTAAAACACCGCACCTAAAATCAATTAAAATTTCATTGGTTATCGCAGGAGATATGGCTTTTTAAGAACATTTTGGGAAATAGGCCTACTGTCCGCACTTGAAAACTGTAGATCACGTGCCCCGTTACCCTCAAGTCTGACCACAAATTTTTCCATATCATTAAATAAATTATCTCAATGACGACACTTACTCAAAATATAGCGCAGTAGTAATACCAACAACACATCTAATTCCTACCTCTGTCTTAATTAATAAATAACTATCGTTTTGGTTGATCGCATTGCTCATTTTTTAGTAGCTTATTGTAAGATTTTTACACTTAACCCAGTAAAGCTTTACATATTACGTTGCCCTACCGTTAGTGAACACGCTCAAGCGTAATTGCCAGCCTAGTTGCCTACTACTTGTATTCAAAAAAACGAGATTAATCCACACTGGTTTTTGCCGCTTTACTTTATGCTAGCGTACCACGGGGTTGTACACTTGGACCTTTACTGTTTTCATTATATGTCAATGATCTACCACTACACACCAAATTTCATGTTAATTTATTTGCAGATAACACTGTATTAATACTCAAAAATAAAAATCACAACAACCTTCAAGCTTTAGCTAATGATAAACTCACTATCATCAATGACTGGATGAAATACAATCGTTTGTCTTTGAATTATAAAAAAAGCACCTACTTTATCTCTGCTCACAAGCAAAAGAAAGTTGCACTACAAAACTTTCAACTTCATGTTGGTGGGCATAAACTTTCAAACACGGATTGTGTAAAATATTTAGGAGTATTTATCGATAAAAAAATAACCTGGAAAGAACAAGTGTGCCATGTAGTAAACAAACTTGTTAATGCAGCTAGAATCCTATCTAAAACGAGACATTATGTGAACAAAAAAACGCTAGTTAAACTGTATTATAGCTTTGTCTACTCACATCTTAAATATGGAATTCTGGCATGGGTAACTGCTGCAAGCAATCTATTGCAGAAAGTCCAAGTAGTCCAAAACAGAATCATTCGGATTATGGAATTCAAAAGTCTTGCAGACTGTGTTCCAGTGAACACTTTGTATAAATCTTTGAATATCTTACGACTTAAAGATATTTTTGAATTAGAAATAGCAAAATTCATGCACTCGTTTCACCATAACAAGATTCCAGAAAATTTTAATTCCTACTTCAGAACTGCATCACATCAGCATACTCATTAACTAGGTCAATTACAAATAAAAATTACCAGGGCCATTTTTTTGACCTAAAAAATATATTTTTGACTTTATTTTAGCAAAATTTTGACTTTTTTTTGACATAACCGCTTTCGCCTATTATTTATGTCTTGTTGCACTTTTTTGATTTAAAATGTTTTATAATCCGCAATTTACATAAGTTTTTAAAGAAGAAGGTAGCCAGCCTACTTTAAACATTTTCTCAATCACTCAGTCTTGAAGCTAATACAACAAAGCGACGCATGACGTCAAAACTTAGGATAACGAGCCATTGTGTGTACCGGTATCAATTAGTGTGTAATACAAAAAATGCGTTGTTATCGCAACTGTACTGTACATAAACAGTCTGTCTATGATGTTCTTGACGAAAGCCACCCATTACAATTACCAGGACTTTTTATTGTAATACAGCATCATATATTTTTTTCGTTCTTAACATCAAAATTTTTGTCTTTTCTCAGTAATTTACTGAGCATAGAAAACGACCTCTCAACACCAGCAGAGGTTGGCTGGGCTTTTTGCAATAGAGCGTAGCTTGTTGGGTCAATTGTCAAGTTGGTACAGTTTATTATTGTTTCTTAATCAGAGTTGGATAGTCGTTTTTTAATTTAATTTTTAATTGCGCACGGATCATCATCGAACTGCATATTCTTCAGCAGTCTGTATGCTTCGGTTGTCGTGCAGGCACTTCCTTCTAAGAACTCTACGTTGGTTGCTAGAGTCCGGTATTGATTTAATTTAACCAAATCCGGCATCAAATCTTCCACATTGATAGCGTCTTTTGCTCTGCTGACTAAGAGGCCTGCACTTGTCCAATTGTTGACAATGGTACGAACAGCTGGAAGGTTCTCACTGTAATATAAGGCAGCTCTAAGCCAAGTTGCCCATCTTGTAATTACAGGGTCAGGAGGAGATGGCAGACCAGCATCATGAAGATGTTTCTTGCGATCTTTGTTTTTGATTGTTGCTGCCTTGATTGTTGTTATTATTTCATCAATATTTGTAAAATGAGCACACACACGCATAGTGCTGTTATGTAGTAAGTGCGCAACGCAGGTGACATGTATCAAAGAAGCGTATAATTCCTTTAATGTCTTTCCAGCCAAAGACATGTACCGAGCAGCATCAGTCAAGATCAATGAAAAATTCTCGCGTTTTATTTCAAGTTGTCGCAATATGTCATCCACAGTGTGCAGAATAATACTGCTATTAACATTGCTACCGTTGTCAAGTGGATGGCATTCAACGAGGAATGTCTGATTTGGGGCATCTAAGCTGCCCACAAGCACACTAATATACTTTTGTTTAGCAATCTCTGCTTGATCCACAATTAAAAAAAATTGTTTATCATGAAGTGATTCTTGAATTTGTTGTTCTTTTTGGGATGCTAAATTAGCAACACATGCCCGGGCTGCAGTCTCCGAAGGCAATACTTTTCCCATTGTAGCAAACAGAGACTTTAAAGAAGGATAGTTCAGTTTATGAAATGGGATATCTGCAGCTAAGAATGAAGAGACAACCTATTCCTTGAAGTCTACTTGATCGAGTTGTAAAAAGGTTTGCTTACTTTGGGATTTGCTCTTCGTCTCCAATTTTCTTTGGTGTTGCTTACTTTTTCGGTGACTTTCCACAAAAAACTTTTTGTCGCATTTGACTAACACGTCGCGAAGGTTGCATCGCAAGTCGCGGGCAGGAGTTGCCGAAAACTCATCCGGATATTCGTGGCAAATTTGCCTAACTTTCGCTGATAAAGATTTGGCTTGTTTAGGCATTCTTTGCTTTGCAAGCTACGACTTGAAAAGACCACGGGTAAAGAGCGCAAAGGTTTTATAACTTAGGAATAGATTAATTGTCTAACAATTATGTGTTTATGCATCAACAATGACGATTTGATGCATAATAAGTGCTATTTCCTTCTCAATTACCGCACGCTTTTTTACCATTGTAACTATTTGAGAAGTTTAAAATCAAATAAAACTGCGCATAAAACTTTAATTGCAGCTCAAAAATTCAAAAAATATATAAAAATCTAAATTTGTTCGTTTTTGTAAGGAAATTTTTGATGAAGAGAATTTTGACAAGTTTTGACTTTATGCAAAATTTTGACTTTATTTTGATTTATAAAATCTAGCGAAACAGACTCCTGAACACCTGAAACAAACGTTAATACACGTTTGATTATGTAACAAGGTCCTGAAAAAATTTTGACTTTATTGACTTTAGCGGGCGCTAAAAATTACTTTTTAAAAAGAGTCAACACTAAATATAGGCAATCTTCTTTTAACTTTCATGGAGTAAAAATTTGGAACAAAATTCCACTTTTAAACAAATCCCTGTCTTGGCATAGTTGTACGATATACTACTCAAGTTTATTTTTAAAGCAATACTAATATTGCAATCTCTGATACCACGTTAATCATATGCATAAAAGAACTATTGCACAAAGTAGCCTAGTAGTGGTATTTGTGTTCTGGCCAGGTGTACATGTGATACTAGTTTTACACTGGCCAGATGTACATATGATACTAGTTTTGAAGTAGCTTAGCTGTACATATGCTCTTGCTTTGCTTCTTACGCTTTTGTTATTCTACTATATGTATTTGTGACGCAGGAATGGGCAGTTTGACTAGATGATCACTAGTGATCTTTCACTGTTCTGTTCAAATCTCGTACGTTTATTTGAACGAAATAAAAGTTGTTGTTGTTGTGGTAGCAGCAAGAAAAGCAAAACCAACTCGAACAATCTCGTAAGTGACATCACAATCGTGTATCAACAGCAGTTCTGACTATGGTCATAAGCAGCGGTTAAAAAAATACTCTTCAACAGCAACGCACCAGCGACTTCTTCCGAGAAAGGTTTTTACTTGTTGAAATTCGCACACGCTTTGACCAATCGCGAATAATCTCAGAGCTAGAACATATCAATTGTTCCTAATGATTGCTGAAATGTATGGAAGGGGGGAAGGCCGGGGAGCCGAAAATATTCTGGAAGGGGGCAGCTGAAAAAGTCTGGGGGGCTGCAGTCCCCAAGACCCCTACTTTTACGCCTAGGTTCGTATGGACTTTACACCAAATATCAAATATTATTATTTCCAAACATGAACAATTGGTGGCCGAAGTTGAATAATTTAAGCAATATCTTTGGCAGTATCTAGACTTTGATGCAGCTGACTGTTTCCTTGTTCTAAAATCAGGATGTGACCAGCTGATTGCTTTTCACTTGAGCCAAAAGGGCATTTGGGGTCTTTCGAGATTCTTCAGCAATATAGCGTCGCCCAGGGGCGGCTCGTATGGTACTGTGGAACTGCAGTACCCCCAGTCCCCACTCCATCTTATCGATGACATTCGATATAAATAATTAATCTTTTTTTTTCTTTATTTTTCTTATACTTGTAGTTACATGACAAAATACTTGAGGTTAATCTCAACAACCATCCCAAGTTTTTGAAAAAAATATAAAAATATTTTTGCTTCAAAGTTTCTGTAATATGGTGTTTGAAATTAGCAGTAGATTGCAATGCAGCTGTAGAAAGAGAACTGTCGCTCATGCAGTACCGACCCTAGTGTGCTGGTATAATAAGGGTTTCTTTTTGACGGACAACTGGCGAGCTGTATGTATGTGTGTGTGTGTGTGTGTGTGTGTGTGTGTTTGTGTGTGTGTGCAAAGCTGATAGATAGTGACAAAATATAGGCCTATACGGGTGATTTTCTGAAGCAGCCCCCAATTGATTTTAGCTGCGAGCCACCCCTGGTGACACCAGAAAAAGGTTAGAGCGTGCTCTTAGGCGATAAAGCTTACTTCATGCTGGGGGAAAGGTGTTCATTTCAGAGCCGGCCTGCACAACACAACGGTAACCAATGGCCCACGGGAAGCATGCAGCCTTCAAAAATCTTTATTGCAGCCCGCAGCACTCTTAATACAAGATTACCTTCAAAAAAAAGAAAAATATCCTCAGTTGAAAATAGAGACCAAAAGGTTCTTGAAAAAATTGATCTCGAAAAAACGTCTTTAGTTTTATTTTGAAATAACCGGTTTAAGGAAAGATCTGCACGTTAATTGCAAGACCAAAAGTTCGACAATCTTGTTAGGCGGCCTGCAAAAAAATGTTTGCTTGATATGGCCCTTTTACTGACTTGACTTGCGCTGTCCTGTTATGGAGCAGTGGTTTATGGATTCCAGAAAATCAGGAGGGTGGTTTCGTGAGAGTCATTGCTCTTCTCATTGTTGTTGAGCTAAGTACGAGATATCAGGAGGTAATGAATCACATTAATATTCAAATTACATAAATTAGATTACGGTGCAATCGTGGAAGTAGCCAGGGGGTGCCAAAGGGGCCATAGATTCACTAAATTTCTTTAAGTCAAACTGGATAAGCAGCTCTATATTTGCTGGTAAAATGGCAGCAATACGTCGATGCCCAAAAAAGATCATTTTTTTTCTAGCGGAACAACAAAAGGTACGGTATCCCACAAAATGTGAAATTTCAAAAAAGGGTATTAACCAAAATTAATAGACAAAAAGGCCAAAAAGATGTTATATTTTTGGCTTCTCCTATTTCTTTTTGGGTCTGCTAATGGATGTTGTAGCTAAATATCTGATCTATTCTTTACACCACAACAAAAGTACGTGAAAGATTGAGTATCGCACTATACCAGCTAGTTCAGTAATCACAGCGGCGGCGCTGGAGTCCGCAATATCATAGTCCTATCTGGGGTCTATTCAAAAAGTGCTATTCCAAATTTATAAAGTGTCACCGCAAAGTGTCAGTCATCATTGATTAAAAATGGAGATTTCTATATTAGTGATCATTTGCTGCAGTGTCTTCCCTAAAACAGTAAATACCAAGGGATACTGTTTGCTATAGTAGTACCAAACCAACGAAACCATAAACATTGTTTTGAACAAAACAGAGTGTGTAATTCAGAAGTCTTCGAATTAACGCCTAGCGTCAAGAAACAGGCAAAAGCGCAAGCCGCTGAAATATCAAATCGAACTAAAAAAGATACGGTAGTACAAATGAGACCAAGCGAGCAAGAATAGCAGTAAACGACGATATTAATTTGTGAAGGATATAAACAAATATATGAAAAGGGCAAAAGCTGTGTTGAAGATCACTACACAAACAAAATATGAGAAAGAAATATCTGTTTGGATATATCTAAGCCAGGTTTTAGCAACTGCGCTACTTTTGACTGTGAGAAGCTGAAAGAAAGAGAGACATACAGCTTTGTGGCAGATAGTTGTGTAGTAAGCCTTGTTGATACTGTGCGCGCCATATTGGATTTGTAAAATTCAAACAGTGTTGTTAAAGTTGCATTAGTTTTCAGTACAGTAGTAGACCTGAAGCATCAGAGTACAAACTAGAAACTTTTTATAAATATTTTGACAAAACAGAGGATGCTACTAAGCGGACAAGCTACAACCTGATTGTCAGATATTTTAATGATGAACTATTTTTTTTGCACAGCCAAAGTTGTCAAAAATACTGTATCATATATCGTAGAGTATGTTCTATTTGCTCACAGTTTTACAGTTTATTCTTATATAAGAAATTGTTTGGTAAATTTTATTCCAACAGTCTAATTGGTTTCTCTCATAGTGTAGCTAATTGGCTGTTTTTGGGATGTTCAACTGTGTGATACTGTCAGTATACCTAATCTATTGGGAGCAGAATAGGTTATTGCATGAGGCAACAATGGTAACTAAAACTTTGGATTCAAATGTGGTGTATCAGTGTATAGTGGTACTATATATATTAGGTTTCTTTTGTGTTAATTTCTTTCCCATGTGTAAGCGTGGTTTAAGATTTAACCCTTCTGTTTTTTGTATTTCAATAAACAAAGAAGTTGGAGGTTGCAGAGTTGGAGAATTGACCAACCCAGCACACTGTAGACCTAGGCTAATTGTCTTTGAGGAAAGAATGAACTTAGCTCATAGTGCTTTGTAACTCAATGTTTTTGTAGATGGTTTGGCAGTGTTTAACTTAGTTTAGATTTTTAATGAAAGTTCAACATTTTGCTGTCAGTGTAGCCTATCTTCTTGTGCCAACATGACTCATGCACCATTGAGATGCTATGATTTAGATTACACTGGAGGACTAATGGAGGTATGATGTTTTTTTTTATAATGGTGTTTGTTCATTAGTCTTGCATGTCAGCTTAAGACATCTTTAAGTTTGATGTGTACTGATTTCGTTGTTTAAGGTGCTTTTAGTGGTTCTCCTAGTTTCAATCAAAATTTTTAAATTAAAGCTTGAAGTCACTTACAATTCTTACTTGACATAGACTCCTAGTTTTTTGGCAATGGTTACAGTTCGGGTTGGGGGACAAGTGCAGGACTGGCAATTTGATCCTCACTATTTTTAACTCCACAGTTACATGACAATATACAAGAAAAGACACAAAAGTGCAGAAATTAGCAGAAAGTCTACCATACCGTAGATTTGGATTCTACTAAAAAAGAGTAATCCCCAGCATAGATCAGTGTTTAGAGTTAGGGTTAGGTTATAGTTGGGGTCAAGGTTGATTAGGAGTAGAGCTGGCTTTAGTGTTGGAGTTAGGATTACTATTAGTGTTAGCCAGTCTATCAAATTCCACAAAAATTTTGGATTTTCTATGTAAGTTTATCCTTATATGAAGTGCCATGTCATAATCACTAATGTTTAGCTAAGACTACTTATATTGCCTTCATATGATTGCTGTTACAACTACAAGAACACTTTTTTAAGCATTCAAGAAAGTAATATTTCCTTACCATGTACCGTATTTTCATGACTATAAGGTGCACCTAAAAGCCAAAAATTTTCTCAGAAATTGAACATGCGCCTTATCGTCCAGTGCATCTTATGTGTGGATAAAATTATGCTTTATAAGAAAACTGCGAACCATCTTTAATGTTACAAATAGCGGTATTTTTTCGCATTACCATTTCACATGCCAGGAATTGTTTTGTTAACAGAACGGCGTGTATGCAATAAGTTTATTGGAACGTTGTATTATGTAATGAACTATTAAACAATTATTAGAAAAAAAGAATTTGATTTTTTCTTCGAGCTTGTCTTTGTAAAGAAAGTTTTCTTAGTGTTTTTTCTCTATTTGTTTCTTTTAAATTTAAAACATGCAAAAAACAAATTAGGATTTTGTCTGATTTATTGCGCCTTATAGTCCGGTGCGTCTTATGTAAGAAAAAAGATGCATTTGCAGCAGTTTTTTGATACTGCGCCTTATACTCTGGTGCACCCTATGGTCGCAAAAATATGGTAGTTTTTAACAACTTTGGGTGCTATCAAGAATTTAGCTGCAATCTCCATAGTTGGTTTGTTTAACCTCTAAATTATTTTAATTTTGTGGCAGGCATTAATAACTTTTTAACTCAATTCAAGTAGTAGTGCTATTGATCTCAGTTGTGACAGGGCTTGCAAAGAATATATGTCTGCTGCTATGAAAAACCTGCATTCTAACTGAAAGTAAACATGCTGAAACAAATAGCTGGTGTGTCAAAACAATTTTAACAAAGTGTTTGAACGGCCCAAAGAGCATTATTATTGAATTTCAGAAAGAGTAAAACTCTTTGATTTTTGATTCAATTTACTTCTGTTGTAATTAAATTTTTATTTATCATTGCTGTTTGGTTCACAAAAATGTTGGTATTGATTACAGCTTTTTTTTTGATAGAAAATCCAGCAAATTATTGCTCCTCCTTTGAGTGAAAAAGGAGCTCGTGAAGAGAAGCGACGACGAGCTGCTGAAAGAGAGATGTGGAGGAAAAGATGCAACCATGAAACCTGTGATGCTTGTGGAGAAGGAGGGGACTTGTTATGTTGTGACTGTTGTCCAGCTGCTTTTCATCTGCAATGCTCGTACGTTTGCTTTTATAACTTATTTTCCTGGTTTAAAAATAGCTGTAATGTTGCATACAGCAGTTTCAAAATATACTTTGTGCTTAGAGAAAAACTGACTGTTAGGTGAGCCTAGTGGAGAAACGTGAAAGATTTATGTGCAATTATGGAGGTTGATGTAAGGTAGTGAACTTACTTTCCAAAATTTGATGTTCTCCACTGGAGCAACGAAGTTGAATGCCTAGCTTTTGTCTTTGACTATAGCCAAAGGCTCTTAATGTCTAGGAGCAACATGTAAAATCTTTTCCTGAATATTGCTTTTTGTTTTTTGTTGCACTCACTTTGGTTGAATATTCAAGCAGTTCTATTTCAGTTTTGGAGTGCTGGAGTAATGCTGTAAAAATATCATCACTTTGACTTAAAATAGTTACATTTAGTAGCTGGGTAGCATATACTGGTGTAAATGCACACCAACGTTATCTAGCTCAGGCTTTCTCAAGCTTTTTTGCTTTGTAATCCATTTCAATACACCAAATTTTGGGGGACCCTTTGGCAAATGTATTTGTAATGACAAAAAGGATAGTAAGTGGTTGGTCTAATACCATGAAATCAGTTCCAATACCAGAGTTTAATGTTACCATATCTAATCAAGTCTTAACTATCAAATATTTTGAGCGTAAAGATGCAGTGCTGTTGCATGTCTGTCAATTATGGCAGCAATGCAAATCCTGGGAATTTTTTCTTTATGTACATGTATATGTAAACTCATTGCAAAAGAGTTCGTGTTTTGTAGAGATATTAATGCAGAGCTTTTGTAGCATTCATTGTCTCTTACAGAAATCCTCCATTAGATGAGGATCAAGTTCCAGATGGAGAGTGGGTCTGTCACCGATGTGTTGTTACTGGAAATTATAAGGTAGAAGTAGATATGTAGTCAGCTGATTTGTTAAACCTCCCTGTCATTTATCCCATTTTGTGTTCAGCTTTTGAAAGTGTGTTCATTGTTTTAAAGACAGTCCTGCACCAAATTTTTGTGACCAGGCCATTTATGTGCCATCACAACCAGTGGAATTGATTGATCGGTTTTTTCTAGCCGCATACATAACACGCAGTGTTGTACTGATAACCCAATGTCAAACAAAAGAAATGCAAGCTAGTGAACGTGCAGTGCACTGATTAAGAGAGTACTATTAGGAAGGTAGCTGGTAATGGCTTTGCTTACCTTCTCTGTTGTTTTGGCAAAAATGACTATAGCCAGCCAGTACCGGAGAAAAAGGTGAGGTTATTTCTAAAAATTGTTTCTTTTTATTTATGTTATGAAACAGAAAGAATGTTGAAGTATTAATCGAAAGTTGCATTTTAGCCAAATTGGTAAAGCTTATTTGCTATATATTTCATATTTTTTATCATGTCATCGGTAGGAGTTGTGCTGAAATCCAATCATTTAAGGCCACTGTTCATTTTCGGTTTGCTGCAATGCGTCTGTTTTAAGTTAGTTTTTATTTTTACTTGTCTAGTGTCCAGATGGCAACCATAGACACACACTGACTAAAAAAGCTCTGCAAATATACCAAAAACATAAAGCTGAACTCAACAAGTTGGCAAACCCTGCTGCTCATAAGCAGAAAATTCAAGAAGACGTTTTGGGAATTAAGCCACTTCAACAAGGAGCAAAGCCAATGGTTATCTCCCATGAATTTGTTGAAAAGTAAGAATAATTTTATGACTTATTGCTGTAACATAAAATAAAGCTTTCAGCATATTGTGCTTCGATTATTTATCTCTTTACTAGCTCGATAGATGACACACTGACTAGGATTTTACAGATCGGCATCAGCTTCTGACTAATATTTATGTTGGTTCATCTGTGGTATTTGTAAGCTTTTTCGTGTTAAAGCCATATTTCAGCTACAATGTGATTGTAGTTTTTTTTTGCGCCAGTTCTCTTCTTTGATGTGGAGGCACGGCATGAAACAGTCATTCAGATTTACCCCTCGAATCTAGTCATGCTGCTCTCGTTTTGAACCAGACATGAATACAAATCGCAGACTGGGTAGCCTTACCTCCGACAAGGTAGATCGCCATTGGAGGGCGCCTAACAGTCGCTTCTCATGCCATGCTGGGTGAGCAGGTTGATTGGTCCAATGAGGTGAAGTCCAGGGACTTCCAGTTTGGATTATAAAATACACAGACATTCATTTTTTGTTTGAAATTAACACTTGTTTTGGGATGAAATTTAACTTAGATTTAGATATAAAATACTGTTGTTGATCGTTATTGCAAGTGCAGCTGGCCACCCAACATGTCGCAAGAAGTCAATTTTGAGCACTCACCAGTGCCCAATTTTCCATGATGATGATGCTACTTTGAAATTTTTGTTCATGACTAATTTGAAATAGACGGCAGATTTTCTTTGGCGATATCTTGCTTGGGTGCACGGTGTGAACTGTTACAGATGTGTTTTATTTCATACCTCCATCCAAAGGAAAAGGAGGTGTAAGCTCACGCTTCTCAGTACTATAGGTAATTTCAAGTGTTATGAGCTGAAGTAATTTCATGACTGTACAAGTGAGTTTCTACATTGCACTCTACACGGCTGTCGAACTATTTCACGTGTTTCACCGTTCTGTTACGCAAATTTACGCTTTGCAGTTCCATTGGTCTAATTGGTAGAAGTGCGTCACTTGATTGCATCAGAACAAGTTCCTCTTCTCTAAAAGATTTCGAAAAGGCATCTGGAGCGAGAAGAAGAAGACGATCTTCAAACCAGAGTGGTTTATCATCCGAAAAGAACTGGAGAAAAAGTGTGATAAAAGCTACCACTAGAGGGCAAAAGGCCCTGCTGGAGGTAAATATTCTGTGCAGTATGTGAAATGAGTTGGTGTAGATACAGGCTGCTATTGGTTCATTTTCGATCTCAGCTAGAGTCGAGTTTATTTTTTTTCTTTGGGATAAAGCCAAGGAGGGTAATGTTACATCCAGCCTGTACAACCAAACCAATCAAACAAGTAGGAGCAACCCAGCATATAGGATAGTGAAGCTGCTGTTATTGTTGTAAGTACTCAACTTTTTACGAGCGATGAAGTGTCTGCATGAAACGGTTATCCACGTCCAGACCGCGAACATAATTGAGATCAGACTAGTGGAAGCGACAGGCCATTTTAAACCAGTGTAGACCAGTAGCCTCACCACAAACATGTTAGACCATCAACTATAGGTTGATGTCTGAACGCTTACTATACGCAATTTGAGTAGTGAGTGGCTTTACTGTTCTAATGAGGTGGAGCCCGGGTTTTTGCTGGTAATTGAGATGGCAATGTGGTTTTAAACAGGGTGCTATTTTTTCTATACTGTTCAGCTTGGTTTGGCGCTTGATCATATTTTTTAAGGGCTCGGCTTCGTAGTGGTTTCCAATTTTTTGGACGTATGTTTCCTTCTGTATTTTACAGCTGTCAAGCTTTTCTCGATTAGTTTTCGCAAAAGCGAAGGCAGAACCTTCTTGTCGTGGCTTTTCAACTGCATGACTAATTTATGGTTACATTGTGCCGAAACAAAGACAGACTTAAAGCGATTATTGCAGAAGTACCAATGCGTACACAAAAGTTGAAATTCGTGTAAAACAAAACTAATGTGTTTATGGGCAATGATTGGAAAAGTTTCAATGGTTTATTTTTTACCAGCAAAAAGAAAAAATTCTTACCCAGAGTTGTGACGGGAAAGAATTTCTTTCCGGTTGAGGGCTACTGCTGGATATCCCAGGCAAATCAAAAGGTTGCGACACATATTGCTTGTGTAAACTGACACTGAAGTTGTGCTCGATTCATTACTAGTTTATGCCATTTGCATTTTCTCTACATGACAGTCAGCCCGCAGGTGATAAAGTGAAGAAAGAGCCAGGCAAGTTTGCTCGTGCCTTTAGCAAAGCAATTCACGGCATCCGTTCCCCGTTACGTGGCAGACAAATAGCGGAGGCCGAGCGCTCTATGTTTCGCTGTGAATTTTTGCACTAAAGAAGAACGAACATGAGGTGAACTCAAACGCATAACTATCTGTTACAGGTTGCACCTGAGATCTCGACTTCGGAAACACAGTTTGAAAATCCCTTTTCGATGCTGATAGCCGCATCATGCTTGGATAATACTTCATTATTCGAATTACCTGCCCAATACAGACAACACGCGCCACTTCCGGGTTGGTTTTTAGTTGTGTAAAGGTGGCTAGCAGCAAGTAGTTTTAGAGATTGGACGTAGCTGATAGCGTCCGAATAAATAGGCTCTGACATTTCGATGAGCCTTGTTAATGACACTGCGTATTTCGACGTAGTCTAAACTTGACCATCTGCAGAGTGCATATCCTTCCAGAATGTCGTTTATAACTTTGTTTTTAATGCAAAAACTTCATCAGTGGAGGCAAACGGCGTCTAAAGCAGCTTACCGCGCGAATTTGTACGGAATTTTATGTTTAAATTAACAATTCTTTAGGTCAAGCAGCAGCACCTAAGCCAGTGTCCTATCCCATGCTAGGTTTGTCATTATAACCACTAATTTGCAGTAAGAATAGCGTGGTCGGTAGCACGTACTAATTTTTGGTGTCTTAAAAAGTTTTGGTTGAAGTTGTAAAGTGTTGTCAGAACTGGTTTTTATTTTAGGAACAAAAAAGAAAAAAACGAACGAGAAAGGACCTGGAAGATCGAAAAAGCAAGCGTCGGAGTCAGATGCAAGTAGCTCAACCACACTGCCAACTAGAGTGTGCTTCGTATGCACAAAGTAATTACTGTTTCACGTTCTACGACGTAATATATTAGCAACAGCTAGACACTGTCTGTTTTGCTATGAAACTGGCATGGTTTTGTTTTCAGCCAAGTTCTGTGATTTTTTGAAGCTTTCTTGTTTTTCCTCTCCCAACAACTCTGGACTGTGAGCCTGTTGTGGTTCTCTGGTTCAAGTTGTGGTTCCCTGGTTCTGAGTAGAGCGCACCTTAAAAAATTCGTGGTTTTGAGGATGGTTAACGTGACTTCACAAAGGAATTTGAACCGGAAAAAAGAATTATATGGCTAGGAAAGAGATTTGATAAGATAGAACAGTGGCGCTCAAAACGTTTTAAATTGGTGCACCCCTTTTTGCTTGTTTCAAGAGTTGAGGCATCCCCGTTCGCATGTTCTTTTTATGATGATGACCTTTTCTTTGGAAACTAATTTGCGGTGGAAACCTGGAAACCTCTTTTAGTCTATTAACTCAAAAATTAAAAGTTATTACGGTCTCCTTGAAATTTCTCACCGACCCCCTTTCCTTCAGCGCTTCACCGATTCCAGTTTGAGAACTGCTAAAGCTGATGAAGTCCTTTATTTCAAAAGCAGACCTTTACATTGGCCCTACTCCCTCAGTCATCTGTCGTTTGAATGGGAAGATTTTTGCAAAAGCCTTTCACCGCTGTGGAAAGGTTCACTAATCAGCAAGACAGGCATGGAAAAGAATCAGTAAAATTCTATATTTTTTTACCTTCAGCGTGGTGTTGCGAACCAAGCATTCAACTTGTAATCGAAAGACTACCAATTCTTTCGACCCCAACAACATGAATGAGTCGCTGCTGATTTGGAAGGCAGAAACGTCATTTGCAGTCTTTTAAACTCTTCATTTCTCTTATGCTCGGCATTTGAGTCGGTTCTTGTCATTACATCCTTGCGGATTTTGCGAACACTTAACAGACAGGCTAATCACGGTTTGATTCTCTGTTATTTATCTGCTGACGGCTGAATTACATGCAGGTCTTCTCGTATATCACCACTCATACAATGTGACTTTTGTCCGTTGGCTTATCATCTTGACTGTCTCGATCCTCCTCTCACCAATCCTCCAAACGGACGTTGGATGTGCCCTGCTCATCCGGAAAGAAACCTGGTAAGAGACCAAATGTTTTCATAAAAGTTAGCTTGTCGTGGTGTGCATCCCTTCTCTTACGCGTTGATGGTGCTGCATGAGGTAGAACATTCTAGTCCGGTGGTGCTTATATTTGGAAGGCCCCATCTGCTTTGAAGCGGTGGAATAACTGGTAGCCACTTGTTTGCAGCTGCTGAGTGATCAGAAAGCAGCTTCACTGTTTTTGCTCATTAAAGTATGAAATGTTTTCGTTCTCGAATTAGTTTTCGAACCATGTGCCAGACAATACTGCTGTAAACTTCGGGTGTGCTGTTTTTTTACTGGCAAAGTGGCTTTTGATAAAACCACATTCAAAATGGAAAAGGTAATTTTATTTTTTTGTGCAATGGTGTTGGTAATTGCGAAACTACTCCCGAAAACGGTGGTGGAGCTTATCATGTGCTTTTAGCTAAATCCATATGGGCGGCCCTTGTCAGAGCGATGCAAGATACTGGACAGGTTTTCAACGAAAATTGATCACAACGATATCAAAATTAAGTTTTTGAAAAAAGTCCACAGGTAATAATTACGTTGGCAAACATTAAGTAGAGTCGGCGACAACGCAAATTTGATTAGATCACTCGTCGGAGTTTGATTTACCACGCAGTGTGTAGGCTTTGCTACTCGGCAGGGTTAGAATGCCGTGCAATAAAATCCACATTTTAGTTGCTGTTTTAATGAAAACTTTGTTTTTAGATTTTAATTTTTGTATTGCTTTTTCATTCTTCGATTAGGGGAAAACCTTTGCGATTATGCATAGAACAATGAAGCTGCCAGTACTGCTGGCCAGCGATCTGGTTGGCTAGAAAACCTTGACTGCTGCTGTACTTGAAAGAATTTACCTAAAACGCAAACAAATTGACTTAAATTGAATGCTCACGATACTTCAATTTTTGTAGAAAACCCGTTTAAAATGCGGATTGTATAGGCAACCCAACGATGATGTCCATTTCTCTTCCTTATTTGCTGGCTCCTCTTGTCCATCTCACCCTGAAAATAGGTCCATGCTGCCCGCTCAATGCATATTTGTCAAAAGCAGTGAAATTATGCAGGGAAAATTGCCGTAGAGCGTTATTCCCCCTGGCGCAACAGTGCAAAGCCGATCCGCGCATTGAACTCGCAGCCTTACGATTACTTGCCGCTAGTTTGTAGCGCTGAGCTATGCGGCCGACTCTGTTAGTCACTTCTCCAACTCTGTTACTCTAGCCTGTTAGTCATTTCCTCCGATTACTTTTTCACAACTCTATGGTCGGCCTCAAAAGACAATTTAGAGTTGTTATAATCAGTATGTAATAGCACTGATACTAGATTTTAACTTAATCCTCTATTCAAGGCAATTAAAAACTGCTGAAATGTTAGAGAATATGCATTAACTAGAAGTATGCTACTTTTCCGACTTGTTGCTGCAGTAATTTTATCTAAAAAAATGTCAGCTAATTAAAACGAACGTTTTATTGGTATTGACTACGTCATTGCCTTGAAGTTTGACCTCGCAAAATTGAGTTAAAACGCGAAGTCTTCTGATATAGACACTGAAAGGTTTAGTTATGGAGTCCATGCCACTAATCCATACAAATTTATTTCATCAGTACCTACATGTTGCTGTCTGATTGCATTTAAATTTGTTTCTTACCTCTTCATAACTTGCCAATAATGGAATATAACAAGGAGAGTTGGTCTTTCCGGGTTCGGTTCTCAGCAATTTTAGTTATGCCTGTAGTTTTTAAACTTTTTTGTGACGTCGCCCCCTTTTTATTGTCGTTATATCTTTATCGCCTCGCTCACGCTTTTTGCCGTAGCTACAACCACGATATTCCGAAAATTACATAACTTACTGGAACCCATCTTATCAGTGCAACTTACTACGCTACAGTTGTGCTATTGTTGTGCTTACAGTTAAAATAAATTATGGGAATTTGCAAGAAAATAGACAGTTTATTGTATGTTTTATAGTAGTTTAACCTAAAACGACCGAGATTTATTTTTGCGAGAATTGCCTTCAAGATCAATTTGCTTGTATGATAGTTCTAAGGTCAACTAATTTATAGTTTAACGTTTGTGGCTGAGCATTTTCGCAACACCTATCCTTATCTTTTTTGCCCGCTTGTCCCTCTGTGTTGCCCCATTGGGGGCAATATGAACTACTTTGAGAATCACTAAGCTATGCAATCATCAATATGATTGCATACTGCTCAACCATACCCAAAAAAAGGATAAGGTTTGGTAATTAACGCAATCTCTTCATGCATAAAATATTTTTACCTCAATAATGAGCTGGCATTTTAATGAAAGCAAGATTCCTGTGAAATAGGGCTATTGGTTGTCCACTGTTGTCACTAGGATTCATTATTTGTCGTGTTAAATTAGGCATCTGTTGCAGTACGTTCCCTCCTAAACCTCAGAAAGTATCACGAAGAACTGCAATTGAAGTGCCTCCTTCCATCAAGGATCACTATCGACATCCGATTGGTCCTCCACCTCCTGCTTCTTATGAAGATTTTCGTCATTATAGCATTCCCGTTCCACATCCCTTGAGAATCCAAGAAAACATGAAGAGCGATGATGCATCAATTATCTCTAGGTCCGTTCCTCGTTCTTTAAACGAAGAAGAGAGCTTATGGCTCCGGAGTCTTATTGATCTTCAATCAGACATTGCTCTTGCAATAGAAAAAGATAAATTAAAACATCTCGTCTCTTCGGGAAATGAAGCAAACCAACCTGCTGTCGCTGCTCCTGTGAAGTCCACTCCAAAAACACTGAAAGAACTAGCAAGCCGCATGTGTGCCTTGCAACAGGCGCAAGCTCTTCGAAACGACTGTGATGTGTTTGGCAGGCTTCCGACAATAAATAATTCCCACAAGGCCGAAAAGAGGAAGTTGGAAGCTGGTCAGCCCGCGAAACCCTTTCGGAGCCTGTCTGCCGACTCTCCATCAAAGCGACGAAACTCCGACCCGCAATTGATCTCTTCAATGAATTTAATCGAAAGCTCTTCGAAACGGAGCAAACTTTTAGATGGCGTTACTGTCTACCGTCCTCTCACTTTGCCTAATCGAAATGTTCCCTTTGCTAAGCTGGAGCTGCGTCGAAAAACAGTTGCTCCGTCTTCATTCAAGCGGACAGTATCACTAGAAGCGAACTTCTTTAATGGCGAAGCGGATGTTCTTTCCTCCAAAAACCCTTCTATGAAGCTTGAATCTCTTGTTGCGGATGCTTCCAAGAAGAGCAAAACAAACTCGTGGTTGGATGCTCATCGGAAAATAAGTGACAGTTCCATAACGATTAAAGACAAAATGACAATCGAAAAAAATTTACCTCTAGTTAATGGAGTATCTGAAGAAATGGTGGTCAGTGATGATGAAGTACATCAAACAGGTAACTTGGTGTATCAATCTCTTTTATTTCCTGCGTATTTTGCTGAGTTTTAGACGTAGTTGTTGCAGTGTATTTCAACCACTAACCACCTGCTTTTGTTTAAAACTTGGGTTGTGGCTAGATGTTATATCCCACATCCCGTCGCCCTTTTCCTGCACCGCACAATTCACATGAAGTGTCAAAAGCAGACAGATCTCAAATTTAATCCGTGTTCATGTTCTAATCTTGAAGGTGGAAACACTGAATCATCAAACAGTCTGTTGTCGTCACCAAGCTCGCTTAGTGACCTCACTAAATCTGATCAGTCTGAAGCTGCTCCTGTTGCGTCGACCAATCAGAGGCCGTCGGTATCAGGTAATAGTTTTTGAGTATTTTCACAACTTGCAATGCTTTGGCATCGAAATACCGAGTATTTCTACGGCAAAAATTTAGCTGCAAGTCGTCAAACTTTTAGTTGTGACGTAATCACGAGCTTCTTGATTTGTGATGTCACGGTTTCTAGGAGTGACGTCATCATCAAGCGAAGATGACGGGCTGAAGAAAATTCTTCAAAAGTTCGCGAGAAAGCTCAGCGCCTCGGACAAAACGTCGTTGTCGAAGCTGGACGAGAAGCTGATCGAAGCTCTTGCGTTACAGAGGCTCCGAGAGATTTTATCAACAGAGGTAGGATCTAACGATCTTACGGTTCGCCAAAAGCTTTTTAGATGCACTCATCTCTGCTCGATGTCCTGTTGTTGCCTCCCACTCCTTCAAAGGTGTTTGGTTTTATTTAAAGCAGCAGTGTGTGACTTTCTCGGGCCACAATTTTCGTAGCATCGCCATGTAATTTTTCGCAGGTGATACTTGCTTTTTTGCGGTTTATTGCGAGAAACAGATACAACTGCAGGTATTGCGTTGGTTGCCTAGCTGTTCGTCTCGATCTGTTACTCCTTCGTTGCTGACTTGCGACCCCCGGTTCGGAACCACAGTTTTTGGAAGACCTCATATTGTGCTAATGCCAACCTTATTTGTTTATTTTTGGTTTAATGAGTGCTATTGTCAGGAAGCAGTTACAAACTGCCGGCATATTTAGGCTCCGGCGGCATCAGTATCCAAAGACCCACCCGCATCCATCGATCCACATCCTCGCGCCTCTGCCGAGCCGGAATCTCGACCGGAAGCGGTTACAAATTCTCTTGACAGCGTACCGACGAGTCCTGTCGCCTCGAAATCAAAAGAGGCAGAGGCCCCAGTACAAGAGGGCGCTGTCACACGACCCGCGCATGCAGCGCTGTACAACATGAAAACCAAAACCAAGACGACGTTGTGCAAAAAGTGAGTTTTTGTTTGTTCATGCCGTCAACCTAATTGAAATTAGGCTAGGGGAAAGATGGCAGCCCATTTCGAACCAGTCTTCAGTGACTCCTAGCCCCACCACCAACAAGGCGGACTGCCACTGGTGGGTACCCAAGAGTCGTCTGACATGCTTGGTTAGCAACATGCTGAGTTAGTTCGTTTGATGTGGTTTCAGTTTTTTCAAAAATGTTCAAGAAGGTGTGAAGTTGCATCTAAAGGTAGGAGATGTGCGCACATCAAATCGCTTTGTTTGTATTATTATGACGTAGTTCGATTTGTTTCGCAAGTAATGTCCTAAGTGAACTACAAGGCATCTGATTTTTGCGACGCCGGAATTCGCCATCAGTACACCGCCTTCATCTAGAAATCGAAGTTTGTTGGAGGTTGAGTAAGTTTTGTTTACTTTTCCAGTTGCTCATTCATGATTGGTGGATCGGAATCATGTGATTTGTCGCTCCAAACTTGCAACCGGATCGAACCAGTTCATGCCAAAATATTTTACGACAGAGTAAGTGTTTTTCTTCTTGATCAAACAAGCGTGTTGTTCTTCATGTCTTACGACAGGTTTTGAGGTGCCATTTTGGAATGAAATCATCCAAGAGTGGAAGGCCTGAGATTCCACAGTGACGGCTGAGGAGGAGGACATGCCTCAATGATACGATCTGCTGTTTTGATGCTCCATATTTTTTTGCAGCTGAGATTATCAGTTTCGCTTGTTTTTTGTCGTTGGAGCGACCGACGCCAAATTCCATGAAGTTATTTCGGCTGGCCTCCCTCCTTGCTTTGCTCGTTAGACTCAATCTCTTTTTTCTGACAGGCACGCTTGCGTGGTTTTTCAAAATCTCAAAAGTCGTTCTTTTCGAGTCCGTCGAGTTCCCCAAAGATCCGTTTTTATCCCTGTTCTTTTCTCTCTTTTCATCAATGATATTCCTGCTTTTCTACCTTCTTCCATTTGCTACTCTCTTTATGCTGACGATCTGGTCATCTGGTCCTCCTCCCCCTCGGCCCCTGCTGCTGTGGAGGCCCACAAGAAGCTTTGATTCGATTGGAGCGCTGGTCTGAAGACTGTTATCTTCCTCTCAATCCTAGCAAATGTGATGCCTCCTCGGTTGATCCACATCAAGCTAACCTCCAGCCCAACCTCTTTCTATTCCACTTTCCCCTCTACTTCAATCCCTCCAACTTTTCTTGGGCTACCTTTGGCTGCACTCTTCTAAACATGCATCTTCGCTTGAGACCATGTTTTTCCCTCGTCTCAAGGCCTTACGCTGTATCTCTGCTTTTTGGGGTCCCTTTATAGAGTTGCTCCCTCTTTTTAGCTTTCTTCGGCTGCTTCTCAGTTATGTTTCGCCCGGATGGTTTCCTTTTCTTAGCCTTACCAACGTCACCAAGTTGGAACGCCTTCACCGAGCGGCTAGTCGCGCCATCTCTCGATTTCTCTCGTTCTCCCCCACTTCTCTACGAGGCCTGTCTACCTCGCCTACAAGCCACTCTTCACTCATTTCGCCCTGTCATCTTATAAGCGGGCCCTTCGTCTCCCAACCTCCTTTTCTATTTCAAATTTGGCCAGACTTGAAGCGAAACCAAAACTCTCCAGATCCTTCTGGACGGTTTTTGGATTCACTCACCCGCTCATGCTTTCTCGTGCTTTTCCTAGGGAGGCTCTCTTTGCTTGCCCACGGCTTTCTCCTTGGAACTCACCTTTTCTCAGCGTGGAGCTGACTCTTTCCACACCATGCTCCTCCTCTTGTCAAGGTGCGGTTCTCGGTCACCGTGACTCTCTTCCACCTCACGATTCAGTGATCTGGACTACTGACTTTGCTTATTTCCTTTTGGCAAAGGCAGGCTGCTCTAACGTCCTTATCAACTGCTCACTTTGTGGCACTAGGACCATCCTTTCTTTTTCGGCAGGCCCAGTTTGCTCAAGTTTTTCCGCTGAAGCCTGCGCCATTGTGCAAGCTCTCCGCTGGTCTTGGCAGCACCAACAAGTCTGTAGTTTCTCTTTTCCTCCTCTCAGACTCTCGCCACACTGCGTTCTCTTTCGTCTTCAAACTCTCTGGTACATCTGCTTCACTATCAGGCTACGAAGGGTCTGTGGAAATACATTTCTCCCGGCCAACGATGCAGCTGATGAGTTAGCCAGTGAGGGTGGGCTACTCCTGCAGTTCCTTGTAGTCTCTCTCTTACCTCTTTTTTCCACTCTTTTTTCGGACTGGAGGCGTACAGTGTCATCTTAACTCTTCAACACACAGGTTCCCTCAGTGTCCATTGAGCAACTTGAACTTGTACTTCGTCGTCACGCGTGCTACGCCCTCTCTCGTCTTCGCTCCAACGGACACAGGATTCTGTTAAACTCTTGTCGTAGAATTGGCAGAAGTGAGAATCCTTCATGCAGCGGTCATCCGACCCAGAATACCTCTTCTCATTCTACACTGTCCTGCTACGGACTCTTCAAGCCGCTAGCTCTTTGGCTAATCTTTCTCTCCCTACGATCTCTGGGTCCAGTCCTTGCGGAGTTGCCCGGCTTCTGAGGCTCCGTAGCTTCCGCCATGTCCCCATATTTCGGAAGGGGTTGTTAGGTAACAACAACTAGGAGTTGTTTTAGCTGTAGGATTCGGATTACGTTTGCGTACTGACCGAAATATAACTGTTTCATTCCGTGTCTCCATAGCAAGGAAGAGGATGAGTAAACGAAGCAACGCCAGTTGTTGGTTCCATGCTGTATGTGAAGACCGCTTATCTTGGGTAGTGTGAAAGCTAAAGCACTTTCGGTTATATTTGAGCCTACTTCCCTTTCATCTCGCTGTCAGCAAATTATTTTGCAGAAGGCTTAATAAACGAAATGGCAGTGAAAAACTTATTTGTATCGCGCAATTAAACAAGATCGGATTTTGTGATACCTAATCCAGTAATCTTCAAATTAATGGACTCGTTTTGCTTGTTGGAATTGATGGAGGACTCCCATCAGTGATTATTTGCTTCCCTTTACATTGACCTGTTTTTGCAGAGAACATGTGATATAATTTGATTTTCCTATTTGTTTCTCTTGTTACGACGGTGGCCGTTTTGTGGTGGTGGCCCTAAAAGGTGATCAGTTTCTCTAAAACTTATGGATTGTCACACATTGCAAATCTTCACTGACCCTAGTTTGAAAATCTCCGCTTCACTAATTTACCAGGTGACATTATGCCGCCATTGCTAGTTGTCTGACAAAAAACCTTTGAAAACAGCTTTTTTTCGGAGCTACATGAGCTTTGAAATTTTGTTTCTCAAACAAAATTTTGGTCTAAAATTAATTTTTTACCGACAGATATCTCAGCAGTACGAGCTGGTCAGCTATGGGCAGAGCGTCGTCGATGGTGTTCAATACGGAGTTGATTTTTGGAAGATGGCAAACAGGAAGAAGAAGAGAACGCGAGAAACAAAATCTGCGATCGTGACAAGAGGAATCAAAGAAATTTTAAAGAAGAATAAAAGTAAGGGAAAGTTTTTACATTTTGCGCTCTCTACGCAGTATATTTTTAGGAGCAGGAAAAATTTAAATCTTGAATCTCTATTGTTGGTGTTTTGACTTTTGCATTGCTATCCACGTGTTGCTTAATTAAAATGCAGCGCACTTGATTGACGCGGGAAAAACAGTGAACCCCCGGTCAGCGACGATCACTGCATCAAGACCAGTCCATCGCAGTTCGGATATTTTTTTGTAAATTAAAATACAACTGGTTTTGTTTCACTAATGCTACAATCCTGCTTACACCATGTCACTGTGACCTTTAATTGGTCGACTGATAAGGACACCAGTAAAGGTTGTTCGGCTGTTGGAGTCTCATGGTCTTCCACCATGTCCTCGTCTCGAGGAGGAGATCGGGTAAGATCACCTGCGTCCGTTGCTAGAACACCTCCCACCTGCCACTGGGAGAGTACAAGCAACTTTCTGGCAATCGAAGCAACTAACCAACTTGTAATATTTGTTGGGAAATTTCGGCCCTCTGCAAGCACCAGTTTCAAGTCTAAATTTCAACATAGCGTAGTCAGTAGTAAATCTCATTGCCTATTTGGCAAAGCGTTGAAAATGTCGCCAGCTGGAGCCAATACGTTGACTTGAATAATGTGCAATGCTTTACATGACCATAGGTCGGGAAACTTTCGACTAGTTTGTGCGTAGCAATTTTTCTACAAGATTAAATCAGGCTCAAATCGAATCGTGCGATAGACGTGCGTTAACTAAAGCTTTTAAATATGAGAAAAAGTGGGCGTTAGAAAGAACAAAAAGCTCGCTTCAATTGGTAGATTTGCTGTAAAGTTCCTCTCTTGATGCGCACAGCCAATTAGATCAACATTACCTTTAAGTTGAAATGAGTGGGGAAATGCGGGTAGTAAAGACGGTATGTAGCATTGTTATCAAGTATATCGGAACAGTAAGTTTGGAAAGTGATAATTGCCTGTTTTGTACCGTTTGAACTTTGTCGTTTAGTTATTGAACTTTGTTCAATCGTGCAATTAGATAATTTTAAAAAATGTTGTGACATACGACAATATAATTTAGATGTTCCAAAACAGTTCGACCTTCGTTCTGCCAACTTGCCTACGTTACTAGTAGGCAGGGATTACTCGGAAGCGAAACTCACTTGTGAATGTGGAGAAGCAAACGCAATTACGGAGAGTGTGTCAGGATGGGAAGGTGAGACACTGGAAATGTATTTTGTATTTTTTGCATACATGGCTCTTGGTTCAGAAATGTGCTACGATAAATAATTTGTACAGTTGCACGAGCTGCTCCGGGTTGGATTAGTGAAGCTCGCGTTGGTGATAGGTCTCGTAACAGTCTGCGATTTGTGTTGATGACTGGTTCGAAATGGACTCCAGATTTCCCGCTAGACTGATCTCAGTTATATTTGCTGCGTGAAATCGTATAACCGCCGTTATGCAGCTCCTCTATCCAATAAAAGCGAAGAATAAGCAACTCCCAGATCAGTTAACATGTTGAATAGAATCGGCAACCTTTTACTAGTCTGGCCTAAAGCCAATTTTACTAGATATCTGTAGGCTGAGTAAATTTTCCTCCAGCAAATTCGTTTCCTTCACTCTTTTCATAAACGTTGTTGTTGTTGTTGTTACCCTACCCCTTCCGAGGGGATGAGGGCATGACGGAAGACCATGGATCCCCAGAAGCCATGCAACTCCCCAGGGTCTGGACCACAGGTCGTAAAGAGAGAGAGAGAGAGAGAGAGTCGCCAAAGAGTGAGCGGCGCAAAGAGTCCGTAGCTGGAAAGTGCAGAATGAGATGAGAGATGTCCTGGGACGAGTGTCCACAGGCGCTGCATAAAGAATTTTCGATTCTGCCAATCCTAGAGAGATAAGAGCTTAACAGAAGGCTGTGTCCGTTGCAGCGGAGACGAGAGAGAATACAACGAGGGTGACGAGGGAGCACAAGTTCCTCGGTAGAAATCGAGGGAACCTATGTGTCGAAGAATTTAGATGAGACAGTACGCTTCCAGTCCGAGAAAAAATTAGAGGAGAAAGACTACAAGGAATTGCAGAGGGCGCAAGTAGCGCTCCTCGTCTGGCCAGCTCATCAGCCGCGTCGTTGCCCGGTGTCCGGGGACCCATTTTAGCCTGATAGAACAAGAGGAGAGAGAAGGCAGTTCCTGTCAGATCTGCCACAGAGTTTGAGGTAAAAGTAAAGATGGAGGAGAGGACAGAGTGGCGAAGACAGAACGAGAGTCAGGTAGGAGGAGAAGAGAAGTGACAGACTTGTTGGTGCTGCCGAGACCAACAAAGAGCGTGGAGAATGGCGCATGCTTCAGTAGAAAAACTTGAACATACTGGGCCTGCTGAAATGGAAAGAGTGGCCTCAGTGCCACAAAAAGAGCAGTTGGCAAGTACGCCGGAGCCGCCCTTGCCAAAAGGAAAAGGAACAGAGCCGTCAGTCCAAAGCACCAGATCATGAGGGGGAGAGAGTCAAGGTGGGCGAGAGCCGCACCTTGGCGAGAGAGAGAGAGAGAGATCAGAGCGAGAGCAACGGGAGGAAAGGGTGGACTCCACAGTGAAGGAAGGTAGATTCCAGGTTGAGAGGGAGGACAGGCAAGAAGAGCCTCCCTAGGAGAAGTAGAAGGAAGCATGTTTGGGTTGTGGGGTCGAAATGGCTGTTGGCCGTCCCTAGGGTCCCAGTTACCCCGGGCACTCCCCTTCATGAACGTTCGTCGTTAGACACAGTGTATTTAGAGCATTTTTTAGCGCGTTTTATAATTGGCATTTAATTTGAAAGTCGAGAATTTTGTGATGGGCGTGTTCTTTTACTTCGTTTGCTTCTCTTTTTTACTAACGACTTGAATTAAAAAGTGGGTCTGGCTTGCACAATACGTCAAGTTGAGTTATTTGCTTTTAAGATATTTTTTATGTAGTCAAGTAGGGATGTACCCCCGGCATAAATTTCGACTCTGCTATATCCAGCTTAAGTACTTATCTAAAACTTCAAATCTGAAACTACGAGATATTTTGTCGCGATCTTGAGAAAATATTGTCACCGTAGAGTTTACTTTCATCGTTTTCTTTATTCCCAAAGGAGGCTTATGTGTTTGTTGTCTGCATTTGCTTTGCTAAATTAGTTTGTAAGCTCTGTTACGAGTTAATTTTTACTATAATGCAAGTTGCAACAAAAAATTGCCGCTGAGCTAAAATCTTTTTTAAACAATGTAAAATCTAAATCACATTTTGATACATATGCTTAAGGCATACAGAAAGTGTAGCTTGATAAGCGTATGCCATTTAGTAAGAAAACAATTGAACTTACGGAAACAGATAGATAAGCTCGTGAGACAAATAGAAAACTAGGCTTAGAGACAATTCAAGCTTAACAGATGAAGAGAAATTCACACGCTGGCCATGTAGGTATTGTAGTTAGCTGAGAAGACGTAGGTCCGTACAATTTTGCTTGGCGGGCCTTAGGTTCCCGACCCCTGCTCTAGGGAGAATAATTCTTTTAATTTAGCTTTTTTGATGGATTTTAGGTAACTTTTTCCCCCGTTTTTCGCAGACCTAGACCCGCTGATTCAGTATATGTCCATCTCTACACACTCACTTTCGAACCAGAATAATTCTATCTGACACAAATGTCCAGATTCATCTTATGCTCTTCAGTCATGCATGCTTTGCGTTTCTCGATTTTGCCAGGTTCGGGTCATCGTCGTTAAACCAATCTTATCTTTATTCGCCGATGGCATCTTCAGTTTGAGGGTTGGGCTGCAAAATTTTTTTCCAAGATCACAGGAAACTTTCCGTCGGTCGCACATCTAACCTCGTTGTGCTCGAACATGCTTCAGAGTTGCAAGTACTGCTGCCACGGTGCGTTTATGCCACGAGTAGGGAAAAAGTGCTTTTCCAATCGACCCAGCAACTCAGTCATGATAAGAAAAGCTCCCCATCTCATTCGATCATACTGCCAGCCTGATTTTTGCGAGAAGACATTTCATTTACAACCATTGGTTCGGCTGTGGGGTGTTCTCCGGCTTCTACGACTCCATGATTTTCCGCCATGCCCCCAACCCGAGGAAAAGCAGCAACTAATTTGTTGCTTACACAGTATTTCATTTGTAGAAGACTTGTACGTAGAAATGGACAGCACGACAGCAAGTCTCATCATTGTACGGTTTAGATTCTGTGACTTGAAATTAGTAGGCCCTGGCATCAGATCACACCGGGATCATTTTAGCTAGTGTGCTGCTCAATATGGTGCAAGTGATGCCCATTGATTGTATAACGTTCGCTTTGACTCTACTAATAACTTAACAAAGACGAAAGCCATGGCCTCTCAAAGATCGCATTGATCTGGTTTTTAGTTTGCGTTTATGTGGCGACTGCTTTGATGGCGGAGATCCGAAGGTATCGTGAGCTTATTGCGTGCCGTCATTTATAGAATGTTTAGAGCTACTTTGTACATGAACAAACAAAGCCATCGGAAATGCGATTGCTTTGTTTGCTCCTACCTTACCGGAATGGAATGATGAAGCTGCTCACCCAGCATGTCGTAAGAATCGATTTTTGTGGACCCACTAATTGAGTTCCGCCTTGGTTGGGGTCTACCAGTCTCCTATTTGCAGTTATTACTGACTCGAAACGGACTGCCACTATACCGTAGCATATTTTAATTGGGTTTGCGGTATGAATCTGAAAGATTGTTTTATGCCCTACCTCCATCCCAAGGATAAGGAGGAGTAAACACAACAAAATAGTCTCACGGATTTGAGATTATAGGCTATAAAACACGCTTTTAAGGATGAGGGCTTTCTAGATCCTTGATAAAATAGTTGCTTTAATTCCAGGCTCTGCAGTCTTGCGTCATGGTTCACTGATGCGGTTCGGATGTGTTGAATACTTGTTCTGCATCAGCGAGTTTGCCAAGCGATGTCGGGATCCTACCGCCGGTAAGTCGAAATCCGTTTTTCCGTATGACCAACTAAAAGCTGATTAATCTTGCGCAAGATTGTGTTGCTTTCTGTCTGTGCTCCACTGGGTCAGGATAGTTCAAATAATCGTAAGAGGCGAGTATTTGACTTCCACCAACGGCGGTCCGCCTTGTTTATGGTGGACTGCCAGTCTGCGATTGCATTCTTAAAGGCTTCGAAGTCGACTGCCGCTTTTCCTTTGCGGAACCTTCATTAGGTTTACGGTGTTTACCCGGATGGCGTTTCATGCTGTGCCTTCATCTAAAGTAAGAGGAGAGAGAAGTAAAGTACGGCAAAAACAACAGCTTTGTATTGGTACGCGTATATGCCGAAAGTTGAAATGAAAGGTTTACGTTGGAGCGAAATTAAAATACGTGTAAAGCAATGTTTGCAGTTGGCTACACAATACACGTATTTGAAGGCTGCGTTTGCAACATGAATTCATGAGATAAGGAAGAAATTAATTTTATTTGCTCTTTTTCCGCTTTGCTAAGCATTGACGTGCTCGTTCATTGTATATCTGCCACTATCGCGCCGGGAATGCCTAGAGTATTATTTGGGAGTGTTGTTTTCATCGAGAGGTTTGAACCGACTGATCTATCCCAGATAGCCTCAAAACGCATGTTTGTGACCTATTCAATGCAGTTTGTTGGCCGATTGAAACAATGCAATAAAGTCATTATTTCGATCATTATACAGAGTGCGGCAGAAGTAACGCCTATTTTGTATTTAAGTATTATTCAATTTAAATAGAAATTTATTTAACAAATTTGAAATGCTCTCCCTCGCGCTCAGTGCAACGTTAAACCCTATTTCAACACTTTTACAAACCTCTTGACTCATTTTCACAAAATTTTTATTCAAAGTGAATCATACTTAATAAATGCAAAAAGGGCGTTACTTCTGCCGCACCCTGTATTAAAAAAACGCGATCACTTTCGATGACTGAAATTGTCGTCTTGCGCAAACAGATTCTGCTCACACTATTCGGCGCCTAGCGGATCGTAATGCGACTATTGGGCATTGGGCTACCAACAATAGTTGTTGGTGGTTGGGCCACCAGTTTATGCTTATAACTGGTGCAGCATGCGCCGCTTTTCCTTAAAGTAATAACGATGTTCTTGGGCTTGCGGTGTTAAGCCTTGATCTTACGCCCCACACCGCGCCTTCGCCCCAAGAACAATCATCAACACCTCTTTGTTTCATCGACAAGGGTTTACTCTATTTTCATTGAGCCTAAATTGACTGGTAGTGTTTTGCGGACTTTGTATTGTTATGTTACTCCAGCAAAAGTCTGGTTTGAAAGCGAGTAAGTGGTGGCATTGAATTAGCATGCTTAAGGCTTGCAAAGCGGGGATGAAAGACGTAAAAAATCAGGCATGCGCTAAATTGCTCTATAAAGGCTAGCAAGACGACCCCTTGCTACTTCGACGACTATTTCTCCATATCAAGGACGTCATTTAATATTTTTTTGGTCTGACGCAAACATTACGTCGTCATCTTTTTACATCGCTGTCGATGACGTCGGCCTTATTTTTGTCTAGGAGAACAACGTAAGATCTGGACGAAAACTTACGAGGTTTTAAAACGGTCGAAGGAGAGCAAGGAGTTGAAGAAGGAATCTATGAAGGCGTACCAATTCGAAGACAGCGATGACGCGACAAAGAACCCTCGAGAACGTTCTAAGCGAATCGCGAGGAAAACGAAGACGCAACGAGAAGCGACGAGGAAAAAATCACGCCCTTCAAGACCGGTCAAATCCGGTTCGAAACCTGACCGCACCAGTCCAAGCAAGCGTGCCAAATACAGCGATCGCTTGCAGCAAGTTTTCAAAGCAGCTCATTCAAAATCGCGAGCGCTAAAAGCAGACCGAAATCGGATTTTGAAGCAGAAGAAACATGCCACTCCGGAAAAGATCTCGAAAAAGAAAGAACGAAAAAGGTGACGTGATGCATCCCTCTGTTCTTGTAGCGCTTAAGAGTCGGCCGTGCTGCTCTATTGCATGGCATCTTCTAGCGAGCATGATTCTGGATTTTTTTGTGGCTCATAGATGCACTTACTGTAGATTTCGCGCCCCAAAACGTGTTTTTCCCATTGTTTTAAAAATGCGGTTGGTATGGTCATAGTTTTTTAACTTTATTAACTTCAGAACAAAAACTCTTGAGGTAAACTCCATAAAAGCGTCATTGGTATTTGTTAAGAAAGGGATCCAAAATTTTAAGTGCTGTGTTGCATCAGCAAAGAGTCTGGTTTGAAGCCGAATGTATTGTGATAGACAACACTAGATCAGGTCGTCTGCACCTGCAAAATATCGGGGAGAGTTGACGTAGCATCGACTTCTTCTTGAGACTGCTTTTGCTTAGCTTCAACGATTTCGTTTTAGCACCAACCCATTCGTGATTAATTTTATATGTGAAGAAGATGTAGCTCTGTGACTGCTGTGGTGTTGGTGTTGTAGTTGACCCTGATTTGGAACGAAAGACCCCAAATTCGAAACTCCATTAAAGCACCACTGATATTTAACCGAAAAGGCATCCGGAATTTAAAGTGCTGTGTTCCTGCTCCAGTAAAAATGTGATTTGAAAGTAAATGAATGTTGGTGCCAGACATCCAGCACGTTCAAGCCTGCGAAGGGGAGAAATTTGCTTTCTTATGGGGCCCCCTCCAAGGAGTCCCTTGCTCTTTTCACAAAGCTTTTTTCCAGCTTGTCGTATGCATCAGCCGCATGGTTTCAATTTCTTAGCGTTACCCACATTACGAAGTTAAGCTTTTACCGAGCGGCCAGTCGTGCCATCACCGGTTTCCCTTCGACTTTTCCTATACCTCTTCACTAAAAAGCGTCCCTTTTTCTCTTACGAATTACTCTGGAATCATTTCACCCTGTCATATGAGCTGGCCCTTCGTTTTCCAACCTTTTTTATTTCAGGTTTGGCCGGACTTAAAATAAAATCTACACTCCCCAAGTCCTATTTGAGAGTCTTTGCATTCACTCACCTCCTCATTCTTTTCCCACTCCCCACAAGGAAGATCCTTGGGCTTGCCCTCCCTCCTCGCCCTGGAGCCCACTTTCCTTTAGCGTGGAGCTCACTTTCTTTACTCCATGCTCTCGCTCTGACCCTCCTTTACTTGGCAAAGGTGCGGTCTTTACAACATTGACGCTACCCCTCCTCACGATTTTGTATCCGTTCTCACGATCACGTATGGCTCTGTTCCTTTTCCTTTTGTTGAAGGAAGCTCCGGCTCCTAGGAGGTGCTCACTTTGTGGCGCTGAGGCCACTTTTTGCTATTCGGCTGGCCCAGTGCGTTCAAGCTTTTCTATTGAAGTTTTCGCCATTCTGCAAGCTCTTTGGCAGCACCATCTAGATTGCCACTTCTCTTCTTTTCTCCTTCTCTCAGACTCTCGCTCCGTCCTTGCTACGTTTTCCTCTCCTCCATCCTTTCTTCTATCTCATACTCTCAGACATAACTGGCAGAAATTACTTTCTCTATCCTCCTCTACTATCAGGTTACAATAGGTCCCGGTTACTCATTTCTTCCGGAGAATGACACGTCCAATGAGTTGGCCGACGGTGTGCGCTGCTTCAGCCACATAATGTCCTGTGTAGCCTCTTTCCTCCTCACTCTCGTGTCCACTCTTCTTTCGGACTGGAGGCGAACTCTCTTCTAATTTCTTCAACACGAAGGTTCCCTCAGTATCCACTGAGGAACTTGTGTTCCCTCGTCACGCTCGTTGTATCCTCTCACGTCTTCGCTGCAACGGACACAACCTTCTGTTAAACTCTTATCCTTTAAGAATTGGAAGAATTGAGGGTCCTTCGTGCAGCGCCTGCGGTCATCCGACCAAGGCACATCCCATTGTGCACTTCCTGCTACCGACTCTTCGCATCTCACTCTTTGGCGACTCTTTCTCATGGCTTCTGATCCAGGCTTTAGGGAGTTTTCCTGCTTTTGGGGCTCCATGCTCACCCGCCACCCCCCATTCCTAGGAAGTGTGTCGGTAGCAACAACAATGAGCGTAGAAAATAGACGTAAAATCAAGTTTTTTTTGCCGGACGACAACGTAAACATTATTTGTAGACGTGCTGAATCACCACGTCATGTTGTCATGAGGAAGAACGCACCGACATTTGATCCAGCAGAGGATGATCAACAAACTAGACGGTACTATACAGTATATATACTTTGAGATTTCTGTTTTTCTTACACTTTATTTTAAGATGCTCAATACCGATTACTGATTCTAAAGCAAAACAAATGCTTGCCTCCTAGTGTACTGCGATAACGCTTCGCTGCCTATAGTCCAGCTTCATAGGTCGAGGTCATTGTAAATATGTTGCGATTTTAACGTGTTCATATTTCGATGCGATTTTGAAGTAGGCCTATGTGAAACTCTGGCAACTTCTGGTACTGAAGACAGTTTTTCCTGCTTGGTAGCAGCGCTTGTGGTGTAGATGCACTGTGCCAGTAGTACTGGTTACTCCGAAGCAAGTTTAAACGCAACGATGCAGTAGTATAACCCATAAACGGCTTTCCCGTGATGACCCGCAGATGTAAATTCTTGACTCAACTCGCAGTAATTTACAAATCGCTTTGAAAGAACCTGTTCAACTAAAACATGAAGTCAGCAGCGGCGTCGTCTACGGCAAGTTGCTCTTGCACTTCCCACGACGCGGAAGTGCAACTGACCGTGTAAAACTTGTGGTTAACCAGCTTTAATGAATCTGGCCACCGCCCATAAGCTGCTGAATTGTTGCAGATACTCGCGTCGTCAGGTGGAGAGGAAAGCACGTACAAAGCTTTTAAACGATGATGACGACGATGATTCGCAGTCCCGAGACTCTGAAGGTTCGCGGAGCAGGACTCCTACTAGGAGCCGTACTCCCACTCGGAGTTGTTCCCCTGCTTCTTCCCAAACTGTCATCGAAGCTGCAATCGCGAGAAAGAGCAACGCCAATGACACAAGCCGGCAGTCCTACTCGAAGAAGGTTGATTTAAAGAACAAATCAAGGAACAAATTTTCAAAGGTGGCATCTCCTCTTGCAAGGAGGAAAATTGCTCCTCCAGAACGGAAGCCTCATTCCTCTAAAGAAAGAGGTCGAAGAAAAAAAGAAAAAAATCCTGCATCCAAACTGAAATTTGGTATCGCTTCCTTGTCAGAGAAGCAGCAGAAATCACTCGTTGCTACTGAGGAGGAGGAGGAAGAAGATACGACCTTGGAGGACCCTAAACGAAATCCATCACTCGATTTAACATGCAGTGAAACAATGTCGCTTGACATTGAAAATCTTTCGAATACTCCGGAGTCTTCAGTTGATGCTCCATTTTTTTCTTCCAGCATTTTTGACTCATCTCCGAACCCAAGTGATGAAGATATTGCGGATGTTGTACGAAAGACGACCACAGCCTTGCTCGGAAGAGTAGACAAAGAGATAGAGGAATCGGAAGCACAAGATTGTCCCAAAGACAATCAATCGTTTCATGAAGGAACTAAAGATTCATGCAAGGTTGAAGAAATTGAAGCATTCGATTTTTCCAGATGCGCGGATGCCGTAAAAAACTTGATCAGAGACATTTTATTAGCTGTAGATGAAAGGACGAGAAATACATATACTTTTACGTGAAAGTCGTGCTACATTCGAGCTCATTTGCGCTGCCGGCGAAAGCGGAAAATTCCTGCTGCTGTCACTTGGCGTCGGCGTTGACGGCTTGAAAAATTTGGCTTTTAAATTTGTTTTCCGCTTGACCCTTTGATTTACGCTAACGTTCTCAAAGTAAACAATCTTCTATCAAAAAGGGTTAAGCGGCCATAATGCAAATATTGTAAAATATTAAAATTTTTCCATCAAAAATCCTTTTCTGTGTTGAAATTTCACTCTCAATCTGAAAATATTAACTATAGACAAAAGTGAAACGCAACGGGCAACGCGACATAGGATTGCATTGTGTTTGCTGCTGTTGGTATCGTCGCCAATCGATTTAGCCAAGCATGATCGAGATTTGAAGCCAAGCCATTGTAACAGACCTTTTTTGCACTAGATCGCTTTAATAGTGAGGCTCCCGAGTCAAGTTTGAAATATTTAGCGCAACGTAATGAAGTTTTTTCAAACATGTTTCATGAGCTTACTATTTTGCCTGCAACATCACGTACCGTATAGACATCAGCAGTCATTCTAATGTCCAGTTCAACCTGATTAACTTCATCTTCACCCTGTCTTGCTGCGCATGTGCAAAAGGGTCCTGAGAAAGGGTTCCTGCAATGGAAGCTTTTCACTGCAGTCACTCGCTGGTCTACTCTGTGAAAAGCATGAAGTCGAATATTTCTATTTTACTAAGATTGGTGCCACTCACTGCCATGCCGGCTACGTTTTACTGTTTTTACTTCACCATCATATGCTTCTGTGCATCGTTTTGTACATATGTCGATGTTTGAAAGTTCGACTCCCGGTTTTAAAGGAGGAAGGTTTTTTTTTTGCTATTATGTCGTTTGATTTTTCTCAATTGCTTAGCTTTTTTGTGTCTGCTCGCTGTATCAGAAGTTATTCGATTGCGAATAAATTTTTACATCTCTTTTGAATAGTAGTTCTTGGGTCTCTAAGCAGAATGCTTAAAAGCTAGGAAAGCTACATTTTTGCAGGAAATTGTCCAAAAAGTCTATTTTTTCCCCGAAGAGGTCGGTTTTTCAATTTTTTGAAGCTTTTGCTAACAGGATCTTCGCAATACAATCATTTTTGAATGAATGATCTCCAAAAAAACGACTCCAATTTAATTCCTCCCAAAACCAAAAATGTGAGATCTGCTCCTCCAGTAATGGGCTAAAAAGTGTTTCCCCCAAGTATGAGGCCATCTCAGTCTATGACTTGGACAGTTTTTTGAGCGGTGATGCAGTGACTTTAAAAGTTTAGGTAAGGCAGGCAAGTAGTTTTCTACGCAATTTTATTGTAATAAGTGTTTTGTGTGTTTCAAATAAAATGCAAAGCACGAAAAACAGGAATTAAATAAGTTAAAAAGAAAAAATGTTGACGATTGCTAAAAAAACAGCTTCGGTCCATTGCTATGGCTATAAAACAATACCGCCGACTACATTTCGATGGTGGTGGATCGGTGATTGTTTCATTTCCTCCCGGGAATCAGCCGATGACTCCCGGCTTTTCTGTGATTTTTTGTCGGAGTCATCGGAGCAAGTTTGCATGAAAGCATCAGTTTCTTCGGGTAAATCATTTAACACTGGAGTCGAAATTATGCTCGAGTAAGGAGAAGACGGAGTCGAAAACCGGCTGCCTCTGCGGCTTCCTAATCCCACCCGTCCGTTTGTGCTCCCAACCGGACTAGCGGAACCATTTTCAAACAACGTGGAGTTACTTTTTGTTTTTCCGGTTTGAACCAGGTTCTTCAGTCCCTGTCTGACGGTACTGAGGCTGCTCCGTCGTCGTTCTCTTTTCTGTGCTGAATGCTGGCGCAACATTGCCACCTCGCGGCAGAGTTCATCGAAAGCGTAGCGGACGTCGATCTCGGGGCCGCAAGCCGAGCAGTCCACGTGACAAGCGGCCGAGAGCCGGGAAATGACCAATTTCGCTTTGTCCTGCTTAACTTTGCGGCAATGATCCAAATCCGCTTTGTTTCCAACAACAACCATTCCAAAGGATCTCGATGACCGGATCGCGTCCAATCGTTTCTTAAACTGTTCCACACGGCTAATGCTGTCCAGATTTGTGACGTCATAAACAAACATAAACCCTTCTGCCCAGCGGATGTGAGATTCATCCTGCAACATGAAAAAAGATGTTTTTCAATAAAATTGAACATTTTTTATGAACCAAAGTTTTGTTGCAGCCTTTTGTACAATCAAATGCTGAAAAAAATGAATCGAAGCCGAAATGAATCTTATTTATTCATTACACGCTGAATCTCGAGGACCAAAATTAGATGTGTAGTTTACTAGAATTGTCTCAAATCAGCAATCAAGCGAGAGATCAATTTTTATTACAGAAATTCAAAAATTTGGGTCCGTTTTTCTAAATCAACTTTCAGCATTTTGAAAATTTTTATGTAAAAAGTATGAAAATTTTTATGTAAAAAAGCTATTTCTTCAATTCGCTCCCCTTTCACAAATTTGTCATGTGGAATTGCCAGTAACCACATTGAAAAAACGCGCTTGCTTTGCTCGTGCTAAGGGCTCGACAGCAGGGGTGATGAGTAGAAAAATATCAAACCGAGTTCATGCAGTCGTTATTAAATAATGTTCTGACGTTAAAAAAACTTAGTGGTTAAAAAGTTCAAAATACGATAAAATATTCAATTGTTTTGCGCTACAAACATCAAAGCTTTGTAACCACTCCACTCTATCTTTCTGGTCCTAAAACCTCGTTTATACGACTTTTGGGATCTTGCTACAGCGATTTGCATCATAGTTATTGTTGAACGGCTTAAGATCGCATTCAACGATGACTATCACCATTCAACTATTCGTTCTCACCATTGTAAGAGAATCAATAATTTCCATGTGAACTGTTTCGCCATCAATGACAGTTTCGTATGAGTATTTCCAATCTGGAAGAAGAAATGAATTATCAGGCAATTTCACGGTCACTATTTGTAACGTTACAACATTTTAATTATATCGTTGAAAGCGCGTAAAGTCTATCGTTGGATGTTAATCGTTAGCGTGGTTGTCGTGAGCGCGAATGTTACCGCTTGAAATGACTCTAAAAAAGAAATGAATCTACTGAAGGTTTATCGACTGAAAGCAAAGTTCGATGCAGCACACCTTGGAAAAAGTCGAAGGTTATTACTAGGGCCCGCTAAAGTCAATAAAGTCAAACTTTTTTCAGGACCTTGTTGAATAATCAAACGTGTACTAACGTTCGTTTCAGGTGTTCAGGAGTCTGTTTTGCTAGATTTTATAAATCAAAATAAAGTCAAAATTTTGCATAAAATCAAAACTTGTCAAAATTGTCTTCATCAAAAATTTCCTTACAAAAACGAACAAATTTATATTTTTTGAATTTTTGAGCTGCAATTAAAATTTTATGCGCAGTTTTATTTGATTTTAAACTTCTCAAATAGTTGTAATGGTAAAAATGCGTGCGGTAATTGAAAAGGAAGTAGCACTTGGAGCATAAAAATAGGATTTATTTGCAATTCTTAGCAAGAAGAATAAAGCCAAAATGCTGGTAAACATTTTAATAAAACGTTTTGCTTTTACACTAAAAGCATCATCAGTTAAATAAATGGTCACCTAAGGCTAGGCTAAATATTAAAAGCGAAACGTTTTAATAAAATGTTTACCAGCCTTTTGGCTTTATTCTTTTTACTAAGAAATAGCACTTATTATGCATCAAATCGTCATTGTTGATGTATAAACACATAATTGTTAGACAATTAATCTATTCCTATAAAACCTTTGCGCTCTTTACCCGTGGTCTTTTTAAGTCGTAACTTGCAAAGCAAAGAATGCCTAAACAAGCCAAATCTTCTACAGCGAAAGTTAGGCAAATTTGCCAGGAATATCCGGATGAGTTTTCGGCAAGTCCTGCCCGCGACTTGCGATGCAACTTTTGCGACGTGTTAGTCAAATGCGACAAAAAGTTTTTTGTGGAAAGCCACCGAAAAAGTAAGCAACACCAAAGAAAATTGGAGACGAAGAGCAAATCCCAAAGTAAGCAAACCTTTTTACAACTCGATCAAGTAGACTTCAAGGAACAGATTGTCTCTTCATTCTTAGCTGCAGATATCCCATTTCATAAACTGAACCATTCTTCTTTAAAGTCTCTGTTTGCTACAATGGGAAAAGTATTACCTTCGGAGACTGCAGCCCGGACATGTGTTGCTACATTAGCATCCCAAAAAGAACAACAAATTCAAGAATTACTTCGTGACAAAAAATTTTTTTAATTGTGGATCAAGCAGAGATTGCTAAACAAAAGTATATTAGTGTGCTTGTGGGAAGCTTAGATGCCCCAAATCAGACATTCCTCGTTGATTGCCATCCACTTGACAACGGTAGCAATGTTAATAGCAGTATTATTCTGCACACTGTGGATGACATATTGCGACAACTTGAAATAAAACGCGAGAATTTTTCATTGTTCTTGACTGATGCTGCTCGGTAATGTTTTTGGCAGGAAAGATATTAAAAGAATTATACCTTTCTTTGATGCATGTCACCTGCGTTGCGCACTTACTACATAACAGCACTATGCGTGTGAGTGCTCATTTTACAAATATTGATGAAATAATAACAACGATCAAGGCAGCAACAATCAAAAACTAAGATCGCAAGAAAGATCTTCATGATGCTGGTCTGCCATCTCCTCCTGACCCTGTAATTACAAGATGGGCAACTTGGCTTAGAGCTGCCTTATATTACAGTGAGAACCTTCCAGCTGTTCGTACCATTGTCAACAATTGGACAAGTGCAGGCCTCTTAGTCAGCAGAGCAAAAGACGCTATCAATGTGGAAGATTCGGTGCCGAATTTGGTTAAATTAAATCAATACCGGACTCTAGCAGCCAACGTAGAGTTCTTAGAAGGAAGTGCCTGCACGACAACCGAAGCATACGATGATGATCTTACGAAGAATACGAAGAATATGCAATTCGATGATGATCCGTGCGCAATTAAAAATTACATTAAAAAACGACTATCCAACTCTGATTTAGAAACAATAATAAACTGTACCAACTTGACAATTGACCCAACAAGCTACGCACTATTGCAAAAAGCCCAGCCAACCTCTGCTGCTGTTGAGAGGTCGTTTTCTATGCTCAGTAAATTACTGAGAAAAGACAGAAATTTTGATGTTAAGAACGTAAAAAAATATATGATGCTGTATTACAATAAAAAGTCCTGGTAATTATACTGTGTGGTTTTCGTTAAGACTATCATAGACAGACTGTTTATGTACAGTAGAGTTGCGATAACAACGCATTTTTTGTATTACACACTAATTGATATCGGTACACACAATAGCTCGTTATCATAGGTTTTGACGTCATGCGTCGCTTTGTTGCATTAGCTTCAAGACTGAGTGATTGAGAAAATGTTTAAAGTAGGCTACGTTCTTCTTTAAAAACTTATGTAAATTGCGGATTATAAAACATTTTAAATCAAAAAAGTGCAACAAGACATAAATAATAGGCGAAAGCGGTTAAGTCAAAATAAAGTCAAAATTTTGCTAAAATATAATCAAAAATATATTTTTTAGGTCAAAAAATGGCCCTAGTTATTACCAATTTTTGCCTCAGTAGATTCATCGCTTATTTCTCGAATAGTCTTAGCCCACAGATCACCATAAAAATTAGGAAGCTTCCAATTTGCTTCAAGGCATTAGAGTCAGCCGCCACCCATTTAGCATGTCAATATGATCGGCGTAATTTATGGCTTCGGTGGCTCGACCAGGAAAATAATGGAAGAGAGGGACGTTATAGTTTTTATGACATTTTAAGAGAACTTTTTACCGGCAGCGTAGGCGTACAAGGAGTAGATTAGGTGCGACTGACCACAAACGCAACGTAGGAAGAATCAACGTTGCCCGTTACAGACGATCCCCACCAAAAATCGTCTCGTAGCACTGCAAATTATTTCGGGTGAATTCCACACGACTTTGCTTGGCGCAGTTTTGGTCTGGCGGAGAGTTTTGTTTGTTTTCCTACTTATTGACGAGGGCAGTCGTGATGGAAGAAAGTGAAGTTCCTCGAAAGTAAAGGCTATAACTAGGCTGGCACAAACCCAGAGAAGGATCAAGGTTTCGGACCCCATGGTCGAAGCTACTACCTACATTTTAATATATCAAGCTTGACACGCTTGAGGCACTGTTGCTGTAGTTTATTGCCTCGCTTTCACCAGTTGATCATTTATTTGGTGCTACTATAGCGTGAAGTCTACCCAAACCTAACCCAAACTTCACGCGATTTGCACCTCGGTGGATGCGAGTCAAGCGGCAGACCTCACCCTGCATCTCGGTAGCTGACTTATGTCGGTAGACCTCACGCTATAGTAGCACCATTTATTTTTTAATGATTCAGGTAGGAAGGTAAGTAAGTCTATTTTAAGATGTTTCAAAAATTTACCTCTCACTTCAAGCCTGTTCTCTTAAAAATGCGCGCGTTTTGAATAAACAGTGGCAGCAATGGAAAAATGGCGTTTATGCAACTGCAGACGCGACAATGTGAAACTAAGCGCAGATTCGAGATGAGATATCCAGCTTGCATGAAGTAGTTGCCTTTATCTAGTTAACAACGATCGGATTTCAATTTCATTACATTCAAAAATGAATATTACGATTAAAAAAAGACCGTGTTTAGCTTCTGGAAAGCCATTTTATAATGCGAGGTAAATCTTTTTATTCTTTAAGATTTCTTGATTTTGCAATCTATATTTGCTGCCTAAGACCAAAAACTTATTTATGATTAAATGCTTTGGAGGGAGTAAATCTAGTAAATGAAATTAAGGTAGGGTAAAAAGTATAAAAAAGATTAAAAATTACAGCCCTAGGCTATGAAGAATGGTAGAATAAAATGCAAAGCCTCGGTGAGTGCAGTATTTTTGAATCTTGGGTAAAAATCAAAAATTAGCTCTGATTGATCTGGGCAAAGTAAAATGCCTCTTTTGCTTGATATATAAACAAATTTAATGATTTTTGAAAAAGTTTTTGATGTCACACTTCTTGAGTTTCAATTTGTTGTTAAAATAGATTTTGATGATCTTTTGCTTTTGTGACTTTCCAGGGTGCATTCAAAACGCTTTGTAAACAGTTTAGAACAATGGGCGAATCTGGTATATTTATTGGAGAGGGATCCAAAATGCATGAAATACCATGGGTGCTGACGTTCAAATTATATCATATGCAGGGCTTTCCATGGATGGCATATCGAAAAACAAGACATTTTATTGCCTATGATTGTGTCATAATTTTGCGAGTTTTAGAAGTAAAAGTTTGAGTCAGAGAGATTTGGGGGAATGACATCGCCTCTTTCCATCTACGCCTATGTTTTTAATAAAAACACGAAGCAATGCAGTACACAGTAGCGTACCGAGGGGGGAGGCCACTGTGCCATGGCCTCCCTCATACACAAAAAATGAAAAAATATAAAGCAAAACCAAGCAGTTTTAGCAAAAGTGAAGCTGGTTTTTCGCGAGTATTTGGGGTTCTTCCTGGATTTCGATTTCTCTGTGAAAAACCAATCGGACCACCCTAGAATGCTCGTGTCTTCCGCACTTCTCCAAAAGTTGACGTTACACGATTGTGACGAAACTTTGGCCCCCCTCGGAAACTTTCTGCGTACGCCGCTGGCAGTACCGCACATATTTTTCGGATATTGCTGGATAAAGATATAAACGGAACAGCACATGCCTAATGTGTAACCGCTTTCCTTTTGCGATAAAAAATGTCGTTGCGCAATCTTCTTTAAAACTATTATTACAATCTTCTACATAGGTTACTTGGAGAGGAGTTAGTGGAATTTCAATCGCTTTGTTCAAAGAAATGAAAAATGTATTCAAACCTAATTTAGTTAGGAGAAAAAATTATAATGTAATTACCCACGTCAAAAGACAATAAATTTTACTTGCGCTAGTTTGAGTATTTCGAATTCTTGGCAATGCAGTTTTGAGCAACTGCATATCATGTTACAAGATTAGCTGACAGGCAGTCGCCTAAACAGTCTCAGAGCGAGGTAGATGCAACACACCCAGAACAAAAGCGCAGATCACAGCTTGCCAACAAACAAGAGAGTTCTTAACATTCAGCTGCATTTCTTACGGTTTGGTGAGAACTTTCCAATTCGCTTTGATGATAACCACTCGAGGCAGCAAATTCTCTCTCACCTAATGTTTATACAGCATTCACTAGCTTATAACTCGCCTTCCTTAGTCCAGGGTGTTTTCAGAAAACATATTTGAGAGGAGCTAATGTGCCTAAAAACGATCGATATTTCAAACGAAAAGGAAGTTTGATTAAACTCGTGATATTTTAATCTACATTATTTGGCTTTTTTGGGTAAGTTTGCATTCTAAGCAAAATGGAGTGGCTTTGACTGACGACCTATAATTGACTTGAAAGATGTAAACAACATTCTGAGTTTGAAAGGAAATCAAAACAAACAGCTACACTTGCGTATTAAATTTTTACTCTGCCTAGAAATAGCTTGATTTGTCCAATTGGTTCCAGAAATTTTGTAATGGGAGGTATGGTCTCTCCTGCACCCCCCTCCCCGTAGCTACAAACATAAATGATGGTGACCACAAAAAGTCAAGCCAAAGCATTTAAATTAATTTTAAAATGGTATAAGATCATGGGCCGCTTCAAACAAAAATTTTACCTCGCATTTCAGTTATAAGAACTTTCAGTTTTTATTCTGACCGCACCTAAAACCATAGCTCCTATTCTCAACCCGTTCCTGAGGAAACGAAAGGCTAATGCAAAAATACCTGACTTTCGAATGAAAAGTGATCAACTACAACAGTAGAATTTACTGAAGTTGCAGATACTCAAAAATTCTCGTGGAAGGAAGAAACAAGTTTCAAACCATTCCTATTCCGGAAAAAGATGCGGTTATAGAATCGATGATTCCGATCCATCTGCGATGTTTTAAAGGCGTCGGTTCGATTCGTGGGCAATAAGCCACTTTGCGACGAGCGACCAAATGCACGAGGTTGAAAAAAATTTTTAGTTTGTCCACAGCACTCGCGCCTTCACGCACTCAGCTTTTTTATTATGCAATTGCGTGGGAATGTTATGACGTTTTCTTTACGTAACAACGTCGTCTTTGCCTTAAAAAGCGGGTCCATGTCTCTATTGAATCGAAGCGACTTTCTTTGTTGCACCTTTTGCAAAAATCTAACGAAACTTCTGCCTGGCAACATTTACAAAAACAATGTCAACATCAAAGGTATTTTGGACAATAAGCTACCGGAGTAGTATTTCCTTTAGAAGCATGTGAATATCTGGCAGACAGTATTATGTTTGTGAAACATCTAATCCCCTTTTTTAAAACGAAATTGTTTTCTCGGCTGCGACCCAATCATTAACTCCATTAAAACTCAATAATCAATCAAAAAAACGAAATGATAGCTAAAAGTGTGTGGGGGTGGGTGAGAAGTAGAGCAGGAACACTCACTTTTTTGCCTTTCCTCCCACATTTAAAAATCTTGGAATCTGCAAAACTCCAAATATAGGCACAGTATATTAACTAAATGTATGGTTTGGTATCATTGGTGGACTCTGTAAGTTGGTTTTAGAACTTTTCTATTTGGTTTGGTTGAATTAATATCGCCGCCATTTTTACCTCTAATCGCTGTTTACGATCTTTGCAGATTGGATTGAGTCATGTTGGTTGGGCCACTTACAAACAGATATATAGGTGGATGGTTGGGTTGTTTCCAAATTTTTTAGAGAATTATCTTTTTTGAAGAAATTGAGTTATAAACGCGAAAGCATTGATGAAACCGGTCGTAAAAAACAACTTCACTCTCGTGTAAGCAGTTTTAAAAAAGCTATATATTGCAAAAGTAACTTTGAAAAAGCTTTCTGGTAATGCGTGTGGTCATTGAAATTTTTGTGATCTGTTCTGCCAATAAACCAAAAGTGCGATTAAAATTTCAATAGGCTCACAGTTTCATCACGTTGACAAACAATGGTGTTTTTACAGTAAGGATTGTTGGCACTTTTAACAACAAGCTTTTGCTTGACCTGCGATGCTTGAACGCCAAAGTAACGGAACCGCGTTTGTGAAGCAAGAGAAAACGAAGTGAAAACATGACGTGGTTTTGAGAGCTTTTCGCTCCAAGGCCCAACTGAAATCGCAATCTGGCGGTGCGGTCTTGTGACTTAAAATAGTTCCGGTTTGAAAGATGAAACGCAGAGTTTTTTTACATTTCCTAAAACATGTTTCGGCATTCCTTCGTTCTCTAACTATGGACCGCGACTACAAAACTGCAATTGTGAGATCTGAAAACATTACTCCATTATAAACTAGATACCTAATTGTAGTAATATCAGGAAATAAAACACGCGGTAGAAATACAAGTTTTTATGAGATTTCGGGCGATGGCCTTTTGTTTCGAAAATAAATTCTTCAAGAGGCACTTAAAAATTTGTTTTCTTCCTTGCTTGAACAAAAGAGTTTAAAAAAGACTTGCCTTAGCAGATAGTGGCAGCAGCAGGTCAGTAGACAGGGAGCAAAGTTTGCCCTAAAATAGCCTAATTTTGGTACCTCCGAATAAATCATGTCGTTGGCCCTTGCAGAAGATGACCTCTTGGATTATAAACACCTCAAAATATGGTAACAACAACACCGATAAAGGATAATGATTTTTATTCAATTTTCTTAAAGACCACTTTAAAATTTGTAATAATCTAAAAGTACTTTTCGAATTTATAGTTAAACTTAAAACTTGACGAAGTTCATTCAACTATTCTGCGAGTAAGGTGACCGCTTTGACATATAGCGCTGGCTACAATCCTTGTCCACAGGGCACTTTTCGTAAGCCAGTTAGTTATACGTAGTTAGGTATACGTACAGCGATTGTGTAAATTCATGGGCTGTTATACCGATATATCTACAACGAAAACGAGGCATTCATCGCTGAGTATTGATAAGCTTATTAAGAGAAGGTCAGCATTTTTGAAATACTTTGATATTCAATTTCAGTTTTTGACTTTAGGCTTCAAAACAAAGCTGTTTTCTTTCAAAGTTTATCATTAACAAAATCGTTTCATTTGTTACTTTTTACAATATAACAGCCACCGCCCAAACATCTGGTAGATATCTCAACGGCAAAACACGCAAAAGTTAACACTGCCGAAAAAACTTTGAAAACCACAAGATTGCTGCCAATAAAATACAGTCGTAGCCAAAAGTTCAAGACCAGACTTGATTAATAACATTTTTTGTTGCGTCATAGTATTGCATAAGATACTGTTTTAGTTGCATCATCTTTATTCTGAGACAAAATATAATGCAATCAGTCTATATTTAGTAGATATCAATTTCACGTTAGCAAGTGGAGATTATTTTTCTGAGTTTTATATCTGTCTGAAATGGGCAAAAGCTGCTCTCTTTCGGAGGTTTAGCGAGATCAAACTGTTGTTCTTTACAAGGAAGGTTACACGAACGTCGAACAGGTGAGCAGCTTGAATGTTGTAAAACTGCTGTACATCAGGAAATTGTAAATCGAAGAAATCAGGAACTTGTGCTGATGCAAAACGAAGTGGTCGTCCCCGGAAACAACTCCCACAACTGACTTCTTCGTAAAAAGGAATTGATGAATTCCTCAACGTGTTCAGCCAAGAAATGTAGGAATGATTTGAAGGAAACTGGTATTTCAGTCAGCAGGTGGACTGTTACCCGCTGTTTAGTTCAAGAATTTCGTCTGAAGTGAAGAAGAGCAGCAAGAAAAGTGAGGTTTACTCTTGCAGTGAAAAAAAAATGCTTTCTGTTTGCATTGCAGCACAACGACTGGATTTGCGCCAAATGATCTAAAGTCTTTTTTTCGGATGAATCTACAGTCCAACGCCTCATTGCAAGAAAAAGAGACATCTGTCGACCCTCACGAACACGATATGATAAAATGTATACCAAGCAAGCGATGAAACATCCGTCAAGTATGATGGCACGGCGAGTCATTTCGAATAAAGGTACAGCCGGACTCTATTTGCAAAACCAAGAACTACGATGAATTGCCAGAAATAGCCTATTTGAACTTAATGAGGGAGAAGCTGCAACTGCACATATCGATGCGTGACTGCACGACTTTATTTGCAAGGTGGAGTCCAATGTTTTCGTTCAAAGACAATTGCAGATATTTAGGGCTAATAGACTAAAGGCTGGTTTCCATTAGACGTAGATTGCAGGCGTAGCGTGGAAAATTCTTTGTTTCTCTATTTAGTTTTATGCGCACAGCGACGCTTTTACTCTTTTGAAGTCTTTACTCTCCTGAAGTGGCCGGGGATCAGTCCCGACCTAACCAATTTCAAAATTTTGGACTGTTCTTAAGAATAGAGTTGCTGAAAAACATCCCCCAAATAGTCCTGCCCTATTTGGAGCAATTAAATTGGATCCGTAAAATACAGGAAGTATTTTGCAAAAATTTAATTTGAAGTATGCCCACACAAATCAAGGTCGTCAGAAAATCGAAAAGACGACTCACCAAACATTAAAAACTTGACATTTTAATGCAAAATAAAAGATAATTGCTTACTATTGCCTAATATATAATTTTCATTCACGTTCTTTTGTTGAGCGTAAAAAAGTAAAAAAGAGACATCAAATAGGACGGAAAATTGTTTTCTAAAAAACTGCGGTTTGGTCTTAAACTTTTGGCTACTACTGCACTGTAGATTAGATCAAAACTTACCAAAATCCGATTGATATTCCCATATAAATCGGCCCGTAAGATACTTGACTACCAGTGCTAAAAACAAAGAATTAGTATATTAGACATTGTTTCATCAAAAAATGTTCTATGAAGGTTGTTGGCTGTTTTGCCCAGTAGACTTGAGAGTATTCGTCACCGGGCGATTGGTCAGAAAAAGAATCGGCTGTATGTGACGTTTCGCTTGTGATAATGATGTCATTATATCCCAGTAGGTGTTGCAAGTACCAACTCTTACCAACAGTTTTTGATTATTTCATTAACAACTACTCGATGATTTGCTTAAAACAATGTGGAAATTGATCAATTAATTTTGTTTCGTTTTAATAACCCATCAGTGATAAAGCATTTCCGTTTGTGGTTTCTAACGCGAGCTCCGCGACCATTGGTCTCATGTGCCGAACGAAGCGCGCCAAAATATAAAATGAAAAACATTTCTTTATACGGCGCCCAACGACCTGTCGAGAACAATATACGATTAGATAAACTAGTCAATATATCTTCGACCAAATTACGCTCGTATCTTCACGTTTCAGAAGCAGGCAGCGAGCGCTGGGCAACCACTGCGACGCGCTGTGATTGATCAGGTGCTCCAATATTAACTGAAGTGGATCTTATTAAATAAACAATCTCTGACATCACCATGATGTCATCGGCCCATTTCCAGTAAATAGTAACAGAACGAAAGTAGATATTTTTTCACATCTACTGTTGATGAAGTTATGAAAAAATTTAACTGGCCCATTAACAAAATAGTTATGATAAATAAATCAATACTTTCTTATGATTTTAAACCTAGATCGACATTGGCTTCAAGCATCATCCTATTAAAAAGTGATAATCAGCTATGTCTCTTTCAATTCTTTGATAGTTTTAGCCGTGGGCGTGATTAAGAAAAGGGGGAACAAATGGATAGGGAATCAAACTCAGCACAATGTGTAAAAGCGTTAATTTAAAGAGGTTTGCATTCTTCTATCGCCTGATCAACTTTATTCCTCTAGCGTACTCCTTTGTGTCATTCCCCAAATTCAGTGTTTAAATATGGTCTTGCTTTGACCAAAAAACACACGAAAAAGGTATTTTAAGAGTGCTCGTCCTCAAAGCATTTTCGGATATTTTGTTAGGCAGCAAAACTTTTAAACACGCCGCTCTTTCCTATCGCAAAGCTTTGTTTTGTTGTTTTCAAAATACCCAAATTTGCAGTGCAGGTTTATGAGTTCCATTTAGTGTCAAGGCCTGGTATGGCCTTCAAATCAAGTGATGACGTCAATACCGTTGACATGTTATTCGTTTCTTGAATGCGACGAATAAATGGACGTGCCAGTGAATGGCGCTGCGATTAACAAAGAACTTAAAACCACTTTGATATCGCTCAACCGTTACAGGAAAAAAATATTTGTGGTAGCCCATCCAAAAGTTGAACTGAACTCAAAAATTTTCAGGCCGACAAACACGTTTTGAACAAATATTTTGCAAACTGTTCGTTTTTATTGCGATGGTACGGTCAGTAACCACTTGTTGGGGTTTTGAACTCAAAGTTTAACTTTGAAAATCACAAGATTTACCTAAAGCGGTTCTGTAACACATTTCGAAGGGAAACTGAAACTTATGTTGACCCAAAAGAGAGTCTTTGGAGTATGCTGCCCCTTATGTCTAGGTGGATAAGGTTTAAGAAAAAATTTGAGATAACTATTTCATTTCATTTAGATTGGCAGTTGTCGGCTATGGGTTGAGTTAAGCAGTACAAAGTAGGATGAGAGCGACTTTTTACTTTCATTGCACGCTTGATTGAAAGCGGCGAAAAGTGCATTTAGAAAGAGGTTTCTTGTGCGTATCACCTGCAATGAAGGCCATGTCACGTAATTTATCACTGACAAGTTATTGGCTGGTTGGTAATGAACCGGATACACACTGTTAATTTTTGCCCATTTAGCAAGCTCAAAAATGAAGGCGAATGAACTAAAAACACGAAAATGATCAATTTTCAAAAATATTTTAGCACTGTAAAGACAAATGGATGGCTTTCAACAGGGAAAAGAACAAATGGTGCGTACATGGCAAAGAGCTTCAACATAGCAGTTTGGCAAAAAGTTTTTCTTCAATCGTTTTTTAGTTTCGGTATTGCTTCAAACGGGAAAGAGTATGGCAAGCTCACATCACAATATCGGGACTCGGACCAAAATATTAAATAGACTTTTTTTAATTCAAGAAAATAAATTGAAAGCGCGGTAACTAACATTTTTACAGTTCTTCTCCTGATGAGCCGTTTCCTCTGGAAGGGTGCCGAGGTTGCTACGGCAGTGGACTGCAGCAACCACCAGATGCCACCATCTCCCTGACCAGAAGAAAGTGAAGCAAAGCACAGTGTCAAAACCGGCAGCTTTCTCAAGGCCAGAGCTTCCATGAAATATGCTTTCTTCAAACCGGGTCCGACGATAAGCTTTACCTCGGCGTATATAATCGGTTCCGCGGGGTAGTATTTAGAGCGCCAGCTTCGCAGTCGGCAGGCCCGGGTTTAATTCCCTTTTCGGGCCATACCAAAGGCTATAGAAATGTTATTTACAGATTTCTTACTTGACGCTCAGCATCAGCAAATATGAAGTCGAGTTTACTCGGTGTTGATTAAAAAGAGTGGAAAGGGCTTAAAATGGCCTGAGCTTGAGGCCGCTAACAACTGCATCAACAACAACACAACGCCCGCGTAAGGTTTTCCTGTGACTGAAAAACTTTTATCATCCTTTGATCATGAAATAGGTTTATATGACTAAATAATCAATAATTTTTTCTCAGCAGACCAGAGAGACCAGACAAGCCATATTTAGAATGTTGCATGAGGAGGAGGGGAGGAATTAAATCGAATACAGCTCCCCATAATGTGCACTTCTTTTTTAGATAAAGACTAACAGCTTTCGCTTCCTTTGGTTCAACCCTACACCACAGAAACCAGCTGATAAATTCCTCGTCATGGAATTTTTGGCAGTTTTTGTGCGAAACAATGTTTAATTACGATCGAGTGAACGAGGTTTCGTATTTTATCTTCCTCATTGCTGCCATTGCTGAGCGCCAAGCAAGAGATTTGTAAACACATTTGCCAAGTCTTTGTTATGACTCAAAAAGGAATCGAATCCAAGTTCAACAATCGCGAAAAGAACGCTCTAACTGCTACCCCACCCCACCGGTTTCAACTGTCAAACAAGAAAGTTTTCACCGTTTGCATAATCCAGAAAACAGTTTCTTGCTTTAATATTGAGACACTTCTAGAAGAAAGTTAAGTACCGCAATTTAGTTCTCAAATTTCAAACTTGTTTTCGTTAATGCTGCATCGAAAACGATATTAGCAGCGAACTTTCAAAGTTGTGGCTTGATATTGAGGTTGTTTGTCCACTAAAGTAATCTCGTAATTGCTCTAAACTTCTTATTATTGTGATCATTATGCAGTATCGACTGTATATACAAATGACTCAGGCCAGCATAAAGGTAAAATGAAGAAAAGCAGGGAATTTTGCTTTGAAAATCTAATTTTGAAAAAATCTCCACTTTCTAGTTTCTGCAGTAGGCTATCTAGCTTCCAAAAATCTTTGCTAAAGAAATTGAGTGACGTCGATTAAATTGCACGTGGGGTTTTGCCTTTTCAAAAAGTAAAGTGCTCCTTCCAACAACAATATTTTAAACAAAACACTCCGAGAAAGGTTGAAAGGTTTAACTTAGTTTTACCGCCTAACAGCACACATTTAACGGCTAATGCTATGAAGTCGCAATCGTGCTGAAAATAAACACGGCAATGAGCTATTTTTTATAATTCAGCTTGAAGGTTATTAACCAAATTTTATTGGTAAAGCTCTTGTGTTACCAGAATATGGTGGTGACCTCTCAAACCAGGCTTTAGGGGGAAATCGTGATCCTTTTGATCAAGTTTTTTTTAAAACTCTGAAAATTAATCGCAAATGCAGTTAGCTGCATTTGCTGCCTTTAGACTAATGGTTCACAACTCAAAACAGCATAAGTGCCTCAACAATTAAACATTGTTCGTCGCGCTGCATGCTGACATCATCGCTGATTTCGGCTTAAAAGAAAATTGAAGACGTTTCTGACGATCAATTTTTTTAAAAGTGTTCATTTTGCTATTTTCGGATGTTGAAGCCGTGACGCTTCGTTCGACAATATTGCTCTAAAGCAGTGGTTCCCAACCTTTGTAATGGCCCGCACCCCTAAAGTATTTTAATAAGTTTTCGCACCCCTAAAATATCGTAATATGTTCTCGCATTCCTAAAATATTTTAACATGTGACGAATTCATAACTCGTCCCGGGCCAAGATGTGGGCTGATCTTGAAGTCACGGATGAAATTGCATGTGTTGACCTTTTTTTTGGAGATCAGCATCATCTTGGGCTGAATTGAAGGCCGTGCACTAGGCATGCTGTAATTACACACGGGATGTGCAGAACCTTTTGCACAGCATGAACTGAGCATGACAGGTACACAAAAATCAATAATGCAACACAAAAATCTGAATGACCATCTCCTACCCCTGGTTGGAAACCCCTGCACTAAACAATATTTAGTTTTAACAATTTTTTTCCAACATCTCGCCGGTTGCATCAAATAAATTAGTGGGCCGCATGCAGACCGCGGTCCGTATTTTGTTGCCTCCAGCATTAGCCCATTGAAGGTAGGAAAATGAACGAATTCAAAGTCAAGATCGGTCAGCGGATTTGTTTAAATACAAATAAAAGTTCTAGTTGACGCTTGTTGTTTGTGCAAGCTTCGCTTTGCACGAGCTACTAGCGTACGCTGAAGCTCTTCTTGACTAATGTTATTTAAAACTCGCTTATTTGCAGAGCTCGTTGTTCTGCGAAAAACCTCGGGAAGTACTTTGAAGGATGTTTTTCACTCCTTCGCGATCGCGGAGCAAGAATCCAATCACTTACCTGACTTTCCCACCTTTTCTTCGCCAATCACCATCAGCCGAATTTGATCCTGAGACGTAGAGCGGAACATGTTTCGAGCCCCAGAAAATAGCCTTGTTTCCAAGTATAAAACTTTCAGGCTGCACCAGCCTCGTACCAACAACACTTGCAGCTCGCAGTAGAACAATCAACACCTTAGCTCTTCAAACATATTGCTGTTAATAAATCCGAAACTGACCCATCTGCATAACTCTAAACACCTTAAAGTTTCATAAAAAATTCATCCTCCTAAAATTATGACCAATTCACTTTCAAAAAGAGAAGGGACTGCTTTAGTGTACGCATGCTTTTCTAGAAGATTATCATTACATCTACTTGGGCATTATGTTTCTTCCATAAGCATCTAACAATGTATCATTTAGCTTATTTGCCTGAAAGTGATTTTTAACTAAAAATATTTTGAAAAATATTATTTCTGCGCTAATTTTTTGTGTTAAGGTCCGTAGATCATTTTTGGTTTAGTACAACAATACGACTTTTAATTTTTTTGCTACTTCACTCTTATTATCGCTATTGTCGCTTTATCCCAGCAAAAACCGGAGAATAAAAGTCTACAAGTACTTTAAAGGATCAGCGTCTAATTTCAACTTGCTATAGCTCCATATTAACTGCTGTCCAAAGAATAGTGTAGTGAAAATATCGTTTGGAAAGGTTATTTACGATCATTTTCTTCGTGTTATAAGCACCACTTTTCTGAAAATCTATTTTCATAGTATACGCGAGAAAGCAACCACTGCTCTTACAGTTTTACCATCTTTTTTCCCTTTCTCCTTCCTCAAGTTTGATTGGCAGATGATATCACGTGCGCTGAGGTTCAAGCATTCACGTCCAGTAATCGTAGTATAAACAACTTCCTTTTAACGATTTAAAATTCTCAGGTACCTTTGCTTGTTGCAAAGCTTTAAATGGAGAATATTACAATATCCAGCCGCATGTAAGCGACGCCTTACACTTCGCTGTCGACGTTTGCTTTACAAGACGTACAGCAACACAGATTGGAATTTGATCGATTGAAAAACTTTAGCACTTTTACACAATATGTCTTGAACAACAGTTATAATTTTGAGCGGGGTGAAGAAAAACAAGCAGACGTAAAAAAAAGCACAGGCCATGACTTGATCGGACGTTGCTTGATTTTTTTTGAAATGAATTTACAATTTACTTTTCTCATACATTTACCGGTTTTTAAGATTTGATTTTCTTATCACAGCGATGTTACTAAACAAATGTTTTAAAGCATTGCCAAATAAGCTTACAAATGACTCATAGCATACACCTACTTCACCATGGATTTGGTAGAAAGAATAAAAGTCCCTCAAATCAAAAACGTCTTTATAGATAGCTGAACCTGCAATCTGAAGCTATATTTCAACCAGATCAATTCGTTCTTTCGACAATTTATTCTTGATTCCTGAAAGAACGAATTGATCTGGTTGAAATATCGTTACAGTCGACATACGAGGAATGCCTTCTATATTTAATCTGAAGCTAGCCGCTAATTGCCATAGGCTAAACGAATTTTACTTTTTGCAGAACAAAGTACACTAATAGACATGTATATATTCTGCAGTTTAAATATTTACACAATGTGTATTTTATAACTAGTCATTACAGTAGCCAGGGCAGCAGCAAATCAGAGGCAATTTGGCTCTTTTAAAGCAAGAGTAAATATTTACTGCAAACATGCTTCAACATAAATATTGACAGGGGCCAATTTGGATTGATTGACAATCAAACACTGGCCCAACCCACCTGTCCTTGGTCCTGTGCATAATTGAAGAGACTATAAATCGTTTGAAGTAAATTAAAGTCATTAACCTCTCGTTGTAGCGAAAGAAAAAAAAAAGATCAAAGCAAACTACATTGGCAACGTGGCTGCCATTTTGAAGTTTTCACCCGGGAGCAGCTGCGTACGTCATAACGATATGAAATACAATCTAAATATAAAACTTCACGGACTTCAAAGGCTGGTTTCCATTCGGCGTAGATTGCAGGCGTGGCGCTAAAAATTCTTTGTTTCTCTATTTAGTTTTATGCGCGGAGCGAGCGCGCTTGCTCCAGCCTTAATAAACCAGCCTTGATACACAATTAAGTTCTTATCGATCGAATGTTCGCACGGCGAAGTTTTTTAGAAAAAGATCCAAATTTTGTGTTTGTTGAGGGAACGCACATCCTGTCAGTCACGCACGCGTACAACTCCAAAACTTGCTTTTCCGCTTAAAATGGTCGCAGGAGCGGAAGCTTTCAAGTCCTCAATCAAGCTAGCAACCACAAAACAAAATTTGGTTGGTGGTGCAATTTGATTTTTGATTTGCATGATGACGTCGTCAATATTTGGCGCTGCTGAATACCCGAAAGTTGGTGGGTAGATGACGGCACCCTTCGGGCCTCCCTCCCTAATTACTCCACTGCTAGAAATTTCTGGTTACATCCGCAAACTCATTTAACTTAAGATCAAGTTGGATCAAATTAGGCTTTGGCAAAGAATATTTTTTGGCACAAAATTATTGCATTTAGCAACAATGAATAATTTAATACGAAAATATAGAGCAAGGGATTATTCAAAAAGTGCTTCATTCTCAACTACTAGCTAATTTTACTTCTATCTGATCGATTTCTTTATTTTTGCTCGGAATCTCGCGAAGCATTTGTCTTTGCCTAATATGGGCAAAAGCTCAGGTGGCAACAGTATATTTTCGCTAAAATGCTCTATTAGTCAAAATAGTCTACAATAACATTTACTCTAAATCTCTTTTGCCTCTTTCATTGAACTTTCACGAATAAACCGATATGATTTAAAAGCATAAAACAGGTATTTTACAAATCAAAGCAAATTTGCCTAAAACTAAACAGCATATTTGTAATGCATCCAACCGAAAACTTTTACCCCAATATTTTGTGGCTCTTACTTAAAAACAAAACAAAAACAGGTCTCCATTTTTTCATTCAACGTAAGGTCGCGAAGTACTATCAGGTAGTCTTCATTCTCAGCACGTTTTTCTGCAGGCCAACCACGTATTCAGGGACCGTTTGAAATAGTTTATTGCTCTTCTTGTATATTTGTTTCTACTATCATCAAACAGAGAAATACTCATCACTTTCAAGTTTTTAAACAGTTGCAAAAGCAAGATACAGTATTCTTTTTCTTAGCCTCGTTTTCACCAATTATTCTGCAGTCTTGGACGCACTCGCCTATTATGAAGGGTAAAACCTTAAGTATAGCAGCTGAATTAAATGACAATGATCAAGGTATATGATGCACGCTTGTCAAGATAGAATGCGACGCAATACCGCATGTGGTTTTACGGTAATTTGTAATCACTGCCCCGGGCTTAACGTGTGAATTTCAAGTAAGTCCTTGGCATGACAATTAAGATTTATCTAATCATAAACACATAACGTAAATTCTATTGCACATTCCGTAACCTAAGTATTAAGGATTTGCTTGGATTCTTTAAATAAACTTAATATGATTACAAAAGCAAAAGGCTTTCCAAATATTTGCCATCCATCCATCCATCCTTCCTTCCTCTTTGCTTGTGATTAAAATAATTATTGTAAAAATAAGTAAAAACCTAAGCTAAATTTTTGAGTTATTTTATATATGGCAGCTGAACTACAGACCTATTTCTTTTCGTTTGCTAGAAAGCAAGAAATCCCTAATGAAGTTTATGTTCTATGTAGCAAGCCCAGAGCTCCCTTTTTGGGCTGGAGAGAAATACGGGAGGTAAACCCGCTCAATGTTTTAGATGCCATTTTTTTGTAAATTGTCTCTTTGCTCTCTTGTAATCAAAAATTCCAAAGATTTTTGATTAGAAATTTTCTCATCCTTTTTTGCAACCCTTTCACCAGTCGTGAGAATTTGCTGTAAATTCTATGTAATCATCTCTATATCTTCGTACTGATCAAATCCCATTTACTTTGCTCCGTTTGTCATATCAAATGCATGAGCAGTAATCTGCTGCGCAGTTAAAAATAAGTTTAGAAATCTAAATTTACCGATTTGAGCAAATACCAGCTCGCTAATGGACCGCGAAAACTACTTTTTGTCGGCGTTTTTTAAAAAAGTTGCTCGAATTCATCTATTGCCTGTTACACACAAATCTATCGCGTTTTATTTTCCAATTTTGGCTGCAAAATTTAAAAATCCGTCCAATAGCAGTACCAATTGCACTGTTTACCTCGAATCGTTTTTTGTTTATATTTATTTAGGCTTTGTATCTTTTAGAAGAGGAATCGTTGAAAAGATCACATACAATTTGACTTTGAAAAAAATAAACATTTTCTAGCTTGCCCTTTTGTGTTTGAAATAGCAGTATGTAAAACGTTACATTCAAGAAAATTTACTGTTACTATTATATACGTATATCTTTTTTATCTTCTGGCCTCGCACATCGATAAAAAAATCAATCAAACGTTATAACTTTGGACTTAACGAAATTACCTTCATATTTCCATTTGATAAATGATAATAAAAATCTAGTTCTAAGAATGAAAAAAACGTTGCTCACTCTTTGTTGACAGCATAGGGAACTGCATGGTTGAAGGCAGCAGGATGCAGAAGTGAGCATACTGATATACCAAGAAGGTAATTAAAAAACAAGAGATGGCATCGCCACATTGCCTTGTATAAAGCTAGGATATGTTTAATGATGCTCTGTCATTATGCTGCAGTTACTTGTCGTTTGCATACAAACCATGCTTCAACATCGGTAAAGAGGTGCTTTTTTTCTTTCAAATTGTCAAGATGCATAGCAGTCTCAATCCTTTGAACATTCTTATTTAAACTCTAAACCAATGTTTACCAACTTTTTAATTACACTCACTTAGAGGCGCTATTCAGCCGGTTAAAAATATTTCGCCGTGAATTTCCATTTTGCAATTTTGATCTCCACAGAGAAGGTCTTAGCTGTGCATTGTGGAAACATTCATCAATTTTTTCTTTCATAAAACCTGTTCCTACAATTTTTGAATGTCACCAACTCCCTACATTCACTATAATCGCCACACAACGAAGACAAATAGCAAAAAATTACATAACTTTTTCGAAAGAGTCAACTTTTTGGAAGTATCAATTTTTCCATATTTGTCCCAAACCAAACTTGAAGGCTTTTTTTTTGAAAATGTTTTTTTGCAAGTTTTTGTTCGCCTCCCATAAAATTTGATTTTGCCTCACCTGGGTGGGGGGAGGGGGGGTCGGCCTCCCTGGTTGGAAATCACTGCTCTAAACGTTTTCTGCACATTACATGGCGCTCTGCAGAGAATTTTTAGATACACTGCTATGCTTAAAATTAAATTTGCAAAAAAATATATACTGTACATACAAAACTAGCAATCATGCATCACAAGCGCATAAACACGGTAAACAGGACACAATAGTAATACCAATGACATAATAACAAAGAGATATAACATAAGAAACAATAAAACGTAAGAACAAAATAAATGCTCAGAAAACATACCATCTATAAATCAAAACACATTTAGCAAAGAACTCCCGTAACCATGTAATTGTGTGTTTCACTGTGATTTAAATTTTTTAATCAGCAATGCTTCATGAACTTGTTTTATAATCATTGCTGCATTGTCTGATTATTTCAAAGGAGCCATCGCCTAGTTTACTGCTATCACAAGATGAGCAGGTATATGGGACGACAGCGGCTTTATTAAATGTTGAATACAAATGCTCTTGGGCCCTAGTGACGATATGGCGAGACGCCATTTTAATGTAGGCTATTTAAGCTGGTTTCCATTAGGCGTAAATTGCAGGCGTAGCGTGAACAATTTTTTGTTTCTCTATGTAGTTTTATGCGCGCAGCGAGAGCGCTAAATCATGTAAATGGTGCATTTGCTTCAAATCTTCTAGTGAAGTAAACACCATCATAAGTTTCAGAAAAAATTGCAAAAATCATCCTTTTTTCCTTAGCATTGAAGCAGTTCAATCTAAACATTTTTTACCCAAATCTACTCATTATGGAGTCGGATTGAAGACGTGTGTTGGGTGTGAATGTTGTCTTCCGGCTCCTGGTTCTACTTTTGGCTGGAGGGGAGGGGCTAGGATAAAAAGTGCTATTACTGTGCGCATAGTCTCAACTTATTTGTATCAATGGCCCATATTACTTTTGAAAAAATACTGAATTGATGCAATTGCTGTGTAATTTTGGGACAAAAATTATCAATAATCTGTTTGCATTTATCGGGCAACACTAAAACACAGGAATTATGAAAAGTCGTTGTAAATTATTTACAGAAATTCATATTAAACATGAAACTACAGAGATTCATTCAAAAAAATGATCGCTGACTAATAAAAATATAAAAAACTACTATTTAAGAAACTATGTAATCGCAGAAATTCAGAAATTTATGGAAGTCAATAGAATCTAAAAGTATAACTGTCTACTTGGGTAAAATGAGATCATGAATTTGAGTTAAAATAAGTAATTTCATTGGAGTTTTGCCATATTTCCTTAAAAATTTCTGCATTTTTGCAATCCCGTGAGCCGAAAGTCTTGTATTTTAGTGTAATCTCATTTATCATTTTTTGTGGGTTCAAAAGCAGTTATATAGAAAAACTTTTACCTTTTAAAATTAAATGTTTATGATTGAGTGCATATTTGGCTTGTAAAAAATAATTGTGGGCACTCTTGTGTGCTAATTTACCATTGGTATGTGTGATTTTTTAAATTTTCGTCTGGCAACTCTGGCTTGTAGACGTATGAATTCTCAATTTGGTAAGGTGATGAAATTTTGCAAATTGAGGTCTTATTGCAATCATGAAATATCGGGCTTTGTTAATTTGGTTAGTGTTTTTCTATTTACACAGCATCCATTTATTGATTTAGCTGATTCCTAGGTTTCATTAACCAATAACTGTTTGTACAGTTGTATTATACCACACTCTTTCATCGTTTGGCAATGAAGTTCAGACTTACTTTGGTCTTGCCTGTAGTTCTTTTATTTATGCTGCATGATATCATTCAAGTTATGGTACCAATACTTTGCAAAATGATTTTGTCTTTGGAGAAAAGCACTCTACAATAAATATCCCTGCTTCATCACTTTGATGGCCCATTGGTCTTTTTGCTGTCTCATTAACTAGTTAACTAATGGAACCAAAAAATTCTTTCATCTTGCTTATGCAATTATGCATTATGTTCAATATGATGTGCACCGCTTGATAAAATAACTGATCCTGAACCGAGCTAAGCCATTTTACTAAAAAAATGTTTGGATTGCTGGACGTGTGGAATTAAATAGCTTACTACTAAAATGCAAAAATTACCATACTTGTAATTACAAATCAGCGTTTAGGGTTAGTTGGGCTGTGCCAGCAGTTACAAATTCTTACTCAAAAAAAGGTGTCGACTGAAAAATGTTCTAGCATAGGCCTAATAAAGAAAAAGTTTTTCCATAAATAGACAAAAATTTTTAATTTATAATGGTTATTAAATGCATCTCTATGGGACAACTTTTTGTTAGATTGAAATCTTTGTTGGGCATTCATTTTTAATGTAGGATGAAATGCTAAAGTGGACTATTACTAAATGAAGAATATCAGGATAATTATAAAATTTGGTTTTCCTTGATATTTTTTGAATCAGTTCTGAGAAAGACAGCTGTACTAAATCATGACCCTATGGAATGATTTTTTGGAACTCACACATGATTTTAAATCTTTTATTCAATGCTGCAGCTGAACAAGACACTTCTCTAACTTTCTCTTTAAATATGTTTGAACTAATAATGTTCTTCACTGATATCAGTAATAAACTTAAAAAATTAAATTGATTTTTTGTGCCTAGTTATAAAATTTGTACCATAATTGTAAAAATCTTTAAGAGGAAGTAAAATAAAGTGACCAAAAAGCTGCAATTTGTCACACCAAGGTTACATAAATATTAGATCTACTTACTAGAATTGTGCATTGGTCACAACTGATTTGATATTCTACGGTGCTCGTCAGCTGGATGTGTGCAACTGGTTGAGAACAAAATATGTTTGTGCATGAAGGGATGAAACAAATTAGGGGCCAAATAGGTAACTTTAACATTGTGGTTAGAGCAGGAGTTAGAGCAGTAAAGTTTGTGGCGTTCCCACCTTGACAATGCCAGCAAAAATACGTCCCCCACTTGATGTATGAAGGCCTATTTTTAAAAATTTTTTCCAAGTGTTTCTTTTTCCACACTTGCTCTCCCAAATAATGTCAGTACTTTTTTCGGAGATCAATATTTTCAAAAAAAGTCACTATTGCATACATGAATGTGCTGCTACAGAACAATTTTGATGCTGAATAGAAATTTTGTTTAGGCAGTAAAAACCTTCAAAAGCTCAATAATTTGATGAGTTGTGTATTATTTGCATCTGATGAAATAAATTTATTGCACCAGATTGTTTTTTAAATACAGAAAAAAATTCCTTTGGCAGAGGTAAAGCGTTTTTAAATTTGCCCAAGGAAAAGATTTGCTCTTGCAAAATCTTTCTTTGGTACACTTTACAATACTAGCACTATCATTGGCTTGTATTGACTGCCTAACATCTAAATTAATCACATAAATTACTTACTCTCTGTAAATCTTCTCTTTTGATGTGATACTGCCACTGATGAGAGCACCATGAAAAGCTTATGGCTCAAACATCTTTTTTCAAAGCTAATTAAAAAAAATGTATGTATATTTATTGAAAAAATTTACTGACTTTCCTTTTATGCATGGAATAACCCATAATTAGTCAATGTAGTTTAAATTTATTTAGACAGTAGGTGGTTTAGGGTATACTGTTTAATGTTGTATCAAGAGTATTGAGTTTTCTGTAGCATTTTGTATTCACTTTTCAAATAGCAATGGATTATCCTATCTGCATTGTTGATGCTTTTACTGATGTTCCATTTTCTGGCAATCAAGCTGCTGTCTGTTTTATTGGTAAATCTTTTCCATCAGATGCTGTTCTTCAGAAAGTTGCATCAGAAATGAATTTAGCAGAAACTGCTTTTCTTGTTTCAAAAAATAGTGACTATGAGAAAGAAAAAGAATTTGAATTACGCTGGTTTACTCCCACAAATGAAGTGCCTTTATGTGGTCATGCAACACTTGCTTCTGCTGCTGCAATTTATGAAACTGCCAAAAATATGAACAATTCTTTAAGATTTTCTACTCTTAGCGGTGATTTGTATGCATGTAAAGGCACTAATGGCTTTGTAAATATGGATTTGCCTTTAAATGCTCCAACAAAGTGTCATGATACTGCTTTGTATTCATCATTGTGTTCTGCTGTGCTTGGGGCTAAGATAACTAAAAGCGTTGATGAAATATGGCTTTCCAAGAGTGCAAAAAAATTACTGATAAAAATGAAAAAGGAATTTTCTCGTGATGAATTAGAAAGCTTGAAACCTAATTTTGATGAAATGATGTCTAATCATGATGGGTCGATTTACAAAGGAGTCATTGTTACAATATATGCAGGCATCAAGTATCCTGATTATGATTTTTTCTCACGTTATTTTGCCCCTTGGAATGGCATTCCAGAAGATCACGTCACTGGATCAGCTCATACTGTGCTTGCTCCATTTTGGAGTGAAATAACTGGAAAATCTGTAATGTTTGGACGACAGTGTTCAAAAAGAGGAGGTGATGTCAAAGTTGGTATAAAATCAAATGGAAGAATAGATGTTGGTGGACAAGCTGCAATCGTTATGAAAGGACACATACATCTACCTCAGTAAATCAATAGGTTGTGTAATGCGCAATTTATATCAATGTATTAAAATTTGGGCTGCAAACTCCATTCGTTTTTATTTGAGTGCTACATGTAATATAAATGTCCTAGAGATGTATTGAAACCACAATTTGAACCAATACCACTGATGTTTTAGACCTTTTAAACAGCATCAACTGAAAACATTTATCGGTCGCAGTTTTAAATGTTTTATTAAATTTTTCTTGTCATAAGAAGTAAGATAGGTCCAAATCCAAATTAAATTAAGGTATATTAAGACACATCACTGTTACAAGTACTATAGTAGTAAACACCTAATCGCATTAACAAATGATTCGTAGTCATAAGTAAAAAGGAATTTTATATTATCTTGAACTCGTGGCCCACGATGTGAAATTTTACTGCCCATGGAAAAATAGAAGATGCAATTTGTGGTCTGCTGCACAGATTGAATTTGTTGTTAGACACTTTTGAAATTCACCCTTTTTGAGGTCAATCTAGTAAGTTGATCTTCCGAAACAAAGAACAGGTCTTCAAGAGTGTTTTGAGACAGGACAAAGTAGAAAGTGGAAGAAGAATCACTGTGAAAATGATGATCTGTAAAAAAAAGTCTTCACTGTGTTTACAGTTAGAAATTGACAAAATTGTCACGGTCAAAACGTTAATCCTCAAAACACGATCTGCCTGTTTACCCCTTTATACGGTACACAATTTTTGCCAATGATCGCTGTAAAAAGTCTTGACTGGTATGTGGAATCTTACACCACTGTGAAATTATGCTGTCTGCAAAAAATGTTGCGTACTCCTGATTTAAACTATCAATATTGAGACTTTTTAAAATCAAAATTATTGTATTTTTAAAAGTGTAAATCAAGTATTCACTGTTACACAAATTGAATAAAAGCTTGTTATGTCGTAGTACTTCATGATTTTAACAAGTTTTTGGCAGGTATCTTCTAAATTTTACCAACACTGATACTACTAACTGATACCATGTAAGTAGGATGATAATGACGATACCAATACTTTAGTATCACTCATATTTGCCAAGTTCGAGTGTGGCTATGTTGAATGAATACTCTCCTAGACCGATCAAATTAACCTTGTTTATTTGGGTTTTATCTAAACTTTGACCCCACAAAGTAGTGATGATTCACATTTTTCCTTCTTTAGGTGAATGAACTCCCACGCCTGGGATCGATTACCCTTAAATTCGAAGATTTTTGTTTCTGTGTGTTGCAAAATAATGAATTCTTTTGAGTTTGCAGTCCTGGCGAGAATGTTAGCCAGCTTACCAATTATGGTGTAATTTCGTGGTATTGGTGCTTTTATTTTGCGGTGTACTGGTGTTAGTGATATAAACATTAACCAGCCTATCTTGTTTACTATATTTGCCTTCGCACTATCATATTTACTTTATGTCTTTTGCTTTGCAGTTGTTGAAAAAATTTAATGTGGTATTGCAATAAAATGCAACGGCATCTGACATGTTGTTTAACCTTTTGTTTGGCATCCTTCAGAGAAACTTACCGAAAAACTAAAGTGATGATTTTTCTGAAAATGTCATTCAAATATCTTTGAAAGATGTTCTATTATAGTGCAATCATTAATTTTATGCCATGAAATTTCTGATTTAAATGCTGTTTGTAGTGAGTCGTAGATAAAGAAAATTATAGATTTAGATATTCGTTCACCAATCATGTACGCTTTTAACGCCTTACCTATGTATGATATGATGTTACTGTTTAATTGTTTCTTTCTTTGCTTTTTGTGATGCCAATATCTTGAGTTTTTGTTCTGCGGTTGTTCTCATAAATGTTTGTTCTTATTTCATTTGAATGTTAGAGCTGTTGCTTAGCGCTTTATGGGTGTATTTATCTTTATTTTGTTTATGTAATGTGTTTTAATTCTAGGTGTTTAGTTTAACTTTGTCTTTTAACGTCAACGACATGAGCTTTTAGGAATTAGTTTGTTGCACTTCAATCTACCAAACTCGTTGGATAGAGACAGTGGTGCTGAGTTGATACAATCGACCAGACCTGCTGTAGATTTTAGACAGTCGTTTGTATTGTGTGATATTATAACCAGGAATGTTTCTTTAATTTTTATTTTGGGGGGTCACATTCTGCAGCCTAAGAATTATTTTAATTCGATGAGTCAATGTAGCATTTATCAGCTCAATATTTGTTTTATTTACCTTGTCAAAAATAGTTTCTCTACTTTGACTGATATGTTGCGAGTGGCAGTTAGTCGATCGGAGTCAGTGGAAAGTTTGTTTACTGATCTAAGTTCATTAACGGTTAATATTTTCAAAAGCGCGACCTGAGAGTCTACAGCAGATTGATAGGTTGGCAACCTTTCTCAGTTTTGTGTTGTTACATTCCACTATTGCAGAAATGAGGCATTGGTGTTATCAAATGATAATGCCTACATGTGAAGTATGCTAAGCCGTGAACATGGCAGTGCTATGATCAAGTTCATTTGTGACAATCCACGTTAGGTTTCTTACGTACTTACTGGAATCGCATTAAAAATTGCGTGGTGTGATAGTGTATTGTTTCCGGTGCGTGGTGCGCATTATTCATATACAGTGGACGCCGCTTAATGTGATCACTTTTGTTAACACCAAAAATGATAACAATAACCGATTGATAACATTAACCGAAAAAATGAAAATTGCCATTTTATCGTTCATTAGGTGTCGCAAAAATAAAATTAAATAAATGAAATATACAGGGTGTCCCAAAAGTAACCGAACCCAAATTTTGATAAAAATTAGATATCAAAACCAACAAACTTCTTGAACATATTTAGTATTTACAATTGTTCAAAATGTCTACCTTGAACTTCAGTACAATCAAGACATCTTTTGACAACACTGCGACATACTTTCTGGGTATAAATACTTCCAGGTACATACTTCCAGGGTGTCCCAAAAGTAACCGAACCATAAACTTACATAAAAGTTTGATATTAAAATTAACAAATGTAATTTCTTTTTAATGTGTTTGTATGGTATTTTTTTACTATTGCTTACATCATTGCCTAATTCCTGCTCAGTGTGCGCTGCTGGTACCCACATTTTTCAAAAATGCAGCGAAGGACTTTAGATTTAAACAAGCGTGGACTAGGACAATTAATCAACCTTGCAAGCCACGACAATTGTTCGACTGAAACAGAGTATTCAGCACGAATGGAATCAAATTTCAGAGGAAACTTGCCAGAAAGTATGTCGCAGTGTTGTCAAAAGTTGTCTTGATTGTACTGAAGTTCAAGGTAGACATTTTGAACAATTGTAAATACTAAATATGTTCAAGAAGTTTGTTGGTTTTGATATCTAATTTTTATCAAAATTTGGGTTCGGTTACTTTTGGGACACCCTGTATAATAAACAATAAAACTTACAATAGACACAGTACAATACATTATTTATTTAGGAAATCGTCTAGCTTTGTCTGCTTAATGTCTTTTCGCAGCTAATCATTTATAAAGTACTCATATTCATAATGCAGTTCAAATTCAGAAGATTTATTTTGCACTCCAAGCCGTAACGCGAAATTATCATCCAGTTCATTTGCTCTTTCATGTTGTTTACCCGACCCCTTCCGAGGGATTGGGGCATCGTTCCGACAGTTCCTGTTTTGATATTTATAGCTTTCTCGGGCCGCTAATCATCAGAGCTGGGCATTTACGCTGGAAGTTAACAAAATTAGTCACTACGTTTGGGAAAAAATTGATAACAATAACCGATGTACTGATTACAATAAGTGGCATATTTGTAATGCATATTGTACGTTCGGGCGGTGATCAGGAATTCCGATAATATTAACCGATTGATAACATTATCCGTGATTACATTAAGCGGCGTCCGCTGTATGACCGAAAATCGCCAATAAAAGTGCTGTTGTGAAACCTTTTCTATATTGCATTTAGTCGCGGATTTTGGCGTAACACGTGGATACCAGCTGGCCATAAACCTGAAATAAGTATTTTCCAAAATTTTACTGAGTGTTCTTCGGTAATACAGGGTGTCCCAAAAAGATGTACTCACTCTTTGACAGACAATTAATTACATACTGTTTGTTCGGGTGTCCCAAAAAGATGTGCTCACTCTTTGACAGACAATTAATTACATACTGTTTGTTCTATTTTAGATATAGATATAGGCAACCCTTCATAATGGCAAATGCTCAACTAACGTTTGAAGAAAAGAAATTTATTTTAAAGTGTTACTGGAAGCACGAGAATATCATGGAAGTCCAAAGACAATTTAACAGACAGTTTCAGAAGACTCCACCAACGCGACGTACCATCGCTCGCATCAAAGAGAAATTTGAAGTTCACGGAACTTTACACAATGTCAGTAAGCAATGCTCTGGAAGACCACGAACATCCACGAGCCCCAACAAGCTGTGTTTGGAAAATGAAGGAAGGCAATTCGAACATTTGCGTGTATAAAAATTCATCTACATAACAATAAATAATGGGTTCTATATTAATTTGTTTATCTTTATTATTACTTATATTAATTTGTTTATTTTTTATTATTTTCTTATTAATTTAACTTCTTAGGATTGTACATTTGTCAAGACACATCTACTTACCCACAAAATGTATGATTACTAGAAGGTCAAACGGTGAGTACATCTTTTTGGGACACCCTGTATGTACCATTAGTTATGTTGTAAGCCTAGTTATCAATAAGAGCCAGAATAAATTGATGGTGGTTTAAAAAACAGTTTTCCCATCGGGTTTTAAACTTGCCTATAGATATTTCTTTGAATGAGACTTTTTGACTTCCAGGATTCTGATTAGCAACTTCTTCAAAAGGTTATTTTTCTTTTCAACAGCTTTTGTAATTTCATGTTGGCCATGGACTGTCTTTGTTAAATGACAATTAGTCAGTGCAAAATTTGTATTCCTATTTTAAAAGCTTCAAGAAAATTGCCAACTACTCCTGGGTGTTTGTATTAATGTTGAGTCCTCTACGAATTTTTAAGAAGTTAGCCCGGCCTGTTGTAATATTGTTATTTTGCAAGAGATGAAGTGTTTATTGAAAACAAAAACACAGTCCTATGGCGAATGAATTGCAGCATATAACGATGCAATCCACCGCACACTAACGGTTTTCCCAACTTTCTTCAACTGGAAGTTTTGCTTTGATGCCGTGCTTTATAGTTATCGATTCAGTTTTGCTCATCGCCAGTATAGGAAAGAGCGCCCAACAGCGCGCCACCTTTGATTTCCCACAATGCCTTTTAATATACCTTTCCTCTGTCACTAGCATCAGTAATAAACTAAGAGCATCAGTGTTGGATCGAAGAGGGACTGTCAGTACTTGAGCAGAAATGAAAGTACAGTTTGTGGATAAAAAATGAAAAACCAGAATTAATTGACAAGTTTTTAATGTAAGTCATACAGTCAATTGCTTTCTTGTTCTTGTATTGCATTACAAAATTTCTAATGTAATAAGATTTTTTGAAGTTGAATGTCAAGGTGCGGCTGGGCGTTTGCTCTGACACGTAATTTTTTGATATCGTACACCTGTTGTGGCTTTCTGCTGCAGAATGACACCAGAGGATTCCGGTACATCAAAAGAAAGCAAAACCGAGCCATCAGTCCAAATTGGTAAGGATTCACCACTCCAAGGGGATGAATCTTCTATTATAGGTGTCACTGGCGGACGGCCAGGACCTTCCTCGCACTGTTCTCTATCCAACCACCAGTTTAAAATCAAACTGTAAAATCAATGGGTATATTGACGGAATAACAACAAAAAACTTCGAATAGGCCAGCGCGAGAAAATTCACTAAACTTTTATCCTCCAACGATTGAAACAGCGAAATTCAAAACCAAAAATAGAATTTAAAATCACTTCTTTTTCTTTATGTACATAATTAGTAAGAGCCTGAAGCCACACGTTTTGTGTGCTTAGGTCAGAGTGTAGAAATAGATAATTGTAAAAAAGTGAAGCGCGACAAAACAATACGTGCAATAAGACTCCTGTTCTCAGGGCTGCAGTTCGATTATGGGTGAGTTAAAAAATGGGCATTGATGCGATAACACAAATCACAAAATCGTGAGTTGGGAAAAGAGGAAAGGTAAGCAAGAGCATCTCCGCAAAGAGAAAGACGAGGGTCAGATGGATAAAACGTCATAAAAAGAGTGAGCTTTACACCAGAGAAAAGCGGAGTCCAAGAAGTAGGAGGAAGACGAGCAGGCAAGAAGAATTTCCTAAAAGAAAGAACAAAAAGCTAAACGAGTTAATGTTCGCAAAGTTTCTCCAGGAAAACCTTGGTTTCTTTTTGTGTCTAATAATTCCTGAAATTTTAAAAGAGGGTGGTTGACGAAGGGCCCACTCATAAGAGGAGAGCTCAAGACGTGTTAGGGTGACTCGTACGGAGGGCAGAGAGGCCTCAAAGAAAAGAAAGACAGGAAAATACGAGAGGTAGCCGGTGATGGCGCGACGGGCAAAGGGAAAGCTTTATGCAGAGGGAAAAAAGGTACATCTTATGTGCCTCGCCAGAAAGCAAAGATAAAGCGTAAATCACTTGACCCGAGGGAACAATTTGGCATTCAGCAAAGATTGACGTTTTGAAAGAAAGAATACGAGTGCTGCCAAAGCTAGCCCCAAGAATATTGAAAATAGGATTGAAGCGAAAAAGGATTAAAACAGACAAAGGCTGGGCTAAAGATTAGCCTGATGGGAATCCCACCACGAAGCGTCACATAGGTCCGAATTGAAAGGAAGACACTAGTGCTTAGATCAGCGATCTAGTCCGATCAAGACTCCTTGTGTGGTCTCCACAGCATCAGGTGCAGATGGAAAAGAAAAACAGATGGCCATGTCATCTACGTAGAGAGTAGTTGACGAAAGAATGTGTAAGTAAGCTCGAAGATCGTTAACAATAAGAGAGAATAAAACAGGTCCAAAAACAAATTCTTGCAAACTATCTCCGCGGACTCAAAAAGGAGCGACTGCGGTAAGTTTGAAAAACTACACAAGCGCGCCTCTACGCAAAAGCGGGGTGCCAGGCAGAGTTAAAAGCCTTGAAAAAATTGATAGTTGCAAGAATCGTTCGCGAGCCCTTCTAAAAAACCACCTAAAATGGACTGAGAAAGATTTAGAATTCGAACGAGGATAGATCGATTAGAATGGAAGTCGTCTAGATAGGGAGAGAGAATAGAGTTAAACTACAGAAATAAAAGTAAACGAGATAAAAGTATGCACTCAAACAATTTGAGACGCAGAAGACCAGACAGTTGGCCGAAAGAAAGAGGTGAGTCAAATGGTTTTCCCATTTTACGAGTGGGAACATGAGGTAATTTCCTAATGAAAGAAAAGGAATGCAAAGACCAATAAAGATTAAAGCAGGTTTATGTCAAAACTGGGAGAGTGCTTCAGCATTGGGTAGGCGACTGAGTCTGGGCCTGTGGCAGTGGAAAAGAAGTTTGCGGCAAAAAACAGGAAGAGAAGTTGATAGTGTAAATCAATTCACCGTCCCTGAGAGAAAACCAGTTGTGAAAGCTGAAAGTGGAGGAAGAAGCAAAACCATCAACAGTACGCAAGAGGGAATTAAATGTGTTAGGAAACAAAGAGGTGCATCCGTTATGCCACGGTTTGGTCAGGACAAACGAAGCATGCAGAGAGACTGAGATGTAAGCCTGGCACTCTTTTTGCTTCTATGCACGGAATTAAAAAACAAAAGTTTTTTTTTACCGCTTTATTCACTTTGGAAGACTACAACGTTTTAGTCGGAAAGAAAAGATTGGGCCGCATTTGGTATCAAAGACCTCAGCGACAGAGGAAAGCAGTGCTGCTATTTGAAAGAACAGTGAAAGCTGAAATAGAAAACACAGTTATCTCAACAAGCTTTTTGAAAATTGATTGAAGAAGGATGCTTATTGTGATGAAAAGGTGGTGAAAGACATGAATGTACGTAAGTCGTTTGAACCGAAATCATGAAGCCTTTCCCAGGAGAAGAGAACAAAGGCAAAAGAAGAGATAAGATCTGAGGTAATGATCCCACGGAATATTTCATCCCCACGAGGGTCAGGAGTATCTCCAGAGGTCCATAAAGAGTGATGACAGATGAAGGCTCTATAAATAAAAATATTTTTGGATGAAGAGAAGATGTCGGATCTAGCATCCTCCGGGGAAAAGCGTAGACATTTGGCAGAAGAGTTTTTTAGAGGAATTTTGACTTTCACGGAGTCACAATAAGTTTCAAACAAATGGAAAGAAGTATGAAATTTTAAAAGATAGATTTTGTCTTATAAAAATGATTCTATGCCAGCGTGGGAGCTTGTAAGAGAAAGAAAGCACAACTGGAAATGAGTGCAACCAGATTGGACTTAGATTAGTGTATCGCATCTTGAAAGATGAATTGAAGTTGGACTCCCGGATACAAATAAGCAGAAATTTTACCCTTTACGTACGAAGACCTTTTGCTTTCGATTGGATTACCGTGAGCGCTTTAGATGATGGGTAGGAAGTAGTGCCGAAACAAGAGATTTTGCGATAACGGTTTTTCGCTCCCGCGCCGGTATGGTTACCGGCAGGCGATCTTTATGCGCTCGCTCCCGCGACGGTAAATATACCGGCAAAAGAATTTGCTTATGCGCGCGCTATTGTTTGCGCACGTCTCGCTCGAGCAAAAACGATTTATATATATATACCTTTTTAACTTGTTTGTGGTTTGCAATTGAATTTTTTTGAGTGCTTCACTCCCGCGACGGTAAATATACGGGCAAAAAAATTTTTGACGGAAGCTCTGTTTACGTGCGCGCCAGTGTTACAAAATGGCGCGCGGGAGCTAAAGTGTTAAAGGAGTAGACGAGGGTAAGAGCTGTGTTGGTAGAGATAGGGTTGATTATACAGCGGAGGTAACATGTGCTACAATGCTCGTAAAAAGAAGACAATGAGTTGGTGTAAAGGGGACCCCATGAGAGACCGAGAGGCAGCAAGGGGGAAAAACTACAAAACTGAAAGCTGGAAAGGAGTTAAATTCTGAGGAAGGTGCATCTTAAATGTACCAGTTTTGAGGCAGGTGCAGTACTGTATCTACAGGTCACGTTGCTGGTAGACACAGAACAAGGAGAGGCGAGAGAAGCATTAAAGCAAAAGACTACAGACTGATTTTTGAGAGTGCTGGCTGCCCTTCTGCGGTCGCTCAGATGACAGAACCGCAAAAATGATTATTGTGAAAAATGCCCGTGATACCTGGGGGTTTCGCGGGGTCTGTAGCGCAACGGTCTTTCCTTTAGCTGGCAATACAGCACACAGTAGGTGTTTCTTGAACAGCACGTGTTGTCGGAAAAGAGAGCGAATAATACTGTACAGCGGTTATATAGTTAGTCGGCGTTATGACGTCACAATACAAATATGGGGAGCGAAGGCATGGCGTTCGCTACAGTCCTCCACCGCCCCGCAAAATATTTAAGCAACTCAGCGAATACACAAAGCATTTTTACAAAGCAAATTTACAGCACAAACACAAAGCAACACAAAGTAAATTTACAGCACATACGATAGCATTTACAAGGACTGATTTTGTGCCACAACTAAACATGATGAGCCTATGGCAATTTGCAAGGGTGACGACCAGTGCTTCTGAAATTAAGGTGTGTAATCTGTCAGGTGAATAGGCCGTCTCACGGATCGGCCAGTGCGTGTCGTGAATGTTGTGTAAGTGTCGCGGTCGAAAGTGTAAGGAGGTTGTGTCGAAGGAGACATTGCAATGGAGTTGGTAAGAGCGTCTTGGTTTAGCGTGTCGAGACTTAATTGGGCAGACTTTAAGCGATCAATAGTGACTTTGTCTGTGTGCGTGCGGAAATCGATGATGAAGTACTTTTCTCTTTTGTCCAGCACTTTGAAAGGCCCCTTGTAAACAGGATGCAACGGGGGTTTATGACTGTCTATTCTTAAATATACGTGGGTTGTTTCCGGCAGAAAAAGCGCTTTTTCAACGTACGAAGGACGGTTGTGTTGACGTGGGGAGTTATAGCGCACGGACGCGATATATTTGGCAAGATTATTCGCAAATAGTGTGTGTTCAAGGTGTTCATCTTTCGATTCAAAAAACTCACCAGGTAGTCGCATAGATTCTCCAAATACCAGCTCACAAGGAGAAGCGTGGCATAGGTCTTCTTTTGGAGTGTTCCGCAGGGCGAGTAATACCCAAGGTGGATGATCGTACCATAAAGACGGATTGCCTGTACAACGTAAACTTGATTTTAAGGTTCGGTTAAAGCGTTCCACCATGCCTTGCGCTTGAGGATGGTAAGCAGTGGAATGATGTAACTGGCACCCGAGGTACTCACACATTGACTTCCATGTCGATGACGTAAACTGGGTTCCTCTGTCTGTGAAGAGATGCTGTGGGCAGCCTACCCACGCGACCCAATGTCGAATAAATGCATCGGTACATTCCTGAGCTGAGATCTCGACCATGGGTATTGCATTCATAAAGCGTGAAAAACGGTCTACGATGACCAGCAAGTAATTGTAATCATGACTCAACCCCAGAGGCCCAGTAATGTCTACATAAACATGAGTGAATCGTCCCTGAGGGGGGGGGGGAGTAACCGTTTCCAATGGAGCAACATTATGGCGAACAATCTTTGCTCGGGCACACTGTTGGCATTCTCGAGCCCATTTGGTAATATCTCGCCGCATGTCAGGCCATACAAAAGACCGTTGAATTAACTTCCTGCTGGCCATAATTCCGGGGTGTGATAAGGAGTGGTAAAACTGAAAAATCTTATGGCGCCAACTTTGAGGCACCAGAGGTCGCAGTCTACCAGCGGACTGGTCACATAAAATGGTGGTGTGATGTTCGGCAAGGGGAACTTGTTTCAAAACTAGCGACGTTGTGTTGTTTGACAACAGCTCCATTAAATCAGAGTCGTTTGCTTGAGCTTCTGCAAGCTCCAAAAAGTTAATGGTGGCTGACGTAGTGGGTAGAATAGCATTTAGTTTTGGCTGCACAATCGGACGGCTTGGTAAGTCAGCCACGTTGGATTCTCCCTTGACATATTCGACTTGGTTAGTCATTTGGGCAATATAATCGAAATGCCGGTGGTGCCTAGGTGTTAAGGAAATGACGCACAATTGGCTTGTGGTCGGTGCGCAAAACAAAATCCTTGGCATCAAGAAAATGACGGAAGTGGCGAATCGAAGAATAGCATGCTAGCAATTCACGATCAAATGTTGACCACTGGCGCTGGTTTCGAGTAAAAGCTTTTGACCAGAAGGCAAGAGGCTCACGATTTCCATTTCGAACCTGTTCCAATACGCCTCCCATAAAATCTCCGCTGGCGTCGGTGACCAGTTCGAGTTTGGCGGTGGGATCCGGAAAAGCTAGCAAGGTCCTTTTCACCAACGCGGCCTTACTCAATTCAAAATAATGTTTTTGGTTTTTACTCCACGACAACGGTCGATTATTCGGAGATTGAGCTACTAAGTCGTGCAGTGGCTGCAGCCATTTAGCGCAGTTTTTGACAAACTGACTATAAAATTGATACATTCCTAAATACCGTCGTAATTGCCGTTTGGTACGAGGCAAGTCCACATTTTGAATCGCAGCCACTTTAGCTTCTGATGGAGCAACACCCGTACTAGAAACACGGTAACCCAGAAAAAGCAGGCTGTGAACAGCAATGACACACTTACGGGAGTTGAGAATCAATCCGTGATCTCGCAGGCGACTCAAAAGGGTGCGCAGAACCCGTTTATGTTCCTTAAGGTCACGCGTCATCACTATGATATCATCGAGATAACAAAAAACATTACTCATTCCAGTCACAACTTCGTTCATTAAGCGCTGATAATATGCGAAACTAGAAGCGAGGCCCATCGGCAAATATTTATAAGAAAAGTTCCCGAGGGGGCACGTAATTGTCAATTTATGGCGATCGGATTCCTTTACAGGGATATTATAATACGCGTCTTTTACATCAAGAGAAGAAAACCAATTACAGCCGTGTGCCAACGACACGAAATCATTGATGTTGGGCAAGGAATGCTTTTGAACTTTGAGGATTTTGTTCAGTGCCACTAGATCCGCGCAGAGTCGGAATGAACCATCTTGTTTTGACACCATGACAATTGGGCAAGACCATGCGCTTTGGCTTCTTTCTAGTATCCCTTGGTCAAGTAATCGTTTTATCTCGGCCTGAAGCCCACGAAACTTTTCTGGGCTTAATTTGCGCGAACGGGCAGTGACGGGTATTTCGGTAGTAGTCTCTACTGAGGCAATAATCGAGTGTCTAATAATGCGTGAGCGGCGGGAAGGGTCGAATACCTCTGGAAATTCAGATTGGAGAGTTTGTAAAAGGTTGGCATCAGGCGGGGTGTCACTAGAAGTTAAGAAGCCATCTTCGCTCTCCACGGAGTCATGAAAAGTGGCACGCTCCACTTCTAAACATTCAATCAACTGTCTAGCTGTTAAATTTACGGTTAAGCCATGTCTTGTCAGAAAATCTGCGCCTATGATGCCATAAGCTAAATCTACAACATAAAAATTAAAAGGTAATAAACGTGACAACCCCAAGTTTAAGGTGGCTTTCAAAGTGCCAGTGATTTGGATGTTGCCGCCAATGGTAGGAAGGGCTTTTGAGGGACTGGGTTGAATAGAGGCTGTGTTTGTGTGTGACAATGGAAAAATGCTGCATGATGCGCCTGTGTCAATTAGAAAACGGACACCAGAAGACTTGTCTATTACAAAAAGTAGGGGATCATTAAACGCTGCCCCGTTACTCCACTCCCCTATGCCGTGAAGTTGGGGCGATCGTTTTTTGACATGGACAAACGTCCGGGACGATATTTGGCACGACCATGGCCAGTACAGCGGTATGCTCTGTCTCCATAGGTGCTATGGAAATAACAAAGGCTTTTGGCTGCTTGTGTGTTTGTGTGTGAACTGGTGTCGCAACTATGTAGGTTGGGTCTTTCTGAAGGGGAACCAGTGCCGCCGGGAGGAAATGAGTTTGAATCCAATGGAGGCATGTTATGTAAACGATGCCGAATCGTGCTATCTGCCAGATTATTTACACACTCTTGTATACTTTTTAAACGACTTTCCCAGAGCTCGTTGATGACGTGTTGATTGTGAGGGGGCGGGGAAACAGGGGTACTTGACAGTGTGTGCGCAGAGCTAAAGGTATGGAGTCCCTGTTTACATTGCAAAAGTTGGTCTGCATGCTTGACAAACTCGTCAAGGGGTAAATGTTCATAATGATACAAGTTCATTCGTACGTCTACGTCAACGGAATTCAACAAGCAATGGCGAAGCAGCTCTGTTTGGAAGTTTGATTCGGGCTCAAAAGCGTCGCCTAGGGTCGTTTTAAGTCGCTGGAAATAATCGAGCACTGAATCGTCACCACGTCGGCGAGTGTGCAAAAGAGCAGAGACACTGTCACTTGTGGTACTGGAATATTTTTTTCAACAGGAAAGCTTTTAAACTGGAGTAGGGGCGGTCATTTGGGATATTTTGCAAAATGTCTGTTATTTTAGGAAACACAGCATGGTTCTTTTGCAATGAATCGAGAAGCTTAGCGTACTTGGTAACTTCGTCTGAGACATTTGCGTGGTCGAACAATATTTCAGCGGTTTGAAAATATCCACGTACATTACTATGCCAGAAATCAGGTAATCGAAACGGTTCTACGTCAACCAAGCTATTCAGAGAGTTAGTAGCGCTTGCTAGTCTGGGTCTAGGCAAGGGAATGGGGGTCGATTGATGACGTGAATTACATGACGAAAACTGCTTGCCTGAAATGCTAGTGTCGCCATTCGAAGATGAAGCGTGCCTACTGGAACTAGCTGATAAGCCTAATGTATCGGGTCGATGCCTTTGTAAATCGCGAAACATAAAATAATATAGGCCTAGCATGCATGCAATTGTTATTAGGCTTACAATCACAGAACTGCTGTAAAGCAGGAGCACATATTCAAAGTCCATTGTATTGTTCATTTGAACTCACTTCACTGCTCTTTAAGTTTCCAGTTTTGAATTCCAAAAGGCGTCGGGGTCACTAATGTAGCGCAACGGTCTTTCCTTTAGCTGGCAATACAGCACACAGTAGGTGTTTCTTGAACAGCACGTGTTGTCGGAAAAGAGAGCGAATAATACTGTACAGCGGTTATATAGTTAGTCGGCGTTATGACGTCACAATACAAATATGGGGAGCGAAGGCATGGCGTTCGCTACAGGTCAAATAATCATTTCAGATAAACAAACGTGGTCGGGAATCACACCACCATGTTGGCCGATACATATCGAACAGAAGTGCTATTTGTTTACAAAATTAACGATGAAAGCTATTCAGACAAACGTTCATTTCGCAACATCAAAGAAACCTTTTTTAAGTTACTTAAAAATTGTAACAGTAATCAGTTTTTGTCCTAGGATAGTGAGATCTTTAACGGCACTTTGTTTTCCCGACCAGAAATGAAGAGCGAAAAACGTTCACCTAATTTCTCGGCTTGCCTCAAATTTTGCACAGGTGCGAACAGGGATGCGGAAGCGGTCCTTTTTCTGTGGAAGCGCGAAAATTCTACCGCTTCCACATAGGAGGGAAAAATGGAGGGAGAAAAGAAACTGGTTGTGCTATCCTTCGGAAAAAAGCGAATAGGTGGAGCATAAACATTAAGAAATGAGAGCGAGGAGGACTCGTTTAGAGAGATGTTGACCCCTACACAATCAGAGTAGGGTCAAGCGAAGAAAGAGAGGAGGTAGAAAGCTCAGAGAAGGATAAGCTCTGCCCAAAGAAAATGATGACGCTGCCGCTAGCGTCTGTGGCATCAGTAAAAAATACCAGATCGAAGTGGGTGCCATCGGATTGCAGAGCAGAGAATCCAGAAATTCGGAAGATAAATTAAGGTTAGATTCCTGGATACAAATAGGATCAACGGGATGAGACAAAATAAAGTGTACCAGTTCAGTGCTCCTGGCTCGGAGACCCCCAGCATTCCATTGAAGAACCCTGAGAGAATCGGGGGGGGGGGGGGGAGAAGAGGAAGCAGCCAGGAGCATGAGGCGGTGGTGAGGGTGCAGAGAGAGAAGACACAAAGTAGTCGGAAAAAGGATAAGAGGTTTGAAAGCGAGGGTGGGGTGCAAGTGCTGCTTTAGCAGAAGGAGGCCAGATTGAGCGGTGGAGGTATACCAGTGGGAGGAATCCGAGGAGGAAGTCAAGAGTGCTGGTAGGTGTGGGATCTTCAAAAAAAGCAGAGACGTAGCAGGGAGGGAAGCTCCAGGAATGAGAGCTGCCAAGAGTTTTGAATCTAGAAAAGGAGAGTAGTGAGCACTTTAAATGAACCCAGAGCATATGCATCATTGCACTGACCTACCCCGCCAGGTCACATTTCCAGCGCACACTGAATAGGGAAAGTCGGGACAAGGGTTAGAATGAACGTTGCCGTTCATCAGAAGAAGGAGAAGACGGGCAAGAGAAAGGTAGGAAAAGAGAGAAGACAGGCCGATTTTAAAGAGGCTGCATGCTACCCTTCTGCGGTCGTTTAGGGGGCTGTACGGCGAAAAAATGGTTTGTGTGAGGGGGGTGCCTGGGACCCTCGGAAAAGCCAACAGTTATTTCAACCCAACCCAAACGGGGTTGGGAAACGCATCACCACGTTGAGGCGGCTGTTGATTGGCACAGTTTAATTTTGCTCGCTTTACATGTAATATACCATGTAGCCTATACGACAGAAATTTCGCACTTCACAATCCAAAAAGATCGGAGTCAATACGTGTTTTGAGGACGGACAGAAAATCCGTAATGATAATTAGAGTTAAAGTTAACTCAAAGTCAGACTTAGTTGAGGACAGAGAGGAAAAATTAGCGCTGTAATTTGTTGTAGTGACGACAGGTTATTGTCGAGAGCTGTAATACGTGGTCATACGGTTTAGATTTGAGAAGCATTAGGTTAACTGTTGCAAAAGTGGTTGTAAGTAGTGAGGAAACTTGTAGTAACTGTCTATTTGTTGAAGTGTAGCAACGAAATATTTGATTTTCTTGCAAGCAATTCGTGATTTCTAAATTTTTGTTTGCGGGGGTTCCGTGACAAACGCGAAAGTACATTAGGTGTTCCGCGATGACAAAAAGATTGAAAATCACTGTTGTACATTCAACACGAGTTCTAATATCTAAGAAAAAGAAACACAGAGTAGTTCAGAACAACAATAACCTCAAGTGAAGTAGGTAAAGTAATAGCAATAAATGAAGGTTTTTGTCTTCTCTAAATGAAGAAGTGTTGGAGAAGGCAGGCTACAGACTCACAAAAGTTAAAAAAGTGTCAACGTTTCGATTTCTTGTTTTTAGTTAGAGGAAGCTGTTGAAAAATAACCGCTTCCACATTCCTGAGCGTGAAGTGTGAGTGCCTCAAGAACTCTCATTGCAACTACAAATAAATTACTGAAAGTGGTATATAAAATCTTTGGCTTTTTTCACAAAATTACTCAGAGCAGTTGAAGCCTCGATAAAACCGATTGGTAAGCATCTTTAACCTTTACCACTCAACGCTATCAGAGCGTTGAGAGTTAATTTTTACGCGATGACAGCGCCTTTTAGAACACTTTTTTTTCCTAGAGAATAGAGCTTCTTTAAGCCACTTGACGATCTTTGTCGAAGAACTGGTCGTTCTGTCCAAAAACATCAACAAAACGGACGTGAAGGATCAAAAACCCGCTCTTTACCGGGTTAGAATAGTGAAGCTGCTCACCCAGCATGTCGTAAAAGGCGACTTTTGGGTACCGGCTTACGACAGTTCTCTTTGTTAGTGGTGGGGCTACCAGCCAGTATTTTGTATATACAGTCAACTTCGGATATAAGAGATCCACCGGGACCAGCTTAATCAGTCTCTTATAACCGACTTATTAGTTTATAGTGAAATCATTTGGGACCTTTTGCGTAGTCCCTCATAAGCGAAAATCCCTTATATCTGAATCTCTTATATCCGAAGTTGACTGATTGGAAATGGGCTTTTTCCCTAGCCTAATTTGATTAGGTTTGCGGCTTGAATCTGAAAAATCGTTTCAAGCCGTGCCTCCATCCAAGTGAACAAGAGGTATAATCACAACTGACGGTTAACACGTCGTTGAATGGCATCGATAATCGAATGATCTTGTGTTTAAACATAGCGATGACTGCGTAATCGCGCTCTTGGGCGAGGCAATTTACAATGATTTAATCAGCTCTGCTGATCCAAACAAACAGTAACAATATCAGTCATAGCACCCAGCAATACAAGCAGGTTGCTAAAACTCCGGAGTAGGTCTGGTCAATTGCACTGAGCTTGGCGCAACTGCAGCTGAAATGCAACGCTGAGAGATAAAAAATTTAATAAAACAACACCTAAATAGTCTAACATCGACGATTCAAAACAAAGTAAACAAAACACTTAATCTATAATTTAAATAGAGTGCATAAGCTGAATTAAAAAAGCTACAACTACTGGTCGCTTATCAATTCCTCTAACATTCATTTTGAAAGAGAATAAACATTTGCATCAACCATAGAACAAAACTTTTCAAATTAGCAACATGAGAAGCCAAAAAAGAAACATTTAAATAGCTAGTAACATCACACGTAAATTATCTAAAACGCACATGATTTGTAGACAAAAAGCCGAATGTGTAATTCAGTTTTTATCCGGTGTTGTCCTTTTAGCAGAGATGGCCGGATTTATCCCATTCCTTCTGCAATTGCTCGCACTTCGTCCTTCCACTTGTCTCGTCTCAGGGCATTCTCCATCTTCAAATAAATCTTTTCTGTCTCTTCTTCCAGGCCTTCTTCGGTCATTCTCGCTCCTCTTGCCAGTCACTTCAAGATTCAGAGCAACCCTCAAAACACTATTGTCACCCCTCTTCAGCACATGTCCATACCATCTAACTCCATTCGCTGTTGCTAACCGGTCTATAGTTTCCTTCAACCCCAACATGTCCATCTGTTTTTCAGTCGTCTTCCTGTCAACAACTTTCTGACCGCACATGGCTCTCTCAGTTCTCCTTAAAATTGCTTTTCATTTTTTTTTAGACGCCATGTCTCACTTCCATACCGTATTGCTGATCTTACACAACAATAAACTTTGCCTTTCGTCTTCAGAGGAAACCTATTTCCAAGCAACAACTCTCCACATTCCCTAAATCTTACCCAACCGATTCTTACCCTTGCTGTAACTGCCGCTTCACAACCACCACTAGCATTTAGTCTCTCCCAAATAACAAAATCCATTTACTGTCTCCACTTCATCGCACAACTTCTTGATCGAATCCATCGTCCCTTCCATTATTCCTTTAATTTCAAGCAAACCAAATGCATTGCCAACCTAGCGGTAGCTCTCTTTATTTTTGCACATTTGCCATGAACCCAGGTTCCACATTTTGTGCACAACAATGAATTCGTCATGACTCTCCTCCCACAAACTCCACATGGATCTATCTTGCATTTGAATAGTTCGCCTTCTGACCCGCTTACCATCGATTTTGTTTTTTTGGTGTTGACCTTTAAACCTTTACTGTAAACAAAATTCAACTCCATAATTTTCTTAAACTACTACTAACTACAAACATCTACATTTAAATAAAAAATTTTATTGCATAAAACTAAAAGATTACACTGCAATAGCCCATCTTCCAAATCTCTTTGTGTGACATTTTCATAAAATAGTCATTATTTTTTTTGGAGACTTTCTTTAAAGAATATCAAATAAAACATCAAGAACGTTAATAGATGCCACTGCACTTTATTGTAACAACACTGTCGATTTTCTAATTACTGCAAAGCTTAAAATGTAATCGACAAAATGTTATCACTAGCGTAGCCAAAAGTCACTTTTTGGAGAAAGTTCCAAAAATATTTTTGATCATTGTCTTGTCAACTTTGCTGGATGCCATTTTTGGATTGATTTTCTAATCCCCATTTTTCAAGCAGCACTTCATATTTTTTTGATGATCTGCTTGTTTGAGATGGACGTTTTATAACCGTTAAACCAAAAATATCTTCTCTTCTTGAACGTTTTTCAAAAAATTTGGGTGGCGGCAGAAACCCCTGGGCCCACTCCCCCCTTGCTGCATCGATGATGAGTAAACACAAATGCGATAAATAGAAAAGCTTAATATTAGATCTTCAACGGTCCAACCACACATCCACAAAGCACTCACACCAGAAAGCAGCACCATAACTGGTAGAGTAGGTGGCAACTATGCCAAGTGTACCAACTAGTCAGCCAATGGTGATACTTTCTGGTGTGAGCGCTTTGTGGATGCGTGGTTAGAGGGTAGGAGGACTCGGGGGCTACGACCAAAACCCAAAATAATTGATCACACACATGTAGCCCATTGACTAAGTGGCAGAAAAAATGGATTAATTATCACGACTTTTTGAAGCGAATTTGAAATTGGTGCCAACTTGACAAAAATTCATTAAAGTGAACCGTACTACACCAAAAAATAAAAAATCCTAGCACACGTAGAATCTCTCAATGAAAAGCATTTAAACTGAACAAAGAAATTACAAAATCATGGAGATTCGTGCCAAAGCATCAAATTACTAAAAAAATACAGTAAACCTACCATATAACGGACTACTCGGGTCCAGCGGTATTTATCCGTTACACACAAAATTGACCCTAGGCACACCGTGCAGACGCATTGGGGCCCTATGTATAACGTTAGGCACCACTGAGTTAATTACAAGGCATATTTCAGTCAATAACAACGCAATTCAGTCACTCTGTTGTGACGTCCTGAAAACAAGTACCGTACACACAATTAGACGATACCGTGGGGTGGGTATGATTGTAAGATCTTCCTTAACATGGTAAAACTTCTACATATTTGACAGTATAGTTAATCACTTTATTGAGCACTGTACAGAATAGCTAAATACCGTACAGTAAACGTGCAAGAAACGCAAAGGTTGGACCTAAATAACTACAATGCCATGTAGTTTATATGTTTTTGGAACAGAATACTGAGTGACAAGAGCTTGCTTGGCTCTCAATGCTTTTTCGTTCATCAGTTTTTGCTCCAATATAGTGGACAAACGTAGGGCGAGCTCAGTTGCGCAAGTTTTGTTTATTGAGAAAGTGAATCAGGCAATTGAATCATGCTTGTAAAAGGACCAACATAAATAGCAACCATGTTGTCAACAGTTGATTTTTTGCGTTGATGAATGAATCCGTTACAGATAAGGTATTTTACATTGTCACATCTTAAAGGGTTGAAAAATATATCCGTTATGTATAATAACAGATCCGTTATGGACGAGGTAGAAATACACTAAAAAGAATGAGACCAACCGGACAAGAATTTTCATCCATTATAAATACGATTATCCATTATTCACGTGTCTGTTATATGTGAGGTCTACTGTACAAAAATTCAGAGTAAAATATGAAATCACAGAATTGCAAAAATATGATAAAGTTACCAACTAAAAATATCAAATGATAAAAATAGCAAACCTACGGCAGTCAGCAAAAAACTAAGTTCAACAACCAATTAAATATAATTACACAATTGCATTGAGTTACACAATACATCTTTATAATTGAAAATTAAGCTTATCTGAAATAAAGTCATTTGATTTCTGCACTAATATTATTTTTCCAATATATTTTGTGTTTTTCACAGTTTTGTAATTTTGCATTTTCATATTGTAGTGTTGCTTAAGTATGCTCATCCAAAATTTTTCTTAACTCAAACTTGAATAAAAACGAATGGAGATCGACCTTTTGACTGTAGTACATTGATCTAAATTGCACAGTAAAAAATCTTACTGATTTATTCAGGTAGATGTATGCTTCCCTTCATGACAATTGCTGCTTGTCCACCAACATTTACTTTTCCATTTGATTTTATGCCAACTTTGACATCACCTCCTCTTTTTGAACACTGTCGTCCAAACATTACAGATTTTCCAGTAACTTCACTCCAAAATGGAGCAAGCACAGTATGAGCTGATCCAGTGACGTGATCTTCTAAAATACCATCCCAAGGAAAAAAACAACGCGAGAAAAAATCATAATCAGGATACTTGCTGCCTGCATATATTGTAACAATGACTCCTTCGTAAATCGAACCATTATGATTAGACATCATTTCATCAAAATTAGGTTTCAAGCTTTCTAATTCATCACGAGAAAATTCCTTTTTCATTTTTATCAGTAATAGTTTTGCACTCTTGGAAAGCCATATTTCATCAACGCTTTTAGCCATCTTAGCCCCAAGCACAGCAGAACACAATGATGAATACAAAGCAGTATCATGACACTTTGTTGGAGCATTTAAAGGCAAATCCATATTTACAAAGCCATTAGTGCCCTTATATGCATACAAATCACCGCTATGAGTGGAAATTGTTAAAGAACTGTTTACATTTTTGGCAGTTTCAAAAATTGCAGCAGCAGAAGCAAGTGTTGCATGACCACATAAAGGCACTTCATTTGTGGGAGTAAACGAGCGAAGTTTAAATTCTTTTTCTTTCTCATAGTCACTATTTTTTGAAACAAGAAAAGCAGTTATAGGTAAATTCATTTCTGATGCAACTTTCTGAAGAACAGCATCTGATAAAGAGGATTTACCAACAAAACAAACAGCAGCTTGATTGCCAGAAAATGGAACATCAGTAAAAGCATCAACAATGCAGATGGGATAATCCATTGTTGCAAATACAGAAAATAATAGATAATACTGTACACTTATCCAACAATTTTAATATACATTCTAAAACACACATTGGTTTATCAAATCTAAGTTAAATTTGACCTGCTACAAATTAAAAATATCTCAGCTCCAACCACTGAAAAGTTTCAGTACTTTTCAATACAACAGATCTTTTTTTGCAGCCTCTTTGATGTTGAAATGGGCTGCACTTGGCACAGCAAAATTCTAAAATCGGTATTGATTGCTACTGGTATAAAGGACTTTTTTCCCAAAAGATATTATTTTATTGGCCCAAGTGGTTCACAATTTGAACCATGATCTGCAGCACTACAAAAAAAGAAATGCAGGTAAGCCCAAAGTAACCTTGACCTACATGGGCAGATATTACAAGATAAAAATAGTAGAAGATCAGTACCTTTACCATACAACTGCACAACAGTTACAATCTAGAATTCTAAAATCAGTCTAAGTTACCAAAAAAAACACCAATATTTATTGTTTTTGGTGCTTTTTAACTGCAGTCAACATATTACTTGTCGAGAGCTAAAAGCAAATGTCACAAAATTTTGGCTAAGGCAATTGTCCCCCAGCACAATTATTTCCTTCACAATGACTCAAGTCAAGTTGAGTTTTTTTATTCATTGGCTTAAGTCTTCCCAACACTGCTATTAATATACCAGTACAGTAAGTTTTCTTTTTATGGTACTTTGTTGTTGGATAAATTCACGGCTATAGTGTTTGGTAATTATTATTCTCGATTCTATTTACAGTAAGAAAAATTCACAGATATGGCATTCGCTCATGTTATTTACACTGTACTGTAGCGCCATCACAACAATCAGTTGCTTCCTGTGTTTCCCATTGAACCCACAGCTGAGATCCTTACGACATGTTTTTGTGGATATTACTATCACAACGCACAGTGACGCATCCATAACGACCCCAAAACGTTCTGCAATAAGAGCTAAAATCCCTACTGTCTCTTAGTCTTGGAAGGGACATCATCTAATAAAATATGCGGTGAGTGAAAAGTAAATAAAAACATTTTCTGTGTATTTCTTTTGCACTTTTTATAAGACTAATTTCATGTCCGTAAGGGTAACTTTCAATGTGCTGGAACACATCCCTACTATTACATGTTATAGGAAAAAGTGGGGTAATATGAACCCCTTAAGAAAAATCCCTAGTTTTTTTTATCTTAAACATATGACAACAAAAATATGGCCAATTATGTAGACTATCCATAATACAAATACTGGCTCAAAAATTTTTGAAGTAAAGGGTAAAAGCATTTAAAATTTTTTTTACCAAAGTGTCATATATCCCATTTGGCTAATATGGACACCCACTGGAAGTGACGTAATTCAATGGCACCTTGTCAAAAACTAAAATTTAACATGTTTTTGATACTTTCAGTACATTATTAAACCAAAACACTTAAAATGAAGTCCACATTGCACATGGTATAGAATACCCCTGAAATTAGTTACAGCAAATAAGTTTACACACACATAGACCTACACTACAGGAAGTTTTCACAATAGTAGAGCATTGCATCAGTGATACTGGCACATGCCTCAGCCAGCCCACAAAAATCTATGATAGGATCCATCCTTTCTTCTGTAAAACAATAACAAACAAAATTTTTTAGGCCAGTGGGAAAAATGTGAAACAAACATTTAATTTAGTCTATTTAGAGTCTGCACAAGCAGACACTAAACTGGCTTGTATTGTTGCTTGTCAGAAATTTATTGTTAGTAACATTCATGCAAACGTAAACAACTACTAACATTCATGCAAACGTAAGAACTGGGGCTGTAGGACGTACTACTTATTGATGAGCTGTTACTCTCAGGTAACACATTAAAACCTTTGTGTTGAGATGAGCTAAGCTACGTGTCTTGTAAGTTAATAATGTACATGTGTTTCGTAGATATTAAATTTTTTTTTTTTTTTTTCTTTTCGACCAGTTGCTTAATGAAAGGGTTTCCAGACCCGGTGAGGTTTCACTTTCAGGGTGGTTTTTCTTTCCTCACCATGCTCAGATGAGCTAAAAAACAGCCTTATAGGCCGGTTGCGCCACCCATTGACCACCTACGTAGCCGTGTCTCGCACTGGTCATCTTTCTGATCCTTACTATTTCGAATGTTCTAACTTCTTATTTATAAAATAATATGATCTACAACTATAAAATCTCCTGCGTTTTTGTTTTGTTCTGTTTGTTTTTTTTTTGTTGTTTGGTTTTTGTTTTTTTTTTAAACTGTCCTTTAATTACTTGAATTTAGGGTTTAGCGGCCATGCAACTATTGCTCTAGTTTTATGGATCCACTGTTTTCATTTGCATGTTTTAACGTCTGACGTTGTGTCGCTTCTTCCTTTTCTTGACTCCATTTCTCTCATTATTATTGTTGTTCAGTGTCGTGTGTAATGGTGGTGGTCATGAATAAAAAAAGAATGAATGAATGAATGAATAGTCATTTAACTACACAATACAAAATATCTCAGCACAGAAATAACAATTTCAACACAATTGTTTTGTGAAGCACCTTGCATAAGATTACAAAATCAAAGCATGGGCAGGTACAGACAGAGCAAATTATGTTGATAATGACACAGGAACTCACCTGACATATGACACATGCTCTCAAGAGGAGCACCATCTGATAACTCAGCTTTCAAGCAAACTCGAAAAAATATCAATCCTGGTGGAATAATGCTACCCATTGCATTTATGCAAAAAGTTGTAGTGATATCTTGTCCTCTTTCTAGAGTTGTTGTGGGGATATTTACTTTTAACCCTCTAACGTTCACATTTTTTCTTTGTGTAAAAAAATTTCTGGTTGGATTTTCTTTTTCAGTTGTGTATTAGTAGTGTATGGCACTCTATCAAACTTTTTGGATAATTGTTATTTTACATCTTCATTTTCAAACAGAACAAACTTGTCAAGATTGCCAACTAAGCAGCAAAACAAAATGAAACTTTGCACTCATAACCAAGGCATTTTGAAATGTTACAAATTTGTTGACTTGGTCAATAGGGGGTTGATAAGTTTTAGAATCTTTAAAGGCTTCTGTACAACAGTAATTTGCGATTCACCTATGGATATTATATATATTGTGACTAGCAATGTCATTTTTCTTTAAAATATCAAAAAGTAAATCAAAAATTTGTTGGCTTGGGTCAAAATAAAGCTTGATGCTAGTGCCAGAGATATAGCTTCTGGTTGCTGTAATGATAGCTGCAGATGTCTCTTAAAAAACCCTCTCTACCAATCTTTTCGAGCCATTTAATAATTGAATTGAAACTTGTTTTCACATTGCTCCCTTCTGCAATTTCAAATGCTAGCCTGCTCTAATCATCAAGTGCCAAGCCATAAAACCATTCTTCAAGTTAATTACATTATCTGCTACCTGTTGTTCTAATTCCATTGACAAATCATTTGGGCACCCAATGTGCTTAATGCTGCAATTACTAAATTTGTTTGTGTTTTTCAGATATTGCAATAATGTTGTCTTAGGCACACCATATCGTGCGGCAGCCTTTTATTTGCTGAACTTGCATTGTCAATTATCAGAAATAGCAAACTGCATTGCATCTGAAGACCATTTAAATTAAATACCAGTAGTCTAATTATTTTCTAGCAACTTTCCAAGGCATTTTACCGTTTTTGCAACCAGTTAAAACTAATCAAAAATTGCTTCAAACAATTTTAGGTCGGGTTCACACCAATGAAATATCAGCTTAGTAATACAAAAATCTGCAGTATAGACATAATTACAACAAAAGAATAAATCATAAACACAAAACAGATTTGTCAATGGATAGTTAACTTAGACAGGAGCCCAGTACTAGTTGGTTGAGCATGATTTCCTCGAGGCTGAAATTATTTTATAGGCAGTGGCTATTTTGCCGTCGACGGCAATTTACCCTTGGAATCTATTTTGCCGTGATCATTCACATGTGTTTATATAGCCAAATTTGCTATTATCCCACCAGTGACTCTGTGGTTTAGTGGATAGAGCACTGGTCTTGAGATACCAAGGTATTGGGTTCGAATATCAGCTGGCCAGGGCTTTAAAAGAAAGGCAGTGTACACTGAAGGGGCAGGCCCGGTATGTAAATGTACGGGGCAGTGTACACTGCAAGGGAGTGTGCAGGGCAGGGGATAGAGACCTGGGGGTGCAAAATTTTTTTAATTGGTTTTTAAAATCGACCAATTAGAGACGACCAAAAGTCACATGTTTAGTACGTCATTAAGATTGACCAATCACAAACAACTCACAGCAAAATAGTCTCTGAGGGTAAATTGCCGTCGACGGCAAAATAGCCACTGCCTATTTTATATTCCAAAAAAAACAGTTGCAATATCCAGTTAACAGCTTTAAGTTTAGTAAGTGGTGTTTTAAAGCTTCTGTTCGAACAAACCAAAGTCTAGTCTATCATTCTGTTTTCCTGTCACAGTCAGCAGACAGGTGAGTTAGGTTGATTTGATAAGCTTAGTTTTAAGAAAAAAAGTAGTCACATCCACAGTAATAAACAGACTAATCAAAAAAAACTCACCCTTACTACTGTAGTAACCTACAGTACCAATACAACCTAGGCCTAGACAGCTCATCAACCACTACAGAAACTGATCTGCTTACTATTGCACTAGGGCTGGTTTAATCGGTCAAAGGTATCTTACCGCAGATTTTGCCAAACACCGTCTAACCACTATTGTAAGTCTGTGTTAATTTTCCAGCTGCATCAAACAAGCCTAAACTAGGTTTATGGTCAGACCTGACATCTCGATCGAGAATTGAATAGGGGTCCGTATTTAACACCCTCTAAAGGGTCCATTTTACAACTGATGATACCACCTTAAAAATACTTATTTTAGTAAAAACAAGATCAGCTTTTCCCGCGGTTGTTTATAGTGTGAAAGTATTGTTACCAAGTGTTCTGCAATCCTTTAGTTGACTAAAATCAAATAATTCAAAAGGAAAAATATCGAAAAGTGTGATTTCAAAAATAAGATCCAAGGTAACCAAAATTTTATTTCAGGTTTGTGTAAGAAAGCAAATTAAAGTCTTTTTATTAAGGATTTTTTATTATTCACCAATAAGAGTTGCAAACATTCATTAGTTTCTTTTAAACATTTTTCATATTTTAGATATCAGAGGGATCCCTATTATCTTAGGGTTGATATTACCCAACTTTCTCGAAATGGGTTCGGGGACCCCCCATTAACATGCTCACACGCCTAAAAACTTCTTTTATGTACTGCAATGGCAAGGTAAAATGTCCTTGTTGGCTTACCATCATATCGTAAGCCTGACAAATTTTAATCTATAAGACATCGTCAATTGCAGCGAAGTTAAACTCATTGGCGATTTTTCTTGAAAATTTTGTAGAAATCACAAATACGGTCAGCATCTTCAGTGCAAAAAACTAGTTGATAGATTATAGGCCTACCTACGTCATACCTAATCAATTGCAACAACTCACCTGTAAGTGCTTGACTTAGGTTAGCTTTCTCTTTTCCTAAGTGCGATTACACCTGGACCAAGCAATTTACGGGCAGTCAGAGGTTTGCCATTTTTGCCATATTTGTCCTCCATTCACGAGAAAGCGAATTGTATCGCTGTTTTGGACGGTAAGTCCGCACTCGCTTGGGAGTTGCTATTTCCGAGGTGTCTGGACCACCTGTCTTCCACATAAAGGTGGGGGCCCCGTTGAGTGCCTTGCCCAAGGACACAAAAAGCGAGCTTGCTGGCTTGTTCTGCACAACCTCCCCATGATTGCCAAGCGCCAAGCAGGGAAGCTGTGGATACCATTTTTTAAAGTATTTTGGTATGACTCGACAAGGGAAATAAATCCCAGGCCTACCGACTGCGACGTGGACGCTCAAACCACTGCACCATCGCATTGGATGACTATTTACGTCATATATGAAGGTCTTCAATAACAATAAGTTGTTAGCAGTAGCCTATGAACCCAGTATTAACATTTAATAGGAAGGTTTCATGTGACGTCACACATTTGGCGTGAAAAAAAGTGACTGAACAAAAGCTGTAATTTATGCCAAAAAAGGTATGGGCAAAAAACCAACTTTAGTGTTTATTTTGAAAACTAACAAGAAATTAACAAAAAATTGGTGTGAATTATAGGAAGGTTGCACGCAAGTGATCAAACGTCATCAAAATGCGCTTAGGAAAAAAGGGGCTGACCAGTTTCAGGGATTTTGCATTGAATTGGAGTGATATAGTTTTTGCAAATCTAATAAACGTGACAGTTGTTTAATGAACGTTAAATATGTTGTTTCACTGATGTTGAGGAATGAATCTAAGGTCAAAGTAAGGTAAGAGGTGTTAAGGTTTGCTATTGCTAATAGTTGGGCTAATTTTATGGGCTTGTAGCAGTCATTGTTACATCACATCTAAGTCGTATATAACCGCCTCGCCGCCACGTTTTGTTCTCTTTTATCGCTACATAACTCTCGCATGAGCTTGTTGGTACTAAGTGTGAGAACGACAGTACGCAGCCCACAGGAAGCGCTACATTGGTGACCCCGACTGAAAAGAAGAAAGAATATTCAACGGCGATACAAGAACAAGCTTATCAGTTTTCCTTTGACCAAGCCCACCGGCATTCAATTCTACTAGTTGTGAAGCCATCAATTTCGACGAACAAAAGATATCATTCAAAAACAAGGTCTGAACATTAACATTTTCTAATACAACGGGTATTAGTACCGTTAGGCCTTACCTAGTAGTCAAAAGTTGTGCTTTCATTATTGCCTCAATGTGGTTTGTTTTGTTATATTTTTCTCTATATTGGAGGGAGTTTTTGCTAGTTGGGTTATCCTCTATTATCCTTGCTGGGCTAATCGGCGCGTTAAAAAAATAGAGCCTCAGGAGTCCACGACGTCAACCCTCGACCTCAATCACACCAAACTTACTGTAGCACACGAGACAGACGCTCCTACACCAACACATGATTACATTAGCGACTTTTCAAAATATATAGCCAACCTCACTTACCATCAGCCCAGAGCCACACACCGCCATTCACACCTATATCCTACTCTTTTCTCGTCCCAGTGCTCCCACGTGTATATTCGCACAGATACATACAAGCCACCCTTGGTCCCCCATTACAAAGGGCCATTTCCCGTCATATCCAAAAACGACAAATACTTTGTCATTGACTTCAGGACCCACAACGATGTGGTATCGATAGACAGATTGAAGGCAGCCAACCTCTCTTTTGAAGCCTTGAACAGCCAAGTGGCTGCTGATCACTCTACGTCGCTCCAAGAAAACTTCTCAATGCCAGCAACTCCACCACCTCTACCGTGTCCTGAACAATCCCACCCCCTTCAAGCTCGCCACAAAGCAGATTCACCTCACAACTGCACAAGCCCCTTACAACCTCTTCCACCTTCCACCCACAAACCAGAAGGGGACGTCTGGTAAAGCCCCCAGGACGGTTTCTCGATTTTGTTTAGTCATGTATAACACTATGGCGTTTCGTTCATTTGTTTCTGTATATATGTGTGTTAATTTCGTTGCTATGTACCGTGCTGTTTTGTGTTGATAGTGCTTGGATGAATTGCGTGAGGGGGCCCACTTACGTAGGATATCGAACACTCCCTTTTTTTAAGTCAAACAGGGGGGAGGGATGCCATGTAGCAGTCATTGCTACATCACATCTAAGTCGTATATAACCGCCTCGCCGCCACGTTTTGTTCTCTTTTATCGCTACGTAACTCTCGCATGAGCTTGTTGGTACTGAGTGTGAGAACTATTGTCCAGCAATAAAAACCAGACAGCAGACCACGTGGTACGAAAACGACAGCACGCAGCCCATAGGAAGCGCTACAGGCTAAACATGCAGGCGTATTTGTAGCCAGCTTCTATGAAAGTTTCATATTCGATTAATCAGCGTGTTTGGGAATGTTGAGCTTAAGTTAATTGTAATGTGTAACCTATACAGTATATTTAGTTGCATAAGCAAACTGAAAAGTTGAAAACCTAAGTTATACTGTAGCCTAAATGACAGTGCAGACTTTAGCACCGTTTGTCATTTGCTGGATTAGTTATTGTTGGACAAAATCAGTAAGTTTTAAAATTTTTTGTCAATAGTGATTGCTCACCTGTCATATGGATTTATCAGATGTAATTTTGTGACCTTAACCACTCCCTAAACAATTTTTGGGCTATTACCTAGGCTGCTGAAGCAAGGGGGTAATTTAAAAACTTACGGCACCGATTTATTTATTCATGCGTATGAGCTCCTGTTCTGTTTGCATGTATTTCAACACACTGGGCCACTACAATGGGTAGACTGCTTGGCCCCACCTAGGGTTGCCAACCGTCCTTTATTTCAAAGGACAGTCCTTTATTTGAACCCCCCGTCCTTGTCCTTTATTAAACTTAGAATTGTCCTTTATTTGTAGAGCTGAAAAAAATTTACTGCAAGAGCGGAAAAATTTTGCAAAAGTACAGTCCAATCGCGGTTGTGTAGCACAACCCATGGAAAACCGGCTGTTGACCTTTTATTTTTTTGGAGGCCACCATGTCCGCGAGCAGTATTTTTACATGGTGGCCTCCAAAAAAAAAAAAAAAAAGGTCAACACCTGATTACCCACCCGGACAACAACAGAGGGTCTCCAATTGAGGATTGTCCTTTAAAATACAGGACGGTTGGCAACTCTAGTCACAGTGTCCTTTATTGAAATTTGTCAAAGTTGGCAACCCTAGATTTATCCATTTAATTTGCAAAAAAGCGATATCACTCCTATTCAATTCAATGTAAAAACAAAAAAACTGGTGAGTCACTTTTTTCGAACGCACATTTTGCGATGTTTGATGTCGTGAACCTTCCTATAGCTTATTCCTATAAATAGGCTACATGACAACCACTTTAGCGCTTCCTCACACTTACATCTATACTTCCACGCCTGTGCTGAAATGAAAGAGAAGAAATTTGAAAAATTATTACCTGTTCTAGGTGTCAGCAAGAACACTTGGAGAGTGCGCCTCTGCTAGAAACAGGCCAAATAAGACGTTGTTAGGGACTTTGAAAAGTTTAAAGAAAATAAAACGACTATGCCCAACCACCCCTGCTTTTCCAGAACACTGACAAACAGCTTTCATGAGTATAATTTTGAAAAATTCGAAATCTCCGTGTTAAGAGACTTCAACATTGATCCATTCAGAATAAAATCTAAAAAGCGTATCAAAACATATGCGGATGATTTAATGGGCAGCGCGATAAATTGTCTAATAAATCAACCAACAAAAGTGTGCAAAAATTCAAAGTAATTATTGGACGATATCTGTTCTAACAACTTAAATAATCAGCTTATGCTAGGCATGGCAATTAGCGACATTTCTGATCACTATCCTGTTTTCGCTTTAATTCCTACTGCAAATTGTATTGTATTGTCCATCTTTATCCTTCATTCACGAGAAAGCGAATTGTATCGCTGCATTTTGGATGGGACGTTAGCACTTATTTGGGAGTTGCCGTTTCCGAGGCGTCTGGGCCACCTGTCTTTTACATAAAGGCTGGGGCATCGCTTTGAGTGCCTTGCCCAAGGACACAACTAGCGTAACTTGCCGGCTTGTTCTCCACAACCTCCCCTAAATGTAGAGAGCCAAGAAGGGAAGCTGTGGATACCATTTTTTGATGTCTTTTGGTATGACTTTACAAGGGGAATGAATCCATGGTCTACCGACTGCGAAGCAGACGCTCTAACCACTACACCATCACGTCGCTCTAACCACTACACCATTGACGTAAAGCATCACAAAAACAATGCTCATCAAATCTAGAAACAAGATATGAAACATTTTAAAGCTGAACACTTTATCCAAAACTTACATCAAACAATAAATGCATCTTTATTTTCGCTTGACTCTACAATTAATGATCAGTTTCAACAATTCATCAACTCTTTTAAAAGTGTGGTAAATAAAAACGCCCCGCGTAAATTATCCACCAGGAAGAAAAGGAAACTAAAGACTAAACCATGGTTATCCTCGAGTCTTCTCTGTTCGATTAAAACCAAACAAAAATGTACAAATCGATTTGTACAACATGTGAAGAAACAAAATGCAACAACTATAAAACGTATCTTAATGTTTTAAAAAAGGTGATCGTAGAGAAGCTTTTAATTATCGCTCCATCTCAATTTTATTACAATTTGATACTTCATTTCTTCATATACTAAAGTATCATGTGGGGTGCCCCAGGGACCTTGCCTTGGGCAAGATTGTATTTTTTATTGTACATAGTTGACATCCCATTGATTTCCAATTTTGACACTACATGTTTTGCCGCTGATACCTGATTGATGATGGCTGATAAGAATCTGAAAAACCTGGACACAAAGTTTAAATAGAACTCAAGAAAGTCAACCCTAGGCTCTGTCAAAATAAGCTATCCCTAAATTTTTCAACAACTAACTACATGATATTAAACAAGCAACCCCTTAAAACCTGTCAGTTTAACTTTGGAATAGCTCTTAACGATATTACTGTTAATAGAGCACACACTGTAAAATATCTTGGGTTGTTTATTGACGATAATTCCAAATGGAACTCGCAAATAAATTATTTGCCCTCGCAGTTTGCCAGAGCACGGGGCTCTTCGACAAATTGCGCAATTTTGTATCGAAGAAAACTCTTTGCATGCTTTACTATAGTCTTGTCTACAGCAGTATTCAATATGGAATTACTGTGTGGCCAAAGCAAATAAAACTCGCAAGAAATAATTCGGGTCAGGCTCAATAAAATTTTGAGAGTAATGTTGTTTTGTAACTTATATACGCTAATTCCACAATCGAATAAAAAACTCCAAGTGTTTAAAGTAGAAGACATACATATCAACTTGAGTTAGCTAAATTCATGTATTGACTGCATCATGGTCAACTGCCAAAAAACTTTCATCATTCTTTTTATAAGATAAAATACTATTCATCAACGTGAAACTAGGTGGATAAATTTGCCAGCTTACTATCTCCCCTGAATAAAAAAATATTTTGCCAAAGACTATTTTCTCATAGAGGTTCAAAGCTATGAGGTGACCTCGATTTAGAATTAAAGAGCATGTATTGGGTTTCTTTTAAGAAAGCATATAAAGTAAATTGTTTAAAGAATTTTAACTTTTACAAAAATATTGGATTGTGCAAAAAAACATTGTTTAATACAGCTCTTTTGGTGTAGTAATGATCTTTATTCAGATTTAAAATCTACATAAAATTCATAAAAACTCAACGTTTCGAAAAGCTAAAATCAGTTTCATTAAAATTTCAAACACAAACAACGGTTGTACAGGGTGGCCGAAAAGTCCCAGGACACTCTGTTTTTAATATTTTAATGCTGTTAAATATGATTGTTTTAATATTCTAATGTTGTTAAAACAATTTATTTGATTTATTTTTTCAGGTTATTTAGGTTATTTCAGGTCATGACTGACATCAGTGTATTTACTGTTGAGGAGCGCTTAATTGCTGCTGTTTGGGTTCACGACCGCATCAGGAATGACATGATTATGGAAGATATTCGAAGTGCTTTCACAGAAAGATTTGGAAAGCCCGCGCCATCAAGAAGTAATCAGTATCTGTGGGAGAAGAAAGTTTTTGAAACAGGTAGCGTTCTGGATCAGGCAAGAAGTGGCAGGCCTGAAACACGAAAGGAAACGTGTGCTGGTGTTCAAGAATCACTGCAACAGTCCCCCAAGAAATCCACCAGAAAACGTTCTGCTGAACTTGGAATACCAAGGGCTACCATAATGGATCATATGAAAAAGGACTTGGATGTCAAAGCTTATAAGCCACCCAAAATACATGTATAGTGTCCTGGGACTTTTCGGCCACCCTGTATAATCAATAGAAGAAAAAAAAATCATGGTAATAAACAAGTGCAGCAGCGACAACTGGCGGTTAAAAATTTATAAATTTGTACAGCTCTGGACAAAAACTGTTAATTTTATTGTTAAACGCAAAATGAGTTTTGTGTACGTAAAATGACTCTAAAAACTTTTTTTTTTTTATTAATGTAGCTTTAAAAAAAGCTGTTTGAGCCATATGCTTTTCGTGACGCTCTCATCAGTGGTGTTGTCGCGCTAAAAGGAAAGATCTAGAGTGAGTAAGTGTTTTATGTGGTTAATTTGGATGTTAGGCAATCAAGACAAGCCAATGATAGCGCTAGTATTCTAAAGCGTGCCAAAGAAAGATTTCGGAACCGACAAATGCTATAGAAAGCGCAGCAAGAGCCCAAATAAAAACACCGCGATTGTCGAAAGAGTTTGAAAGTGTAAACAAACTCTTTTTGTCTGCATAACACCGGTCGCTGAGTCTTGATATAAGCAGCCTCTGAGAGATTATGATGGAACGAGCTGCGTGCTGTGGTGAGGATTGAAAACCACTTGTTATCATAGTTTAATGCACATTGATTATTATCTACAAGATGTTGACCAATGGCAGAGTCACAGTCCGGTTTGGTGTCGTTTCGTTTGCACGATCTGTGTGGTTGAGATTGGCGTGGACGAGTCAATTGCTGTCTTAATCATTGCGGAACATGTTGCTTGATGCGATCCTGTTGCAGTTGAGATGTTCGCCCTACGTATCTACTATTACAGTGGCACTTATATTCGTATATGACAAAATAAAGTCCCATTGTAATAGTCGCTTATATTAACACTTACAAAGAAAGTGGCATATATATAGTCATATATGGATCTTGTATTAATTTTATCATGCTCAGTCAGTCACCTGGATATAGCCCGAAATCAACAGAGTGCAATTCGTATGGCGACTAGTTACGTCTTCTAAGATACCTCCATAGTAGCCTACATGGGCTCTTAACCTTTTTGTTCCCGTTTGCTCTCTAACAGTTTTTAATAGTAAAATTTACCCCCTATTTTTTAATGGTGTTCCCGAAGCAACAGCTAAGAATACCTCTTTTTGTGAAATCCTACTCTCTCTATCAGGGCCAGGGGTACTCAAAATTTTCACGAAATTGTCCAGATTTCAAGTTTTCCTCTGAAGAGAGAGTTGGTGGCAAGGAAGCGCATCCGACTGTATAACAAATGCCATGTTATAAAAATGCAGAAATTATTTACTGTGGCTACCCCTAATCGGTGAAAGCCGAAAGACAAAGAAGAAGTCCAGATTTCAAGTAGGTCTACTTTAAGTGTTGCTATTCTTTTGAAGGTCGCCTTTTAAAAGAAATTGATTTTATTATTCCAAAATCATGTTTCATTAAACTTACTCTCATGGTATGTTTAATTTATTTTCAATTGAGAACCCCTGCCACAGCAGTTTACTTTCAACACATAATCTAAGATGGTTTTGATATTAATGTATGCATCCATTTATAATTGTACGGTTATTTCAAAATAATTCGCGCTCATGCGCCACTGTCAAGCTACTGCAGATCACGTCACAGTAATTGCTGTGCATGGTTGCATTGCATTGAAGATAATGCGGTTGCAACAATCTGAAGAATGCTGTTCAGCCAACTTTTCCTAAACTATTTATACGAGTGTTTATTTATAGTAGTGATTCGATAGGTGATGACGTACTATATGCAAACCCTATCACCCATGCTTTGGTAACAACTCAATCACTATCAACTACCAGCACATCGTTTTTTTTTTAGGTACTAAAAACAAAATTTGTAATTTGCATTTTATTTATTGCTTTAGTTATCATCTTAAATGAAGTGCTTTTTGCTTTGTGGAGAAATGATTTTTTGTTTGCGAGGCAATTTTTAGACACAATCAGAAAAAAAAACAATTGAATCAATGGCATATTTAGAGCAATAACCTTTTTAAGGCAATGATCACAATATTTAAAGGGCAATGACCCCTCCCAAACTGTTTTCAATATAAACAGCAAAAGCTACAAGGGGTGAAATGACTCTTACGATTCTTTTTTTACCTTTTTCAGACAAATTTTCCAGAGCAAAATTTTGTTTTCTGCTTGATAATCACGCTTTTTCTCCCATTTGAATATCCTGCCCATAATTAAAAAATGATAAATTGCTCTTGGTTAAAAAGTGGACATGGTAGGCTCGTAAACGGGAAACTACATAAATTGTAGTACAAACCTGTTCCATGTGGGCCTAAATTCTAAAGCAAACATCAAAACATGTCGATTTACTTCACAAATACTCTATCGAAAAAAGGGTTTTAAAGTTGGTTTGTACAGCTATTGTTTAAATTATTTTATAGATTAGATATATCTTCAGGATTGTAGACTTGTAGCAACACAGTTTCAGAAAGCTGCTGGCAAAATAATAATTCTACACTGCTTTTTTCTATAATAATTGCTCTCAAATAGAATCGCAATTTTACGTCCCCCATTAACCGCCAAAATGAAGAGTGCCTTGATTGTTAAGTTGCAACAACTTCAATTTTAATTTCTTACCTCCTACCTGGGGACCGACTTAGCTTTAAAACAGCATCGTAGTGACGTCAAACTTTACCAATTTCTTTACATGTTGATACGGCTGCAAATTCCTGTCATATGGTTGTGAATTACTGTTTTAAGCTTGTCTAATAATATTTTTTAATTTGCTTGATTCTCTTCTATCAAAGCAAAACTCTCCAATCGAGAAATGTGGTAGTACGATCTATGCAAGAAAGAATATGACAGCAGTGTTTCCAAACCAGTTTCCAAAACGCGTTTCCAAAATTGTTATCAAACAATACGTCACCAATATGTTTGTAATGTAAAAGAGTGTAGCTTCACGCCATAAAATGTTGATGCTCCACTCTCCAATTCGGGGTTGAGGCTCCTAAATGACGTATTTTGTCAAGCTTTGGCAAATTATTGATTGAGATGGGCACTAATTTTTTTGGAAGTCAGGTAATGCTTTAATGAAATTCAAACACAAAAATAGAAAGAATCATAGTATCATGAACACGTCTTTGTTTCGTCATATGAGGTTTCTAACGGCATGTTTTTGCCACGTTTTGCCTAATTTTTCTGTTTCCTTAAATCATGTCATATTTTTTATGCTTTGGCATTAACAACCTGAAGTTGAGAACTTTTTGCTCAAAAAACCCGATACTGAAAAAAGCTGCTTAGCTAAAAAAGAAAACTTAAGTTAAGAAATTTTTGTAGATGACTTAATTAGAGTGGCAAAGGAAATCCAAAACAAGCAATTACTGCGGTTTGTTCAAAATGTGACGTAGGTACTTGTCATAATCAGCTCTTCGTTTTCAAAGCAAGGGACACACGATGGGTCTCACTACACCAAAGGAAAAAATTTTAACTTCACACATGTTCTCAATGTTTTTCGGAAGACTACTGCACAAATTTTTAACATTTGGATGTTATTGTTACCTAACGAGTAGCCCAGTTAAGCCTATCTTGGCAAATTTCTGCATTGAGAGCATTGGTAGTGTCAAGAAAACTAGTAAGGTAATATTTGACAACCAAGAATGATTATTTGGCAATTTTAAAGTTATAGTTTAAAAAAATCATACTTCCAGATTTTCCTTTTAGGCAGCAACAATTATTGCTTAAAAGCCCAAAACATACCCGGAAACCCTTAAAAAACTGGGGAACAGTTTTTCTTTTTATGACTTCTTCAAGTTTTAGGAAACGTTAACAAAATTTATTGGATTTTACGACGGAATAAATTCTAGCGCGTGGCAAAACTTTTTACATATTTGTCAAAGGATTTGCAACGATATGGAAACATGATAAAAAACCTGCTGCTAAGAAAGATTTTCAGGCGTTTGAAACATGGTTTTGTAGTCGTTGGGGCGTCCGCTTCGCAGTCGTTTGCCAGATGTTCAAGTACCTTGTCTAGACATACCAAAAATATAAAAACCATACATACAGTTTTTCTGTTTGACACTCAGCACGGAAGAAATAGCGCGGAGAAAAATCCGGCAAGTTTGCTAATTGTGCCCTTGGATGAAACGCTTAAGGAGACGCCTTCTTTTTTTCCCGTATCAGATAGGTTGCGGGGTTGAGCGCTATACGCTACCCAGTTGAATTAAAACTGGAAAACAGAGTGTGAGCTCATACGCCATTATTCATGATCAAAAGAAAGAATTACCTCGCACAAAAACCGACCGATCTGGATAATGCCTGGCAGCAGAGCAATTTTTCTCCTAATTATTTACTATGCTGTATTTTTGCAATATCGCCTGATATTTATCAAAAATTTTCTCCAGAAATCTTAAATAACTAGGCCTACCTTATAACACGCATTAAATGCCATGGAACTTGCCTTAACCTTTTTTATTGATGGCATTATTTAGCATTTTTTTTTTATTGTTTGTGGGAGGGTCAGAGGCAGATAAAGAGATAGCGGGGCCCGGGGCAGAAAAGAATGCGGGGCCCGGGGCAGAAAAGAATGCGGGGCCCCTAAATTATGGAACGCGAAAACAACTAACTTAGATTTGGGTCGCGCTCGGAAAAGTTTGGGAGTCACTGATTTAGTAGATCTTAATGATAGAAGACATAATAAGCTCTTAACTTCCAGGAATAAAGTGTCCCTGAGGTAATCCTTGGTATTTAAAACAAGTGAAGTATAAATGGGTTAATTCAACTGTACAGTATTTATTTTAAACTAAAAATTGATTTTTTTGCTTTATTTGTGTTTTTGTTTGATAGAAATTTAAATTAAAAAACAAATTTTTATTTTGAATATTATTTATTTAAATCAAAGAGGTTGAGTCTAATTTGTTATTTTGATTTATTAAAAAAAGTAAACTTTTTTAATTTTGTTTAAAATTTACTTTAAAATTTATTTTAAAAGGTCAAATATAGAATAAAATTTTCTCACTGTTTCATTAACGGGGCAAATATAAACAACACAGAAAATATAATAAACAACACAGAGAGTGCAACACAAAAAAAGCTAAGACAAATAATGTATTACAACTGGTGTTTTCAGCATTTCGCTGCTGCAAATTTATCAATAATATCCTCAAAGCTCATAGATTTTGTGAAACTCTTTTCGATGGTCATAATACAGAAATCACAGACATGATCCTGCGTCAGGGATGAGCGCAGGTAGTTTTTCACTCTTTCCAATGCCAAAAAAGAACGTTCACCTTCGACATTTGCAACAGGCAAGGTCAGATATATACGAAGAATAATAGCCACATTCAGAAAAGTTTCAATTAAGCAGTTCTTTTTGAAATAAGACAGCTGTGCTTGTGCAGGATTTGTCTTCGAACCAAGATCAGGAGATGAACGCAAATGAAAAGCGAAGTGCACGACTTCTGAAGGGAAGCCGCTATCCAAATCCATTGCACATACTTTCAACAACTTACTTGCAGCATTTTCTATATCACTGATAGCCCAAGTGTCCAGATTCAGCAAAAAATTAAAATTCTGTTGCAATATGCAATACACAAATTTTCGTCTTCTTACTTCTGCAATCAAGGTATCGATGATTGGAAGGTAAGTTCCAATATGAACGGATTCTCGAGCATCTTCCAAAGCTCTAGTGCATTCAGTGTCCTCTTCTTCATAATCAAAAGTCTTCTTAGTTTTTCGGTTGCGTTTGTTTGGAGACACATAGGCTTTCCGTATACCGGTTGTGAGTTTCAAACTATCCTATGCAATTGTATCAAATTCATCCCGTAAATGCTGGCAAAAGTTCTCGATTCCATTGTAAAGTGCTGCGCAACTTCCTAAAGACATGTCAGCACGCTGTAAACTTTTGCTTGTACTGTGAAACCTTAGAAGGATTTTGTGCCATAAAACACATAATATGGCTGTTTCTAAGGCATTTATACTCTTTTTCAAATAGGATGAATCTGATTTGGTTTCATTTGCTTGATTGTCGTCCAACGTAAAATCTTGTAGCAGTTGTCTCAACTCAACAAAATTTTCTTTGAGAGCTGTAGTGGCGTCTAAGATTTCTTATAACTGCTCTAACATTTGACAATCGTTTGCAGCCATTAATTTGAATGCCATTATACCGAGGAATGTATTGAAGGGGGATCGCCGTCCACTTACTTTTTTCAGAAAACGCTTGACTGAAGGAACATTTTATTAATATTCAAATTTTTTTATTTTATTATTTCTAAAATATGTTTTCAAATATACTTTTATCTAATTAAATTTGTTTTAATTAGTATACCCTTTATTGCGAACAGTTCAATTACATGTTGTCTATGTTTCCCGCCTTGCGCTGTAGCGAAGTTTGCCGTTGCGCATGTCTCTCAGACCATAAGGTTTGAAATCAGTTCCAACCGTCCACCTACTTTATTATTTAGCAACCGTCCAACCGTCCACCTACTTTATTATTTAGCAACCGTCCTACCGTCTACCTACTTTATTATTCAGCAACCGTCCAACGTCCAGCTACTTTATTGTTTAGCAATACACCACTGATTATACCAGTCTCTACTGTGACGTCACAGTTACTTTGTCATTGAAAGCCTGTTTTAATTTTTTTCGTACAAATAATAACTGTACCAGTATGTAAATATTTGGATTCTTCAGTTTAAGTTTGCTGGTAATGTAGGTTATAAGGCTATAAATTTATTTTAATTCAATTCGATAGTTAATAGCGCTAAAAAGCGCGGGGCCTGGGGCAATTGCCCAGTTTGCCCATTGCTTAATCCGGCCCTGGGGAGGGTAATTGTCCTTGGCTTCCTCTGGCTACGCGATAAGTGTATATGTTGCAGAAATGCACAAAAAGGCACTTAACTTCGATTTTCTCTGCTGGGCAGGTCTGCATTCAAAGAAAATTAAATCAGGAAAAGTCTAAAAACTTCCTTAAGTTGCTTTAAAGCAGGGGTACATAACCTTTTCAATATTGGAGGCTTCATTACCAATTTATTTCAATTTACGGCCGCCAATTAACCACATAAGAATATATCAGCTCATGTAAAAGCGAATACTTTTTCTCTTCAAAAGTTGCCATTTTTGTCTGAGCTAGAAATATCCAAATTCACTTTGAAATATGGCTAATAATAGCTAGATAATAACAAAAAAAATTAATATAGCTTTGAAAAAAGCTGTTTTTAGCCATAAGCTTTTCGTGACGCTCTCATTAGTTACGGTATTGCGTCAAAAAGAAAAGGTGTAGAATGAGTAAGTGTTTTATGTGATTAATTTAGACGTTAGGCAATCAAGACAAGCCAATGATAGCTCTAGTATTGTAAAGCCTGCCAAAGAAAGATTTCGCAATAGCGAAATGCAAAAGAAAGCACAGCAAAAAAGTCACATAAAAACACTGCGATTATCGAAATCGCTGCTTATATCAAGACCAAGCGCCAGGTGTTATGCAGACAGTAAGAGTTTGAGAGTGTAAACAAGCTCTTTCTGTCTGCGTAACACCGGGCGTCGGGTCTTGATATAAGCAGCCTCTAAGACAGTGATTCTCAACCTGTGTGCCGCGAGGAATTTTTTAGTGTGCCGCGTATATTTTTGTCTTTGATCGCTTATTTTTCCGCAAAACCAAATTGATCAATTCTTTGATCGCATTTTCGATTCTTAATTCTTTAAATTGCTGTTCGTTTGAAACCTTCGAGCGTAGCCAGTACAAGCCTAATCGTGAAGCAGCTTATCGAAGGATGCAACAGCGTGACTTGTGTGACAAAAAAAAGGGTGAAAGAAGAGAGTCTGATAATCTTGGTCGCAGATCTAGCTCAGCTTAATGCCAAAATACAAGATAACTTTTTAAAAGTCAAAATACAATACAGTGAGCCCTGAAATAGTCTCGAGAGCTGCTTAAAGCCTAAGTAGGCAAACTAAAGCTATGCCTGATGAGAGCGGTTTCTCAGAGATAAAAGCAGTTGTTTTATAAGCTACAACTGCATTAAGAAAAAAATCTAATCTTAATAAAAATAGCAGAGCCAAGTTTACGGTATTTGATCATATTTATTAAAGTAGACGTTTAGAATAAATTATAATTCTATGCCACTGTTATTCAAATAGTATCCGTATTAAATATATTTAAAATAACTTTGGCTCTGCTATTTTTAGTGAAACAGATTAATTCAAGTTTAAATAATGCATGGACTTAGTTTTAGTGACAAAATTTAGTCATTAGTTTAGTAGTCAAACCATGGAAAAGTATTTAAAAATAAGCAGTACCAGTAACAAAAGTGGTGCATTGCAACAGAAAGTACCTGCAAAAAAAGGAGTCAAGCGTAAATATAAAGAAGACTACATAAAGTACGGTTTTGTTGCTTCTGGATCCTACGATCACCAACTTCCTTTGTGTATTATTTGCAATCTTTCCTTGTCAAATGAGGCCCTCGTTCCTAGCAAACTAAGCAGACACTTAGAAACCAATCACGAATCTTTAAAAGATAAACCAAAAGCATACTTTGAGAATCTCTTGTTACAAAAAGATATAGAAGCCAAACGATTTAACAAGTACATGAAGTTGCCAGAAAAGGGGTTAGTTGCCAGCTACAAAGTGGCTCATTTGTTGGCTAAACGCAAAAAAGCTCACACTGACGCCGAATCTGTTATTGCACCATCAGTATCCATTATTGTAGAAACTATGCTTGGAAGTGATGCTGCAGATACGGTAAGCAAAGTTCCATTATCAAATGACACAATTTCAAGAAGAATTGAAGACCTATCTTCGGATATAAATGATCAAATTCGTGAGCATTTTGATGTGCAAGGACAAGATGACGAGTTATCTCAACTTTGGGCACTGCAAGTTGATGAATCTACTGATAGTACAGGAAAAGCGCACCTTTTAGCTTTTATTAGATTCGTAAAAAACGGGTCGTTTGTAAACCAATGCCTATTTTGCAAAGAGTTAAAAACCACTGCTAGAGGGGAAGACATATTTACACTGGTCGACGAAAACATTTTGTCGTTGAACTTACAGTGGAAAAACTGTGTTAGCATTTGCACTGATGGCTGCCCATCCATGCAAGGGAAAAACAGGGGATTTGTTGCTTATGTTCGCCACCAAAATCCAAACGTGTTTGTAGTGCATTGTATGATACATAGAGAAGCTCTCGTCTTTAAAACATTGCCAACAAATTTACATTCAGTTATGAAGCAAGTTATTGAAGTCGTAAATTTCATAAAAACTCGTCCCCTCCAAAGCCGACTTTTTACGCAACTTTGTCAAGAAATGGATTCAAAATTTAAATGCTTGCTGTTTCACACAGAGGTCCGATGGCTCTCGAGAGGAAAGGTACTGAAACGTGTATGCCAACTAAAGGCTGAAATTTGTTCTTTCCTGGACGCTCAAAAAAAAGACTTCGGGTTTTCTGTACATGACGAACTGTGGTGGTTACGAGTGCAATTTATAGCAGATTTATTTGAAAAAGTGAATGTTTTGAATTCAAGCTTACAAGGGCCATCCGAAAATACAATAACAGCTACATCAACATTGATTTCTTTTGACGAAAAACTGTCTTTATGGAAGAGAAAAGTATCTGAGGAAAATGTAGATGCTTTTCCTACAGTCAACAAGTCTTCTTTAAAAAAAAGAATAATTCCGGAAATTTTAAACACTTTGTCAGATCTCCAGTTTTCACTCCGAAACTACTTTCCAGAATTCAGTGTTAAAGATTACGGGTGGGTAATCAATCCATTTGGAAAAAATAACGACACAACGAATCTATCTACCGAAGAAGAGGAGCAGCTTATTGAGCTACAAAACAATTGTTTTTATCGGTCCAGTTTTTCCGAAGAAAACCTACATGACTTTTGGTTGTCCATCGTAAAAACATATCCTTTGCTAAGAATAAAAGCAATCAAAATTCTTCTTCCATTTGCATCATCTTGGCTTTGCGAATTTGGATTTTCCGCACTCACTGAAATCAAAAGTAAAAAAAGACAACGCCTTCTTGCTATTGACGATGAAATGAGAGTATGTCTTACGTCATTAGAGCCTCGATTCGAATTGATTTGCTCGAAAAAGCAAGCACAACCGTCCCATTAAACATGTATGTTTGGAGTATTTTCATTTTATTTATGTATTCATTTCAATTCAGTATTTCATTTCAATCTCATTTCATTTATGTTTGGAGTATGTTTGAGTTTTAAATTTTGTAATGTGAAAGTGTGCCGCGGATGAATTTTTGATTCTTTAGTGTGCCTCAAGCACAAAAAGGTTGAGAATCACTGCTCTAAGAGATTATGATGGAAAGAGCTGCGTGCTGTGGCGAGGATTGAAAACCGCTTGTCATCATAGTTTAATGCACATTGATCATTTTCTGAAAGATGTTGACCAATGGCAGAGTTACAATCCGGTTTGGTGTCATTTCATTTGCACGATCTGTGTGGTTGAGATCGGCATGAACGGGTCAATTGCTGTCTTAATCATTGCGGAACATGTTGCTTGATGCGATCCTGTAATTGTAGAGATGTTCGCCATACGTACCGACTATCACAATGGCACTTATATTCATATATTTGCAAATCATTAGAGCTCGATGCGCCAATCTACCAATGCACTAGTTTACGATTTGCACCAAACGTAGACTCAATGAAGAAATAGAACGGATTAAGAAAATATTACTGGACAATGGCTATTCTAAAAACGTCATCAACACTCAGATCACCAAGAAAATCGCTCAGTTTTCCACCCTTATGCGATTCGGCCCCGAAATGTGCATGGTGTACTTGAGAGTCCCTTGGATAGGTAAGCCCTCTACAAACTTGGAAAAAGAAGTCAAAATCGCCGTGGAAAGCTGCTATGGTACCGTCATTACCCGCTTGGTCTTTACATCAAAGCGCATGCTGCCTGTGGCCAGCAAGAATGTTCTACTTGCCATTCAGAAAAGTTTTGTCATATACGAATATAAGTGCCATTGTGATAGTCGGTACGTATGGCGAACATCTCTACAATTACAGGATCGCATCAAGCAACATGTTCCGCAATGATTAAGACAGCAATTGACCCGTTCATGCCGATCTCAACCACACAGATCGTGCAAACGAAATGACACCAAACCGGACTGTGACTCTGCCATTGGTCAACATCTTGTAGATAATAATCAATGTGCATTAAACTATGATGACAAGCGGTTTTCAATCCTCGCCACAGCACGCAGCTCTTTCCATCATAATCTCTCAGAGGCTGCTTATATCAAGACTCAGCGACCGGTGTTATGCAGACAGAAAGAGTTTGTTTACACTCTCAAACTCTTGATAATCGCGGTGTTTTTATTTGGCCTCTTGCTGCGCTTTCTATAGCATTTGTCGGTTCCGAAATCTTTCTTTGGCACGCTTTAGAATACTAGCGCTATCATTGGCTTGTCTTGATTGCCTAACATCCAAATTAACCACATAAAACACTTACTCACTCTAGATCTTTCCTTTTAGCGCGACAACACCACTGATGAGAGCGTCACGAAAAGCTTATGGCTCAAACAGCTTTTTTCAAAGCTGTGTCAAAATTCTGTACCACCAACAAAAAAAATAACCTAGGACAGGGGTATCCACACTTTTTCCACGGAGGGCTACATTGCTGAGATTGCAAGGCCCCGTGGGCCAAAAGTAAGAAAATGTAGCTATGAAGTAACGGCCAGCAACGTCGGAGCTCTTGTTGTGTTGCCCCAATATGAAGTGATCTCCACAAAAAAATAGTCATCACCTGTTCCACTGTCACCAATTACGCTACTCGCGATCAATTTGTGTGAATGCAAGTGGCTACTACACCCACTTAAACACATACAGAGCTTGATCACGTTTCAAACATGGTATGAACGGTCTGCAGTGTTTCCGAATTTAAAGGTTTTACCTTTATACTCAGTACAGCTGCACAACTGATGACCCAAGGCCGCAGGTAGTGGATCCCTACTTTAAAGCTATCATCCTAATCAATTAACTTTTTTGCAAAACGCATTTAAAACGAGTAAATAGAATTAGTTGCGAGTGAAAATATTGAGATTAACAAGGAAACAGCAAAAAAAATCTAGTGGTCAATAAGTCAGCTGCCGCCTTTACTTTTACCCATGAATAAGATTTACAGGAAATGTTGCAGATTAATATCATTACCACTAATGTTTTGTTATGTAGCCATTTATCCGTTGTTCTTATTTACTTCAGTATGAAACAAAATATTAAATAAAAGAGGTGCAATTTGCAAATCTTTTACAAATCAAAACATGACGACTAACGAATGAAAATTTGCATAAAAACTACAGCTTGTTACCATTAACACAACAGAATAAAAAATAGGGGTTAAAAGAACACAATAGGCCTTAGCTATAATTTGTATTTTGAAAGTAGAACATTTTTCAGTGCAATTTAAAAAATAGTTTTGATTTTCAGTATTTGTCATTACTGGCTATTCCACGCGAGATTTTGGAACCATATGGTAATTACAACAGAAAACTGGTAGTTACTACAGATAACTGTTTCAACTTCAAATGGAAATAAGAGTGTTATGTAATTTTTTGGCTTGAACTTTTTCGCCTTTTTTGCTAGCATTTTCCACGCAGTAAGCGAACATTTAACTGTTGGCTGAGTTTTTGTAGTACACTTTTTTTTTATAAGAATCAGTAAATTTCGGCCTGAGGCTGGTTATCCTTAAATTTTTGCGGATTGTCAGCCTCAATTGTTCTTAAATTATACTTCAAAATATAATTATGCCAGCTTCCGCAATCACCCATAATTTTCGATCACATCACATCTTGTCATAAATATTGAAATACAGTATTTCCTGAGAAAAATCATTTTCATGGCGATTAACAAAACAGTGACATGCACAGTAGCCTACAATATGTTTACGAAATTAGTACATTAGAATATTTACTCTACTGCTTTGCAATAAAAAAAATATTCTTAATATTTTTTCGGTGCCGAGGATGTCGTTGTTCTCACTTTGTTCTTAAATGTTGAGCAAAGTTGAGCCTTATAAATAAAATATAAATTATAAATGCAATATATAAATCTTATAAACCTTATAAATCTTTATAAAAAAGTGTAGCGCATAAGTGGTTGGAACAATGCCTGAGTTCGAACAGCACAGTCGTTTTCAATTCTGAATGGGCTAATCATTGCTCGATGTGATGTTGAATTGAACAGGAATTATTTATCAACTTGGACGCTTCTGCCATGCTGCAGTCATTAATCTCTAAAACAGCTTTATCAGGAAGCAGCTGACAGCACGAGAGAAGGGATCAAATCTTAAGCCAGCTGATCTGCGCCTGAAGTTTTTATTGCCTTGCTAACCAAACTTCTGCTATTTGCTCAGTTCTTTACAATGGCACGAATAACAGAAAATGCTTACAGTTACAGTAAAAAAGAATCTTTTAGCCAGATTGCTTGTCTTGTTAGTCGTTACTAATAGGGGTGTTCGTAACGAATTTTGCTGGGGCGAAACGAAATGAAATTTTAGTGTAAAAAAAACAGTTCGAAGCAAAACGAAACGAAATTTTACTCAGTAAAAAGCAGTTCGAAACGAAACAAAACAAAATTTTATTCTAGAAAAAAGCAGTTCGAAAGAAAACAAATTTCGCTTCGAAATATTTTCGTCGTCACACATCTGTGTCATCGTCCTCCTTTGAGTATTTGTGGGATGATGGTAAGTGGTCGCTCGCTGTGTTCAATGCGACTCGCTTGTAAAGCATGTTTGTCACACGGGATGAATCAGACCTTTCACGGTTTTGTTTCGAACGTATAAAGAAACCAAATTCTTCGCTAAGGAAGTTATTCGAAACGAAACGAAACGAAACGAATCGAAAGCAAAACATTGTAGTTTTTCGTCGAAACGAAATGAAATTTCAAAATATTAGTATTTTCGTTTCGAAACCCGCTATTACGTAACTGGCAGCGTCCGTCAAAAGCAAAGCAAAAAGTTCACACTTTGCACCTGTTTGTGCCAAGATATCGTTCTCAGTGTGAATACACCTGCTGCTGTTTGCGCTACTGACACTAAAAGAGCATAATATATTGACCTCCAAGTAACTTACTCCACGTCGCTAGGCGCCAGACAAGAGATTAGTGAATACCATTGTTAAAGTCTTTGATATGACTCAACAAGGAAATTGAGCCCAAGTCTACCCACTGCGAAGCGAACACTCATACCTTTTGTCATTGCGCCGGTTAGCACCATTGGCGTAACGATTTTCAAAACAAAGCAAGCTTTCTTAAGTAGTTACAGCACTTTACGGTCTTGGTTTAAGTTAAGGTCAATGTCACTTAAACTTTTTATGCGGGTTATGCTGCAGAAGTTTTGCTTCTTTATCTAAGAGCATCATAGTAAGTTTTTGACTCATTTATTAGACAGTTGTCCCTTTAGCTATGCGAGAGTTGATAGACTGGTAAAGTATAAATTCAATCCACATTGCTATTATCTTCTCCTTCTTCTTCTTTATCGTCAGAATTATAAATCTCTTCTTCTTCGTCCTCAGTCACCTGATTGGCACATTTTGATAACTTGCACAAGTATGTGCACTTTTTTTGTTCTGGATCGTATCCTTTAGGCATTCCCTTGAACAAGTGCAAGAAAGCATCTCCATCATCGCCTCTGGGGCAGGCAAGCTTTCTCCCAAGTCAAACACTAACTCCCCCTCATTTGACCATCCATTGCCAACTGGCTCAGGTATCTCCAGAAAGGCATCCAAGCTTATCCAAATGGCACTCTTTTCACTCGCATGTTTTCAATGATTTTTAAATGAAGGCAAGCATGAAGTTAGTTGCCACGAATGAATTTTCTCCTGATAGACGCAGAAAATGCTGAAGCGAAGGCCATTGATGCAATCGGTAGTAGACCTAGAACGGTAAATTTGGAAAGTTAGCAATTCTACACTAGCAAATAAAGCATCCGAGATATTCCAATTTATACCACGTTGAGTGTTTCCTCGTAATCTCTACCTATTAAGCGAAGACATAATTAATTAAGCTCACATTTTAGGTTTCTGATTTTGCTTTAGTATTTTACGCAATTGTTAAATTAGTTGAATTTGAATTGATTGTAATCAGTTCAATTTAGTTAAAACTTGTGTTAAGTGCGTTCAGTTTGTTTCGGTTTAGATTTGTTTTTGTTCAATTGATTTGTTTATAAATGGATCGATTTTTTGTTCAAATGTATTGGTAAACACGTAAGATAGCAAGCCAGCCGCAACGACCTTCATTTCAACTTACAATTGCCAATTACCCAAATTGGTGATCGCTACAATAATTTTCCTCGACCACCAAAGGCACTCACCGTATCACAACCACTGAATGCATGTACTCCGAGCAGCGCTTTGCATTTTGCATCACCAAGCATATCTGTCACCTTTCCAACATCTACATATTGTGTCTATGTCTTCAAAACACATCAGATATAATCACAACTAAACTGTAACCAAACTGGGAACAGTGCACAGCATAGAATATCATACGCGTAGCTACTTGCTCCTGGCTTGATGACAGGGCTTCGCATTTACGTATAGAGTTTTCTGATAGCCTCATACGAACCTCCCCAACAGTCACATGCATTTTTTTGCCTTTTGGTTGTGAATGTTTTTCCTCGCTGCTCCAGTCAGATAGAAGGAATTCAACCAATCGAGTCTTATTCCCTGGGCAACAAGGAAAGTTTCTACACTGTTTTATTACATGGTGAGGCTCGATTATTCGGAATGAAATTTCAGTCTGTGCTCCGTCTCTCAGTATTCTTTATTGACGCTGGTCGGTATACATTAAAGACTATATCAATTCTACCACTGCTACTCCCCTAACTTAGTGCTTTTAAAAAAAAGGTTTGAAACATCACTAAAACACGTGTTGTCTGCCTTTAAATGCGAAACTGGTGCCTTCCTGTCGATAACAGTTGATGAATTATTTGGTAAATTTTCCATTGGACACTGGTGATTTTAGCCTTTTGCCAGAGCTGCTTTATTGGTTTCCTCAGGAAAACTTAGTGCCCATGGAATTGAACAGTTTTGCGACATTTCAAAGTCAGAAATTCAAAGTCGCAATAATTCAAAGTCGAAAATTTTGGAAATTCAAAGTCAAATTTAAACCCTAACCTAACCTAACCTAACCTAACCGTAACTCTAACCCTAACGCGACTTTGAATTGTCGGGACACCAAATTGGACCCAGGGGTAAGATAAGACATTTCTCATGTCAAGCTGTCTTATCTGTCCAATCAGGATCATTTTTGCAAACAGATTACGGTAAGCTTTTGCAACCCACCTCCTTTGCTCCAGTTTGGTATGTTTTCCAGAGAGTCATATCACTAAATGTTTTTAACTTTTACTTGCTTAGGGGGTCATGAAACTTTATAAGAAGGGATCTGTTGCAAGGCTTTCTTCCCCAAATATTTTTTAAGCATATTCACAAATTTCCTTGGCTGGCGAGATCTCTCTGGCAACGTTATTTGGATCCGGCACGCCCGTGGAAAGGCGGATGAGTAGAAAATTGGTGAATGGATTAGGTCAGTTGTTTTGTATCACGTCCATCAGAGATACAACATCCCGTTCATCCTTCCGTATCCTTGACTGGCTGAGATCTGGATGAGTGAACTGAGTATGTCCAATACCTAGCGTATCCTTTAGTAACCCGAGAAAGGAACTCCGTTGTGCCGATTCAGCTGTCTGGTAGTATCGGCCGATTGCATTAGGCTTCAAGATAACATCTTTTGCACCTCCAGGTATTTGTGTATCTTTATTGATAGTTTCCTCTACTGTCTGGTCTACCAGAATTCGCTCAAACAAATTGTGGGCACCAATCTGGACAGAAAATTGTCCTCCTCTAAAGTAAGCATGATTTTCTGAATGTTTCTGCTCTAGGTTTGCCATTTCAGCATAATGGCACGAAAAGTATTGTGCATAGTTTTGTGGATCGTAAGCAAAACACCATAGTATAAGGTCGTGAATTGCAGATAGATGCAATGACCAATCCCCCTCTCTTAAAGCTTGTAAGGATGATTTGAACGAAATCATCATATGTCATCCAGTCGGCCGCAGCCATTATCATTAATGCGAAGACTGTCTAGATACTCTTGGAAAATAATAGCCAGTGTATCAAAAGATGAAGCAGAAATAAGCTTTTTAAAAGTATTTTTGGTAAATGTTATTAAAGAATTCTTCAATCAATTTTATTGCGCTAGCGAAGGTGCTATCCTCATTCTTTAATGCTTTCCTTTTCCGAAAACTTTTCCATGCAAGTCTAAAAGCTTCATGCAAAAGCTTATGAAACCAAACAGTTCGGTTGTATTCGCGATCCTCCTATAGACTTCTAATAGAACTCTGCGCTATGACACCTGATTCAATGTATAAGTGAATTTACTTAGTCATTGTTAGTCTTTTAAACCTGCATCCTGAAAAAGTTTTCCAATGACTTTAAGTAAAGCGCACATGGCATGAAATACTTCCATCCGTGTAACAATGTCAGAGAAATTATCCTTTAGCTTCCATATGATTTCCATTGCTTTTGCAGCAGAGAGCTTGGTTAAAAACCACAAGTACACTATCAAGGCCAAGGGATTATTATATTTTCTGCGACTGACACAACACTTCTTGCGCAGCGGTGAGGTTTACAGCTGGGGCATTTATGGTAGGCTCGCTTCTACGCTGTTTGCTTCTCTGTCACTTTGCATGATCTACCACGACCCGTTATGTTCTTGTTCAACAAGCACATATGAAACGAGAAGTAGGCTACACAGAGGAGCGTTAACGAAGTATTACTTGATAAAGCTTCAAAAACAATGACTTCAAGACTGAAATTGCAGACTATGTGATGTAAAAACTTAAAAACAATAGAGCACTGTTCGTCAATAACCGACTGCTGTCCTGTCATCAAAGACATGCTGAATCCCATATAATACAGAAATGAAAGTCAGTCAATTGTAAAAAACATCTCATAGCTATGATTGTGAAATAAATAATTTTGCTCAGTGTGATGCTGGAGGCAGAACCCTCTTTATCAGAGATCGTCTTGAAAATTGCTACCTAGCAATTAGCTACCTCTGTAGTTTATGAAATGACAAAGTCTTAGCAATGATCCTACACTCCTATTATAGCTTACCGTTGCGACTTGTTGTCCATGTCATGTGTGTATCCTTAATTGAGACCCCCATGAAATAGGTATTGCTGTATCATATTGTTTTGTATTGTATCTTTTTTTGGTACCCAATGCCAGATTTGTTCATTTTCAGCATTTTCATCATTGAGCATTTTTTACAGCTGCCTGATGAGACCAAGTAAGGTCACAACCGGTCGCAGGTTATTGACTTGATGTAATAGTACTGTATGATATTGGTAATCATTTTTGAGCAAATATTTTTATTTTACCTTGGTGCGATGCTGAAGGCAGATCCCTCTTAATTGGAGATCGCCTTGAAAATTGCCACCTAGCTACTAGCAATCTCTATAATTTGTGAATAGCTGTGATTGTCATTACGACAATATGGAAACTATTGCTTGTTTGGCAATAGAGAACGTTTTTGTGCTACTTTGCTAACAAACGAATATATCAAAAAATATTTCAACCTGTAGATGTTTTTTAGCATTTCAACCAATTTTGAATATCCACATTTCAAGCATAGGTCAAACTTCATGACCATTTGAACTCTGCTGACCTGCATAATGAGTCAAAGTGAATGAAAGTAGCTTCAAATTACGGCCAACATTAACACCGATATTTTGAAAAGTCATTTGTGGAAAATGGCTCATTAGTTATCGATAAATTCAATTTCATGTTACTTCTATCCCTTACTTTAGTCGGACTAAAACTCCACCAGTTGCATACTTCAAAATGTAAAAAATACAATTTAGCTGTGATTTCTGGAGGTCTAGTAGGTGATTTTATAATCCACATAAGCATAGAACTTTCAGAAACACATAGGTAAGTTCTACACACCCAGCTGATACCAAATTATGATATTTCAGGATCTGGCTCATGGACTGTTATGGAAGCAACTTATTTACGGCTTTTACTCGCTAGTTTCGAGTAATTACAACGCTGCCTCAACTTGTAATGTTTTCACAGCATTGTTTGAATAACACTGTTTATATATGCCAACCGAAAATTTTATCTCAGACATTATTATGACAAATTTTGAATATGATAAACATTGTGACTTAGCGATAAATTTTGACTTTATTTTGCCTTATTCAACTTTTTGGAACCAATCATTAGGAGCTGGAAACAGCTCTTCCTGGTCAATTGAGTTAATAATTGTTAAATTGATTAATTTTACGGATCTTAGTCATCGGTTTTGCTGTTAGAGTATTAAGTTTACATTCTGACTTTTCTTGCTTTCCGAGTGGCAATTCGTAATTGCCGCAAAAATTTTTCTCGAAGCCATTGGTTGCAAAAATAAAAGTGCTGAAAAATTTGATAACCAAAATTATACATTTGAAAACATAATGATGGACTCACAAATTATGAAAAGTGATTGATACTAAGACCTCCCCACACCAAGTTTCTGCAAAGTCAAGATGAGGGTTCGGCATCCTGCGGCTCTTTTATTCTTAAGTTGAGGCTCCTCTTGGCCAAAGAAAATGTTTTCAAATAGCTATTCCGCTCTACCGGAAAAAAGGTTTTCACCTTGTAAACGGGCAAAGCGCCTTTGTACAGATTTTTGTCCAAAGACTTTCCCTTTTAAAAAGTTGGTTTTTTGAAAAAAGTCCTCACTTTGACAAAAAACCCTTTGAACAGCAGGCTTGGTCCAAGATTTTTAAGTTTCAAAAAGTGATCTTTGAAACAAACAGATTTTTGATTTCAAAATGAGCAATAACAACGTTTACAGATCCACAACTCTCTACATGCCAATATCAATTTTGAGATCTCTTTATCATCAGAATAGCCCATTGCTACCGTAGCTACAGTAGGCGCCGCTTAATATGACCACCTTGGGACCAGACTATTTTGGTCATAATATCCGAATGGTTATAAAAACCGAAGCCGCCATAACAGCTCCTGAATCGACGCCGTAAGCCACAAGAAGTCCAAATACCGTCAAATTCATCGTTTAACCGAAGTAACAGTGTGACGTTGGAGGTAAAACAAAGTACGGTACTTTAACACTACAAGTGACGGTAAAATTTAGTACAGTGTGTAACAATATGTTGAAAAGGCAAAGTTATAAGTGCGTGGCGGGAAAAAATATTGTACTGTAACAAGAAAGATGGAGGAAATGTTGGTCATATTATCCGAAATTTGGTCATATTAAACGAAGAATTTTAAATGGAGAAATTCCGGACCGTACCAAATTGGTCATAATAAGCGGCTGGTCATATTATCCGTGGTCATAATAAGCGGCGCCTACTGTATTTATAAAATACGTAAAGGTAACAAAAACATAGGTAAAATATTGCCTACACAAAATAAAGCTTCACCTTCTTCAATAAGCCCAAAGGTATTTGCACCTTTCAGTGTTGGTCCAAATGGCTCTTTTGGTTAAAGGTTTACCCACCCCTGGCCTAGGTCATCTAGATCATCCCCGTCTCTATCTTTTTCGTCTCTAATTAAGTCACTATTATTGACTGGAGTATCTTTGAATTTAAAATATCTGGTGTTTGCGCTTTTAAAAATTTTTTACAGGTTATGATTATGAAATTCACGAGATCACCAAAAGTTTTGGACGCATTGCAATTTTTTTGCCAAAGCCAGTTGTTTATTTGTTTTCAAAATATCTGAGAAACCTTACTTTTAGAAGTTAAAAGATCTACTCTTGCACTAAAAAAAATAACTTTTATGAGTGGGCCGGAAGCATTTTTAGCCGTGCTTTTTGTGTCAATCGAGCCAATTAAAGATGCCAAAAAATACTAATAACGAGTTGAAACTGTAAAGCTGCGTTATTTTCTCGAATTTCATTTGTGTCATGCGTAACGGATACTTGGTTATATGACGTAAATAGCTTTGATTGCATTGAACTGCATCATGGTAATCATCCCACGCTCGTACATAAATAAACTAGTGTAGTATATTCTAAGAGTCTTTAGGGGCATCCCAAGATCCGTTTCAAAAAACTTGAAAAAGGTTTTTGGTATGCAAATAAACTGCTGTGACGAACCGGATCTAGAGTAATAAATTAACTCTGTAACAATAGCATGTATTAGCTTTTACTTGTTATTTACAACCAATGGCCAAGCAAGGGAGAAAGGAGAACCTCAATTTTGAAGTTATGATAGCAGTAACATCAGTCGACGCGATGGCGTAGTGGTTAGAGCGCCCGCTTTGCAGTCGATAGACCTTGGTTTAAGACTTTGAAAAATGGTATCCACAGCTTTCCTGCTCAGCGCTTGGCATTTAAAGAAAGGTTGAGAATAAGCCGGCAAGTTCTCTTGCTGTGCTTTGGGCAAGGCGCTTGACGGGACGCCCCCCCTCCCTTTATGTGGAAGACAGGTGGCCCAGTTTTCCTCCGAAAGGAGGGTTCTTGGCAGGAAGGGCATCCGAACGTAAAAACAAAAATGTCAGTAATGCAGCTACTGACGTGGCGATTCCAGATCGGGGTTTAAGCCACCAGCAACTCCATATATAAAATGGAAATAAAGCCAGAAAGGAGAAGAATAATAACAGTAACATCAGTGGCTTGCTTAAGGAAGAGGAATAAAAGCAAATGACCTCCTCCAAACGCTAAAACAGCAGAAAAAATTAAAAAACTCCTTGGAAAAGCTTTTCATTTAAAAAGATCTTCATGTTTGTTTCGAGAGCTAAAGCGACCGCTTTGAAAGTTGATCTGTATAAAGACCAAGTTGAGAAGAGATGAAAACACCATTTTAACAAGCAATCTACATAAAATTATTGGTTGATGGTCATATATAAACATAGAACTCACGCTAAGTTATGCTCCGATCCCAAAAACATCCCTAAATATTCCAGTGAGTAGGATTGTCATATAATTACAACGCCACAAAAAAGACAAGAAAAAATTCAGCTAATCCGTTTACCCCAGACTTTCAACTGGCAAGACGCAATGAGAAAAAACTGCTAGGGTGAGATATTGGATTTTAATCCCGCTTCAAAAATACACAAAAATATTTCGCGCATTGTAACGCTGAAATCCGAGAGATGTTTGGAAAAATCAGGACCAATGCAAATCTACGCAATAATCACTGGCTTATTTGTTACAAATTGAATGGATTCTAAAAAAATTTATCTTTGAAAGAACAAATCTAATTTTTCTCCTGAAAAATGACTTGGTGAATTGAATTGAATTGTTTGTTTAATGTTTTTGCCTTCATTTTTGAGTTGATATGAAAATATTTTTGTTGTCGATTTGTTAACCTTACTTGAAATAGCAAAAACGACTTCTGTTGAAAGTCAAAACACTGTTTTCCCATAAGTTTGCAACGTACGAAATGGCGTCTTGAATAAATGACGTAAATAACTTCAAGTGCATTCGATCACACACCGCTCTATTTCCGCCCACGTACACGTGCATTCAATCACGTGTATTCAGGACGCTCTATTTCAGCCCACGTGATCTTGTAAAAGAAAATTGTAATTCAAAACTTGTGCTTTAAAGAAGCCCCTTTTTATTTTGTAACATCCTTGTGTTTTTAAGGGCATCTCATGATTCGAATAAAAAAGGGCAATAACTTAAGATTTTTCCCCGTTTAATTAGACTGCTAGCAAATTGCATTAAAATTTGTAAATCTAATGTACGCTGTGTAGGAAACATAAATCTATTATACAAAGCATATTGTACTAAATTTTGTTCTTTTATGCTCAAGCAGAAGCTTAGCCATGGAAAGAAGGGTGGGGAGAAGGCAGCTCTAACCCTCAATATTAGATTTCTAGCAGCAATAATAAAAACGTCGCAAAAACAAGCCTGTGATCAAATCTAGCTCTACCTCATTTTTACCTAAAGTTTTGGCCCCAAAAAATTTTGTTGCTTAAGTCATTCTATACCAGGATCGTACAGCTAGAAGTGAGTACTGTGTTTTGATCCTGCCTGCCGCTGCCATGTGTAACACCTCAAAACATTTTAACTTGGACTTGAAATATTTGCGTAATTGTTTGTTTACAATTGCATTATAGCACGCTTCAAAAATATAGTTTTTACATCGTAATGACGCAAATAGGTCGATTTAAACAAAAGGCACCAAAGGGGAGAGGAGTTGGAAATCGATTCCAACATTCCACAGTTAGGTCACTTTTGCTTGAAACCCCTGTTCATTTCTTTGACGAAATCCAAGATGAACCTCTATAGTCTATACTATCGGGACAATGATGGCAGCAAGGCCGTTCGCTGGACTCAACAATGAGTCTTTTCTAGAAGCCTAAATTTACCTTTGTTGACCTAAACCCAAAATCAAAAAAATTCTTTTTAAACTTGGATCTACCTTGGCACTTTCGTGATGTTCCTATTTCACGACAAAATATTGCAACATTGTGCTATGGGCTACTCTGCTATGTGTTAAAGATTTTCCGCGAAATTTTTGCAATTAAGCCCGAACAGACCCCATTGGTAATTTTACAGTAAGTTTATAGAAAATTTTTGCAAAGAGAACAAGCAATACTTTTGTAAACAAAAACAAATTATAAAAGAATCGAACACGTGATTGGCTGTGTGAGTCGGTTGTCTTTAGTCATTGGTGTCGCTCGAGTGCGTTAAGCACGGAATGGCCTCAAAAATGTTGCCCTAAATTTCCCAAAAAAAGAAGAAAATTTTTAGAAACGTGTTGCAAGAAGATCACTTCTGAAAAGAGTGTGGTGCTAGGCAAACCGCTCGTCATCATAGAGATTGCAATGCTTTCAGTTTTAACCTTATCTGTTACTGGTTTTCGAGATGTGCGAAAATTACTACAAGGGATTTTAAAGGCCTTCTTTGAACATTGACCAATAACTTAACCTGTGACTATCGCCCATTAGCGAAATTTCAAATGAACTCGGTCAAACTAATTTGCTATATTTCTGGATGTATTTATTTTCGAAACTACTAATAGATTTTAGTTTTTGTGTCTCGGAAACGTATATCATAAAGAAATTATTTTTGTCAGCATTTAGCTATTTCTTGGCCGATTTTGTTGGTTCGACTTTGGTTTTGATGGTGGGTAAACTTGATACAAAATTGTAGAATAAAAACATGCTTTTCTTCAATAAACACAATTTTTTTTTGCATTTATAATTGTCAAAGCGGTTTTTCGTGATCTATTACAGCTCGCGCTGATGGGATTTTCCAGTGTGGCTCGGCGTGACGTGGCAGATTGAACGTAAACGTTCAACTTAAACGTCGCAACTTGAACGTGAACGTTCGACTTGAACGTGGCAACTTGAACGGTAAAGAGCACGTAGCTATTAACTAAGAAACGATATTCGTTTGTTTACATTCTTTCAAACTACAAAATTATCAGTACCGGCGTAGTACGCAATATGATGTAACAATTTTTTTCCTTTGCACATCAAGTTTCGTTTTCAACAAAACAATTTTCAATGTAATTAACTTTTCTGATAGCAAGTTCGACGTTGCAAAACGTCAAGTTACCGTAAAACGCCTTGTTTATTCGAACTTTAAAGACCATTTTAATTAAACACTGAGCTAACAAAGCCAACCATATGTACGGCTCCACTTTTTTCTTCATTTTATGCATTGCTAATTATTCTGTATTCATCGAGTAGCAAATGTTTCTTAATACAAAAACGCTTGTAGTCTGATTGCTTGCCCTCTGTATTTGACAAAGGTAAGCCAAAAAAGTTCGTTGTGTTTATTTACGAGCACCATCATTGTATTGCATTAGATAATAAACACAGTTTCAACAAATGGTTTATGTACAAAGGCATGTTACAGAAACAACAACGATGAACAACTTTACTAAGTTTACTCCTTTTAGCTGATGACCCTTCCCTCTGACTTCATCCCCACATATGGCGCAACTTCTTAGATTACTGGAGCTGAGGATTCACTCGTGGATAAATAGCAGCTCATCTTTCCAGGAAATGCATCATCGACTTTCGCAGGCAGTCTGTAAGGTTTGAAGCGTTGTCCATACTATGGGCCATATAAGTCTTGACCACTGACATACCCAACGCCCATCCCTTGGTGAAACTCACATCTGCTTTGGTTTATGAGGGTGCCAACCTTTTGTTAATATGGCTGACCGTCATGACATTTACACGGGTAACATCCGACATATAAGAAAGTGCTGAAATCAAAACAATAACATTTGCAACTTTAAGGCACTTTCTTGTCACTAAATATTGTTTGCATAGTTTTGTTAATTTAATCATTCCTAGTGCAGCTATTGTGAGTCATCGGTAATGATTACGAGCACATTATCACCTTACACGTTCCATTTCGATGACTTGGGCTTCACGCTGTAGTTTCTCATCTCCTGATCTATGACATCTGTTCTTTTTTTTGCAAAATCATAAAGTTTGGTTATCACCAGCTTCTTCTCCCCGTAGTCTTTGGCCACTTGAAAGATTGGCTGCATTGCTGATGAAGTCACCGTACTTCGCTTGCTCGTTGATTAGGACTTAACGACGTATGAAATCACCATGAGGCGTGGCTTTGTTTCCTCTCAGAGCATCTTTGTACTGAGTGGCTCCCAGCCCGAAAGGGAACTAACTTTACCCACATTCTTGGTTATCGTGGCTTGCCAGATACCAATCAAAGTAATATTTTCGCCATAGCCACTTTCCCAATTCTAACGATGTATAAAGTCTGTAAAGGAAACAGTTTCTCCCTTGCAGAGTGGAAACTTTGTCCAAGTTATGAATCAAAGTTTTGACTTATTCTTCTGTGCTGGCCAAGTAATAAGAACCTGGGTTGATCGATTTTTTAACTATGGCAGTATAAGTGTAAGGAATCCGGGAACTGTTTATACTTTGAAAGCGTAATCCATTTTGTTCAGGTTAGTTCTTATTGTGCTGTTTAAATGCCACCACACACGTTTTTGATGCAGTGTCTTATCGACGGATAAAAAATCTTCAGGTACAAGCACTCTCTCACAATTTCCGGTAAAAATTTGAAAAATGTCTCACATAGCAGAAAAGCGGTCTTTTTGCCAACGTTTTTCTGTTGTTGCTTTATCATCAAATCTGAGGTGGGCTAATAGTAACTTGAACTGATTCAACGATAGAGTTGCACTTAAACGGCGTTGCCATAGAGACGGGAAAACAAGTGTTGCACTCTATGAAAAGTATATTTGACGATACCCTTTATGTACCACAGCCCCCCAAAATCCTCCATTTCAGTTGCATGTCTTTCTTTCAAGAAAGAAGCATTCCAGCGGCTTTTTGTACCTCCAAAAATTTTTTCAATCTTTCACGAATGCTCTTCTTCGTAGAAACAACGATGGTGTAAATCAACTCTGCTGTAAAAAAATTACCGCCATGCATTCGACGAAGAAGTAGCATTTGTGCAGGAGGGATTTACTCCCGGTTTGTAGGAAATTACGTTGGACGCATTTTGAAGCTTGCTCTTTGACGGGCGCTGAATGCTCCACACCACGCATTCTTCGGTTTGCTTGTTTATTATGACTGGAATACGTTCATTCTCCTGGTTTGACAATTGGTGGAAATTTTCTTCCACAAGGCTGTAAGCCTAGCAAATGAATTTACATCATGCCTCCTGCGAAGTTGCGACTGCCTCGGCCTGGTTGTTTCACCTTCGTCATCACCATTGTCGTCAGATGTAATGGGTTCGTTTTCATGGACAGACAGTGGCAAATCAACGACACTGTCTGAAATCTCTGCTTGCCTTTCTTCATCGCTTGCAAATACTAAAATAGCAGTTTCACGCACATGGTAGCTGCTATTCCTAATTGAAGCCGTAATAGCGTTACAATCCATTTTTATATTGAACTCCGATGTATTTCATTTGTCAGCAACGAGCTTGCTGCTATGAAATGAATGTCGTTTCAGAAAACAAGGCAAGGAAGGCTTTCTGAATCACAGAAAGCAAGTAAAACAAATGATTTTTCCGATTGCATTCTAAAGAGAAGCAAAATAATCCTAAAGCGAAGTGAAAACAAAAACAGTGAAGAGTCAGCTTGTTGCCAACAAGAAAAACTTCATGTTGCCTTCATTCAACGTCGAGACGTCGCGCTTCAAAGTAAAATGGTCAAATTTAATAGGGGAGATTGCCCGGTATTGAATCAATAGCAAAGCAGTGAATGATTGATTCTCGTATTTGCTAACGTAATCACACGCGCGAGGAGAGAGCGACTTGCACGACAAGCAATAGAAGCGCTGCATGACGTAATTTGAAGTAAAACTCCGAAACATAGAATATCTAGAACTTTTGCAAAATTCTTCCACTGCCTGCGACAAAATGCATATTATAAGACTCGAAATTTTCCGAAAATATCCAAATTAGGTTTAAAGAGGCACAATGAAGATAAAGTAAAAGTCAAAAAATCTCATCCTTCTGGCGGATTTCTTTCTATGAAATAATTCAAAATTATTACAGGGCTGGAGGAGAAAAGCCCGAGTAGTATCAGATAGAGTAAATAAAAAATGGAAAAACAGGAAAAGCACCGCATGTTGACAATGCCAGAAATTGTAGTCAGGGTAAATTGAGCAATAAAAATATAAATAAAACCCTCCGTGAAAGCATTACATGAAGTTTCGGTCAAACGGAATGAAACGATAAATTACGTTTTTTATTGATAACTTACAATGTTTTTTACGCAAAACAGCTTGTAAGTGAACGAAAGGGACATCTTTGCTTGTGAAAGACAAAAAACAACGTATGGAATTACGGCGTTTTGTGAGGGACAATGAACAAACTGACGTTTCTCCTCAACATGCAATTTTTTTCGGAAGCAATCTTAACAGTGGCTTATTGTTAAAGTAAAGATTGTTCTTACGTCAAAAGCAGTATTTTCAGTTTTTGTTGCGTTCTCATACATAAGGTTGGTACTTTATTAAGCCTTAGTTTTGTGAAGTATTATTATCACCTGCGAGTCAGTTCAGCAGGCGACAAACTTTTTCTTTCAAATCAGAGCAACAATTTTTTTTTAGGGTAAGGAGGGTTTAAAACAATTTTCTTTTGCAGTGTGTAATAAAATCCTTACTTTTCCAAAATTCTCTTTTTTATGGCACTTGGTCAAAGTTTTTTCTCGTAGAGTTTCTCCTGCATCTGAAATCAATATCAAATTACCACTCGCATACGTCAAGTGTGGCTTGGCATCAGCGCCGAATTGATTTTGTCGATTTATTTTCACGTCTTATTTTGCTTTTGATTTTTTCCCTTGATATTAAGGCGAATTGTAAAGCCAGACTATAGTAATTCCCGATCTGTTTAAAACGGGGTAGGTGGTTCTCATAAGCAATGCTAAGATTTAAGATATTGTAGGGATTTGATGAGATAAACTCTTACCAAACAAGCTATAGCGAAAGTGAAATCAAAATTTTCAATATACTGATTTCTATCGCTCGCATACGACCTTTTCATTTTAAAGAATTTTAAAAATAATTCGTTGGTTTTAAGTTTCGTTTAAAGTAGTTTCAAGTCACATATTTTTACCGTTTTCAAAGATAACTTGTGGTAAGGTCCTCTTTGGAATTGCCACTGCTGTTGACAAAACGCACTTTATCACAAACGCAACACAAAAGCATGAGAAATTTTGGTTAAGTGGCTTTCCTGAAAAACACTGCAAACTCATCAGTCCCTGTTGGGTTTGGACAATGGACCAGAAACGTAGTCAAAAGCAAATTTTAGCGTGAGCCAATATTATCAATATTGTTGGTTGACTTTTTATTTTGAGATCAACTACTTGAAGCCGTAATAACCGAAACACCTTCGTTCTTTGATCTTATTAAAAAAGAATTTGGAGTCATGAGGCTTTCGCCACTTCAATGCAAAGAATTAAAAGATTATTCCCATCATCATCTGACGCATCAACCTACCAGACAATTATGACCTCAGGGCAGCAAAGGCAGCCAGTGCAAGAGTGTAGAATTGCGAAATATCTCAATTGATTTCGGGAGCCAAAAATGCACTCCGAGAAAAACTTCCCCAACAGTTGCTGATTACTAAATGTTGTGTAAACATGGTCAAACTATAGCCTATTTATAATCTTTTCAATTCAACAATACGTTTTTTGACAATGACTTGATTTTCAGTAAAATCAGTACAAAATAAAATAGAAACACACATTGGAAAAAATAAATTTACGCAAATGTATTCAAATTAGGGCTATTTTTATATAGTTGAACTAATTTTTAGTTTACAGCTTTTGGGAGCTGGAAACGAATTCTACAGCATAGTTTTAGGATTTTTTTGCCATTTGAATCTGGGTTTCGTGATATTTTTTGTGGCATATCAGGAACCTTGTGAACTTTAGTAACGCAACAAACCTTTTAACTTATTCTTTTTGAGAGCGTCAAACGGTAGCGCGCAGTTGAATCCAGATCAGATTTCATTAAAAAAAGCTCTGATAAAATAGAAGTTGTATAAAAGGTGATGAAAGTTTAAGTTTTCCATAGATTGAAAATAATTTGATGGCAAGTCATTTTCAAAGAAACAATCTGAGAGTGTGAGCAACGGTAGGTGAAAAATTTTAAACGGATCAAAAGAGGCAGCAATATCATGGTACGTATAAATGCTTGTTTTTTACGCGCTCTCTTTAAAATCGTATTGCGAGCTCGTAAGGGTCCTCGTAATTGTCCTCACCTTAATCATAGCAAAAATGAGCCCATTTTGAAACTGCAGCTCAGAAAAGTCAAACCTTGCAAATTTAAATCTATTTTGAAAGAAAATTGAAAAATTGGGTCAGTTATGCATTATGTACAGGGTCACCATTTCTGGTTTATTTCTAGTGATATGTGCTTATTTTTAGGGGCACTGTCTTAAAAAATAAGGACAGTTCTAATTTCTAATAGACGCGCTCCTTTTTGAGTTGCGTGCGCGCGCACATTGCCTTAGAAATCGTTTTTATACGAGAAATTTATCGGTCAATAATCTTGACCTCCAGAAAAAGATGTTCACAGAGAATTGTGGTGAATATCGCAAGTTTTATAACTGTATCGTTTTATAACTGCCTGCTTAGTTTTTGTTCTGTTTCGGTGGCAACCACTGACTATATACCAGACCAAATCATAGCTGTCGGCCTATTTGAAGGAAGACGGGGGAAAGGACATCTTTATTGGAAGAACTATTTGTTATTACACAAACTTCTCCTTTAAAAGAAAAGGCAATTTTTAGCATTAGCAATTTCTTTTTTTCTTTAATCCTCTTCTATTCTTCTTCTTGCAGACAGCGTCTTTTAACAACACCCCAAAACTAGAAGTTTTTCATGTAAATGAGCGAAATTGTTTGGTATTACAAAATGCGATTTTAGTCAAGGTAAAGTTCTAAAGATTTAAAGGCGCAGACAGAAACAATATGTTGGGGGAGCATATTTTCCAGAACACGTTGGGACACATTTTTTAAGAAACATGTTGGGGGTACTTTTTTTTAACTGTTAAGAAGCCATTTAGTTTTACAAAATTTTTGGTTTCAAAAGAGTGATTTATGATTTTGCAGAATCACTTGCAAATAAACGTAGCGGAAAAGATTATAGGCGTCATGTCTTTCCCAGCTCCGCCCACAAGAAATGTTTTCAACCCGATCCATGCATGAAATTAACTTTGTGTAATACAGAAATGATACAATTGCAGACTGCGGTATTATGTTTGTACGATTTTTCTTGAAGTTTGCACTATAGCATCTTTGGAACTTAATTTGTTTGAAATTATTTGAAGGTTGAAGTCCAAGCAATTTCGTGAAACATTGGATGTGAAATTTAGCAAAAAAGTAAAAAAAACAAATTTCGGTCAAACTTTTTCCTTGAATGATTGCGCTAGCTGCTTCACGCGTCGAAAATCCTGTACCTTTGAGTGCTCAATGACGGTATAAATTCGCAACGCTGTGAGGGAGGGTCGAATTTAATCAATAAAAATAAATACATTTGATTTCTACAAAAATTTATTTTTTCTAACAAATTACGTTTTTCATGTTTTAAAATGTAGTGAACTTTGCCTCTCCTTCCATTAAAGATCGCTCGGGAAAATTACTTTTCGCTTTCCACATTCTTGCCTCCCTGAAAAACTTGTGCTGTTTAACCGCAACGAGCTTTGAGACTGAAACGTTATTTGCCGCTTTTGCTTGACTGCAACTCACGATTAGTTAAAACTTATTTTTTACAACTTGCTGGTAGTCGAAAAATATTTCAACGAGTAGAATTTGCGATCGGATACAAAATACAACTCAGAAGAATGGACTGGAAAAGTCACTTCAGAAATCACGACACGTTGAAAATTTTAGAAAAAGTTTCCGAATCATTCACCCATGCAGGGAAAAACCGCTTATAAACAAAATTGCATGGCCAAAGTATAAGTCAAGGTCACGGTTGGTCAACTTGTAGGTCAAATTACACCACACGTAATGACCTAACAAAAAACAGGTTTTCCGCGAGAAAAAAAGAAATTTTTGCGATTGATCACGTTTTTTAGGAAAACAAACCTCAGATCTAAGCAACGCTTTAGCTTGATTGATAGTAAATGATTTAAAAATTGGCTGGTAAATTTAACTGATAAAAAAGACATTAGGCACCGGTATGACCCAGAATCTTTGTATTGTCAAGTGATATCTTTTTTGTAAATTTATCGTTCCGACTTGATGAAAAACGAAAATACCGATTTAACCAAACTCACATTCCAATAGCCTACAAGGAACAGCCCTCAAAAACTTATTTTTTGTATTTGATTTAATTGCTGTATTTGAGCCTCATCTTGTGTCTTGTTTCCATGTTAGCTAACAGCGGTGGCATTAGAATGGAATTGGAGCTTTACATCTTTATTCAGTGCTCAAAAAACATTGCTCTTCACATTTCTTTAAATCTCCCCGATTTTGATGCAGTTAAGGCAGTTTTGGCTTGCTCAATTAAAATGTACAAACGAATCAGCCACGTAATACAACAGTAGAAAACGCTTTGTGCTAAGAATAGCATATTTTCTTACCGACATAAAAAAACCTTTTGTCAGTAATATTCTTGTAGAACAGCTTTGTGCTGGACCGGTTTCAGAACTGTCAGTGCTGCTGGCACAGTGCATTTTAGCCATAAGCTGGGATATTGTTGTCAGGGGCTTTTCTTCCGAAGCAACAAATAGGTTGCCTGTGCAAGATTTTAAGGCAAAACCATCGCTGCTATAGACAGCAGTCAAATTGGGCAGCAAGGGCGAGCGAGTGGAAGCTCTGTTCTATAGCGACAATGATCAAAGGGCAATGCGTTTAAACCTCGTTGTGACTACGATGTTGTACAGATGGGAAACACATCCCACGACGATTTTCTGCGCTTTGCCAATTCTAACAATAAGGTCCAAGTTCATTATTTGTAATGCCGAGCGATTCAAGCATAATATTGAAAGTTAAAATCAACGAAGAAGGTCTGGTCATAGCTGTGCTTTTTGTCTCTGTCGATGTCCGGCGAATCTAAAAAACAAAAAGCAAAAATACACAAATAAAAAACAATTCGACCACAATGCTGGCTAACTTTCCGTCGTCATCATTTATCAACTTAAAGGCAAAGTCACGTATAGAAAGTGTCTTCAAAAGGAAAGAGTTGCTTGCCTTAGTAATGCTCTCTAATAAAGAAAAAGTATCATCGCCGTTGGTGGAGCTGTATTTTCTCGTAACTAACGGCCAAACTATTTTCTATCAATTGCATGAAAAGTGTAAGCAACTAATGTCTCTTTTAAAGATGCCTAAAGTGCGGCCCGTCCAAGAAGGCTTCTCTTACAAATTTTTCTTTTTCAGATATGATAACCTTAACTTTGGCCGTTGAACCCCAAAAAACAGCTCTTTTGGAGCTGTTAAGTCTTCACATTAGTAAAATGTGGTCCAAACAGCAAAAACTTTGGGCTCCCCTGATTTATTTTAGATACGACAGCTGACAAATTGAATTTTTTCAGAAAACCTTGCCGATTATTTCTCTTTTTCTTCTTTTATGTGTGGGAAGTGACCAGGTCTTTTCCATCCGGACACCAAAAGAGCTGAATGTTGAATCGTAAGTTGACCTTAAAATTCAAGAACCGCTTTTAGAAAAGGATTGAGATCATTAAAAGAAAAATCCTTTACATAATTAGTCTTTGACTGGATATCCATCAAAAAATGCTTTCAAAAATAAGGATAAGGTTTTAATCATACTTTTAGTTCAATAACTTGCTTGAAAAAATTTTATGGGTTTGAATTGACCACTGAGAAGTTGGAAGAACTAAGAAAATTTTTTAACTACTGTTGTTGTTTGTCTTTTTTGTGCCCACCTTGATCGAGAGCCTCAGACAAAACTTGGTATTTTGATTAGCCAGAGAAGTAAAAGCGAGGTTTGAGAAGAGCCCTCATCTCTTTTAATTCAACCCAGCATAATTTTAGTAAAATGGCATTGTTTAAAATCCTTAAGAGCTAAGTCGATCCTTAAGAGCTACACAAGCAATGGGATGAGTGTTGTTTTCTATATTGATCAATTAGCCCTGCAATACTTGTATTAGAACTTTTTCAATATGTTTAGATGTCGCTACACAGATACTACTAAAGTCATAGAAACTGTATCCATTACATACAACATGTCTATGGTGTCAAACTGCAAAGATACCAAGGGCAACTGGCTTCATGGTTTTGACATTGACGTTGCCATTTGCCCTCAATCTTGTGGTGCGCTTTGCGGTGGAAATGAAAGCAGATTTAAGGTTCAAACCGTCACACGCCAGGTCTATTCCCGTTCGAGAAAAGTTCAAATTCCCGTCGCGTGTATATGTGTTAGTAAGTAATGTGGTTTTGCTTTTTTTTTTTCGGAGATGGATGTAGGAGAAAAATCAAACTTTTCTGAAATTAGTTTCAATTGAACCAAATTCTTTTCAAATAGCTGATATCATACTATTTTACAACTTTTTCATGGTAAAATGTTTGAATAAAATTTGGAAATGTGATTGTTTATTTTTATCTTTTTTTCTTGTTGCACGTTACAGTTTCTTTATTTTATTGCATTTGTTTTCTTAATTTTTATTTGCACTTTTTCAATAATAAATTCAATTTACAAAGTAAAAACGCATTTTCCTGCATTATGCAGGCTTAGTAGTTACATTTGGTGACATGGGTGTTTGTGTTTATTGTTTTTAAAAAAAGTGGTTCTTTATTTTTAATATTGGTGGTTGCTCGTAATGTTTGACTTGAAGAGTTATTTTATTGCTTTAGGGTTTTTAGGTGTGACTTTTTACGCATGACACCTTGATTTTCGTTGACATATCAATATCTTGGAGATAAAATAGTTTATTATTTAATGCACTTTCAATTAATCCATTTGAGTGTTTTTATTGCTGTTGTTGTTCTTTTTGTAAAAAATGCTCCATTAAAAGCAAAGCTTTTTATTCACGTTTCTTTGTCAGCCGTTGACGTGAATTCAAGCACGGCCAAAAAAGTGAGAAAGGTTTGTTCGTAAACGCATTTTCAAGCAAAATAAGCAACGGGAGGAGATCATCGACCATAAAACAGTGATTGTTAGAAGAAATTTTTAGCCTCATAAGAATATTTGTTGATTCAAATTTAAATGATTTTTTTCCAGAAGGTTAAAGTTCAGACGACTGGCTTACGCAGCATACCGATCATCCATTCTCTGAAGGCAAGGATTTTGGGAACAACCTATAGACCCAGGGCAGCCTAAACATTGGCAACTTAGATAGAGGAGTCGGAATGTCTTCGCCTCAAAACTTTCTCAATTTTAGGTTAATTTCTAAAGAGAAAATCTTTGCTCACACAGCTGCACTTCTTGCTTGGGTCATGACGGGCTCTATGGTAAGCCCCCAGGTCTATAGATTAACGTCAACTGGTCAAATGGTAAACTGATCCTCACGTCATAGGCCCTGTCTGAGCATTATTAGGATTATACCAATGGCTCTTCATCTACAGTATGGCTGGTACACCACCAGTTGTAGCAAAAATTTTCCTGGTAGTACGGGAGTGCGCACTGCTCTGTTTTTCGCAATTTTTTCACTTTGTTTTTTTGAGACAGTTTTTGGCCATTAAAGTGGTGTTTATCTTTGCGGCATGTTGCTTTTATTTATCAGGCTACAAATTTTAGAAATTTTTGCTTGTCCACGGGTAATTCTTTGAAGCGGTGTGCATTGTAAAAATCAACAATGTATTCCCTTTCTTCAAAGTGTTTCACCGTTTTGAACGCGTCATCTTGTGTCAAATGTACCGTAGTTCACTAATCAGCAGATTATTGGTTTTTGTCTTTGCCTCGTCAGCATCCCAGCGCTTCCAATTGCATGCGCCACAGCATTGTTATTACTATTTCAATATTGGTATTACTGTAATTCTGAAAATTAGCACTCAAAGGGTTCATATGAGATTTTTTAAAAAAACAAATTCATTTCAGTGCGGTAAGGGTTTTTTTTGTTTAGCTGGTGCTGTTTTGTGTAAGCTATATTACAAAGCAAAAGAGAGCTCAAAATGTGCACCAAAGCACACAGCAAAAGAAAAAGAGAATTTAATATTTTGATCTACATTATAAAGCGCAATTCAGTGTGTGTGTCTATCTGTGTGCGTATGTGTTTTAACTTCTGCAGAACGAAGGAGCAGAAACTACAGGACGTACGAACATGAAACTTGGCATATTTGATCACCATCCCGAAATAAGTGTCATAAAAGGGTTGCGAGATCATGATGACATCACAGCTAAAACCAATTTTTAAATCGCATTTTTTAACCGAGAAAATCGTTCTTGACTTAAACGAAATCTGGTACCCAACCTGCCAACTTCAACAAATTTAATTTGTTTGGGATCTCACATGACGTCACAATTAAAGATTAATTGTAAAATTTGTTTTTTCATTTTTTTAAAAAATACCGTAACGCAGTCAAGGGTTTTTTCGATACATACCAGCAAGGTGCCTGCGAGTCATATCTTCATCAAAATTTAGTTTTTGGCATTCTATAGTTTATTGGTGACGCAGCAGTGCATTAGGTAAGGAAGCGCTTTTTGAGCTTAACTCCTCCGAAACCACTAAACGTACAAACATGAAGCATCAAATAGTTTATCATCATCATCATAAGGTGATAATTATTGAAAGGTTGATGAAGTCATGGTAACATAAATGAAAATGATATTTTAAAAATCGCATTTTTGATGGAAGAAAGCAATTTTTGGTTAAAACAAAAACCAGTAACCGACTTGCTAACTTTAAAAAATTTACTAGAAATAACTAATTTTTGAAATAAGGCGTAAATTGCAAAAGAATAATATAAAATGTCAAAAATTCCCATAAAATTGATTGTTTTTTATGATATCGTCATCAACTGTAGCGCGGAATATTACGTTGCTACTTTTTTGGAAGAATTAGAGGTGCTGATTCTGTATCAGCAAAACAGTACTCCTTTACATTGTGATTTAATGGTTTATGGCTTTTTAAATCAAGCTTTCTCAAGCCAGTGATCCGGAAAAGTGGCCAAAGCCATGCTCACCAAGATCGCCAGATATCATCTCTGTAGAATTTTTGAAGGTTTTGTAAAAGACAAAGTGCACGCTGCAGAATACGACTAAGTGACATCAAAACTTTACAATCAAGAACAGCCAATGCTCTTGCTACGGTAAACGAAGAAACGCTGGAGAACACTTGACGAAATATTGAATGTGATTTTGATGTTCTGGCAGCAACAAACGGAAGAAATTCAAAAATGATTTTTGAATCCAAAATTTTAAAGCTCATGGTTGTTTAAAGAATTAATCCCAAAGTACATAGAGGGGTCTGTGGGACCATTTGCAATGTTTCACTAAATGTAATTTGTGGAGTTCTTGATCAATTGACTCAAAATTTCCTGACTTTATTTTTTAGAGGTGGATTTTCCTACAACAAAAACTCGAAACAAAACAATACTTAGAAACGACAAAAATCGTAGACCGCGTGATGGTGTAGTGGTGAAAACGTCCGCATCGCAGTCGGTAGACCTGGGGTTTATTCCCTGAGTCGAGTCATATCAAAGACTTTAAAAAAATGGTATTCACAGCTTCCCTGCTTGGCGGTCAGCATAAAAATGGGATAGTGTGGAGACAAGCCGGCAAGCTTGCTTGTTGTGTCCTTGGGCAAGGCACTTAACGGGACGCCTCCACCTGTATGTGGTAGACAGGTGGCCCATCCGTACTTCACCGGATTACAAATGTGAAGTTGCTAACCCAGCATGTCGTAAAAGACGACTCTTGGGTACCCACCAGTGGCGGTCCGCCTTGTTGGTGGTGGGGCTACCAGTCACCTGAATTGCCGTTCATGCCGCACCTTCATCCCGAGAAAGAGTAGGTGGAACCACAAACAAACAAACAAAAATCGTACTTGTTACATCACTGGATGACAGTTGGTGTCTCTCAGACCCCTATAGATTTCCTGTGGATAATTATCATTCTTTGTGGCAGACTGACTGACTTCTTAACGAAACACGTTGAATATCCGTATATGGCAGTCAGCATCGCATCAATATTGTTGTTTGACCATTCATTACCAAATATGGCATGAATCATCATGCTGATTGATCAGAATGCTTAATTGCCTTATTTAATGTCTTAAAACTTTTACACGCGTTGAGTAAAATCAGATTGCTTTCTGTAGTTTTGTTGAATAACTGAACCGCGTAACTAGTTGTTATGTTACGAGTTTAAGCTGGCCACTATTGAATCTGTTCAGTAAAACTTTCTTCTTTTAATTAGTATTGATTGGGTTTCTGGCAACTTCTCCGATTACTGTTTGCAGTATTGTAAGTAAATATGGGTATACATTGGCAATATACTGCTGCTGAGTTGCCTATACAATTTCTGACGCAGATGAAGAGGAGGACAGTGGAACAAAAGGTAGATTTCAGGCGCAAAATGAACAGGAAGAAGGACCTGAATAGAAGTAATGTCGGATATTAAAGAAGAAATACCAGCTATTGATTTTGTAGATGTAGCTAGGAAGCCAGAGTAGACCAAAGATGATTTTAATGAAGACAACAAAAATTTTGGAATATCTTTGATTTCACCTTCTGATGAACGTTGGATAGAAACCGTGCCAGCATATCTGGGGTAAGGCTCAGTGTACATTCTATGTGACAAAAGGTTAGAATTACAGCTTATGCCACGCATAGGGCTCACAATATAGTATCTAGTTTCAAATGAATATTTGAACAAAGCATGCTTGACACAATAACTGCTGAAATAAATCGACAAGAAAAAGAGCAAAAGGAAATTAATGGAAAAATGATGCATCTTTGGAAATGGAAGCATACATTGGTTTGTGCATCCCTCGTGGAGTTTTCAAAGGTAATTATGAGAGTGTTTGCGAGTTGTGGAGTCCAGTTGGTGGAAAACCAGTATTTGGCAACACAATGGCACTCAATCGATTAGAAGACATTCGCATAGGTTGCTATGCTTTGACAACAGGTCAACGAGAATGGCGAGACTTCGCAATGAGCGAATGGAAGCCACTCGTCTGTTGCTCGATGATCTCGTCACCAATGGTCAGAAATGTTACGTATTTCACAAGTGGGTGACCGTTTAGAGGTAAATGCCCATACATTCAGTGCAAGCCTGGTATAAACCCGCTAGGTGTGGTTTGTCGTTCTGGATGTTAGCTGCTGTTAAATCTTATCTCGTTTCCTATGCATCAATGTACTTTGAAAAGGAACCCGCTGAACGTGGATCTCGCAGTTTAGGAGAACAAGTAGCAATGAGTGCGACCAGACACGTCCCGGGGCAGAAATATTACCACTGACAAGTTTTTCACGAGCCTGTCCCTTGTAAGAGAATTGAGGGAACAAAACTTGATTTTGTTGGGTACAATAAGATTGGATAGACGAGAAGTACTTTTGCAGTACGGAATCATCACAATCGAGAGCTCTTCTCCAATAAATTTCTATTCACTACTATAGACCAAACTCCAATTCAGTTGGTGTCACACCAAGCGAAAAAAAACGAAATGGTGCTGCTGGTGTCTTTAGCACACAACTGTGGTTTCAATTGACCAATTCGATCCCACCAAAACATGATGTTATTTTCCACTACAGCGAAACTAAATGTGGTGTGGATATTGTAGACAGAAAGATCGGAAACTTTTTAAGCCTTTAACTATCCCCACAAACCTCGCTTTGGAAAAGTTGTTATTGGAAACAGAACAACCAATTTTTAGTTTTTGTCCAGGTGTGCTCATATCAAGACCTTAAAATTGTGCCGTAGACTTTCTAATTAATTTTTGCCAAACACGAGTTGCAATAAAATGACGTAAAAAATTTTCACGTAGGGTACTGCCAAATTACCACCGCACTGCAGAATCTAATTAAATTCGCCATGAGGCCCACTGGCAAAGTTGACAACATCCAAATACCGATACAAAACGAGCCTAACAAAATTTTTCTCTGACAAAGAATTTGACGTTTCAATAATCATATCACCACTTAAAGAACTTGGGGGCCCTTACCCGACTCTTGCTATGCCCTTTAACGCACGAATCTATGAAGTCATACAATAAAAATTAAAAATGTCAAGTTTTTCTTCGAGCTTAACTAAAATGATGCACAAACACAAAGTGCTGACATACGGGTATCAAAGATCCTTTCATGCAGTAACAGATACAAAAATGTCGTGCACTCTAGGGTGAAGAGTAAGTCGGTAAAAACCTTAAAGAATATTAGTTCATTTTTCAAACAAAAGACTGATAGTATCTTTTGTAGTTTTCAGGCAATAAAATTTTGGAATGTGTTTAAGGCTTTAAGGACGTCCTGCATATGGCACAAAACACATTCAATGTAATTCAACATTAAAATGCTTTTTACAAGCGATATTATACTGTATTGCACAGATTTTTTTGCAGTGATGTTTAAACAAAAAGTTGGAATTAAAATAGAGAATTACATCAACTTTGATGCTTATTTTTAAAAAAGTGGCACCCGATTCTAAAGACCTTCTCTTGGCACTGACGTAGAATGATTGACTGGCATTGGTATGCCGTTAGGGCAAATTATGTTTTTTTTTTGTCATCATCAACTTGTAGTAAATATGCGGAAGTAACAGATAGTAGTAAATTTGTAGTAAATATTCGACCTTTTGAATGTCGGCTTATAATCATTTTATCGTGGTTGGATGGAGCGAAATCGGATAGCACAGAATCTGGAAAAGAGTTCACTTCCGGCAATTTCGCTCCCTTTTCTCAGTGAACGAGGTTTTCAAAGTTAATTTTTTGTTTGGGAAATCTTGAAGCTAAGGGCCATCATTCGCCACTTAACGTTTATGAAAATATGGCTCTTTAAATCTTGCATAATATTTTGAGTTACATTGGATCTAGTGCAAGGGTCCTTAGTTTTTTTTTAACGCATAAGACTAAGAAAGACGTTTGCAGCCTACTCTAAGAAAATTTTACCTGGACAGAAATGGACAGAACTACTGTACAAACATTTCCATTCGACGTTTACAGACCACTTAAACCTTGTCTACGAACCACTGATCTAGTGGTTTCAATGTAGACAATGCGATGTGTTTTACGAAATAAGACATTTTCATGATCGCTTTAACCGTTGGCTACATGGCGGATGCTTACCCTCGACAAAATTTCTGCACTACACTGCTATTTGCCGAAAAGGTTCACTTAACAGTTTTGACAACCTTATACAGCATCAATGGAATGAAACAAGTAAAACAACATGTTAGTTTTTTTTTTCTGGAATATAACCCGATTTTTTTGCAGAACCATGTTTAAACTTTTGAAAATATTATATGAATGTACATCAATTTAAACGTTTAAACATCGATCTTAATGCTCAACCGGTATTCACGTGATTTCGCGCAACTACTCAATAAAATGACCGCTTTTAGTGCGGTTGCATAAGTAATCAATCATGACCTCATTGCTTTGCAATGATTTGAGGGCGTTTCACCGTAGGCGATAACCTTGTCTTATCCTAACCTACACAGGGACCGCTTGAAAAACGCTTGCTTATAAATTATCGGTTAGACAATGGCCATTTTGGTGAAATGAGTGATGAGTTGAAATTTTATTTCGACTTGTGTAAAAGCAACTATGAACAATGTAGTAAGTTTAGCGTACATCTTCCACAGCAAACGTAGGCTTTCGCATTGTGGCGTAGAAGTAGAGCATAAACAAAAGCTCTTCAAAAAAGCCGAAGATTGCATTTGCTCCTTGTATAAAAAAATGATCAAATCATAACTGTATTAATGATATGTGCGTATGAATACAATAATCCTGTGTAATAAAGGATTTGGGATGATGCATGAAATGTGCCGGTGAGCTCCTTAACGTACTTCTTGAATTGCTTGACCGAACCCATATTGCAAGGAAGATTGTGTTAGGTGAAAACTACAAACTTGTCTCGTCAAAATAATAAGCGGTCAGAACTGCAAAACTAATAAAACCTCGACAACTTCAAAACTATAGACTAAACACAAACTCTCATATACTTTATGTTCAATTTAGCACCATTAGCAACTCTCTTCTCAAAATATTAATTAACTCGCCCCGATAAAACCATTTTTGTGTGCAACTGAGTAAGATAAGAGATTTGAGCTCTATTTAAGATTTATGTAAAGTAATATTTACAAATATGAATGCAATGCTTTTTTAGAAAATCTGCATTATGACATTGGTCAAAAATGACTCGTGTTAAAAGAGTCGCTGTTTTGTAGAAGAAATCAAATCGCCTCTGTAAAATAATAAAAATAACCATTTAAAATAGTTTGTAGTAAACTTTGAACTATTTTTACATCATACCAAGTACCTGCGTTTTGCTCTCAATGTAGGCTACATCAAATAATGAAAAACCACCTTGCGCAAAGCAAGGTTGCAGAATGTTTTCTTGGTAAAAATGTTGTCAAAGGCCGTTTGCCACGTAAAATGATTGAAATTATTCATGCATTACATTAACAAAATTGCTCTTATGACAATTGCATTTTTTTAGCATAGTAAACATAAGGCTACCTCTGCTAACTTTTTTAGATGTACATAGCAATTCAGTCGATTTGTTTCGAAATGTTGAGTTGTATCAGTTTTACACTGTATGAAAGCAAAGTTTGAACTGCTTAGTATGTTGGTAGTTGTTCAAGCACTGGGGCTTAAAAATTTATTAAAAAAGCTCCAAAGTAACGCCACGACACAATGCCAACTCCATTAACGAAGTCGAAAGTAAATTTAGGGGAGGCCAACAATATATTTTTGAAGCTTTTGGTTCTTCAATTTTGTTTAATTCTTTTTTTTGGAAACTGACGTATTATTGCTGTTTTACTTGAAAATACCTTTTTTCGTGGTCGCATTAAAAGATTTAGGGTTATTGCCCATTTTCCCCCGAGCAACATCTATGTGCTCCCTAATGGTGCCACTGCATTTCACCCCCATTTGCACTTTGCAATGTGCGGTTTCTTGTTTAGGGTTTAGTTGAGTGGTCAACAAGTACTTGACTGTCAACCAAAAATTGCTCTTTTTTAAGTGAACTAACATACCTATCGACAAAAAACGTATCTACTAATCGATAATTGTTGTAACAGTCAATCAAGCTAGCACTGATGAAAAGTTTTTATAAAAATTTATTCTATGATTGTAGCAGGTTTGATTAAATAGATAATTGACAATTTGAATAAAATGAGGAAAACATAATTGACGGGACATTGATGGAGTGTAGACTATGGATAAACGGTGTGGCTGTAGAAGACATTTATTAGAAAAAAATATGCAAAATGATTTTCCATTTTTCCCTCACTGTTTCATGTCAGGCCGTTTGCAGGCCTGGCTAAATGACGTAATTATCACTGCAACTAGAGTGAGTTATCCGTAATTTTAAATTTCGATTGGTCAAGATCTTTTCTTTTAAGGCGGGAGCGCTTTAATATGCGATGGAACAGTCAGAGCGGCAATACATGTACAAGGCTATGGATTCATTTTAATTAGGATCTAATATTGCAGTCCTAATACCATAATTTCCTCTTTTTAAGTTGTAATCTTTTTTAATTCATACGTTATGTCAACCTTCTCTCTTCTTTCTGCTATGCGTATAAGCAATAGACTCCAAATACCGAATAATTGTATGATCCTTAAGACTTGCTCGAATTTCTTTTCCCAATTATTAGGTGCAACCCGCAGATTAGCTGCCACTTCCCTAAATCAACAAAATGTTTTTTAAGCTTCCACTCCATTTTGACCGAATTTTTTAAGAATCTACCCTTTAGTGGGGAAACTGTGGTTATGTTACATGAAATTTTGTACTGTAGCTAAGTTTGATGACTAGATTGAGCTTTGCAATAGCAAAGCTGGATTTTTCAACCGGAATCAAACTCTAAACTTAGCTGTGCGATTACGCAGATAAACTTCTACGGCAATGTAAGAGAATTGATATTGTTTTATCTGATTCGCATTGCAGTAGGTTATTTAAACAGCCAGAATAAGCACAAATAAGGTTAGTAAGCCTATATGTTTTTTCACCGATTGGACGACCAACATAATTATGTTAATGATGACGTTGCATATTTATGACATCATCGATGATGACAAAATTTTGTGAGCCGTGGATATCAAGTCACTAAATTCGCCCTAAATACTTGATAGCATTTCATGTACTTTAAAATGCTTAAAAAGTTTTCATTTTAATTTGTTTACAGAATCGGTAGTTTAAAAATTTTTGATTCCTGCATGGGCCAATGGCAAAATTTGTTGGCGCAAAATTTTTCAACAACTAGATATGAAAAGCTCTTTTTCTATTTGGCATTCATACAATATTTTGAGCAACATGTTGAAATTTTATTAAAAAATTTTCATTTTTTTAGTTTGGCTATTAGTGGGTTAAAGCTTAGAGATTTTGCGTATGCTAAAGATGGAATGTCATACAATTAAGATTATTCTTAGAAACATGTTTATTAAATTCCGATGGAAGAACAGTGACATCGGGCCATGCAGTGAATACCAGGGCTAATATTGTTACTGTTGTCTGGCAAAACCAGTCGAGTTGTTTAAGCAGCCTACAAAGAAATATGAAAAATGAACAATCATATTTTGTTGTCGTTAACGGCATTTTCCCCCGCGCATTCTTTGCCAGAGTGATCTGAAGTGCTTTGTTTGTTCTTTCTATTGAATACCCTCATCACAGTTGGGGGGTTTTAACAAAGTGAAAACACAAAGAAACTATTTTTGAGAATCACAATGTGCAATCGAAATTTACGCTTAAAATTATATTGGTTACAATGAGTTTTGTAAAATTGAATAATGCTATTTGAAAAATCCAATTTTCAAATGAGAAATGGTTTTAGAGGAAGCGGAACAAAATATGAGCCCAGGTGTCTGTTAGTGGAACAAGATTTACAACAACAAAACAAACTCTTTATATTACTTTTATTTTGCTTGAGCAACATCCTATACTATGCTGACGTAATGTTTGGATAACAAAAACTAATGAAAATCACGAAGGTTTTTTCACACATGCTTGCTCAAATAACATGAGTATTGAATAGATACTGTAAATGTATCTTAGGTAGCCTACAATAAAGTACTAGTTGCATGACAAACTCAGCAGAGAGTAAATATTTTTAGCATAAGAATAGCAAAACGTAAAGTACTAGTTGCATGACAAATTCGGCAGAGAGTAAATATTTTTAGCATAAAAATAGCAAAACATAAAGAGCATAATTAGTTTGCCTTTATTATTAGTTGAAATGGAATTGTGGAGCTGTAATATACTACGCGTAAAACCAGATGGAACCAGAAACTTAAATAGTCAAAAAAATTTTGCTTGAGTTTCGGTTTCGAATTGATTTTGTATATAAACGTAGGCTACAAACTCACGCTCATTACCATAATACAATCCTGTTACAAAATCAGAGTGAAAAAAGACATTTGATGACATGGTAAGTGTACATCGTTATTAGTGTAAAATCCAAATTGTGTTTAAGGTATCAAATAGGTCTCATACTATAGTTATAAATGCTACGATATATAATAAAAACTTTGATGATATAAGATGGATCACTTTTTAGTTATAGCGAGCGAAATACAGTAGTTATATTAGAAACGATATAGGTGCATGTCGGTGTAATGAGCTCTGGTAAGATGTTTTCAAATTTGATATTGATTTGTGATTAATTTTTTAGATTAAAGATTAATACTATTTCCAGCAGCATTACATGTAATCATAACTGTTATTGTTTAAAAAAACACACAAGGTCAACAATTTTAAAAATCTTTAAACAACGCTGTTTAAGGCATCGCCAAATCTTATCTTTATTTTTTTTCAATAAATCAATGAAGATCTGTTTGCTGGCAATTTTCGACAATGTCGAAACAAATTTACAAAAATTGGATTTTTCCAACTTCTTTATTTTCGCTTTTAATTTTTATTTAAATTAAATTTTAAAGTATAAAAGCAATGCTCAACAATTGTACTTATCGCGAATAAGAATGACATTCTAATCAATAACATATACCAAGTTGTAAAAAAACTTTTGGGGTACAATTGTTTCAGAAAATTTTGACACTTTAAAAGAAAAATTTTGAACTTCAACATAAACATTTTGATCCAAATTTTTCTGTTTTTAAAAAGAATTTGACATCGTAAATTGCATGAAATGTTTTTCCTTCCAACATAGAAGCCAAACTGATTTTATGCAAATAGGTTCAGTTATGCATAGCCTAGTACCGTTATTTGATGACAACAGATTAAGAAAAGTTTATTAAATCCATAGTTTGCTGAAATATCAGAAAAAAACAATACTCCTAAGTACAATCTCGATGACGGCTCGAAAAGTTTATTCTTTTTTACAGCACGAAAGAATAACACGACGAATAAAAATACAAAGAGTTTAGTTTTTCACTACGTCAAACAATACAAAAAAAGGCCGTAACATCTTGCATGAACAAACAAGTATAGCCAGATAATTTGGAGGATAGCCAAATAATTGAAGTTTGCTGAGGTACCTTTTTTATATGATGCATTACATGAGGGAGAAGGGGGTTAATAAGAACGTCATAGCACATTACATAGGGCAAGGTGGAGCAAACATCTGATAAAAAAGCACCATACAATCTATAAACAGCCCATTAAACTGTAATTAGGAACAACGGGGTCAGGTTGAGAATATTTGCTTGGGGCATGACTTTTTTTAACCCCTTCGTAATTATGACTAGAATTCTATTCGGAGGTTATTACTTTTTCGGGGAGCTTGTTTATTAGTAGTTCAAGCAAAATAATACGGTTTTTCGGATAGGCTTGATCTACTTATCTTTGAATTTTCAGCTCATATTTAAGAGTGGTGTTTAGCATTTTATAGGCAGGGGAGAGGCTGTGATAATTTTAGTTGATCAGTTTTGTACTGTAATTCTTACTGCCAACTGATTCCAAGACTATTGCTGCCATTTTTTTATCAAAAATCTTTGACCAATTTCTTTAACTAACCTATTCATGAAAATGCAAAAAACTTTTTAATAGCTTCTCTGCGATTCCAGGCAGAGGCATTACTTTTTCTGTGTTTTGTTCTACTTGCATCTCAACACCATTAAGTTTTTTGCTTATCGATCAATGCGGTTGATTAGGGCAACACCAACGATGCTATTCAGGTGATGAAATTGAGTTTAGAACATTGAGCAAGCGTAACAAATATCGTACAAAAAAGACATTGGCTAATTCAGGCTATAATCTTGTTTTTAAAGCAAAGTGGCGCAAACTGCGGCCAGCGAACTGAAATTTTGTAGCCAGCGCAATGCTATAGTTTTCAAATAATGTAAGGCCCAAGCCACAGTTTTCGTAATAAATGGTTTTAAGCTGATTTTAATTCTTCTATGAAAACGACTTTAAAAACTATTTCATTGATTTATTTGATTTACGATGAAGCTAGTTCGATTTTTGTAGAAGATAATTGATAAAAAGACGCAAGTTTGGCCTATAGACTTAGAAAGGAAACAAAATAAGTAAAATTTTGAGATCCGAACGGTGTATTTTGCTATTTTAGAGTGAAAAAAAAAATTATTTGATGACGCTAGGGGTGCTTTGTTTTGTTTCGAATTTATCAATAAACTAAACAACGGAGTTGCTTAGTTTATTTGCATAAATCGATCATAAATTGGAATCATAGCATTTCACAAATGCGAAAATTTAGCTGTCTACAAAACGAAACGACGTGAATTGAATTTTTATAATTTGTGGTTAAACATTAAACTTTGCTAAAAAAATTTGACTTTGCATTTATTTTTTCTGGTTACAAACCCTTAGACTCAGGCCGAAGGTCACCAAAAAATCTATTTATGGTACTAATAAACCGAAGATAAATCTTTTGCTGTTATTGTCGTACTTTCGTCAAACCAAACCACATCTCAAAAATTAACTTGAATTTCGCATTCCTACTAAATCGAAATGCAGTCAAGTTCAATCAATTAGTTTTTCGGTCACGTGTTCGAAGAGATTAGAACAACGATTGAGGTAGCAAGGGTGGAGCGTTCAAACTTCACGGTGGCTGCATTGCTTCCGGGTGATTGCACACCTGGTGGTTGAAGTGCAATGTTGCGGAATCCATGGAGTAGGCCTGAGCTACAAATGCGATAGCAAGTGACAAATGGAATTCCCGTCGAATAAAATTCTTGTTTCTAAAGCCTGGTTTAAATGAGGCGTAAATTGCTGGTGTAGCGTAAAAATTTTTTGTTTCACCATCCAGTTTAATGCGCGGACCGTTTTCGCCCCTTTAATAGACGAGCAAAAAATTGTGTGCTACGCCCACAAATTACGCTTCATTAGAACCATCCTTCAGTTTTCGTTTTATTGAATATCAATAAATTTTCAAAAAATTGTTGACATTCTTCATCTCATTCTGATTTGAATGATATCTACTTAAATTGATATGACAATGATTAGAATTGATTGAACATAAAATTCATTCTACCTCAATGCATTCTTCAGCGGCAAAAAACTTTTTGCAATTATACACGAAACAGTAATGTTGCCAGGACTGTTGCACAGTTTGCTCCTACCACAAGTAGCGCAACTCAACAGAAAATTTGCGGTCAAGTACTTTGAACAAGATCACATCAACTCAGAAATGAAGTGTGCGCGGGCAATTGTCGAAACAACGGCGCCATATCTTCGGAGATCAGTTGAAATAACTTGTAATTGCAATTGCTTGCATTAACTGCTTTCTGTTTTGTACAGAAATACTTTTTGGTGTCCTTGCTATTTGTTTTCTTGTCTGGAGCATCACAAAGTTTCAAACCGAACGAGATGAGCAGGAGATCACACGGTGTTCTTCAACGTGCTCAATGTTTAAATCTACGCGAAACAACTCAAAGTTTGGTGCAATTGGATACTAAGTTAGAAGAGTAAGTAATGCTATTGTCGGGTCTATTACATGATAACAGTTGGTCGGCCTAGCTTGTTTCATTTCACCAATTTCAAGACTAGGCTGATTCATTGCGACTGATTTTGGATACACTTATTCTGCTTACTCATCAATCATTTGACGTTTTCTCGCTAAAAATTTCATTATCATTGATAGTTGGCAATGCTTTCTTTGAACACTAGCGATTTGGTGTTTGCGAGGATTTAACTTTTTTATTGGAATAAATATTTTTTGCTTCCTGATCAACATAGACCACCAAAAAAATCGATGCCTACAACCAAGATTTATCTTTAAACTGATGACAATGCTTAATAATTAGTCAAAAATTTTTGCAAAGCATGATAATTAAAGCAAGTTTTTTCAATTAAGTTTTTTAATAGTAAACTTGAGCGACGTAGTTTCTTGAAAGAGTTCCGGATACAAAGAGTAAGGTTTATATTCTTGCTGTGACAGGTCAATGAATAGTCAATTTTTTTCGTTAGGTCAATTCTTTTTAGGGTAAAAAAGACAATTTTTTTATAATTTTTAAAATGTTTCTTGCGTATAGGCCGGAAAAACTGATAACTGTGATAAAACTTACTTAACTTTTTTGTTTTCACTCGCAATGCTTGCGAATTTTTTGTACGGTAGCATGCACAAATTGTTACTTCATGTCACAATTACACGATTGTGGCCCACTAATCTAAGTCAGACGAAATTATGTGCAACTGTGTCGCAATTTAATAGCTGCCACCACAGTTGCCAATCAAGGGAATTTATTCCATGATCTAGGGAATTTTGAAGGCCACTTGTGACTTTTTGTGAAAATTTCTTCGGATAAATCTTGGGATTTTTGAAATCGATTTTGGAAATTTTGGAAAAATCTTGGAATTTTTTGACGAAAAAGTGAAGATCTTTTTCATATTTTTTCTTAGAGATCACCCAGTAAAATTTTGGAAAAACTAGCAGCATTAACTGCTTCATTCAAAAAAGAATGCAGAATAAAGACATTTCTAAAATAATGAACATGGAAAGACCAGATATTTCACCTGCTGTTTACAGAGTACTTCAGCATTCTCAGCCCACAATTTCTTCTGTAGAAAAGAGTTTTTCCACGCTGCGAAAACTGTTGGTCAAGTACAGAAAGTTTAAGGTCAAAAATGTAAAACAGTAGATGGTTTTACGTTTTAATTCTTGCATCTGGTGATTGCTTATTTGGTTCCTTATATAAGGCGTGTGTATTGCAAGTTTTATTGAGGATTTGGGTGTTTTCGCTAATTAGATGTTTGTTGTAATACAAAAACCCAAAAAAGATTAATTTATTCAGTGAAAATTTTTCTAGAATAATAAAGTCAATATTTTTAATTTTTAAGTCAAGACAAGCTTGCCCTAGTAAGCACTTTTAACAAAATTTTGACTGTAAATTTCAGCTGCACTGCAAATTGGACACATAGCTGCTCATTTTCTGGAGTTCGGTATCAAAAGGGAACCGTGAACTGTCCCTGGTTACGAGAATCTGCAGTAATAGCCGATTGCTGGAGTGCCACCTGCAAGAATTGCGGCGGAACTGGCACAAACTTACGACCGATGACTATTTTCTACACAAAGCAGTTTCACAGCGATCAGACTTTACGGTCGCTAAACATCAAAATTCCTCTCAGCTGCCAATGTCCGCCAGTTGAACACCTAGGTCGTGTTTTGACGAGCTGGCGACGTTGAAGACTTAACTCCACCCGGTTTTTGAAACCAAAACATTATCTCGTTTTGAGAAAAGTAGACTTATATACAGTAAAAGGAGCAAAATGGCAATATTTAAGTCTTTAACACCTAAACAATTGTTATTTACTCCCTTTCGCATGACGTAAAATCAATGTAATGTAATTTTTTTGATAACCCACGATGTTTCTTTAATTGTGTTAAAAATTTCAATTTTTTCAGTGCATAATTTATTTTTAGCTTAAAGCAAGACCTTGAATTTGCTTTCTGCCATCATGCGGCAGGCCGTTAAATGTACAGAAGTGTTTTCTGAGGTTGCGATTTATATCTTCTTTGTTTGCTTCTTCTGTTTATTCTTTAAAGTGTCTTCTTGTCCAACAGAGCTAAACAAAATTAAATTTTACAAGTTGATTTCAGACTTTTTTAGTTCTTCCTCATGCACACATAAGAAGACCGACAGCTGAATTATCAAGTTGTTCAAAGCTGTTGCGATTGTTTAAAGAAATTATTCTTTTCGATTTTGTAGTATGCCATACTTGCGTAAACTACCTCCTTAATTAGAGAAGAACTACAAAATAAAACAAAAGAATTTATCTTAAAACGCCTTTTAAGATGAAAAACAAAACAGGCAGCATGCATTACCGGTAAACGATGCAGCAGACGGCGATAGAAAGGAGCAGAACGATTCCAAACGAGACAGCGATTATTCCACCGATCACGGCTATTGATGAGGCTGATACTGAAACACACAGAGAGACTTTGTATGCTGGAATTAGTTTCGGTAAAGGAAGAAAATTTCAAACCGTCATAAAGGCTCATATGGCTCAGCATATAAGGTGAGCATAGAGGTTTAATTTCCCGCGATTTTGAAAAATATAATTGGCAACGCTTTTAGCAAAAAGACTGGAGGGCTAGCGTTTGCGCGGTTAAGTCTACTTTGATATGCTTCACATGTGATTCATTGTGATTTGTAGAACGTAAAAGATTTGGTTTCAACTCCTTTATTTTGTATATACATTGTTCTCTTTGTTTTGATTTTGCATGTGCTGTTTAATGCTTATTGCGACAACTTTTACTGTTTACTATGTTTTATTTGAAATAAATTTGATGATTTTTGGAAATAATCGAATATCTTCGGAGGTAGCAGGAGGGAGAGGGCATCTCAATTTGTGTTTACTTATCTACTTTTATTTTTCTTTGAATTGATAGATTACGTTCAACCCTCTTTTAAAATCGCGATGCATCATTGCTCAGCATGTGGGATTTATTAAAATCTGTGCTTACAAGAATTGTTCTTTGAGACGTGGTATAAATGACGTATTTACCCCGTAAAAGCCTAGTGAACTTCTTGTGTAGTGGCCATTGTGTTCTTAGGAAAATATCAACATATGATAGAGAGATAAAAACAAGAAAAAAATCGAAGGACTATGTCAGTGATTTTTAACCTTTTTTAGTTGGCGGATCCTACTTGCTTCCTTGATATAATGACTGGTCCCGTTAGCCTGAGAAATCAACTTTGGTCGTTGTAAATCGACCTAAGTCTGTTGTAAAAAGCTATGATCATTCCCCGCATATTGCGAGTAAAATGGTGCTAGAGTTCAAAGGTTCCACTCTTACCACAGCATTGGAAATAGAAACAGCGTGATACAAAACACACTAAACTTTAGTCATGTCATACCGGTTACGTAAAACCTAACTTAAATTAATCTTTATTTTATTCTCATTGCGAAGACAGAGTTCTGTTGTTAGAATAGGTTATTTTAAATAATAAATCGACATGCATTTGTTCCTTTTACCGACTATCAACAGTTCAGGGTCAGCAACTCATACTTCAATTGTGACAACTTGCAAGAAGACAAATCAGTATGTGAATTCGTAACTGAAAAGAACGAATCTAGTCTTTAACAAAAAACCAAAAAATTTTTCGCGGACCCCTTGAAACTTCCTTATGGATTCCTAGAGGTCCGCGGATCTTTGTTTGGGACCCATTAAACTAAACAATTAAGAGGAAAAGCCCAATTTATTTTTCTTAACTTTTTGCAGTTTACCGTCATCTCAGAGTTAAAAAAAATTGTCTATTTCAGTTTAAAGTCGTCTCATCGATAACGTTCTGATTTTCTTGTGATAGATGGCCCAAACACGCTTCAAACCGAGTTTATTGCGCAATAATTTGTCCATGTTTATCTTCTTGCACAAAGACCTGCAAAAGTTACGGTTGGATGGTTTGTATCAATAAGTAAATAATAACGTGGACCAATAATTAACCCGTAGTTTTATAACCAAGAAATAAAAAAAAATTGCATCCGGTGAAATGGGTAAAATAAAAAATTCAAACCGCAAAAGTCTAAGGAAACTGAACTGTGCCATGAGTCTGCAACTAAAGAAAACACAGAAAGTGTTTTTTGGCAATTTTTGTCTCTGTAAATGTGCTTGCAGATTTTTTAATTGTTCTTCTTCCTTCTGCATAATTGCTGTTTTTCTATGGATTTTTTAATGGCTGTGTTGTTCTGTATACCCGATTTTTTGTTCAAATATTCAGAAACTAGCCGAAGTTTATTGGATTTAAGTGGCTTGAATCGATGCTTTAGCTAGAAAGTAATGGTCCCTAAATCCTCATCAACCGGGAGCTCCCAATTGTGAGACAGAGTTTGGTTGGATTTCGCGTAGTTTTTGTCTTGAACACGGTAACTAGTCGCTTGCTTTTCTTTGATCCTGATGTAGATAATTACATAATCTGATCACAGGCATAAATCCGTAGTTATTTGAGTGGGAAAGAGGGAAGAACGCTAAAACTCTGAGTTTGAATCCAAATATCTATAATGCCGTTTTAGGTTAAGTTGCCGCGCACCAGCGATTTTAAAGCCACTGATTCTCGTAATTTGCTTTCTATTTGTCTCTGCTTTCATGATAATAACCTTTCTTTGAGGTCGACTGATGGTAGGGCCATTTTCATCTTTTTTCTTAGTTAATGATGATCTTTTTTTGATCATCATCACTCCAAGTAAATATTCTGCTGAATTTTTCGACCAACTTGAAAACTTCAACAGCCATTGTTTTCTTCTTGCTACATCATATTTTAAATCACAAAATTGGCGTTTCAGATATTGCTGTCTTTTATGTGTTAAAATCTAGAATTACGTAAATTAATCCAATAGACGTTCAAATTTGCCATATTAGGTCTGCAAACTATTTCAATTATTTGGCTTGCATGAAAACTAACTTTACTGCTGAAGATTAGAATTTAATTGTTTGAAAATCTTTAGCGCTAAAAAACTGATTACCACCTCTTTATTATAAAACGGTCTCTTATTAGTTGTTTTAATCTAAACTCTTCGTGCTGCAGACAATCTTTGAATTATGAAATTACCGCTTTATTGTCAATTGCTCACATTTTCTTTACAATGCTTGTTATCTTTGTACCGTGGAATTCTACTTTTTTTTTATGAAGCAACGGCCACGTGATTTGATGTTATTCATCGCAAATATCAGTGCCTAAAATTATTCATTCATTCGTCGAAATTAGCAGTTGTGAAGTGAAGGTAGTTTGTGGGTTGCGGCCATACGTTCAACTTGGGTAAATTACAGTTTTGCGTACTTCTCTGCTCTCGCCGCAAATACAGTAGATCTTGCTTTTTCTGGATGGCGCTGTGATGAAATATATTGTCAATGATTGAGACTGATTTGACAGCCGAAACCTAAACGTTTTGTCTATACTGTAGTTGTATTGATTTTCAATTATTTTTTTCATATGATTTATTCGATAGTTTCTGCTGCATATGGTGAGAAGAGGAGATTGGAAAGGTTTGGCATAGCTTCTTTACCAGAACTGAGGCATGACAGTTGTGTTGGTCACGAGACCATTTTTTGTGAGAACTGTGAGAAAGTTGAGGATTTTATAAAGCTTTGGTAAAGGTTGGACGCATTCAAAATTTACATGTTACGACTGTTACTCACGTTTTACGCTATTTTAGGCTATATAAGCTCCCGAGTTAGACTGGGTTACTTCCATGGATAAATGGCCGATCCCACCATTTGTCTACCACATAAACCTCCCTGACTCTACAATAGTCTATCAACTATTTTACCCAAAATCACTTCTTTTAAGTTACTTTACTAACGCAGAACATCATTTTTAACTCGAAAATTATGTGGAATAAACGATAAACTACAGATAGAAAACGCCCGCGTCTTTTTTTAAAAACTTTTCAAAATAACATTGAGGAATAGCTGCATTAGCATTACCCCCTCAACACTATCTGCAATTTTTTCAATAATTTGCGGTCTGTAACAAAATTAGAAGCTACCGACACAACTAAAATAAATCATTTAATTAAGCAAATAAATTGTTGTATCGTCGATACCCAAAACCTAATTAAAAAACTGAAACAAGTACAAGATAATGAACAAAGCCATTTTTATAAATGGCAAAGCGGAACACTTCCTGAGGCAATTATTATCCAAGGGATCAATTTAAAAGTGCTTGATTTTCGGGTCCTATAACCCCTGCAAAACTGTTTCATTAATCTGAGTTTGAGAGATACTAATTAATCAAAAAAGAGCCTGAATTCACCTATAATAACATTAATTGTTGGAATGTTTCAAACACATAGACAGATATATAAATTGTACTGGCTGCACTTACCTTGGCATTTTGGTAGAGGAGGGTCCCAGATGTACTGACCCTGGTCATTTTGCACACATGTGGATATAGAGTAGCCGACCAAATGGTATCCAAAGCCACAACTAAAGGTACAAGTCTCTTTTTTGCCACTTCCAGAAGGACACTTACTGTTGCCATTCGGAAACGAAGGTGTGGAACAAGCAGCTACAAAAAGTATATCAACAACATAAACGGAAAACTGAAATAATTTAGATGTTTTATCTTCTTCAAAAAAAGACATTTCTGTGTGAAAAAAATCTATAACAAGTGTTTTGATTTGGTGTACAGTTTTTGCTACAATTCTCGGAAAGACAAATTTGGAGATTTTACCAATAATTTACTACCTTCTGCCTCTTAAACATGGCTAAGCTTTATCACGCAGCAATGCGTTGCGTAGCGGCTTTCATATTTGCCTTGTTTAGCTTAGTTTTGTCTACCAAGAAAATGCCTGTTATTCAAACCCACTTCAATGGGGTATTCAACTTTGTTGGCTTACTGGTATCGTAGAATAACTGAATGAGCTCGAGTTCCAAACTGCAACAAGCCATTAACCAAAGCAAAATACTTGAAAAAATGCCCACTCTCAAAAAAACGCAAATCCCATGCGAACTGTGATGAAGCCGATAGTGGAACCATAGTGCTTTATCCCGTTCCCGATCATAAAGTGCCTCTATGTATACATATTGAGGCTTATGACGTTCTGTGACTGTAAAAAAAGCAATCCTTTTTATGGGCGTTTGTAGCACATCTTTACAAGACATTAACCTCCCATTTAAAGGATATTACAGTTCAAAACAAGCTTACTTTGTCGGTTGTCAATCTTTCTGTTCAAGACTGTGACATCGAACATTGCGAAGTTGTTGCCATCCACATAACAACATGCAAAACAGTTTCAGAAATACATATAGATATATTACACGCTACCAACGCAGGGGGTTTTGGAAAACGTGGTCGGAATCCCTTTGGACATTTAAGCAAAACAGGTGATATAAATGTACTCACCAAAGTTTTTGGAAACACTCTGAAATTGAGTTGCAAATCTTTTGGTTTGTTATTATAGGAATTATAAATTTGGGACAAAAGACCTTATTTTGGAGTCTTGCTCAAAACGGAGTAAAAACGCATCATTATAAAATACTCGTATTTTCGATCAGCTGGTATGGACTAAAACTTTTAAAATTAGGTGTTTTTCTAGCAGATTCTGTAATTCAATATTGACGAATTATTCAAAAAGTAATTCTTCATCAACATGTTTATTCACAGAAATTGCTCATTAGAGTATTTGTATTCCACCAAATATATTCCATCAATCGATCAAGTATTATATCGAACTGACATTTTACAAGGAGCCCATGACATGTTTTTCCATTTTTTGTGTAGGTCTATCAATATTCTACACAACTTTTTGCAAAATCACATAACAATTGTTTTACATAGCTGACTGAAATGGAATGCGGGTATATCCAAAGCATAAAGGAGGAAACCGTTGTTTGATTTCTACCTTTTTGTTAGAGTTGAAACTTTCGCTCACCACATATCCACAGTGATCGGTGACCTAACGCTTATATGCACAAATAGAAATCTTTCCCAAACCAAAATGTGTTCAGACTGGTCAACTTCAAATAAGTTGCTATTAAGCTTAGATTGAGACCATTTTTTTAAAGCTTTCCAGCAACAAAGAATACCAACAAAATGATTTTACATTGTACTAAATATTCTGCGTTTCACTGATATTCAATGCCAAACAAACGTTTGCTGATGATTAGGCAGATAGGTTTTGTAAAACTTAAAAGAAGTTTTCATCACATTATTTACAGAGTTTATTTATTCAACCGAATAAGCCAATACTTTTGAAAACATCGTACCCTGGCATTCTGACAAAGAAGGTGACCATTCTGTAACATTGGCTGAGGTTTTTAGGCACGTAGACAGCTTGCTTCCTTGTATTTGAGTGCCTACTGGACAGTTGTAAGTGCAAATCGAGCCTATGCGGTTTTTGTTTGTGCATTTCATTGCTTGAGCAACTACAGATGGCACAGCAGGACACGAAAGAGCATCTGAAATCACAAAAAAAAGATACAGCTTTAATGAATATCAGATTTACGTGTACCACAAAATTCAAAAGCTTATATTTATTTCATACCAAATTACATTTATTAGCAAGAGAGTATCCAGCAAATCGAGAAAAATCAAATTAAGTTTTGCTGAATCATTTTTTGTTATGTACGTTTTCTTTTTGTAGTAATGTTTTTCAGAAGACTCACTGAAAAGGTAAGTCATAAACAAGGTTTTCCTAAATTCCGATTGCTCACTCTGGCCCCTCCTCTACTCCGCTGTTGCATTGTGAGATCAGTTCTAATTGCAATGAAGCAGCGCGACAAACTATGGGTTGAAATTCCATTGGAATTGTTTTTAGTTTTTCACACTACCCCATATCAAGTGTAAGTGGCCCAATATGAACATTATAGTAGGTGAGAGTAAGATTTTTAGGGGCATGTTTCAAATTGCAGTCATGATACAAAAATATGAAAGCTTGGTAGCCTGCATGTATGCTAAGAAACTCTTGGACACTGCATTCTAGGACAAAATTAAACCCAACAACAATGCGTTGACTTATAGGTTTTAGTATTTAACTATGTTTCGCATATGTGCAACATCAAACCTGACCCAAGCACGCTTTAAGTAATACCGCTGTTTATTCCTTGAAGTTCAGAAAAAAAATATTGAAGCACTAAAACAATATTTTTGATTTATGTAACTCGCCTCCTTTTTTCCATTTCACTTCAAATCCTCCTCCCAGAATGCTGATGAAAGAACTGAAGTAGACTCTGACTTTGTTAGAAACTGATGTAAAAATACTCGGAGGTGCCATACCACAAAACCTTCCAAGCTGCAAAACGTTGGTTAAAATATCTTAATGTGACGTTGCAATATTTCATCAAAGCAAAAACCTAAACGTTTTTGCATGAATGCAGTTTGTGTTAAGTCGCAGCTTAGGTTCAAAACTAAATTTTTAAAGTAGGGGTGCGCAAATTGCGGCTCGCGGGATAAATGTAGCCCGCGAGGTGATATTGTGCGGCTTCCGAAAAAATGGGACTTGTGATCCGCGTCCACCGGTGGCAACCCATAAGAAAATACAGGCTTTTTTGTTTAAAAATGCCAATAAGCTGTTAAGAATCCTCATCAAAGACGTGATATCAAACAAAAAGAGGCTTCAATTTGAAATTGTCCACATGAAATTGATCTTTCCAAAAAAGTTTTTCTACTTAAAACTGAGAAGTTTCAGGTTTGATAGTGCAAGGTCTTGGCCCGCTGTAACACTCAGCAGAGTGAAGTTGGCCCGCTGGAAAAAAGTTTGTACACTTTTGTTTTAAAACATGCTACTACTTGAAAAATATATATTTCATAATTGAATGGCTCCTACTTCAATGACCGTGTAAGATGGATGGGTATATTTCTTGTGAGTGCTAATCTTGTCTTGGTGCTAAGCAATGGCGTTGCCAGAGGCATAAGAGGAGGGACAAAAATATGATATTTTGCGTAGCGTTTTCTTTGGAGATCAATACTTAAAATGTAACTATTTTCGGCCCAAGACAAAAGTCAAAATCTTTCTGTGGAAATTAATTTATTTGATTATTTTCATATTTTCAGCCCAAAATATTTTTGTTCCTTGATCGAATTAAAAAATTTTGTGTCATGGCATGGCTACTGTGACTCCCTTAACTACGGCTTCGGTGCCGAGCCAGTAAGATGATAAACGCAATATGCTACCAGCAGTGTAGCATAACAAAAAGTTGATGAGTAAAAGTAAACCGGACAAGTAGAAGCACCTTGCACGTCAATTTCAATTCTGTAATGACAGCCATAAAATTGATGCAAGAGGCCAGCGGTGCACTTTGAGCAAACAGCAGGCAGTGACACTGCAAACTGCAGACAGAATCCACAACAGTTTTTCTCAAATACTTTTACGTAGTTCCATATACAACGCTCTAAATTAGGAATTTTTCGAAAAAAAACAGAAAGTGAATAACTGTTCTCAGTTGTTAATTTGCAGTTTTTATAAAATGCACAAAATCGGTGGCAATGGTGTAGCCAAGAGGGGTGGGTGGGGGTTTCAACTTCCATCCCTTTGAAAAGCGTGTGACGTCACGCCTTGCAAATGCAGTTTTCCGTGCCTTGTGCTTCATGATCTGCAGCAAGTAGATGTAAGATCAGTGATCGATAATGTAATTTACGGATACAAATCATGACTTGAAATCCGAGCGACGCAGTAGTTGATGAGATCTTTTTATTTTCACTCATTAAAACTATGTGAACTGCCACGGGTTGAATTGATACCACGTTATACGATGAATCTCAAAGAGAAGCTTATCACAATTAAACAACAACTTGGGCAGCAACGATATACTCGTCCTCTGATAAAGAAAACATATAGATTAACACATGTTATACCAATGGCATATTATCTATCCCAAGAAGGCCTACGTTTGAATTTTCTGGGAAGTCTTACATTCACTCTGTTTTCAGAGAAACGATTTGATGGATAACAAATTGTGGCACAATTTGGCTCGAATAACTCTACCTTGCAACGCAAATGTAGTTACCAGTCACGAGGTTATAAAATTTTTGTGTGAATGGCTTATCCCAGGGGTGAACAACCTGCGGCCAGCTAAGTAAAAATCGGTGGCCCGCCGAAGAATTCTATGGTTCTATGCGGAAGCGAAATGCATCTATTTGATTTTCGAAAAATCGTTTCCCGAAAAGAAAGATCTCAACGTTAAATTTGCATAAATAACACGAAAAATTTCGTTTGAAAAATATAGATCTACAAAAAAGAAAACAGGTCTTCATCTTTCTTTCAAACCAAAAATGAAACCAACCAATGCTTCCAAGCATGTTTTTGTGCACGTCAAGTTTGGTTTACAAACTTGACTGGATGGCACAATTTTTCAACTCGTGTGATATTAGCAAAATTTTGCACGCTCCTGTTTGATCAGCTAAAGATGTTCCCAAGGTTGAGCGCAACTGTTGACAACAATGTTAAAGAAAAAAGAGTTTACCGCTTCAGCGATATCAATGCTTTTCTAATTCTTCTAACAAAAGCTTATCCAATAGCGCTGTAAACATTTTACATACTCATTAAATTATCAGTCCACATTTATAAATATTCCTATTCTGGAAATCCATCAGTTACAACTTGCAACACCGAAAGATTTTTTCTATTCTTGCTAGACTAATAATTGACTTTTATTAACCTGTCAAAGCCGATTAAATAACTTGGCTTTGCTTAACATCCTATGCATAATTGATTCCAACTGTTGATGATGTTCGGTAAATTTTTTATTAAGACAAGAATAAGTGAAATTTTTGTTATGGCGTGCTCGAGCCTTATCATGCAGCTTTCAAAAAACTTAATACATTTATTAAGAGATAACGTTGCTCATCTATTTCACTGTAGATCCTCTTTGCAAATTTAGGGTATCTCCTCGAAACAGTAGCTTCGGTTTAAAAGTTACACGAGGCTTCTTCTTCGTGTGGAGGGGCACCCATTCACCAATTGGATCATATGCTGGCTGTGGTAGTATTAAGCCAGCATTGAGTCCACTGAGCCGGGCGGATACCCAGTTTAGGTAGGTCATTTAATAATTTCCCCGCAGCAGGCACAAATGGGCGTCTAGATTTCAGTCTTTCCTGGGGGCACATCTGGTGACCCAGCTAGTTGACCGTGTAAATTATGATCTGGGTCCAGGGTGCCACGGTTGGCCAAGAAGAGTGTCACCCTTAAGCCATGAAGCTTAGCTGGCCGAATGTCTGAAAGGATTGGCATGTGGTCCGTTGGAGTAGGACGCAAGCATCCAGTGACAATGTGCAAGGCATCAATCAAAACACTGTCGATAAGACGGTTGGGTGCGCTGCGATACCGAACTGGTTCGCAGTACTCAGCTGTAGCGTAAACTAAGGATAGGGCAGTTGTATGCAGTGTTTTAGCGCCAGCGCCCCTCTCGAGTCCACAAGTCGCCACATGAGGCTTTAAAAGTTGATTACAAATATCCAAGTCACTAATGGCACAGCAAAAAGGTATTAAGTTTCAGTAAGACAATAAAGACGTTTTGACTAATGACACTGTACAAAGAAACCGTGTAATGCATTGCGTTGAACGCATCAAAAAACTGCATCTGGACTGAAAGAAAAAACTTTAAGTTAGTACGAAAGTAACAAAACATTTATTTGTCTATATTTTCTGTTTTCATGGCATTTTTGTGTGAATTACATTCTGGTTGTTATGGTTGGTTGTTTTCGTATTTTAAAACTTCTTTGATAGTAATTGTATGAAAAGTTATTTTATCCGTTGAAACAACTGGGCATCAATATAATATCTGTTATTTTTACCTAAAAGAGAAAAATTCATCAAGAATATTGTAAAAAGTTTAAGTTAGAATTGCTTATTGTTTTAATTTCTAATGAAAAATTCCTTTCAATTAAAAACGATGTTATAAACCAGGGGTATTGATCCGGGGTCTACCTGCACCCAAGAGGTTCGCAATACTTATGGGTGTCCACAGGTAAAATAAAACAAATTGAGGTCCTCAGTAATATTTTGGTGGTCCATTAAGAAAACCAATTCAGAAAAATTATTATTACCGCGATAAAAAAATTTCTACCTTAATTAAAAATTTTTATACCAGTGTGAATAAATAAATTCTCCAATAGATTTAATAGCAGAATGGTTCATTTAGATTTAGTTTCCTTCTGCAAAATAAAGCTTAATTATATACAATTTCTTTGGTTATTGGTGTAAATCTACATTTTTTATTGGTGAAAACAGAATAGAGTTGTCTTTGTCAAACAGCTATGAAAGAGTACACTGTAAAAAAAGGAAGGAACAGGAGTCTATGGGTAAAAAATTATTGAGAACTATTGTCATAAACAAAAAATTTGCATGGAATCACATCAAATTATAGCAAGGCAAACAATTAAAAGAATAACCATAAAATAACCATATTTCAAAAGAAGCATATTCAAAAATAGGGGATTCATCGAATTTTTAAGAAACATTTTATTAAGTGGTGAATACTGGATCAAACGAGCATAATTGTTTTTGTGACCTTTTTTAAAGCAACCTCACAGTTTGAGTGTGTGTGTGTGTGTGTGGGGGGGGGGGGGGGGGTAGCGTGGTTTTGATGGAAAAAGCGGTTTTGTAAACCACCCTACTGCAGATATGTAAGAATTTTCAGGCTCCATCCAGTAGTGGAGCATCCAGTCAATGCATTATTTATTCGTTTTGATTTGCATATACACAGGAATCGAACCGATTTTTGTAATCTTTGTTTTTTGCCTTTGTTCAATAAGTTATCGGCTTGCTGTGGTTTGATCAGCCCGCTTTAAGTGGCTCTTGGCGGCCTTCGTTGAAGCTGTCAGACAATCAAAACTTAAGTTAATTTTGATTGTGTTAATATTTGATGGTTGGACTGTTTCAATTATTGCTAGTGTGAGATGCTGCACGAAGGTTGTTGCTGCGGGAAAATAAAAATACTTCAGTAAAACCGAATGAACTGGCCAACACAATATCTCCTTATTGAAGTCAGCGAATCGCGTTTTTTGTAGTTCATATTGACCCATGGTGAGCAAGCGACACCAAAAAGATTTTATAAATGGATGCTTCTGAAAGGTCTTCACCCTATTTTTAGATAACTTGTCTAAGCTAAGGGGGATTTATTCCCTTTAACCCCATGTTAAACCCTCGATAACTTCTGAACTTTCAACTTACTGGCACTTCATGCTCCTGTGAACCGATGACGGAGTAGAAAGAAACGTAGTCATACGCACAACTGCTTGTTTGACGAGTATCAATCGAAGTGATTTCAAATTCCAAAACCTTGTAAAAGTAAAATAAATATTTCGTTCAGTTAAATGCTGGCCAAGTACTAAGTGGGGCTCCGAAAAATAATAAGTATGTAAATGGGCGTGCTGTTCATAAGTCGATCTTAAAAAAGCCTTCAAACCAAGCCCACTCAATAGAATTCATCTTTTCACCTCAATAAAGAGACCATTTTGAAGACTATTCACAAGGCTGATGATGGTCACATGCAGCAGTACCAACCGGCAGCTTATACGTTGGGCTACATTTATTTCTAGCGTACGTCCCAAAAGCTAAGCATTTTGTGGTAGAAAAACTATAGCAAAAAGTCTTTCGATCTCTCCCGAATTCTTCGTAAACTGAAAAATTTGACTAATACAAATCTTTTCTTTCTTAATTTAATATTTTTCACTCTTCGATCAATTTACAGCTTTACACATCTGACGTTTTACCTCTTGATCTGAATCAGCAGTAATAATTCAGTTGCAATAAACATGAATGGGCTGCGCGATAGGATACCGAGGTGACATCAACGTGCCAGTTGTTCCGTTGATGTTTTGATTGCCGCAATTCGAAGAGCTCATCATTTCTAGCAAAACAGCGGAACTTTTTACGTTCACTTAAATGCAAGGAAAGCTATTTGGTTTAAAAGCAGAATTGCCATATCGTGCTTACTTCTAAGATTTTTGCTTATTTTCAAAAACAACTCCTTACTAAGTATTAATGTGTTTATTTTTAAGAAAAGTTCTTAGTTTGTCTTAAAAACCGTCCCAAAATTTGATATTATGAAGCCAATCTCCAAAAAGAAGTTCTTCTTCTTGATTAAGAAATGACGAAAACATCTCTTTTTTAAAAGTTTGGCGGCATTGCACAGCAGCGTGCTGAAACTTGGTCCAGGCAGATGGTAACCTCGTTTGCAGCGATGAACTTTCTCAATCAAAGTAGAGATTTACTAAGTATAATTTGATTCTATAAAATTTAAATGAAGGAGCGATTTAACCTGAAGTAATTTTCATGGAACATAGAGAGAGAGAGAGAGAGAGAGAGAGAGAGAGAGAGAGAGAGAGAGAGAGAGAGAGAAAGAGAGAGAGACTCTCAAACAAGCCAGCAAGATACACCAAGCCATGACATGATTGAAGATAATCCCTTCATCTAAATCTCCTTAACAGACGATTATGCATCTTGTATCCAATGGAAATGCTTGAATTGCTACCGAAGCAGAGAAAGTTGCGCTGAAGAGACCAATGAAAGAGGGACTACTTTGCAAGCTCAAGCATCTGCTAATGTGGTAAGGCACCTGTGGGCATTCAACTTCTTTTCACCTGCCATTAATTTCTAACACTATGCTCAATTAAAAACATGGAACCAGGGCCGAGCTAATCACCCCTTGTAACCCTCGGTCAGAAGGGACCAAGGCATGTGTGAGGGCCACCTCAAAGAGTGATGTTTGAATAAATTGATCTCGAAAAAGAAAAAAAAACAGATTTGAATTTATTGCAAGCACTTGACCTTCTAGTAAGAAGTTACCTCATCTCCGAGCAAAAAACAGAAAAACGTAAGACTTTAGGCTCTGAAAGTACTGATCTCCAAAAAAAAGAGCTTTGCCTAAAGTTTCCTTGGTGGTGGCTCACTTTTGTTTGCCTTACCGCCGTCTGGCACAACACAATGCACGAGCACGACAAAGTGTTAAACATCAAACTAACATCTTCTGATGTGTGAATGGAAAAACTGTAGAAAAAGCTAGGTTTGTAGAACATAGCGAGTAGGTTACACTATTACAGGATATGATGTACGAGTATTTTCTCTAGTTGCGATAGTCTTTGAATGGATAAAAAACAGCTTGTGTTCAGACTTTAATTAACGCCACAAGATAAGTTCGCAATATGTGATAATGACCAATCATGCACCAAATTTCTGGAAAAGCTTAACACCCAGCACCCCAATATTAAGTTTACTTTAAAACAGGCTAAAAATACAATACCATTTTTGGATGTGGAAATAAAAATTAACTTGGATAAATTTGATACCTGGACATGGAGAAAACCTTCTAACACCGGATTATTGTTAAATTTCAATGCTTTTTGTCCAAAAATTTGGAAAAAAGGTCTTATTTTGTGTTTTCTCAATAGAGCAAAAATTACCTGTTCAAAGGACTATCTCTTCCAAAAAGAAGTTGGTTATTTGAAAAATATTTTTTACAGTAACGGTTATCCAATCCCTATTTTTAACAAAATTTTATGCCAATTTCAAAACGAAAAAACAGACAGCAAAACCGAAAAAGAATTTATCAATCTTTTTATCATCCCCTACCTGGAAAAATCTCAAAAGAATTCGTTCTACAAATTCAATCACTAATAAAGAAACGGTTTGACACTAAAATTACAATCGTCTACAAAACAACAAAAGTGCAGGAATATTTCTCTTTGAAAAGCAAAACTCCTCTGATCTTGAACTCAAATGTCGTTTATAAGTTTACCTGTTCACGTGATGTGAACGTCACGTACATCGGTACGTCCGCAAAACATTTGAGTATAAGAGCAGGGGAGCACTTAAATGTTTCAAGATCAGGCAAAAGTGCCATCAAAGAACATATAAAAAAATGCAGTTCGTGCAAAACTCAGCCGAATAACATGAAGCAATTTGAAATAATTAGAAAATGCCAAACATCCTACGAAGCCAAAATCCATGAAGCCTTGGTGATCGAAAGAAGTAACCCTGTGTTAAACAAACAACTGTATGCAAACGGAGCGTCATTTTTACTAAACGTGTTTTAATCAAAGATATTTATTTAATCATTTAACCAAACAATTTTGCACCGAACTTTACTGTAATTTTAATTCATTTGAAACAATTATTTACAAAACCTTAAATCCGATTAATTCCTAGCAGGCAATTGTTTCTATTATCAGATTCTTTGTTAGCAATGACCAGACAATTACGAAGACCGCAGAATGAAGCTTGACTGTTTTTTATCAGAACTACAGTATTTTCAAGTTATTTTGTGTTTTCGTTCAACGAAAGTTTTAATGCTGTAAATATTTGTGTATTGATCCTGATAAGGGCGATATGTAGCGCCGAAAACGTTTAAATTTGCTAAATATATTGTATTATTATGTTCAACGGTGTATTGCTAGTAGCAATAATAGCAACTTGGATACTAAAAGTCACCTCTCTACCGAAATTGTATTGCCAAAATATAAGCAAGATATTCTAATTTCATGAGTTAATTAGCCCTCAAAAGGTTTTCTATGGATAGCAATTTCGAACACTCCGTTTTCTAGTAAAAATGAAATCTTTGCCAGAAAAATATTTTGACAGCAAAACAAATCAAGCTTACTTGAACAAATTGGGGCAGCGGGAGACCATCGAGCTCTGTCCAGTCCTGTTTTGACACAAGTAGTTTGGTTCTGGCCGACAAGCAAAAACCCTTCATTACAAGAATGACTACAAACCGAACCAAGCAAGTTTGTAGCGGTGCAGTTGATGTCTCCATTCGGTAATACATTATTTTCACAAATTACAACAGGAGCTGCAACACAAATTTCATCGAGAACAGGAAACATTCTTTTCACGATTGATATTTGACCGCAGCAAACAATGAAAGAAGTATTTCGACAATAGTGAGGTAATGCTTCTGAAATTGTTGGCAACCATCAGCTTTTTTGCAGTGCTCAAAATTGTTAATTTAATTTCGTTGGTCCTTTATTCATTCTGCTATCAGTGTTTTACCTCACCTAAATACACGAGGCTTGCCGTTTTAACAGCTTACAGTTTTTCACATTTCTTTTCCAGACAATGAGCTATGGAAAACTGGTTTCTGCTGCCAGCAGGTATACGCGATCTTTAGAGCGATACGCCAATGTTTGCTGTATTATCATCTATTCCAAAAATTTATTTTTTGATGAAGTGACAATTAGCAGCTAACTTTCATGATCATACGGTCTGGTCGTCGCCTTCTCAACGAGTAAACACAAAAAAGCCTTTGTAGGCTATCTGTTATTTTTGGGTATTTGAGTGGTATGCGCTGCGCTTGGTAAAAATAGACCTACTGTTAAGCATCTCCAGAAATCGAAAATATAAAAGGATTGCTTACTACTTACATGATACATTCCATTGGAGACTGAAAAACCCGGACGCATTATCAACAAGTGAGCTGAAGATGATTTTCACTTGAGAGGTTGAAGATGTAAAGTTTTTTGGAGGATCAGATCCGCAAAAGCGACCAATCTGAAACAAAGAGATCATATCATGTACAAAATGAAAAATAGAAGCAAGTCATTTAGGTGCAAAAGCATAGTTTTTTGCTGGGATGTCTGCAGCTGAGGGTCGTCATTCATCACAATCACAAGAATAGGCCTATCTAAAATTTTAATTCTATGAATCAGGCGTAATGTTGAAATCAAAAGTGATCTGGCTAAGTTAAAAGGGTATAAATCCTGTTAATGGATTTAACTTATGCTATTTTTTGTATAATTTAGCTCAGTTATAAGCTTCACAAAGTTAACAAAATTGCCTTTAGTCGTTCTGCGTATGCAGATAATATCTAAGCCTACAGACGAAGGCTTTTTTTGTTGAACTAAAACAAAAAGATCTAACAACCTCACAATGCACATTAGATCTTACCAGATTTTCTTTGCTCTCTTTGGTCGATATTGCGTACAATTCAACATAAGAAAGTGCGCAATTAGGAGAGAAAGGAATGTTGAAAGAATCAAAAGCAATATTTAGCACCTATAAAAACTAAACTAAGGGTAACTAAATTTTTGGTAAGTAATTTGTATCTTACATTTAAACGACAAGAGGCAGGCAGACATGTAGCCAGCCGGATACTTTTTCGAGGGCAAGAGCAAATCGAATGAGAGCAACTATTTTTTTGTTTACTCAGATGATTACATGGTTCGTAACGTCTATAATATTGTTTTACTTGCTTTTTGCTACTGCAGTGTGAAGAGGACTCGTGTCTGTTTGATATTTACCATTGTGAAAACCTTCAATGATAGGCCATACATGCACTTTGCATAAAACATGTTACTACCAACATAAGTGAACAAAGTTTGGAACAACACGCTTACAGGTTTTTTGCTTATCAAAACTTTGTCTCCTTCATTCCAGGAACTAGGAACTAGGAACTACAGTGCTTTTTGCTGTAAAATTAAATCCTTGTGCACATGCGTATACACCATATCAGTGATTCTCTACCTTTTTTTGTTGAGGCATACTTTTAAGAATTTCAAAATTTGGCCGCACGCATAGAAAAAGATAAGTTTAAAAATTATTTACTTACCTATAACACACTGCGTAAAATAGTGTATGATAATAATTTTAAATCATATATCTAAAATTTGGCGGCACACTTTTACAATTTCGCGGCACACAAAAGTGCCGCGGCACAGTGGTTGAGAATCACTGCACTATATAGTCTGTAGGTTGGTGGTTGCCAACCTCTTTAGTATGTTGCCTCCCCCACCCTATTTGAAGTTATTCTTTATCTCCTTTACATTCAATGTGATTGCAACCAAATGAACATAGAGCCTGAATCAAAAAAATTGATTGATCTTTTGAGTAACATTAATAGGAACACTGCTGTTGCAATTTAAGTGAAAATAAAGAAATTTTTCATAAGATGTTCGACAATCCAAATCGCCTATTATATCGCACAAAAGGCTTTAGGTTTTCTCGTTTAGTTGATAACAACTACAGTCAAAAACTGGCTTCGCATAAATTCAACCTTTCCCATAAGCATTTGTTTACCTCTCCTAAAACCTGATTTTTCTTCCTCTAGGGACCTGATTTTACCTTCCTGGTTGGAAACCAAAGCTATAGATTATCACTTTTGAGTTTCAACCACCTTATTAGCACTCTAGTTCTATGCGATGCGATCTTCCGCGGTTACTCCAAAAAACTGCATTTCCTTTATATCCTTTGTTAAGCTAAGATCGTTTGGCGCGCTCACAGACGCCCCTCAAGTGTCTGAGCGACTGTAAGCAAAGTTTATTGTGATGTCACAGTCATTTCAAGCTAATAAAGACTAGTTTTCTCGCGTGCCCAAACTTCCAGTTGTATACCTTTCCAGTGGTAAATTTAGGATAAGGCAGCTTCGTCAGGCCTCATCTAAAAAATAAGAGGCACCACTTTTCCAGACATGTCCTACAATACGGTGTAAATTTGTTGATTTTAAAATGAAATTTGGTTACCGATAAGTTGGCCTCCAAAAGAAAAGCCAATTCACCCACAATTGAGATAACAAAAGCCCGACTTCAGGCATCGGTAATGGTGATCTCCAAAAATAAAAAATCTTCAAACCTCTTTATCCACTGGAAAAACTCCCTCCGACTAGGACTTCTTCGAGGAATCTTTACTTAGAATTTTGGCAATGAATTCTTGCCCCAGGTCCCTATAATCGTCAATTCACTGCTGTTCCTGCCTAATCTGAATGAACATTTTTTTATGCGTTCGAGCTAATACTCGGTTTGCTTGTCTTTCATCAGACTTTAGGAAACGAAGCCCAGATCTACCAACTGCGAAGCGGACGCTCTAACCACTACGCCAACGCGCCGGTAATGCAAATAAAAAGTATGGCAAATGCAATTGAAATGTCGTGGCCATATTTCATTTTTTCCCTCCCAAGTAGAAAGTAGTATCAAATGCACTAGTAAGTGAGGTTTGTTTAAAGGAACAAAAGAAAATGTTTGGGAAACTACCCCCCAAAGCTTCCCTGTGGCAACGTTCCTGGTGGCATGTGAGAAGGTAGAGCAGTCACTATGCTATTCCAGTGCTTACCCTACAAAACCATCGTCCAAGAATATTTCATTTTTTGTATTGCCAAAAAAAGGGAACAGGCGAGAGTAGTGTACAGTCAGCCAAACAGAGCATGTACCGTAAAAGTTTTGCTGTTTACTATATGCTTGGCAAGTGTTAGTAGAAGTCTACCTTTCCTTTGGCAAAGTTATGATTCCTATTTCTGACAGAATATGTGGTAACAGTCACTTTCTTACATTATTCGGAGATGACGACGTCATCGTCCATGTACATTGTATCAGAATGGTAAACGGAGATGGATTCGTTGGAGAAGCGAGATTCCCAAATGATCCTCGCAAAGTGTCGGATCCACATTCGCCAGAGTACTGCGCAACTATAGAAAGTTGAGCACGTGGTTAATGTTTAATTTATTTAACGTGCTGATGTTTCAAGTCTCAAAGTAAATCGTAAGTAACAAAACGATGGGAACAACATAGAATTGAAAAAATTGATGAGCATGCGGAAAAAGAAAGAGAAAACTCTGTAGAAAAAGACATTATTTTATCAACTAAATTGCACCTTTAAGTGTTTCTGATGCCAGAAGATTTAGAGTGAAAAAATATCTTTTTTTTTGCACAGCAACTTCTAAGTACAAAGTGTCAAGTTTTTCTTCGAGCTTAACTAAAATGATGCACAAACACAAAGTGCTGACATACGGGTACCAAAGATCCTTTCGTGCAGTAACAGATACAAAAATGTCGTGCACTCTAGGGTGAAGAGTAAGTCGGTAAAAACCTTAAAGAATATTAGTTCATTTTTCAAACAAAAGACTGATAGTATCTTTTGTAGTTTTCAGGCAATAAAATTTTGGAATGTGTTTAAGGCTTTAAGGACGTCCTGCATATGGCACAAAACACATTCATTGTAATTCAACATTAAAATGCTTTTTACAAGCGATATTATACTGTATTGCACAGATTTTTTTGCAGTGATGTTTAAACAAAAAGTTGGAATTAAAATAGAGAATTACATCAACTTTGATGCTTATTTAAAAAAAAGTGGCACCCGATTCTAAAGACCTTCTCTTGGCACTGACGTAGAATGATTGACTGGCATTGGTATGCCGTTAGGGCAAATTATGTTTTTTTTTTGTCATCATTAACTTGTAGTAAATATGCAGAAGTAACAGATAGTAGTAAATTTGTAGTAAATATTCGACTTTTTGAATGTCGGCTTATAATCATTTTATCGTGGTTGGATGGAGCGAAATCGGATAGCACAGAATCTGGAAAAGAGTTCACTTCCGGCAATTTCGCTCCCTTTTCTCAGTGAACAAGGTTTTCAAAGTTAATTTTTTGTTTGGGAAATCTTGAAGCTAAGGGCCATCATTCGCCACTTAACGTTTATGAAAATATGGCTCTTTAAATCTTGCATAATATTTTGAGTTACATTGGATCTAGTGCAAGGGTCCTTAGTTTTTTTTTAACGCATAAGACTAAGAAAGCCGTTTGCAGCCTAGTCTAAGAAAATTTTACCTTAACAGAAATGGACAGAACTACTGTACAAACATTTCCATTCGACGTTTACAGACCACTTAAACCTTGTCTACGAACCACTGATCTAGTGGTTTCAATGTAGACAATGCGATGTGTTTTACGAAATAAGACATTTTCATAATCGCTTTAACCGTTGGCTACATGGTGGATGCTTACCCTCGACAAAATTTCTGCACTACACTGCTATTTGCCGAAAAGGTTCACTTAACAGTTTTGACAACCTTATACAGCATCAATGGAATAAAACAAGTAAAACAACATGTTAGTTTTTTTTTTCTGGAATATAACCCGATTTTTTTGCAGAACCATGTCAAAACTTTTGAAAATATTATATGAATGTACATCAATTTAAACGTTTAAACATCGATCTTAATGCTCAACCGGTATTCACGTGATTTCGCGCAACTACTCAGTAAAATGACCGCTTTTAGTGCGGTTGCATAAGTAATCAATCATGACCTCATTGCTTTGCAATGACTTGAGGGCGTTTCACCGTAGGCGATAACCTTGTCTTATCCTAACCTACACAGGGACCGCTTGAAAAACGCTTGCTTATAAATTATCGGTTAGACAATGGCCATTTTGGTGAAATGAGTGATGAGTTGAAATTTTATTTCGACTTGTGTAAAAGCAACTATGAACAATGTAGTAAGTTTAGTGTACATCTTCCAAAGCAAACGTAGGCTTTCGCATTGTGGCGTAGAAGTAGAGCATAAACAAAAGTTCTTCAAAAAAGCCGAAGATTGCATTTGCTCCTAGTATAAAAAAATGATCAAATCATAACTGTATTAATGATATGTGCGTATAAATACAATAATCCTGTGTAATAAAGGATTTGGGATGATGCATGAAATGTGCCGGTGAGCTCCTTAACGTACTTCTTGAATTGCTTGACCGAACCCATATTGCAAGGAAGATTGTGTTAGGTGAAAACTACAAACTTGTCTCGTCAAAATAATCAGCGGTCAGAACTGCAAAACTAATAAAACCTCGACAACTTCAAAACTATAGACTAAACACAAACTCTCATATACTTTATGTTCAATTTAGCACCATTAGCAACTCTCTTCTCAAAACATTAATTAACTCACCCAGATAAAACCATTTTTGTGTGCAACTGAGTAAGATAAGAGATTTGAGCTCTATTTAAGATTTATGTAAAGTAATATTTACAAATATGAATGCAATGCTTTTTTAGAAAATCTGCTTTATGATATTGGTCAAAAATGACTCGTGTTCAAAGAGTCGCTGTTTTGTAGAAGAAATCAAAGCGCCTCTGTAAAATAATAAAAATAACCATTTAAAATAGTTTGCAGTAAACTTTGAACTATTTTTACATCATACCAAGTACCTGCGTTTTGCTCTCAATGTAGGCTACATCAAATAATGAAAAACCACCTTGCGCAAAGCAAGGTTGCAGAATGTTTTCTTGGTAAAAATGTTGTCAAAGGCCGTTTGCCATGTAAAATGATTGAAATTATTCATGCATTACATTAACAAAATTGCTCTTATGACAATTGCATTTTTTTAGCATAGTAAACATAAGGCTACCTCTGCTAACTTTTTTAGCTGTACATAGCAATTCAGTCGATTTGTTTCGAAATGTTGAGTTGTATCAGTTTTACACTGTATGAAAGCGAAGTCTGAACTGCTTAGTATGTTGGTAGTTGTTCAAGCACTGGGGCTTAAAAATTTATTAAAAAAGCTCCAAAGTAACGCCACGACACAATGCCAACTCCATTAACGAAGTCGAAAGTAAATTTAGGGGAGGCCAACAATATATTTTTGAAGCTTTTGGTTCTTCAATTTTTGTTTAATTCTTTTTTTTGGAAACTGACGTATTATTGCTGTTTTACTTGAAAATACCTTTTTTCGTGGTCGCATTAAAAGATTTAGGGTTATTGCCCATTTTCTCCCGAGCAACATCTATGTGCTCCCTAATGGTGCCACTGCATTCCACCCCCATTTACACTTTGCAATGTGCTGTTTCTTGTTTAGGGTTTAGTTGAGTGGTCAACAAGTACTTGACTGTCAACCAAAAATTGCTCTTTTTTAAGTGAACTAACATACCTATCGACAAAAAACGTATCTACTAATCGATAATTGTTGTAACAGTCAATCAAGCTAGCACTGATGAAAAGTTTTTATAAAAATTTATTCTATGATTGTAGCAGGTTTGATTAAATAGATAATTGACAATTTGAATAAAATGAGAAAAACGTAATTGACGGGACATTGATGGAGTGTAGGCTATGGATAAACGGTGTGGCTGTAGAAGACATGTATTAGAAAAAATATGCAAAATGATTTTCCATGTTTCCCTCACTGTTTCATGTCAGGCCGTTTGCAGGCCTGGCTAAATGACGTAATTATCACTGCAACTAGAGTGAGTTATCCGTAATTTTAAATTTCGATTGGTCAAGATCTTTTCTTTTAAGGCGGGAGCGCTTTAATATGCGATGGAACAGTCAGAGCGGCAATACATGTACAAGGCTATGGATTCATTTTAATTAGGATCTAATATTGCAGTCCTAATACCATAATTTCCTCTTTTTAAGTTGTAATCTTTTTTACTTCATACGTTATGTCAACCCTCTCTCTTCTTTCTGCTATGCGTATAAGCAATAGACTCCAAATACCGAATAATTGTATGATCCTTGAGACTTACTCGAATTTCTTTTCCCAATTATTAGGTGCAACCCGCAGATTAGCTGCCACTTCCCTAAATCAACAAAATGTTTTTTAAGCTTCCACTCCATTTTGACCGAATTTTTTAAGAATCTACCCTTTAGTGGGGAAACTGTGGTTATGTTACATGAAATTTTGTACTGTAGCTAAGTTTGATGACTAGATTGAGCTTTGCAATAGCAAAGCTGGATTTTTCAACCGGAATCAAACTCTAAACTTAGCTGTGCGATTACGCAGATAAACTTCTACGGCAATGTAAGAGAATTGATATTGTTTTATCTGATTCGCATTGCAGTAGGTTATTTAAACAGCCAGAATAAGCACAAATAAGGTTAGTAAGCCTATATGTTTTTTCACCGATTGGACGACCAACATAATTTTGTTACTGATGACGTTGCATATTTATGACATCATCGATGATGACAAAATTTTGTGGGCCTTGGATATCAAGTCACTAAATTCGCCCTAAATACTTGATAGCATTTCATGTACTTTAAAATGCTTAAAAAGTTTTCATTTTAATTTGTTTACAGAATCGGTAGTTTAAAAATTTTTGATTCCTACATGGGCCAATGGCAAAATTTGTTGGCGCAAAATTTTTCAACAACTAGATATGAAAAGCTCTTTTTCTATTTGGCATTCATACAATTTTTTGAGCAACATGTTGAAATTTTATTAAAAAATTTTCATTTTTTTAGTTTGGCTATTAGTGGGTCAAAGCTTAGAGATTTTGCGTATGCTAAAGATGGAATGTCATACAATTAAGATTATTCTTAGAAACATGTTTATTAAATTTCGATGGAAGAGCAGTGACATTGGGCCATGCAGTGAATACCAGGGCTAATATTGTTACTGTTGTCTGGCAAAACCAGTCGAGTTGTTTAAGCAGCCTACAAAGAAATATGAAAAATGAACAATCATATTTTGTTGTCGTTAACGGCATTTTCCCCCGCGCATTCTTTGCCAGAGTGATCTGAAGTGCTTTGTTTGTTCTTTCTATTGAATACCCTCATCGCAGTTGGGGGGTTTTAACAAAGTGAAAACACAAAGAAACTATTTTTGATAATTGCAATGTGCAATCGAAATTTACGCTTAAAATTATATTGGTTACAATGAGTTTTGTAAAATTGAATAATGCTATTTGAAAAATCCAATTTTCAAATGAGAAATGGTTTTAGAGGAAGCGGAACAAAATATGAGCCCAGGTGTCTGTTAGTGGAACAAGATTTACAACAACAAAACAAACTCTTTATATTACTTTTATTTTGCTTGAGCAACATCCTATACTATGCTGACGTAATGTTTGGATAACAAAAACTAATGAAAATCACGAAGGTTTTTTCACACATGCTTGCTCAAATAACATGAGTATTGAATAGATACTGTAAATGTATCTTAGGTAGCCTACAATAAAGTACTAGTTGCATGACAAACTCGGCAGAGAGGAAATATTTTTAGCATAAGAACAGCAAAACATAAAGTACTAGTTGCATGACAAACTCGGCAGAGAGTAAATATTTTTAGCATAAAAATAGCAAAACATAAAGAGCATAATTAGTTTGCCTTTATTATTAGTTGAAATGGAATTGTGGAGCTGTAATATACTACGCGTAAAACCAGATGGAACCAGAAACTTAAATAGTCAAAAAAATTTTGCTTGAGTTTCGGTTTCGAATTGATTTTGTATATAAACGTAGGCTACAAACTCACGCTCATTACCATAATACAATCCAGTTACAAAATCAGAGTGAAAAAAGACGTTTGATGACATGGTAAGTGTACATCGTTATTAGTGTAAAATCCAAATTGTGTTTAAGGTATCAAATAGGTCTCATACTATAGTTATAAATGCTACGATATATAATAAAAACTTTGATGATATAAGATGGATCACTTTTTAGTTATAGCGAGCGAAATACAGTAGTTATATTAGAAACGATATAGGTGCATGTCGGTGTAATGAGCTCTGGTAAGATGTTTTCAAATTTGATATTGATTTGTGATTAATTTTTTAGATTAAAGATTAATACTATTTCCAGCAACATTACATGTAATCATTACTGTTATTGTTTAAAAAAACAAACAAGGTCAACAATTTTAAAAATCTTTAAACAACGCTGTTTAAGGCATCGCCAAATCTTATCTTTATTTTTTTTTCAATAAATCAATGAAGATCTGTTTGCTGGCAATTTTCGACAATGTCGAAACAAATTTACAAAAATTGCATTTTTCCAACTTCTTTATTTTCGCTTTTAATTTTTATTTAAATTAAATTTTAAAGTATAAAAGCAATGCTCAACAATTGTACTTATCGCGAATAAGAATGACATTCTAATCAATAACATATACCAAGTTGTAAAAAAACTTTTGGGGTACAATTATTTCAGAAAATTTTGACACTTTAAAAGAAAAATTTTGACCTTCAACATAAACATTTTGATCCAAATTTTTTTGTTTTTAAAAAGAAATTGACATTTTTAAAAAGAATTTCTACACAAATAAAAACATTGCATGAAATGTTTTTCCTTCCAACATAGAAGCCAAACTGATTTTATGCAAATAGGTTCAGTTATGCATAGCCTAGTACCGTTATTTGATGACAACAGATTAAGAAAAGTTTATTAAATCCATAGTTTGCTGAAATATCAGAAAAAAACAATACTCCTAAGTACAATCTCGATGACGGCTCGAAAAGTTTATTCTTTTTTACAGCACGAAAGAATAACACGACGAATAAAAATACAAAGAGTTTAGTTTTTCACTACGTCAAACAATACAAAAAAAGGCCGTAACATCTTGCATGAACAAACAAGTATAGCCAGATAATTTGGAGGATAGCCAAATAATTGAAGTTTGCTGAGGTACCTTTTTTATATGATTCATTACATGAGGGAGAAGGGGGTTAATAAAAACGTCATAGCACATTACGTAGGGCAAGGTGGAGCAAACATCTGATAAAAAAGCACCATACAATCTATAAACAGCCCATTAAACTGTAATTAGGAACAACGGGGTCAGGTTGAGAATATTTGCTTGGGGCATGACTTTTTTTAACCCCTTCGTAATTATGACTAGAATTCTATTCGGAGGTTATTACTTTTTCGGGGAGCTTGTTTATTAGTAGTTCAAGCAAAATAATACGGTTTTTCGGATAGGCTTGATCTACTTATCTTTGAATTTTCAGCTCATATTTAAGAGTGGTGTTTAGCATTTTATAGGCAGGGGAGAGGCTGTGATAATTTTAGTAGATCAGTTTTGTACTGTAATTCATACTGCTAACCGATTCCAAGACCATTGCTGCCATTTTTTCATCAAAAATCTTTGACCAAATGATAACCTATTCATGAAAATGCGAAAAACCTTTTTAATTGCTTCTCTGCGATTCCAGGCAGAGGCATTACTTTTTCTGTGTTTTGTTCTACTTGCATCTCAACGCCATTAAGTTTTTTGCTTATCGATCAATGCGGTTGATTAGGGCAACACCAACGATGCTATTCAGGTGATGAAATTGAGTTTAGAACATTGAGCAAGCGTAACAAATATCGTACAAGAAAGACATTGGCTAATTCAGGCTATAATCTTGTTTTTAAAGCAAAGTGGCGCAAACTGCGGCCAGCGAACTGAAATTTTGTAGCAAGCGCAATGCTCTAGTTTTCAAATAATGTAAGGCTCAAGCCACAGTTTTCGTAATAAATGGTTTTAAGCTGATTTTAATTCTTCTATGAAAACGACTTTAAAAACTATTTCATTGATTTATTTGATTTACGATGAAGCTAGTTCGATTTTCGTAGAAGATAACTGATGAAAAGACGCAGGTTTGGCCTACAGACTTAGAAAAGTAAATATTGCTATTTTAGAGTGAAAGAAAAAAATTATTTGATGACGCTAGGGGTGCTTTGTTTTGTTTCAAATTTATCAATAAACTAAACAACGGAGTTGCTTAGTTTATTTGCATAAATTGATGATAAATTGGAATCATAGCATTTCACAAGTGCGAAAATTTAGCTGTCTACAAAACGAAACGACGTGAATTGAATTTTTATAATTTGGGTTAAACTTTTATTTGAAGCATCAATATTTGCTAAAAAAATTTGACTTTGCATTTATTTTTTCTGATTACAAACCCTTAGACTCTGGCCGAAGGTCAGCAGAAAATCTATTTATGGTACTAATAAACCGAAGATAAATCTTTTGCTGTTATTGTCGTACTTTCGTCAAACCAAATCACATCTCAAAAATTAACTTAAATTTCGCATTCCAACTAAATCGAAATACAGTCAAGTTCAATCAATTAGTTTTTCGGTCACGTGTTCGAAGAGATTAGAACAACGATTGAGGTAGCAAAGGTGGAGCGTTCGAACCTCACGGTGGCTGCATTGTTTCCGGGTGATTGTACACCTGGTGGTTGAAGTGCAATGTTGCGGAATCCATGGAGTAGGCCTGAGCTACAAATGCGATAGCAAGTGACAAATGGAATTACCGTCGAATAATATTCTTATTTCAAAAGCCTGGTTTAAATGAGGCGTAAATTGCTGGTGTAGCGTAAACATTTTTTGTTTCACCATCCAGTTTAATGCGCGGACCGTTTTCGCCCCTTTAATAGACGAGCAAAAGATTGTGCGCTACGCCCACAAATTACGCTTCATTAGAACCATCCTTCAGCTTTCGTTTTTTTGAATATTAATCAATTTTTCAAAAAATTGTTGACATTCTTCATCTCATTCTGATTTGAAAGATATCTACTTAAATTAATATGACAGTGATTAGAATTGTTTGAACATAAAATTCATTCTACCTCAATGCATTCTTCAGCGACAAAAAACTTTTTGCAATTATACACGAAACAGCAATGTTGCCAGGACTTTTGCACAGTTTGCTCCTACCACAATTAGCGCAACCCAACAGAAAATTTGCAATCAAGTACTTTGCACAAGATCACATCAACTCAGAAATGAAGCGTGCGCGGGCAATTGTCGAAACAACGGCGCCATATCTTCGGAGATCAGTTGAAATAACTTGTAATTGCAATTGCCTGCATTAACTGCTTTCTGTTTTGTACAGAAATACCTTTTGGTGTCCTTGTTACTTGTTTTCTTGTCTGGAGCATCACAAAGTTTCAGACCGAACGAGATGAGCAGGAGATCAGGCTGTGTTCTTCAACCTGCTCGATCTTTAAATCTACGCGAAACAACTCAAAGTTTCGTGCAATTGTATACTGAGTCAGAAAAGTAAGTAATGTTATTGTCGGGTCTATTGCATGATAACAGTTGGTCGGCCTAGCTTGTTTCATTTCACCAATTTCAAGACTAGGCTGATTCATTGCGACTGATTTTGGATACACTTATTCTGCTTACTCATCAATCATTTGACGTTTTCTCGCTAAAAATTTCATTATCTTTGAACACTAGCGATTTGGTGTTTGCGAGGATTTAACTTTTTTATTGGAATAAATATTTTTTGCTTCCTGATCAACATAGACCACCAAAAAAATCGATGCCTACAACCAAGATTTATCTTTAAACTGATGACAATGCTTAATAATTAGTCAAAAATTTTTGCAAAGCATGATAATTAATGCAAGTTTTTTCAATTAAGTTTTTTAATAGTAAACTTGAGCGACGTAGTTTCTTGAAAGAGTTCCGGATACAAAGAGTAAGGTTTATATTCTTGCTGTGACAGGTCAATAAATAGTCAATTTTTTTCTTTAGGTCAATTCTTTTTAGGGTAAAAAAGACAATTTTTTTATAATTTTTAAAATGTTTCTTGCGTATAGGCCAGAAAAACTGATAACTGTGATAAAACTTACTTAACTTTTTTGTTTTCACTCGCAATGCTTGCTAATGTTTTGTACGGTAGCATGCACAAATTGTTACTTCATGTCACAATTACACGATTGTGGCCCACTAATCTAAGTCAGACGAAATTATGTGCAACTGTGTCGCAATTTAATAGCTGCCACCATAGTTGCCAATCAAGGGAATTTATTCCATGATCTAGGGAATTTTGAAGGCCACTTGTGACTTTTTGTGAAAATTTCTTCGGATAAATCTTGGGATTTTTGAAATCGATTTTGGAAATTTTGGAAAAATCTTGGAATTTTTTGACGAAAAAGTGAAGATCTTTTTCATATTTTTTCTTAGAGATCACCCAGCAAAATTTTGGAAAAACTTGCAGCATTAACTACTTCATTCAAAAAAGAATGTAGAATAAAGACATTTCTAAAATGATGAACATGGAAAGACCAGATATTTCACCTGCTGTTTACAGAGTACTTCAACATTCTCAGCTCACAATTTCTTCTGCAGAAAAAAGTTTTTGCACGCTGCGAAAACTGTTGGCCAAGTACAGAAAGTTTAAGGTCAAAAACGTAAAACAGTAGATGGTTTTACGTTCCGTTTTAATTCTTGCATCTGGTGATTGCTTATTTGGTTCCTTATATAAGGCGTGTGTTGCAAGTTTTATTGAGGATTTGCGTGTTTTCGCTAATTAGATGCTTGTTGTAATACAAAAACCCAAAAAAGATTAATTTATTCAGTGAAAGTTTTTCTAGAATAATAAAGTCAATGTTTTTAATTTTTAAGTCAATACAAACTTGCCTTAGTAAGCACTTCTAACAAAAGTTTGATCGTAAGTTTCAGATGCACTGCAAATTGGACACATAGCTGCTCATTTTCTGGAGTTTGGTATCGAAAGGGAATCGTGAACTGTCCCTCGCTACGAGAATCTGCAGTAATAGCCGATTGCTGGAGTGCCATCTGCAAGAACAGCGGCGGAACTGGCACAAACTTACGACCGATGGCTATTTTCTACACAAAGCAGTTTCACAGCGATCAGACTTTACGGTCGCTAAACATCAAAATTCCTCTCAGCTGCCAATGTGCGCCGGTTCAACACCTAGGTCGTGTTTTGACGAGCTGGCGACGTTGAAGACTTAATTCCACCCGGTTTTTGAAACCAAAACATTATCTCGTTTTGAGAAAAGTAGACTTATATACAGTAAAAGGAGGAGCAAAATGGCAATATTTAAGTCTTTAACTCCTAAACGATTGTTATTTACTCCCTTTCGCATGACGTAAAATCAATGTAATGTAATTTTTTTGATAACCCACGATGTTTCTTTAATTGTGTTAAAAATTTCAATTTTTTCAGTGCATAATTTATTTTTAGCTTAAAGCAAGACCTTGAATTTGCTTTCTGCCATCATGCGGCAGGCCGTTAAATGTACAGAAGTGTTTTCTGAGGTTGCGATTTATATCTTCTTTGTTTGCTTCTTCTGTTTATTCTTTAAAGTGTCTTCTTGTCCAACAGAGCTAAACAAAATTAAATTTTACAAGTTGATTTCAGACTTTTTTAGTTCTTCCTCATGCACACATAAGAAGACCGACAGCTGAATTATCAAGTTGTTCAAAGCTGTTGCGATTGTTTAAAGAAATTATTCTTTTCGATTTTGTAGTATGCCATACTTGCGTAAACTACCTCCTTAATTAGAGAAGAACTACAAAATAAAACAAAAGAATTTATCTTAAAACGCCTTTTAAGATGAAAAACAAAACAGGCAGCATGCATTACCGGTAAACGATGCAGCAGACGGCGATAGAAAGGAGCAGAACGATTCCAAACGAGACAGCGATTATTCCACCGATCACGGCTATTGATGAGGCTGATACTGAAACACACAGAGAGACTTTGTATGCTGGAATTAGTTTCGGTAAAGGAAGAAAATTTCAAACCGTCATAAAGGCTCATATGGCTCAGCATATAAGGTGAGCATAGAGGTTTAATTTCCCGCGATTTTGAAAAATATAATTGGCAACGCTTTTAGCAAAAAGACTGGAGCGCTAGCGTTTGCACGGTTAAGTCTACTTTGATATGCTTCACATGTGATTCATTGTGATTTGTAGAACGTAAAAGATTTGGTTTCAACTCCTTTATTTTGTATATACATTGTTCTCTTTGTTTTGATTTTGCATGTGCTGTTTAATGCTTATTGCGACAACTTTTACTGTTTACTATGTTTTATTTGAAATAAATTTGATGATTTTTGGAAATAATCGAATATCTTCGGAGGTAGCAGGAGGGAGAGGGCATCTCAATTTGTGTTTACTTATCTACTTTTATTTTTCTTTGAATTGATAGATTACGTTCAACCCTCTTTTAAAATCGCGATGCATCATTGCTCAGCATGTGGGATTTATTAAAATCTGTGCTTACAAGAATTGTTCTTTGAGACGTGGTATAAATGACGTATTTACCCCGTAAAAGCCTAGTGAACTTCTTGTGTAGTGGCCATTGTGTTCTTAGGAAAATATCAACATATGATAGAGAGATAAAAACAAGAAAAAAATCGAAGGACTATGTCAGTGATTTTTAACCTTTTTTAGTTGGCGGATCCTACTTGCTTCCTTGATATAATGACTGGTCCCGTTAGCCTGAGAAATCAACTTTGGTCGTTGTAAATCGACCTAAGTCTGTTGTAAGAAGCTATGATCATTCCCCGCATATTGCGAGTAAAATGGTGCTAGAGTTCAAAGGTTCCACTCTTACCACAGCATTGGAAATAGAAACAGCGTGATACAAAACACACTAAACTTTAGTCATGTCATACCGGTTACGTAAAACCTAACTTAAATTAATCTTTATTTTATTCTCATTGCGAAGACAGAGTTCTGTTGTTAGAATAGGTTATTTTAAATAATAAATCGACATGCATTTGTTCCTTTTACCGACTATCAACAGTTCAGGGTCAGCAACTCATACTTCAATTGTGACAACTTGCAAGAAGACAAATCAGTATGTGAATTCGTAACTGAAAAGAACGAATCTAGTCTTTAACATAAAAACCAAAAAATTTTTCGCGGACCCCTTGAAACTTCCTTATGGATTCCTAGAGGTCCGCGGATCTTTGTTTGGGACCCATTAAACTAAACAATTAAGAGGAAAAGCCCAATTTATTTTTCTTAACTTTTTGCAGTTTACCGTCATCTCAGAGTTAAAAAAAATTGTCTATTTCAGTTTAAAGTCGTCTCATCGATAACGTTCTGATTTTCTTGTGATAGATGGCCCAAACACGCTTCAAACCGAGTTTATTGCGCAATAATTTGTCCATGTTTATCTTCTTGCACAAAGACCTGCAAAAGTTACGGTTGGATGGTTTGTATCAATAAGTAAATAATAACGTGGACCAATAATTAACCCGTAGTTTTATAACCAAGAAATAAAAAAAAATTGCATCCGGTGAAATGGGTAAAATAAAAAATTCAAACCGCAAAAGTCTAAGGAAACTGAACTGTGCCATGAGTCTGCAACTAAAGAAAACACAGAAAGTGTTTTTTGGCAATTTTTGTCTCTGTAAATGTGCTTGCAGATTTTTTAATTGTTCTTCTTCCTTCTGCATAATTGCTGTTTTTCTATGGATTTTTTAATGGCTGTGTTGTTCTGTATACCCGATTTTTTGTTCAAATATTCAGAAACTAGCCGAAGTTTATTGGATTTAAGTGGCTTGAATCGATGCTTTAGCTAGAAAGTAATGGTCCCTAAATCCTCATCAACCGGGAGCTCCCAATTGTGAGACAGAGTTTGGTTGGATTTCGCGTAGTTTTTGTCTTGAACACGGTAACTAGTCGCTTGCTTTTCTTTGATCCTGATGTAGATAATTACATAATCTGATCACAGGCATAAATCCGTAGTTATTTGAGTGGGAAAGAGGGAAGAACGCTAAAACTCTGAGTTTGAATCCAAATATCTATAATGCCGTTTTAGGTTAAGTTGCCGCGCACCAGCGATTTTAAAGCCACTGATTCTCGTAATTTGCTTTCTATTTGTCTCTGCTTTCATGATAATAACCTTTCTTTGAGGTCGACTGATGGTAGGGCCATTTTCATCTTTTTTCTTAGTTAATGATGATCTTTTTTTGATCATCATCACTCCAAGTAAATATTCTGCTGAATTTTTCGACCAACTTGAAAACTTCAACAGCCATTGTTTTCTTCTTGCTACATCATATTTTAAATCACAAAATTGGCGTTTCAGATATTGCTGTCTTTTATGTGTTAAAATCTAGAATTACGTAAATTAATCCAATAGACGTTCAAATTTGCCATATTAGGTCTGCAAACTATTTCAATTATTTGGCTTGCATGAAAACTAACTTTACTGCTGAAGATTAGAATTTAATTGTTTGAAAATCTTTAGCGCTAAAAAACTGATTACCACCTCTTTATTATAAAACGGTCTCTTATTAGTTGTTTTAATCTAAACTCTTCGTGCTGCAGACAATCTTTGAATTATGAAATTACCGCTTTATTGTCAATTGCTCACATTTTCTTTACAATGCTTGTTATCTTTGTACCGTGGAATTCTACTTTTTTTTTATGAAGCAACGGCCACGTGATTTGATGTTATTCATCGCAAATATCAGTGCCTAAAATTATTCATTCATTCGTCGAAATTAGCAGTTGTGAAGTGAAGGTAGTTTGTGGGTTGCGGCCATACGTTCAACTTGGGTAAATTACAGTTTTGCGTACTTCTCTGCTCTCGCCGCAAATACAGTAGATCTTGCTTTTTCTGGATGGCGCTGTGATGAAATATATTGTCAATGATTGAGACTGATTTGACAGCCGAAACCTAAACGTTTTGTCTATACTGTAGTTGTATTGATTTTCAATTATTTTTTTCATATGATTTATTCGATAGTTTCTGCTGCATATGGTGAGAAGAGGAGATTGGAAAGGTTTGGCATAGCTTCTTTACCAGAACTGAGGCATGACAGTTGTGTTGGTCACGAGACCATTTTTTGTGAGAACTGTGAGAAAGTTGAGGATTTTATAAAGCTTTGGTAAAGGTTGGACGCATTCAAAATTTACATGTTACGACTGTTACTCACGTTTTACGCTATTTTAGGCTATATAAGCTCCCGAGTTAGACTGGGTTACTTCCATGGATAAATGGCCGATCCCACCATTTGTCTACCACATAAACCTCCCTGACTCTACAATAGTCTATCAACTATTTTACCCAAAATCACTTCTTTTAAGTTACTTTACTAACGCAGAACATCATTTTTAACTCGAAAATTATGTGGAATAAACGATAAACTACAGATATAAAACGCCCGCGTCTTTTTCTAAAAACTTTTCAAAATAACATTGAGGAATAGCTGCATTAGCATTACCCCCTCAACACTATCTGCAATTTTTTCAATAATTTGCGGTCTGTAACAAAATTAGAAGCTACCGACACAACTAAAATAAATCATTTAATTAAGCAAATAAATTGTTGTATCGTCGATACCCAAAACCTAATTAAAAAACTGAAACAAGTACAAGATAATGAACAAAGCCATTTTTATAAATGGCAAAGCGGAACACTTCCTGAGGCAATTATTATCCAAGGGATCAATTTAAAAGTGCTTGATTTTCGGGTCCTATAACCCCTGCAAAACTGTTTCATTAATCTGAGTTTGAGAGATACTAATTAATCAAAAAAGAGCCTGAATTCACCTATAATAACATTAATTGTTGGAATGTTTCAAACACATAGACAGATATATAAATTGTACTGGCTGCACTTACCTTGGCATTTTGGTAGAGGAGGGTCCCAGATGTACTGACCCTGGTCATTTTGCACACATGTGGATATAGAGTAGCCGACCAAATGGTATCCAAAGCCACAACTAAAGGTACAAGTCTCTTTTTTGCCACTTCCAGAAGGACACTTACTGTTGCCATTCGGAAACGAAGGTGTGGAACAAGCAGCTACAAAAAGTATATCAACAACATAAACGGAAAATTGAAATAATTTAGATGTTTTATCTTCTTCAAAAAAAGACATTTCTGTGTGAAAAAAATCTATAACAAGTGTTTTGATTTGGTGTACAGTTTTTGCTACAATTCTCGGAAAGACAAATTTGGAGATTTTACCAATAATTTACTACCTTCTGCCTCTTAAACATGGCTAAGCTTTATCACGCAGCAATGCGTTGCGTAGCGGCTTTCATATTTGCCTTGTTTAGCTTAGTTTTGTCTACCAAGAAAATGCCTGTTATTCAAACCCACTTCAATGGGGTATTCAACTTTGTTGGCTTACTGGTATCGTAGAATAACTGAATGAGCTCGAGTTCCAAACTGCAACAAGCCATTAACCAAAGCAAAATACTTGAAAAAATGCCCACTCTCAAAAAAACGCAAATCCCATGCGAACTGTGATGAAGCCGATAGTGGAACCATAGTGCTTTATCCCGTTCCCGATCATAAAGTGCCTCTATGTATACATATTGAGGCTTATGACGTTCTGTGACTGTAAAAAAAGCAATCCTTTTTATGGGCGTTTGTAGCACATCTTTACAAGACATTAACCTCCCATTTAAAGGATATTACAGTTCAAAACAAGCTTACTTTGTCGGTTGTCAATCTTTCTGTTCAAGACTGTGACATCGAACATTGCGAAGTTGTTGCCATCCACATAACAACATGCAAAACAGTTTCAGAAATACATATAGATATATTACACGCTACCAACGCAGGGGGTTTTGGAAAACGTGGTCGGAATCCCTTTGGACATTTAAGCAAAACAGGTGATATAAATGTACTCACCAAAGTTTTTGGAAACACTCTGAAATTGAGTTGCAAATCTTTTGGTTTGTTATTATAGGAATTATAAATTTGGGACAAAAGACCTTATTTTGGAGTCTTGCTCAAAACGGAGTAAAAACGCATCATTATAAAATACTCGTATTTTCGATCAGCTGGTATGGACTAAAACTTTTAAAATTAGGTGTTTTTCTAGCAGATTCTGTAATTCAATATTGACGAATTATTCAAAAAGTAATTCTTCATCAACATGTTTATTCACAGAAATTGCTCATTAGAGTATTTGTATTCCACCAAATATATTCCATCAATCGATCAAGTATTATATCGAACTGACATTTTACAAGGAGCCCATGACATGTTTTTCCATTTTTTGTGTAGGTCTATCAATATTCTACACAACTTTTTGCAAAATCACATAACAATTGTTTTACATAGCTGACTGAAATGGAATGCGGGTATATCCAAAGCATAAAGGAGGAAACCGTTGTTTGATTTCTACCTTTTTGTTAGAGTTGAAACTTTCGCTCACCACATATCCACAGTGATCGGTGACCTAACGCTTATATGCACAAATAGAAATCTTTCCCAAACCAAAATGTGTTCAGACTGGTCAACTTCAAATAAGTTGCTATTAAGCTTAGATTGAGACCATTTTTTTAAAGCTTTCCAGCAACAAAGAATACCAACAAAATGATTTTACATTGTACTAAATATTCTGCGTTTCACTGATATTCAATGCCAAACAAACGTTTGCTGATGATTAGGCAGATAGGTTTTGTAAAACTTAAAAGAAGTTTTCATCACATTATTTACAGAGTTTATTTATTCAACCGAATAAGCCAATACTTTTGAAAACATCGTACCCTGGCATTCTGACAAAGAAGGTGACCATTCTGTAACATTGGCTGAGGTTTTTAGGCACGTAGACAGCTTGCTTCCTTGTATTTGAGTGCCTACTGGACAGTTGTAAGTGCAAATCGAGCCTATGCGGTTTTTGTTTGTGCATTTCATTGCTTGAGCAACTACAGATGGCACAGCAGGACACGAAAGAGCATCTGAAATCACAAAAAAAAGATACAGCTTTAATGAATATCAGATTTACGTGTACCACAAAATTCAAAAGCTTATATTTATTTCATACCAAATTACATTTATTAGCAAGAGAGTATCCAGCAAATCGAGAAAAATCAAATTAAGTTTTGCTGAATCATTTTTTGTTATGTACGTTTTCTTTTTGTAGTAATGTTTTTCAGAAGACTCACTGAAAAGGTAAGTCATAAACAAGGTTTTCCTAAATTCCGATTGCTCACTCTGGCCCCTCCTCTACTCCGCTGTTGCATTGTGAGATCAGTTCTAATTGCAATGAAGCAGCGCGACAAACTATGGGTTGAAATTCCATTGGAATTGTTTTTAGTTTTTCACACTACCCCATATCAAGTGTAAGTGGCCCAATATGAACATTATAGTAGGTGAGAGTAAGATTTTTAGGGGCATGTTTCAAATTGCAGTCATGATACAAAAATATGAAAGCTTGGTAGCCTGCATGTATGCTAAGAAACTCTTGGACACTGCATTCTAGGACAAAATTAAACCCAACAACAATGCGTTGACTTATAGGTTTTAGTATTTAACTATGTTTCGCATATGTGCAACATCAAACCTGACCCAAGCACGCTTTAAGTAATACCGCTGTTTATTCCTTGAAGTTCAGAAAAAAAATATTGAAGCACTAAAACAATATTTTTGATTTATGTAACTCGCCTCCTTTTTTCCATTTCACTTCAAATCCTCCTCCCAGAATGCTGATGAAAGAACTGAAGTAGACTCTGACTTTGTTAGAAACTGATGTAAAAATACTCGGAGGTGCCATACCACAAAACCTTCCAAGCTGCAAAACGTTGGTTAAAATATCTTAATGTGACGTTGCAATATTTCATCAAAGCAAAAACCTAAACGTTTTTGCATGAATGCAGTTTGTGTTAAGTCGCAGCTTAGGTTCAAAACTAAATTTTTAAAGTAGGGGTGCGCAAATTGCGGCTCGCGGGATAAATGTAGCCCGCGAGGTGATATTGTGCGGCTTCCGAAAAAATGGGACTTGTGATCCGCGTCCACCGGTGGCAACCCATAAGAAAATACAGGCTTTTTTGTTTAAAAATGCCAATAAGCTGTTAAGAATCCTCATCAAAGACGTGATATCAAACAAAAAGAGGCTTCAATTTGAAATTGTCCACATGAAATTGATCTTTCCAAAAAAGTTTTTCTACTTAAAACTGAGAAGTTTCAGGTTTGATAGTGCAAGGTCTTGGCCCGCTGTAACACTCAGCAGAGTGAAGTTGGCCCGCTGGAAAAAAGTTTGTACACTTTTGTTTTAAAACATGCTACTACTTGAAAAATATATATTTCATAATTGAATGGCTCCTACTTCAATGACCGTGTAAGATGGATGGGTATATTTCTTGTGAGTGCTAATCTTGTCTTGGTGCTAAGCAATGGCGTTGCCAGAGGCATAAGAGGAGGGACAAAAATATGATATTTTGCGTAGCGTTTTCTTTGGAGATCAATACTTAAAATGTAACTATTTTCGGCCCAAGACAAAAGTCAAAATCTTTCTGTGGAAATTAATTTATTTGATTATTTTCATATTTTCAGCCCAAAATATTTTTGTTCCTTGATCGAATTAAAAAATTTTGTGTCATGGCATGGCTACTGTGACTCCCTTAACTACGGCTTCGGTGCCGAGCCAGTAAGATGATAAACGCAATATGCTACCAGCAGTGTAGCATAACAAAAAGTTGATGAGTAAAAGTAAACCGGACAAGTAGAAGCACCTTGCACGTCAATTTCAATTCTGTAATGACAGCCATAAAATTGATGCAAGAGGCCAGCGGTGCACTTTGAGCAAACAGCAGGCAGTGACACTGCAAACTGCAGACAGAATCCACAACAGTTTTTCTCAAATACTTTTACGTAGTTCCATATACAACGCTCTAAATTAGGAATTTTTCGAAAAAAAACAGAAAGTGAATAACTGTTCTCAGTTGTTAATTTGCAGTTTTTATAAAATGCACAAAATCGGTGGCAATGGTGTAGCCAAGAGGGGTGGGTGGGGGTTTCAACTTCCATCCCTTTGAAAAGCGTGTGACGTCACGCCTTGCAAATGCAGTTTTCCGTGCCTTGTGCTTCATGATCTGCAGCAAGTAGATGTAAGATCAGTGATCGATAATGTAATTTACGGATACAAATCATGACTTGAAATCCGAGCGACGCAGTAGTTGATGAGATCTTTTTATTTTCACTCATTAAAACTATGTGAACTGCCACGGGTTGAATTGATACCACGTTATACGATGAATCTCAAAGAGAAGCTTATCACAATTAAACAACAACTTGGGCAGCAACGATATACTCGTCCTCTGATAAAGAAAACATATAGATTAACACATGTTATACCAATGGCATATTATCTATCCCAAGAAGGCCTACGTTTGAATTTTCTGGGAAGTCTTACATTCACTCTGTTTTCAGAGAAACGATTTGATGGATAACAAATTGTGGCACAATTTGGCTCGAATAACTCTACCTTGCAACGCAAATGTAGTTACCAGTCACGAGGTTATAAAATTTTTGTGTGAATGGCTTATCCCAGGGGTGAACAACCTGCGGCCAGCTAAGTAAAAATCGGTGGCCCGCCGAAGAATTCTATGGTTCTATGCGGAAGCGAAATGCATCTATTTGATTTTCGAAAAATCGTTTCCCGAAAAGAAAGATCTCAACGTTAAATTTGCATAAATAACACGAAAAATTTCGTTTGAAAAATATAGATCTACAAAAAAGAAAACAGGTCTTCATCTTTCTTTCAAACCAAAAATGAAACCAACCAATGCTTCCAAGCATGTTTTTGTGCACGTCAAGTTTGGTTTACAAACTTGACTGGATGGCACAATTTTTCAACTCGTGTGATATTAGCAAAATTTTGCACGCTCCTGTTTGATCAGCTAAAGATGTTCCCAAGGTTGAGCGCAACTGTTGACAACAATGTTAAAGAAAAAAGAGTTTACCGCTTCAGCGATATCAATGCTTTTCTAATTCTTCTAACAAAAGCTTATCCAATAGCGCTGTAAACATTTTACATACTCATTAAATTATCAGTCCACATTTATAAATATTCCTATTCTGGAAATCCATCAGTTACAACTTGCAACACCGAAAGATTTTTTCTATTCTTGCTAGACTAATAATTGACTTTTATTAACCTGTCAAAGCCGATTAAATAACTTGGCTTTGCTTAACATCCTATGCATAATTGATTCCAACTGTTGATGATGTTCGGTAAATTTTTTATTAAGACAAGAATAAGTGAAATTTTTGTTATGGCGTGCTCGAGCCTTATCATGCAGCTTTCAAAAAACTTAATACATTTATTAAGAGATAACGTTGCTCATCTATTTCACTGTAGATCCTCTTTGCAAATTTAGGGTATCTCCTCGAAACAGTAGCTTCGGTTTAAAAGTTACACGAGGCTTCTTCTTCGTGTGGAGGGGCACCCATTCACCAATTGGATCATATGCTGGCTGTGGTAGTATTAAGCCAGCATTGAGTCCACTGAGCCGGGCGGATACCCAGTTTAGGTAGGTCATTTAATAATTTCCCCGCAGCAGGCACAAATGGGCGTCTAGATTTCAGTCTTTCCTGGGGGCACATCTGGTGACCCAGCTAGTTGACCGTGTAAATTATGATCTGGGTCCAGGGTGCCACGGTTGGCCAAGAAGAGTGTCACCCTTAAGCCATGAAGCTTAGCTGGCCGAATGTCTGAAAGGATTGGCATGTGGTCCGTTGGAGTAGGACGCAAGCATCCAGTGACAATGTGCAAGGCATCAATCAAAACACTGTCGATAAGACGGTTGGGTGCGCTGCGATACCGAACTGGTTCGCAGTACTCAGCTGTAGCGTAAACTAAGGATAGGGCAGTTGTATGCAGTGTTTTAGCGCCAGCGCCCCTCTCGAGTCCACAAGTCGCCACATGAGGCTTTAAAAGTTGATTACAAATATCCAAGTCACTAATGGCACAGCAAAAAGGTATTAAGTTTCAGTAAGACAATAAAGACGTTTTGACTAATGACACTGTACAAAGAAACCGTGTAATGCATTGCGTTGAACGCATCAAAAAACTGCATCTGGACTGAAAGAAAAAACTTTAAGTTAGTACGAAAGTAACAAAACATTTATTTGTCTATATTTTCTGTTTTCATGGCATTTTTGTGTGAATTACATTCTGGTTGTTATGGTTGGTTGTTTTCGTATTTTAAAACTTCTTTGATAGTAATTGTATGAAAAGTTATTTTATCCGTTGAAACAACTGGGCATCAATATAATATCTGTTATTTTTACCTAAAAGAGAAAAATTCATCAAGAATATTGTAAAAAGTTTAAGTTAGAATTGCTTATTGTTTTAATTTCTAATGAAAAATTCCTTTCAATTAAAAACGATGTTATAAACCAGGGGTATTGATCCGGGGTCTACCTGCACCCAAGAGGTTCGCAATACTTATGGGTGTCCACAGGTAAAATAAAACAAATTGAGGTCCTCAGTAATATTTTGGTGGTCCATTAAGAAAACCAATTCAGAAAAATTATTATTACCGCGATAAAAAAATTTCTACCTTAATTAAAAATTTTTATACCAGTGTGAATAAATAAATTCTCCAATAGATTTAATAGCAGAATGGTTCATTTAGATTTAGTTTCCTTCTGCAAAATAAAGCTTAATTATATACAATTTCTTTGGTTATTGGTGTAAATCTACATTTTTTATTGGTGAAAACAGAATAGAGTTGTCTTTGTCAAACAGCTATGAAAGAGTACACTGTAAAAAAAGGAAGGAACAGGAGTCTATGGGTAAAAAATTATTGAGAACTATTGTCATAAACAAAAAATTTGCATGGAATCACATCAAATTATAGCAAGGCAAACAATTAAAAGAATAACCATAAAATAACCATATTTCAAAAGAAGCATATTCAAAAATAGGGGATTCATCGAATTTTTAAGAAACATTTTATTAAGTGGTGAATACTGGATCAAACGAGCATAATTGTTTTTGTGACCTTTTTTAAAGCAACCTCACAGTTTGAGTGTGTGTGTGTGTGTGTGGGGGGGGGGGGGGGGGGTAGCGTGGTTTTGATGGAAAAAGCGGTTTTGTAAACCACCCTACTGCAGATATGTAAGAATTTTCAGGCTCCATCCAGTAGTGGAGCATCCAGTCAATGCATTATTTATTCGTTTTGATTTGCATATACACAGGAATCGAACCGATTTTTGTAATCTTTGTTTTTTGCCTTTGTTCAATAAGTTATCGGCTTGCTGTGGTTTGATCAGCCCGCTTTAAGTGGCTCTTGGCGGCCTTCGTTGAAGCTGTCAGACAATCAAAACTTAAGTTAATTTTGATTGTGTTAATATTTGATGGTTGGACTGTTTCAATTATTGCTAGTGTGAGATGCTGCACGAAGGTTGTTGCTGCGGGAAAATAAAAATACTTCAGTAAAACCGAATGAACTGGCCAACACAATATCTCCTTATTGAAGTCAGCGAATCGCGTTTTTTGTAGTTCATATTGACCCATGGTGAGCAAGCGACACCAAAAAGATTTTATAAATGGATGCTTCTGAAAGGTCTTCACCCTATTTTTAGATAACTTGTCTAAGCTAAGGGGGATTTATTCCCTTTAACCCCATGTTAAACCCTCGATAACTTCTGAACTTTCAACTTACTGGCACTTCATGCTCCTGTGAACCGATGACGGAGTAGAAAGAAACGTAGTCATACGCACAACTGCTTGTTTGACGAGTATCAATCGAAGTGATTTCAAATTCCAAAACCTTGTAAAAGTAAAATAAATATTTCGTTCAGTTAAATGCTGGCCAAGTACTAAGTGGGGCTCCGAAAAATAATAAGTATGTAAATGGGCGTGCTGTTCATAAGTCGATCTTAAAAAAGCCTTCAAACCAAGCCCACTCAATAGAATTCATCTTTTCACCTCAATAAAGAGACCATTTTGAAGACTATTCACAAGGCTGATGATGGTCACATGCAGCAGTACCAACCGGCAGCTTATACGTTGGGCTACATTTATTTCTAGCGTACGTCCCAAAAGCTAAGCATTTTGTGGTAGAAAAACTATAGCAAAAAGTCTTTCGATCTCTCCCGAATTCTTCGTAAACTGAAAAATTTGACTAATACAAATCTTTTCTTTCTTAATTTAATATTTTTCACTCTTCGATCAATTTACAGCTTTACACATCTGACGTTTTACCTCTTGATCTGAATCAGCAGTAATAATCCAGTTGCAATAAACATGAATGGGCTGCGCGATAGGATACCGAGGTGACATCAACGTGCCAGTTGTTCCGTTGATGTTTTGATTGCCGCAATTCGAAGAGCTCATCATTTCTAGCAAAACAGCGGAACTTTTTACGTTCACTTAAATGCAAGGAAAGCTATTTGGTTTAAAAGCAGAATTGCCATATCGTGCTTACTTCTAAGATTTTTGCTTATTTTCAAAAACAACTCCTTACTAAGTATTAATGTGTTTATTTTTAAGAAAAGTTCTTAGTTTGTCTTAAAAACCGTCCCAAAATTTGATATTATGAAGCCAATCTCCAAAAAGAAGTTCTTCTTCTTGATTAAGAAATGACGAAAACATCTCTTTTTTAAAAGTTTGGCGGCATTGCACAGCAGCGTGCTGAAACTTGGTCCAGGCAGATGGTAACCTCGTTTGCAGCGATGAACTTTCTCAATCAAAGTAGAGATTTACTAAGTATAATTTGATTCTATAAAATTTAAATGAAGGAGCGATTTAACCTGAAGTAATTTTCATGGAACATAGAGAGAGAGAGAGAGAGAGAGAGAGAGAGAGAGAGAGAGAGAGAGAGAGAGAGAGAGAAAGAGAGAGAGACTCTCAAACAAGCCAGCAAGATACACCAAGCCATGACATGATTGAAGATAATCCCTTCATCTAAATCTCCTTAACAGACGATTATGCATCTTGTATCCAATGGAAATGCTTGAATTGCTACCGAAGCAGAGAAAGTTGCGCTGAAGAGACCAATGAAAGAGGGACTACTTTGCAAGCTCAAGCATCTGCTAATGTGGTAAGGCACCTGTGGGCATTCAACTTCTTTTCACCTGCCATTAATTTCTAACACTATGCTCAATTAAAAACATGGAACCAGGGCCGAGCTAATCACCCCTTGTAACCCTCGGTCAGAAGGGACCAAGGCATGTGTGAGGGCCACCTCAAAGAGTGATGTTTGAATAAATTGATCTCGAAAAAGAAAAAAAAACAGATTTGAATTTATTGCAAGCACTTGACCTTCTAGTAAGAAGTTACCTCATCTCCGAGCAAAAAACAGAAAAACGTAAGACTTTAGGCTCTGAAAGTACTGATCTCCAAAAAAAAGAGCTTTGCCTAAAGTTTCCTTGGTGGTGGCTCACTTTTGTTTGCCTTACCGCCGTCTGGCACAACACAATGCACGAGCACGACAAAGTGTTGAACATCAAACTAACATCTTCTGATGTGTGAATGGAAAAACTGTAGAAAAAGCTAGGTTTGTAGAACATAGCGAGTAGGTTACACTATTACAGGATATGATGTACGAGTATTTTCTCTAGTTGCGATAGTCTTTGAATGGATAAAAAACAGCTTGTGTTCAGACTTTAATTAACGCCACAAGATAAGTTCGCAATATGTGATAATGACCAATCATGCACCAAATTTCTGGAAAAGCTTAACACCCAGCACCCCAATATTAAGTTTACTTTAAAACAGGCTAAAAATACAATACCATTTTTGGATGTGGAAATAAAAATTAACTTGGATAAATTTGATACCTGGACATGGAGAAAACCTTCTAACACCGGATTATTGTTAAATTTCAATGCTTTTTGTCCAAAAATTTGGAAAAAAGGTCTTATTTTGTGTTTTCTCAATAGAGCAAAAATTACCTGTTCAAAGGACTATCTCTTCCAAAAAGAAGTTGGTTATTTGAAAAATATTTTTTACAGTAACGGTTATCCAATCCCTATTTTTAACAAAATTTTATGCCAATTTCAAAACGAAAAAACAGACAGCAAAACCGAAAAAGAATTTATCAATCTTTTTATCATCCCCTACCTGGAAAAATCTCAAAAGAATTCGTTCTACAAATTCAATCACTAATAAAGAAACGGTTTGACACTAAAATTACAATCGTCTACAAAACAACAAAAGTGCAGGAATATTTCTCTTTGAAAAGCAAAACTCCTCTGATCTTGAACTCAAATGTCGTTTATAAGTTTACCTGTTCACGTGATGTGAACGTCACGTACATCGGTACGTCCGCAAAACATTTGAGTATAAGAGCAGGGGAGCACTTAAATGTTTCAAGATCAGGCAAAAGTGCCATCAAAGAACATATAAAAAAATGCAGTTCGTGCAAAACTCAGCCGAATAACATGAAGCAATTTGAAATAATTAGAAAATGCCAAACATCCTACGAAGCCAAAATCCATGAAGCCTTGGTGATCGAAAGAAGTAACCCTGTGTTAAACAAACAACTGTATGCAAACGGAGCGTCATTTTTACTAAACGTGTTTTAATCAAAGATATTTATTTAATCATTTAACCAAACAATTTTGCACCGAACTTTACTGTAATTTTAATTCATTTGAAACAATTATTTACAAAACCTTAAATCCGATTAATTCCTAGCAGGCAATTGTTTCTATTATCAGATTCTTTGTTAGCAATGACCAGACAATTACGAAGACCGCAGAATGAAGCTTGACTGTTTTTTATCAGAACTACAGTATTTTCAAGTTATTTTGTGTTTTCGTTCAACGAAAGTTTTAATGCTGTAAATATTTGTGTATTGATCCTGATAAGGGCGATATGTAGCGCCGAAAACGTTTAAATTTGCTAAATATATTGTATTATTATGTTCAACGGTGTATTGCTAGTAGCAATAATAGCAACTTGGATACTAAAAGTCACCTCTCTACCGAAATTGTATTGCCAAAATATAAGCAAGGTATTCTAATTTCATGAGTTTATTAGCCCTCAAAAGGTTTTCTATGGATAGCAATTTCGAACACTCCGTTTTCTAGTAAAAATGAAATCTTTGCCAGAAAAATATTTTGACAGCAAAACAAATCAAGCTTACTTGAACAAATTGGGGCAGCGGGAGACCATCGAGCTCTGTCCAGTCCTGTTTTGACACAAGTAGTTTGGTTCTGGCCGACAAGCAAAAACCCTTCATTACAAGAATGACTACAAACCGAACCAAGCAAGTTTGTAGCGGTGCAGTTGATGTCTCCATTCGATAATACATTATTTTCACAAATTACAACAGGAGCTGCAACACAAATTTCATCGAGAACAGGAAACATTCTTTTCACGATTGATATTTGACCGCAGCAAACAATGAAAGAAGTATTTCGACAATAGTGAGGTAATGCTTCTGAAATTGTTGGCAACCATCAGCTTTTTTGCAGTGCTCAAAATTGTTAATTTAATTTCGTTGGTCCTTTATTCATTCTGCTATCAGTGTTTTACCTCACCTAAATACACGAGGCTTGCCGTTTTAACAGCTTACAGTTTTTCACATTTCTTTTCCAGACAATGAGCTATGGAAAACTGGTTTCTGCTGCCAGCAGGTATACGCGATCTTTAGAGCGATACGCCAATGTTTGCTGTATTATCATCTATTCCAAAAATTTATTTTTTGATGAAGTGACAATTAGCAGCTAACTTTCATGATCATACGGTCTGGTCGTCGCCTTCTCAACGAGTAAACACAAAAAAGGCTTTGTAGGCTATCTGTTATTTTTGGGTATTTGAGTGGTATGCGCTGCGCTTGGTAAAAATAGACCTACTGATAAGCATCTCCAGAAATCGAAATTATAAAAGGATTGCTTACTACTTACATGATACATTCCATTGGAGACTGAAAAACCCGGACGCATTATCAACAAGTGAGCTGAAGATGATTTTCACTTGAGAGGTTGAAGATGTAAAGTTTTTTGGAGGATCAGATCCGCAAAAGCGACCAATCTGAAACAAAGAGATCATATCATGTACAAAATGAAAAATAGAGGCAAGTCATTTAGGTGCAAAAGCATAGTTTTTTGTTGGGATGTTTGCAGCTGAGGGTCGTCATTCATCACAATCACAAGAATAGGCCTATCTAAAATTTTAATTCTATGAATCAGGCGTAATGTTGAAATCAAAAGTGATCTGGCTAAGTTAAAAGGGTATAAATCCTGTTAATGGATTTAACTTATGCTATTTTTTGTATAATTTAGCTCAGTTATAAGCTTCACAAAGTTAACAAAATTGTCCCTAGTCGTTCTGCGTATGCAGATAATATCTAAGCCTACAGACAAAGGCTTTTTTTGTTGAACTAAAACAAAAAGATCTAACAACCTCACAATGCACATTAGATCTTACCAGATTTTCTTTGCTCTCTTTGGTCGATATTGCGTACAATTCAACATAAGAAAGTGCGCAATTAGGAGAGAAAGGAATGTTGAAAGAATCAAAAGCAATATTTAGCACCTATAAAAACTAAACTAAGGGTAACTAAATTTTTGGTAAGTAATTTGTATCTTACATTTAAACGACAAGAGGCAGGCAGACATGTAGCCAGCCGGATACTTTTTCGGGGGCAAGAGCAAATCGAATGAAAGCAACTATTTTTTTGTTTACTCAGATGATTACATGGTTCGTAACGTCTATAATATTGTTTTACTTGCTTTTTGCTACTGCAGTGTGAAGAGGACTCGTGTCTGTTTGATATTTACCATTGTGAAAACCTTCAATGATAGGCCATACATGCACTTTGCATAAAACATGTTACTACCAACATAAGTGAACAAAGTTTGGAACAACACGCTTACAGGTTTTTTGCTTATCAAAACTTTGTCTCCTTCATTCCAGGAACTAGGAACTAGGAACTACAGTGCTTTTTGCTGTAAAATTAAATCCTTGTGCACATGCGTATACACCATATCAGTGATTCTCTACCTTTTTTTGTTGAGGCATACTTTTAAGAATTTCAAAATTTGGCCGCACGCATAGAAAAAGATAAGTTTAAAAATTATTTACTTACCTATAACACACTGCGTAAAATAGTGTATGATAATAATTTTAAATCACATATCTAAAATTTGGCGGCACACTTTTACAATTTCGCGGCACACAAAAGTGCCGCGGCACAGTGGTTGAGAATCACTGCACTATATAGTCTGTAGGTTGGTGGTTGCCAACCTCTTTAGTATGTTGCCTCCCCCACCCTATTTAAAGTTATTCTTTATCTCCTTTACATTCAATGTGATTGCAACCAAATGAACATAGCGCCTGAATCAAAAAACTTGATTGATCTTTTGAGTAACATTAATAGGAACACTGCTGTTGCAATTTAAGTGAAAATAAAGAAATTTTTCATAAGATGTTCGACAATCCAAATCGCCTATTATATCGCACAAAAGGCTTTAGGTTTTCTCGTTTAGTTGATAACAACTACAGTCAAAAACTGGCTTCGCATAAATTCAACCTTTCCCATAAGCATTTGTTTACCTCTCCTAAAACCTGATTTTTCTTCCTCTAGGGAGCTGATTTTACCTTCCTGGTTGGAAACCAAAGCTATAGATTATCACTTTTGAGTTTCAACCACCTTATTAGCACTCTAGTTCTATGCGATGCGATCTTCCGCGGTTACTCCAAAAAACTGCATTTCCTTTATATCCTTTGTTAAGCTAAGATCGTTTGGCGCGCTCACAGACGCCTCTCAAGTGTCTGAGCGACTGTAAGCAAAGTTTATTGTGATGTCACAGTCATTTCAAGCTAATAAAGACTAGTTTTCTCGCGTGCCCAAACTTCCAGTTGTATACCTTTCCAGTGGTAGATTTAGGATAAGGCAGCTTCGTCAGGCCTCATCTAAAAAATAAGAGGCACCACTTTTCCAGACATGTCCTACAATACGGTGTAAATTTGTTGATTTTAAAATGAAATTTGGTTACCGATAAGTTGGCCTCCAAAAGAAAAGCCAATTCACCCACAATTGAGATAACAAAAGCCCGACTTCAGGCATCGGTAATGGTGATCTCCAAAAATAAAAAATCTTCAAACCTCTTTATCCACTGGAAAAACTCCCTCCGACTAGGACTTCTTCGAGGAATCTTTACTTAGAATTTTGGCAATGAATTCTTGCCTCAGGTCCCTATAATCATCAATCCACTGCTGTTCCTGCCTAATCTGAATGAACATTTTTTTATGCGTTCGAGCTAATACTCGGTTTGCTTGTCTTTCATCAGACTTTAGGAAACGAAGCCCAGATCTACCAACTGCGAAGCGGACGCTCTAACCACTACGCCAACGCGCCGGTAATGCAAATAAAAAGTATGGCAAATGCAATTAAAATGTCGTGGCCATATTTCATTTTTTCCCTCCCAAGTAGAAAGTAGTATCAAATGCACTAGTAAGTGAGGTTTGTTTAAAGGAACAAAAGAAAATTTTGGGGAAACTACCCCCCAAAGCTTCCCTGTGGCAACGTTCCTGGTGGCATGTGAGAAGGTAGAGCAATCACTATGCTATTCCAGTGCTTACCCTACAAAACCATCGTCCAAGAATATTTCATTTTTTGTATTGCCAAAAAAAGGGAACAGGCGAGAGTAGTGTACAGTCAGCCAAACAGAGCATGTACCGTAAAAGTTTTGCTGTTTACTATATGCTTGGCAAGTGTTAGTAGAAGTCTACCTTTCCTTTGGCAAAGTTATGATTCCTATTTCTGACAGAATATGTGGTAACAATCACTTTCTTACATTATTCGGAGATGACGACGTCATCGTCCATGTACATTGTATCAGAATGGTGAACGGAGATGGATTCGTTGGAGAAGCGAGATTCCCAAATGATCCTCGCAAAGTGTCGGATCCACATTCGTCAGAGTACTGCGCAACTATAGAAAGTTGAGCACGTGATTAATGTTTAATTTATTTAACGTGCTGATGTTTCAAGTCTCAAAGTAAATCGTAAGTAACAAAACGATGGGAACAACATAGAATTGAAAAAATTGATGAGCATGCGGAAAAAGAAAGAGAAAACTCTGTAGAAAAAGACATTATTTTATCAACTAAATTGCACCTTTAAGTGTTTCTGATGCCAGAAGATTTAGAGTGAAAAAACATCTTTTTTTTTGCACAGCAACTTCTAAGTACAAAGTGTCAAGTTTTTCTTCGAGCTTAACTAAAATGATGCACAAACACAAAGTGCTGACATACGGGTACCAAAGATCCTTTCGTGCAGTAACAGATACAAAAATGTCGTGCACTCTAGGGTGAAGAGTAAGTAGGTAAAAACCTTAAAGAATATTAGTTCATTTTTCAAACAAAAGACTGATAGTATCTTTTGTAGTTTTCAGGCAATAAAATTTTGGAATGTGTTTAAGGCTTTAAGGACGTCCTGCATATGGCACAAAACACATTCATTGTAATTCAACATTAAAATGCTTTTTACAAGCGATATTATACTGTATTGCACAGATTTTTTTGCAGTGATGTTTAAACAAAAAGTTGGAATTAAAATAGAGAATTACATCAACTTTGATGCTTATTTTAAAAAAAGTGGCACCCGATTCTAAAGACCTTCTCTTGGCACTGACGTAGAATGATTGACTGGCATTGGTATGCCGTTAGGGCAAATTATGTTTTTTTTTGTCATCATTAACTTGTAGTAAATATGCAGAAGTAACAGATAGTAGTAAATATTCGACTTTTTGAATGTCGGCTTATAATCATTTTATCGTGGTTGGATGGAGCGAAATCGGATAGCACAGAATCTGGAAAAGAGTTCACTTCCGGCAATTTCGCTCCCTTTTCTCAGTGAACGAGGTTTTCAAAGTTAATTTTTTGTTTGGGAAATCTTGAAGCTAAGGGCTATCATTCGCCACTTAACGTTTATGAAAATATGGCTCTTTAAATCTTGCATAATATTTTGAGTTACATTGGATCTAGTGCAAGGGTCCTTAGTTTTTTTTTAACGCATAAGACTAAGAAAGCCGTTTGCAGCCTAGTCTAAGAAAATTTTACCTGGACAGAAATGGACAGAACTACTGTACAAACATTTCCATTCGACGTTTACAGACCACTTAAACCTTGTCTACGAACCACTGATCTAGTGGTTTCAATGTAGACAATGCGATGTGTTTTACGAAATAAGACATTTTCATAATCGCTTTAACCGTTGGCTACATGGTGGATGCTTACCCTCGACAAAATTTCTGCACTACACTGCTATTTGCCGAAAAGGTTCACTTAACAGTTTTGACAACCTTATACAGCATCAATGGAATAAAACAAGTAAAACAACATGTTAGTTTTTTTTTTCTGGAATATAACCCGATTTTTTTGCAGAACCATGTCAAAACTTTTGAAAATATTATATGAATGTACATCAATTTAAACGTTTAAACATCGATCTTAATGCTCAAACGGTATTCACGTGATTTCGCGCAACTACTCAGTAAAATGACCGCTTTTAGTGCGGTTGCATAAGTAATCAATCATGACCTCATTGCTTTGCAATGATTTGAGGGCGTTTCACCGTAGGCGATAACCTTGTCTTATCCTAACCTACACAGGGACCGCTTGAAAAACGCTTGCTTATAAATTATCGGTTAGACAATGGCCATTTTGGTGAAATGAGTGATGAGTTGAAATTTTATTTCGACTTGTGTAAAAGCAACTATGAACAATGTAGTAAGTTTAGTGTACATCTTCCAAAGCAAACGTAGGCTTTCGCATTGTGGCGTAGAAGTAGAGCATAAACAAAAGCTCTTCAAAAAAGCCGAAGATTGCATTTGCTCCTAGTACAAAAAAATTATCAAATCATAACTGTATTAATGATGTGTGCGTATAAATACAATAATCCTGTGTAATAAAGGATTTGGGATGATGCATGAAATGTGCCGGTGAGCTCCTTAACGTACTTCTTGAATTGCTTGACCGAACCCATATTGCAAGGAAGATTGTGTTAGGTGAAAACTACAAACTTGTCTCGTCAAAATAATCAGCGGTCAGAACTGCAAAACTAATAAAACCTCGACAACTTCAAAACTATAGACTAAACACAAACTCTCATATACTTTATGTTCAATTTAGCACCATTAGCAACTCTCTTCTCAAAATATTAATTAACTCGCCCCGATAAAACCATTTTTGTGTGCAACTGAGTAAGATAAGAGATTTGAGCTCTATTTAAGATTTATGTAAAGTAATATTTACAAATATGAATGCAATGCTTTTTTAGAAAATCTGCTTTATGATATTGGTCAAAAATGACTCGTGTTCAAAGAGTCGCTGTTTTGTAGAAGAAATCAAAGCGCCTCTGTAAAATAATAAAAATAACCATTTAAAATAGTTTGTAGTAAACTTTGAACTATTTTTACATCATACCAAGTACCTGCGTTTTGCTCTCAATGTAGGCTACATCAAATAATGAAAAACCACCTTGCGCAAAGCAAGGTTGCAGAATGTTTTCTTGGTAAAAATGTTGTCAAAGGCCGTTTGCCATGTAAAATGATTGAAATTATTCATGCATTACATTAACAAAATTGCTCTTATGACAATTGCATTTTTTTAGCATAGTAAACATAAGGCTACCTCTGCTAACTTTTTTAGCTGTACATAGCAATTCAGTCGATTTGTTTCGAAATGTTGAGTTGTATCAGTTTTACACTGTATGAAAGCGAAGTCTGAACTGCTTAGTATGTTGGTAGTTGTTCAAGCACTGGGGCTTAAAAATTTATTAAAAAAGCTCCAAAGTAACGCCACGACACAATGCCAACTCCATTAACGAAGTCGAAAGTAAATTTAGGGGAGGCCAACAATATATTTTTGAAGCTTTTGGTTCTTCAATTTTTGTTTAATTCTTTTTTTTGGAAACTGACGTATTATTGCTGTTTTACTTGAAAATACCTTTTTTCGTGGTCGCATTAAAAGATTTAGGGTTATTGCCCATTTTCTCCCGAGCAACATCTATGTGCTCCCTAATGGTGCCACTGCATTCCACCCCCATTTACACTTTGCAATGTGCTGTTTCTTGTTTAGGGTTTAGTTGAGTGGTCAACAAGTACTTGACTGTCAACCAAAAATTGCTCTTTTTTAAGTGAACTAAGATACCTATCGACAAAAAACGTATCTACTAATCGATAATTGTTGTAACAGTCAATCAAGCTAGCACTGATGAAAAGTTTTTATAAAAATTTATTCTATGATTGTAGCAGGTTTGATTAAATAGATAATTGACAATTTGAATAAAATGAGAAAAACGTAATTGACGGGACATTGATGGAGTGTAGACTATGGATAAACGTTGTGGCTGTAGAAGACATTTATTAGAAAAAATATGCAAAATGATTTTCCATGTTTCCCTCACTGTTTCATGTCAGGCCGTTTGCAGGCCTGGCTAAATGACGTAATTATCACTGCAACTAGAGTGAGTTATCCGTAATTTTAAATTTCGATTGGTCAAGATCTTTTCTTTTAAGGCGGGAGCGCTTTAATATGCGATGGAACAGTCAGAGCGGCAATACATGTACAAGGCTATGGATTCATTTTAATTAGGATCTAATATTGCAGTCCTAATACCATAATTTCCTCTTTTTAAGTTGTAATCTTTTTTACTTCATACGTTATGTCAACCCTCTCTCTTCTTTCTGCTATGCGTATAAGCAATAGACTCCAAATACCGAATAATTGTATGATCCTTGAGACTTACTCGAATTTCTTTTCCCAATTATTAGGTGCAACCCGCAGATTAGCTGCCACTTCCCTAAATCAACAAAATGTTTTTTAAGCTTCCACTCCATTTTGACCGAATTTTTTAAGAATCTACCCTTTAGTGGGGAAACTGTGGTTATGTTACATGAAATTTTGTACTGTAGTTAAGTTTGATGACTAGATTGAGCTTTGCAATAGCAAAGCTGGATTTTTCAACCGGAATCAAACTCTAAACTTAGCTGTGCGATTACGCAGATAAACTTCTACGGCAATGTAAGAGAATTGATATTGTTTTATCTGATTCGCATTGCAGTAGGTTATTTAAACAGCCAGAATAAGCACAAATAAGGTTAGTAAGCCTATATGTTTTTTCACCGATTGGACGACCAACATAATTATGTTACTGATGACGTTGCATATTTATGACATCATCGATGATGACAAAATTTTGTGGGCCTTGGATATCAAGTCACTAAATTCGCCCTAAATACTTGGTAGCATTTCATGTACTTTAAAATGCTTAAAAAGTTTTCATTTTAATTTGTTTACAGAATCGGTAGTTTAAAAATTTTTGATTCCTACATGGGCCAATGGCAAAATTTGTTGGCGCAAAATTTTTCAACAACTAGATATGAAAAGCTCTTTTTCTATTTGGCATTCATACAATATTTTGAGCAACATGTTGAAATTTTATTAAAAAATTTTCATTTTTTTAGTTTGGCTATTAGTGGGTTAAAGCTTAGAGATTTTGCGTATGCTAAAGATGGAATGTCATACAATTAAGATTATTCTTAGAAACATGTTTATTAAATTTCGATGGAAGAGCAGTGACATTGGGCCATGCAGTGAATACCAGGGCTAATATTGTTACTGTTGTCTGGCAAAACCAGTCGAGTTGTTTAAGCAGCCTACAAAGAAATATGAAAAATGAACAATCATATTTTGTTGTCGTTAACGGCATTTTCCCCCGCGCATTCTTTGCCAGAGTGATCTGAAGTGCTTTGTTTGTTCTTTCTATTGAATACCCTCATCGCAGTTGGGGGGTTTTAACAAAGTGAAAACACAAAGAAACTATTTTTGATAATTGCAATGTGCAATCGAAATTTACGCTTAAAATTATATTGGTTACAATGAGTTTTGTAAAATTGAATAATGCTATTTGAAAAATCCAATTTTCAAATGAGAAATGGTTTTAGAGGAAGCGGAACAAAATATGAGCCCAGGTGTCTGTTAGTGGAACAAGATTTACAACAACAAAACAAACTCTTTATATTACTTTTATTTTGCTTGAGCAACATCCTATACTATGCTGACGTAATGTTTGGATAACAAAAACTAATGAAAATCACGAAGGTTTTTTCACACATGCTTGCTCAAATAACATGAGTATTGAATAGATACTGTAAATGTATCTTAGGTAGCCTACAATAAAGTACTAGTTGCATGACAAACTCGGCAGAGAGGAAATATTTTTAGCATAAGAACAGCAAAACATAAAGTACTAGTTGCATGACAAACTCGGCAGAGAGTAAATATTTTTAGCATAAAAATAGCAAAACATAAAGAGCATAATTAGTTTGCCTTTATTATTAGTTGAAATGGAATTGTGGAGCTGTAATATACTACGCGTAAAACCAGATGGAACCAGAAACTTAAATAGTCAAAAAAATTTTGCTTGAGTTTCGGTTTCGAATTGATTTTGTATATAAACGTAGGCTACAAACTCACGCTCATTACCATAATACAATCCTGTTACAAAATCAGAGTGAAAAAAGACGTTTGATGACATGGTAAGTGTACATCGTTATTAGTGTAAAATCCAAATTGTGTTTAAGGTATCAAATAGGTCTCATACTATAGTTATAAATGCTACGATATATAATAAAAACTTTGATGATATAAGATGGATCACTTTTTAGTTATAGCGAGCGAAATACAGTAGTTATATTAGAAACGATATAGGTGCATGTCGGTGTAATGAGCTCTGGTAAGATGTTTTCAAATTTGATATTGATTTGTGATTAATTTTTTAGATTAAAGATTAATACTATTTCCAGCAACATTACATGTAATCATTACTGTTATTGTTTAAAAAAACAAACAAGGTCAACAATTTTAAAAATCTTTAAACAACGCTGTTTAAGGCATCGCCAAATCTTATCTTTATTTTTTTTTCAATAAATCAATGAAGATCTGTTTGCTGGCAATTTTCGACAATGTCGAAACAAATTTACAAAAATTGCATTTTTCCAACTTCTTTATTTTCGCTTTTAATTTTTATTTAAATTAAATTTTAAAGTATAAAAGCAATGCTCAACAATTGTACTTATCGCGAATAAGAATGACATTCTAATCAATAACATATACCAAGTTGTAAAAAAACTTTTGGGGTACAATTGTTTCAGAAAATTTTGACACTTTAAAAGAAAAATTTTGACCTTCAACATAAACATTTTGATCCAAATTTTTCTGTTTTTAAAAAGAAATTGACATTTTTAAAAAGAATTTCTACACAAATAAAAACATTGCATGAAATGTTTTTCCTTCCAACATAGAAGCCAAACTGATTTTATGCAAATAGGTTCAGTTATGCATAGCCTAGTACCGTTATTTGATGACAACAGATTAAGAAAAGTTTATTAAATCCATAGTTTGCTGAAATATCAGAAAAAAACAATACTCCTAAGTACAATCTCGATGACGGCTCGAAAAGTTTATTCTTTTTTACAGCACGAAAGAATAACACGACGAATAAAAATACAAAGAGTTTAGTTTTTCACTACGTCAAACAATACAAAAAAAGGCCGTAACATCTTGCATGAACAAACAAGTATAGCCAGATAATTTGGAGGATAGCCAAATAATTGAAGTTTGCTGAGGTACCTTTTTTATATGATTCATTACATGAGGGAGAAGGGGGTTAATAAAAACGTCATAGCACATTACGTAGGGCAAGGTGAAGCAAACATCTGATAAAAAAGCACCATACAATCTATAAACAGCCCATTAAACTGTAATTAGGAACAACGGGGTCAGGTTGAGAATATTTGCTTGGGGCATGACTTTTTTTAATCCCTTCGTAATTATGACTAGAATTCTATTCGGAGGTTATTACTTTTTCGGGGAGCTTGTTTATTAGTAGTTCAAGCAAAATAATACGGTTTTTCGGATAGGCTTGATCTACTTATCTTTGAATTTTCAGCTCATATTTAAGAGTGGTGTTTAGCATTTTATAGGCAGGGGAGAGGCTGTGATAATTTTAGTAGATCAGTTTTGTACTGTAATTCATACTGCTAACCGATTCCAAGACCATTGCTGCCATTTTTTCATCAAAAATCTTTGACCAAATGATAACCTATTCATGAAAATGCGAAAAACCTTTTTAATTGCTTCTCTGCGATTCCAGGCAGAGGCATTACTTTTTCTGTGATTTGTTCTACTTGCATCTCAACGCCATTAAGTTTTTTGCTTATCGATCAGTGCGGTTGATTAGGGCAACACCAACGATGCTATTCAGGTGATGAAATTGAGTTTAGAACATTGAGCAAGCGTAACAAATATCGTACAAGAAAGACATTGGCTAATTCAGGCTATAATCTTGTTTTTAAAGCAAAGTGGCGCAAACTGCGGCCCACGAACTGAAATTTTGTAGCCAGCGCAATGCTATAGTTTTCAAATAATGTAAGGCCCAAGCCACAGTTTTCGTAATAAATGGTTTTAAGCTGATTTTAATTCTTCTATGAAAACGACTTTAAAAACTATTTCATTGATTTATTTGATTTACGATGAAGCTAGTTCGATTTTTGTAGAAGATAATTGATGAAAAGACGCAGGTTTGGCCTATAGACTTAGAAAGGGAACAAAATAAGTAAAATTTTGAGATCCGAACGGTGTATTTTGCTATTTTGGAGTGAAAAAAAAATTATTTGATGACGCTAGGGGTGCTTTGTTTTGTTTCGAATTTATCAATAAACTAAACAACGGAGTTGCTTAGTTTATTTGCATAAATCGATCATAAATTGGAATCATAGCATTTCACAAATGCGAAAATTTAGCTGTCTACAAAACGAAACGACGTGAATTGAATTTTTATAATTTGTGGTTAAACATTAAACTTTGCTAAAAAAATTTGACTTTGCATTTATTTTTTCTGGTTACAAACCCTTAGACTCAGGCCGAAGGTCAGCAGAAAATCTATTTATGGTACTAATAAACCGAAGATAAATCTTTTGCTGTTATTGTCGTACTTTCGTCAAACCAAACCACATCTCAAAAATTAACTTGAATTTCGCATTCCTACTAAATCGAAATGCAGTCAAGTTCAATCAATTAGTTTTTCGGTCACGTGTTCGAAGAGATAAGAACAACGATTGAGGTAGCAAGGGTGGAGCGTTCAAACCTCACGGTGGCTGCATTGCTTCCGGGTGATTGCACACCTGGTGGTTGAAGTGCAATGTTGCGGAATCCATGAAGTAGGCCTGAGCTACAAATGCGATAGCAAGTGACAAATGGAATTCCCGTCGAATAAAATTCTTGTTTCTAAAGCCTGGTTTAAATGAGGCGTAAATTGCTGGTGTAGCGTAAAAATTTTTTGTTTCACCATCCAGTTTAATGCGCGGACCGTTTTCGCCCCTTTAATAGATGAGCAAAAAATTGTGTGCTACGCCCACAAATTACGCTTCATTAGAACCATCCTTCAGTTTTCGTTTTATTGAATATCAATAAATTTTCAAAAAATTGTTGACATTCTTCATCTCATTCTGATTTGAATGATATCTACTTAAATTGATATGACAATGATTAGAATTGATTGAACATAAAATTCATTCTACCTCAATGCATTCTTCAGCGGCAAAAACTTTTTGCAATTATACACGAAACAGCAATGTTGCCAGGACTGTTGCACAGTTTGCTCCTACCACAAGTAGCGCAACTCAACAGAAAATTTGCGGTCAAGTACTTTGAACAAGATCACATCAACTCAGAAATGAAGCGTGCGCGGGCAATTGTCGAAACAACGGCGCCATATCTTCGGAGATCAGTTGAAATAACTTGTAATTGCAATTGCTTGCATTAACTGCTTTCTGTTTTGTACAGAAATACTTTTTGGTGTCCTTGCTATTTGTTTGCTTGTCTGGAGCATCACAAAGTTTCAGACCGAACGAGATGAGCAGGAGATCACACTGTGTTCTTCAACGTGCTCAATGTTTAAATCTACGCGAAACAACTCAAAGTTTCGTGCAATTGGATACTAAGTTAGAAGAGTAAGTAATGCTATTGTCAGGTCTATTGCATGATAACAGTTGGTCGGCCTAGCTTGTTTCATTTCACCAATTTCAAGACTAGGCTGATTCATTGCGACTGATTTTGGATACACTTATTCTGCTTACTCATCAATCATTTGACGTTTTCTCGCTAAAAATTTCATTATCATTGATAGTTGGCAATGCTTTCTTGGAACACTAGCAATTTGGTGTTTGCGAGGATTTAACTTTTTTATTGGAATAAATATTTTTTGCTTCCTGATCAACATAGACCACCAAAAAAATCGATGCCTACAACCAAGATTTATCTTTAAACTGATGACAATGCTTAATAATTAGTCAAAAATTTTTGCAAAGCATGATAATTAAAGCAAGTTTTTTCAATTAAGTTTTTTAATAGTAAACTTGAGCGACGTAGTTTCTTGAAAGAGTTCTGGATACAAAGAGTAAGGTTTATATTCTTGCTGTGACAGGTCAATGAATAGTCAATTTTTTTCGTTAGGTCAATTCTTTTTAGGGTAAAAAAGACAATTTTTTTATAATTTTTAAAATGTTTCTTGCGTGTAGGCCGGAAAAACTGATAACTGTGATAAAACTTACTTAACTTTTTTGTTTTCACTCGCAATGCTTGCGAATTTTTTGTACGGTAGCATGCACAAATTGCTACTTCTTGTCACAATTACACGATTGTGGCCTACTAATCTAAGTCAGACGAAATTATGTGCAACTGTGTCGCAATTTAATAGCTGCCACCACAGTTGCCAATCAAGGGAATTTATTCCATGATCTAGGGAATTTTGAAGGCCACTTGTGACTTTTTGTGAAAATTTCTTCGGATAAATCTTGGGATTTTTGAAATCGATTTTGGAAATTTTGGAAAAATCTTGGAATTTTTTGACGAAAAAGTGAAGATCTTTTTCATATTTTTTCTTAGAGATCACCCAGCAAAATTTTGGAAAAACTGGCAGCATTAACTGCTTCATTCAAAAAAGAATGTAGAATAAAGACATTTCTAAAATAATGAACATGGAAAGACCAGATATTTCACCTGCTGTTTACAGAGTACTTCAGCATTCTCAGCCCACAATTTCTTCTGTAGAAAAAAGTTTTTCCACGCTGCGAAAACTGTTGGTCAAGTACAGAAAGTTTAAGGTCAAAAATGTAAAACAGTAGATGGTTTTACGTTTTAATTCTTGCATCTGGTGATTGCTTATTTGGTTCCTTATATAAGGCGTGTGTATTGCAAGTTTTATTGAGGATTTGCGTGTTTTCGCTAATTAGATGTTTGTTGTAATACAAAAATCCAAAAAAGATTAATTTATTCAGTGAAAATTTTTCTAGAATAATGAAGTCAATATTTTTAATTTTTAAGTCAATACAAGCTTGCCCTAGTAAGCACTTTTAACAAAATTTTGACTGTAAATTTCAGCTGCACTGCAAATTGGACACATAGCTGCTCATTTTCTGGAGTTTGGTATCAAAAGGGAACCGTGAACTGTCCCTGGTTACGAGAACCTGCAGTAATAGCCGATTGCTGGAGTGCCACCTGCAAGAATTGCGGCGGAACTGGCGCAAACTTACGACCGATGACTATTTTCTACACAAAGCAGTTTCACAGCGATCAGACTTTACGGTCGCCAAACATCAAAATTCCTCTCAGCTGCCAATGTGCGCCGGTTCAACACCTAGGTGGTGTTTTGACGAGCTGGCGACGTTGAAGACTTAACGCCACCCGGTTTTTAAAACCAAAACATTATTTTGTTTTGAGAAAAGTAGACTTATATACAGTAAAAGAAGGAGCAAAATGGCAATATTAAAGTCTTTAACTCCTAAACAATTGTTATTTACTCCCTTTCGCATGACGTAAAATCAATGTAATGTAATTTTTTTGATAACCCACGATGTTTCTTTAATTGTGTTAAAAATTTCAATTTTTTCAGTGCATAATTTATTTTTAGCTTAAAGCAAGACCTTGAATTTGCTTTCTGCCATCATGCGGCAGGCCGTTAAATGTACAGAAGTGTTTTCTGAGGTTGCGATTTATATCTTCTTTGTTTGCTTCTTCTGTTTATTCTTTAAAGTGTCTTCTTGTCCAACAGAGCTAAACAAAATTAAATTTTACAAGTTGATTTCAGACTTTTTTAGTTCTTCCTCATGCACACATAAGAAGACCGACAGCTGAATTATCAAGTTGATCAAAGCTGTTGCGATTGTTTAAAGAAATTATTCTTTTCGATTTTGTAGTATGCCATACTTGCGTAAACTACCTCCTTAATTAGAGAAGAACTACAAAATAAAACAAAAGAATTTATGTTAAAACGCCTTTTAAGATGAAAAACAAAACAGGCAGCATGCATTACCGGTAAACGATGCAGCAGACGCCGATAGAAAGGAGCAGAACGATTCCAAACGAGACAGCGATTATTCCACCGATCACGGCTATTGATGAGGCTGATACTGAAACACACAGAGAGACTTTGTATGCTGGAATTAGTTTCGGTAAAGGGAGAAAATTTCAAACCGTCATAAAGGCTCATATGGCTCAGCATATAAGGTGAGCATAGAGGTTTAATTTCCCGCGATTTTGAAAAATATAATTGGCAACGCTTTTAGCAAAAAGACTGGAGCGCTAGCGTTTGCACGGTTAAGTCTACTTTGATATGCTTCACATGTGATTCATTGCGATTTGTAGAACGTAAAAGATTTGGTTTCAACTCCTTTATTTTGTATATACATTGTTCTCTTTGTTTTGATTTTGCATGTGCTGTTTAATGCTTATTGCGACAACTTTTACTGTTTACTATGTTTTATTTGAAATAAATTTGATGATTTTTGGAAATAATCGAATATCTTCGGAGGTAGCAGGAGGGAGAGGGCATCTCAATTTGTGTTTACTTATCTACTTTTATTTTTCTTTGAATTGATAGATTACGTTCAACCCTCTTTTAAAATCGCGATGCATCATTGCTCAGCATGTGGGATTTATTGAAATCTGTGCTTACAAGAATTGTTCTTTGAGACGTGGTATAAATGACGTATTTACCCCGTAAAAGCCTAGTGAACTTCTTGTGTAGTGGCCATTGTGTTCTTAGGAAAATGTCAACATATGATAGAGAGATAAAAACAAGAAAAAAATCGAAGGACTATGTCAGTGATTTTTAACCTTTTTTAGTTGGCGGATCCTACTTGCTTCCTTGATATAATGACTGGTCCCGTTAGCCTGAGAAATCAACTTTGGTCGTTGTAAATCGACCTAAGTCTGTTGTAAGAAGCTATGATCATTCCCCGCATATTGCGAGTAAAATGGTGCTAGAGTTCAAAGGTTCCACTCTTACCACAGCATTGGAAATAGAAACAGCGTGATACAAAATACACTAAACTTTAGTCATGTCATACCGGTTACGTAAAACCTAACTTAAATTAATCTTTATTTTATTCTCATTGCGAAGACAGAGTTCTGTTGTTAGAATAGGTTATTTTAAATAATAAATCGACATGCATTTGTTCCTTTTACCGACTATCAACAGTTCAGGGTCAGCAACTCATACTTCAATTGTGACAACTTGCAAGAAGACAAATCAGTATGTGAATTCGTAACTGAAAAGAACGAATCTAGTCTTTAACATAAAAACCAAAAAATTTTTCGCGGACCCCTTGAAACTTCCTTATGGATTCCTAGAGGTCCGCGGATCTTTGTTTGGGACCCATTAAACTAAACAATTAAGAGGAAAAGCCCAATTTATTTTTCTTAACTTTTTGCAGTTTACCGTCATCTCAGAGTTAAAAAAAATTGTCTATTTCAGTTTAAAGTCGTCTCATCGATAACGTTCTGATTTTCTTGTGATAGATGGCCCAAACACGCTTCAAACCGAGTTTATTGCGCAATAATTTGTCCATGTTTATCAATGACCTGCAAAAGTTACGGTTGGATGGTTTGTATCAATAAGTAAATAATAACGTGGACCAATAATTAACCCGTAGTTTTATAACCAAGAAATAAAAAAAAATTGCATCCGGTGAAATGGGTAAAATAAAAAATTCAAACCGTAAAAGTCTGAGGAAACTGAACTGTGCCATGAGTCTGCAACTAAAGAAAACACAGAAAGTGTTTTTTGGCAATTTTTGTCTCTGTAAATGTGCTTGCAGATTTTTTAATTGTTCTTCTTCCTTCTGCACAATTGTTGTTTTTCTACGGATTTTTTAATGGCTGTGTTGTTCTGTATACCCGATTTTTTGTTCAAATATTCAGAAACTAGCCGAAGTTTATTGGATTTAAGTGGCTTGAATCGATGCTTTAGCTAGATAGTAATGGTCCCTAAATCCTCATCAACCGGGAGCTCCCAATTGTGAGACAGAGTTTGGTTGGATTTCGCGTAGTTTTTGTCTTGAACACGGTAACTAGTCGCTTGCTTTTCTTTGATCCTGATGTAGATAATTACATAATCTGATCACAGGCATAAATCCGTAGTTATTTGAGTGGGAAAGAGGGAAGAACGCTAAAACTCTGAGTTTGAATCCAAATATCTATAATGCCGTTTTAGGTTAAGTTGCCGCGCACCAGCGATTTTAAAACCACTGATTCTCGTAATTTGCTTTCTATTTGTCTCTGCTTTCATGATAATAACCTTTCTTTGAGGTCGACTGATGGTAGGGCCATTATCATCTTTTTCTTAGTTAATGATGATCTTTTTTTGATCATCATCACTCCAAGTAAATATTCTGCTGAATTTTTCGACCAACTTGAAAACTTCAACAGCCATTGTTTTCTTCTTGCTACATCATATTTTAAATCACAAAAATGGCGTTTCAGATAATGCTGTCTTTTATGTGTTAAAATCTAGAATTACGTAAATTAATCCTATAGACGTTCAAATTTGCCATATTAGGTCTGCAAACTATTTCAATTATTTGGCTTGCATGAAAACTAACTTTACTGCTGAAGATTAGAATTTAATTGTTTGAACATCTTTAGCGCTAAAAAACTGATTACCACCTCTTTATTATAAAACGGTCTCTTATTAGTTGTTTTAATCTAAACTCTTCGTGCTGCAGACAATCTTTGAATTATGAAATTACCGCTTTATTGTCAATTGCTCACATTTTCTTTACAATGCTTGTTATCTTTGTACCGTGGAATTCTACTTTTTTTTTATGAGGCAACGGCCACGTGATTTGATGTCATTCATCGCAAATATCAGTGCCTAAAATTATTCATTCATTCGTCGAAATTAGCAGCTGTGAAGTGAAGGTAGTTTGTGGGTTGCGGCCATACGTTCAACTTGGGTAAATTACAGTTTTGCGTACTTCTCTGCTCTCGCCGCAAATACAGTAGATCTTGCTTTTTCTGGATGGCGCTGTGATGAAATATATTGTCAATGATTGAGACTGATTTGACAGCCGAAACCTAAACGTTTTGTCTATACTGTAGTTGTATTGATTTTCAATTATTTTTTTCATATGATTTATTCGATAGTTTCTGCTGCATATGGTGAGAAGAGGAGATTGGAAAGGTTTGGCATAGCTTCTTTACCAGAACTGAGGCATGACAGTTGTGTTGGTCACGAGACCATTTTTTGTGAGAACTGTGAGAAAGTTGAGGATTTTATAAAGCTTTGGTAAAGGTTGGACGCATTCAAAATTTACATTTTACGACTGTTACTCACGTTTTACGCTATTTTAGGCTATATAAGCTCCCGAGTTAGACTGGGTTACTTCCATGGATAAATGGCCGATCCCACCATTTGTCTACCACATAAACCTCCCTGACTCTACAATAGTCTATCAACTATTTTACCCAAAATCACTTCTTTTAAGTTACTTTACTAACGCAGAACATCAGTTTTAACTCGAAAATTATGTGGAATAAACGATAAACTACAGATAGAAAACGCCCGCGTCTTTTTTTAAAAACTTTTCAAAATAACATTGAGGAATAGCTGCATTAGCATTACCCCCTCAACACTATCTGCAATTTTTTCAATAATTTGCGGTCTGTAACAAAATTAGAAGCTACCGACACAACTAAAATAAATCATTTAAATAAGCAAATAAATTGTTGTATCGTTGATACCCTAAACCTAATTAAAAAACTGAAACAAGTACAAGATAATGAACAAAGCCATTTTTATAAATGGCAAAGCGGAACACTTCCTGAGGCAATTATTATCCAAAAGATCAATTTAAAAGTGCTTGATTTTCGGGTCCTATAACCCCTGCAAAACTGTTTCATTAATCTGAGTTTGAGAGATACTAATCAAAAAAGAGCCTGAATTCACCTATAATAACATTAATTGTTGGAATGTTTCAAACACATAGACAGATATATAAATTGTACTGGCTGCACTTACCTTGGCATTTTGGTAGAGGAGGGTCCCAGATGTACTGACCCTGGTCATTTTGCACACATGTGGATATAGAGTAACCGACCAAATGGTATCCAAAGCCACAACTAAAGGTACAAGTCTCTTTTTTGCCACTTCCAGAAGGACACTTACTGTTGCCATTCGGAAACGAAGGTGTGGAACAAGCAGCTACAAAAAGTATATCAACAACATAAACGGAAAATTGAAATAATTTAGATGTTTTATCTTCTCCAAAAAAAGACATTTCTGTGTGAAAAAAATCTATAACAAGTATTTTGATTTGGTGTACAGTTTTTGCTACAATTCTCGGAAAGACAAATTTGGAGATTTTACCAATAATTTACTACCTTCTGCCTCTTAAACATGGCTAAGCTTTATCACGCAGCAATGCGTTGCGTAGCGGCTTTCATATTTGCTTTGTTTAGCTTAGTTTTGTCTACCCAGAAAATGCCTGTTATTCAAACCCACTTCAATGGGGTATTCAACTTTGTTGGCTTACTGGTATCGTAGAATAACTGAATGAGCTCGAGTTCCAAACTGCAACAAGCCATTAACCAAAGCAAAATACTTGAAAAAATGCCCACTCTCAAAAAAACGCAAATCCCATGCGAACTGTGATGAAGCCGATAGTGGAACCATAGTGCTTTATCCCGTTCCCGATCATAAAGTGCCTCTATGTATACATATTGAGGCTTATGACGTTCTGTGACCGTAAAAAAAGCAATCCTTTTTATGCGCGTTTGTAGCACATCTTTACAAGACATTAACCTCCCATTTAAAGGATATTACAGTTCAAAACAAGCTTACTTTGTCGGTTGTCAATCTTTCTGTTCAAGACTGTGACATCGAACATTGCGAAGTTGTTGCCATCCACATAACAACATGCAAAACAGTTTCAGAAATACATATAGATATATTACACGCTACCAACGCAGGGGGTTTTGGAAAACGTGGTCGGAATCCCTTTGGACATTTAAGCAAAACAGGTGATATAAATGTACTCACCAAAGTTTTTGGAAACACTCTGAAATTGAGTTGCAAATCTTTTGGTTTGTTACAGGAATTATAAATTTGGGACAAAAGACCTTATTTTGGAGCCTTGCTCAAAACGGAGTAAAAACGCATCATTATAAAATACTCGTATTTTCGATCAGCTGGTATGGACTAAAACTTTTAAAATTAGGTGTTTTTCTAGCAGATTCTGTAATTCAATATTGACGAATTATTCAAAAAGTAATTCTTCATCAACATGTTTATTCACAGAATTTGCTCATTAGAGTATTTGTATTCCACCAAATACATTCCATCAATCAATCAAGTATTATATCGAACTGACATTTTACAAGGAGCCCATGACATGTTTTTCAATTTTTCGTGTAGGTCTATCAATATTCTACACAACTTTTTGCAAAATCACATAACAATTGTTTTTTTCATAGCTGACTGAAATGGAATGCGGGTATATCCAAAGCATAAAGGAGGAAACCGTTGTTTGATTTCTACCTTTTTGTTAGAGTTGAAACTTTCGCTCACCACATATCCACAATGATCGGTGACCTAAAGCTTATATGCACAAATAGAAATCTTTCCCAAACCAAAATGTGTTCAGACTGGTCAACTTCAAATAAGTTGCTATTAAGCTTAGATTGAGACCATTTTTTTAAAGCTTTCCAACAACAAAGAATACCAACAAAATGATTTTACATTGTACTAAATATTCAGCGTTTCACTGGTATTCAATGCCAAACAAACGTTTGCTGATGATTAGGCAGATAGGTTTTGTAAAACTTAAAAGAAGTTTTCATCATATTATTTACAGAGTTTATTTATTCAACCGAATAAGCCAATACTTTTGAAAACATCGTACCCTGGCATTCTGACAAAGAAGGTGACCATTCTGTAACATTGGCTGAGGTTTTTAGGCACGTAGACAGCTTGCTTCCTTGTATTTGAGTGCCTACTGGACAGTTGTAAGTACAAATCGAGCCTATGCGGTTTTTGTTTGTGCATTTCATTGCTTGAGCAACTACAGATGGCACAGCAGGACACGAAAGAGCATCTGAAATCACAAAAAAAAGATACAGCTTTAATGAATATCAGATTTACGTGTACCACAAAATTCAAAAGCTTATATTTATTTCATACCAAATTACATTTATTAGCAAGAGAGTATCCAGCAAATCGAGAAAAATCAAATTAAGTTTTGCTGAATCATTTTTTGTTATGTACGTTTTCTTTTTGTAGTAATGTTTTTCAGAAGACTCACTGAAAAGGTAAGTCATAAACAAGGTTTTCCTAAATTCCGATTGCTCACTCTGGCCTCTCCTCTACTCCGCTGTTGCATTGTGAGATCAGTTCTAATTGCAATAAAGCAGCACGACAAACTATGGGTTGAAATTCCATTGGAATTGTTTTTAGTTTTTCACACTACCCCATATCAAGTGTAAGTGGCCCAATATGAACATTATAGTAGGTGAGAGTAAAGTTTTTAGGGGCATGTTTCAAATTCCAGTCATGATACAAAAATATGAAAGCTTGGTAGCCTGCATGTATGCTAAGAAACTCTTGGACACTGCATTCTGGGACAAAATTAAACCCAATAACAATGCGTTGACTTATAGGTTTTAGTATTTAACTATGTTTCGCATATGTGCAACATCAAACCTGACCCAAGCACGCTTTAAGTAATACCGCTGTTTATTCCTTGAAGTTCAGAAAAAAAAATATTGAAGCACTAAAACAATATTTTTGATTTATGTAACTCGCCTCCTTTTTTCCATTTCACTTCAAATCCTCCTCCCAGAATGCTGATGAAAGAACTGAAGTAGACTCTGACTTTGTTAGAAACTGATGTAAAAATACTCGGAGGTGCCGTACCACAAAACCTTCCTAGCTGCAAAACGTTGGTTAAAATATCTTAATGTGACGTTGCAATATTTCATCAAAGCAAAAACCTAAACGTTTTTGCATGAATGCAGTTTGTGTTAAGTCGCAGCTTAGGTTCTAAACTAAATTTTTAAAATAGGGGTGCGCAAATTGCGGCTCGCGGGATAAATGTAGCCCGCGAGGTGATATTGTGCGGCTTCCGAAAAAATGGGACTTGTGATCCGCGTCCACCGGTGGCAACCCATAAGAAAATACAGGCTTTTTTGTTTAAAAATGCCAATAAGCTGCTAAGAATCTTTTAAGAATCCTCATCAAAGACGTGATATCAAACAAAAAGAGGCTTCAATTTGAAATTGTCCACATGAAATTGATCTTTCCAAAAAAGTTTTTCTACTTAAAACTGAGAAGTTTCAGGTTTGATAGTGCAAGGTCTTGGCCCGCTATAACACTCAGTAGAGTGAAGTTGGCCCGCTGGAAAAAAGTTTGTACACTTTTGTTTTAAAACATGCTACTACTTGAAAAATATATATTTCATAATTGAATGGCTCCTACTTCAATGACCGTGTAAGATGGATGGGTATATTTCTTGTGAGTGCTAATCTTGTCTTGGTGTTAAGCAATGGCGTGGCCAGAGGCATAAGAGGAGGGACAAAAATATGATATTTTGCGTAGCGTTTTCTTTGGAGATCAATACTTAAAATGTAACTATTTTCGGCCCAAGACAAAAGTCAAAATCTTTCTGTGGAAATTAATTTATTTGATTATTTTCATATTTTCAGCCCAAAATATTTTTGTTCCTTGATCGAATTAAAAAATTTTGTGTCATGGCATGGCTACTGTGACTCCCTTAACTACGCCTTCGGTGCCGAGCCAGTAAGATGATAAACGCAATATGCTACCAGCAGTGTAGCATAACAAAAAGTTGATGAGTAAAAGTAAACCGGACAAGTAGAAGCACCTTGCACGTCAATTTCAATTCTGTAATGACAGCCATAAAATTGATGCAAGAGGCCAGCGGTGCACTTTGAGCAAACAGCAGGCAGTGACACTGCAAACTGCAGACAGAATCCACAACAGTTTTTCTCAAATACTTTTACGTAGTTCCATATACAACGCTCTAAATTAGGAATTTTTCGAAAAAAAACAGAAAGTGAATAACTGTTCTCAGTTGTTAATTTGCAGTTTTTATAAAATGCACAAAATCGTTGGCAATGGTGTAGCCAAGAGGGGTGGGTGGGGGTTTCAACTTCCATCCCTTTGAAAAGCGTGTGACGTCACGCCTTGCAAATGCAGTTTTCCGTGCCTTGTGCTTCATGATCTGCAGCAAGTAGATGTAAGATCAGTGATCGATAATGTAATTTACGGATACAAATCATGACTTGAAATCCGAGCGACGCAGTAGTTGATGAGATCTTTTTATTTTCACTCATTAAAACTATGTGAACTGCCACGGGTTGAATTGATATCACGTTATACGATGAATCTCAAAGAGAAGCTTATCACAATTAAACAACAACTTGGGCAGCAACGATATACTCGTCCTCTCATAAAGAAAACATATAGATTAACACATGTTATACCAATGGCATATTATCTATCCCAAGAAGGCCTACGTTTGAATTTTCTGGGAAGTCTTACATTCACTCTGTTTTCAGAGAAACGATTGGATGGGTAACAAATTGTGGCACAATTTGGCTCGAATAACTCTACCTTGCAACGCAAATGTAGTTACCAGTCACGAGGTTATAAAATTTTTGTGTGAATGGCTTATCCCAGGGGTGAACAACCTGCGGCCAGCTAAGTAAAAATCGGTGGCCCGCCGAAGAATTCTATGGTTCTATGCGGAAGCGAAATGCATCTATTTGATTTTCGAAAAATCGTTTCCCGAAAAGAAAGATCTCAACGTTAAATTTGCATAAATAACACGAAAAATTTCGTTTTAAAAATATAGATCTACAAAAAAGAAAACAGGTCTTCATCTTTCTTTCAAACCAAAAATGAAACCAACCAATGCTTCCAAGCATGTTTTTGTGCACGTCAAGTTTGGTTTACAAACTTGACTGGATGGCACAATTTTTCAACTCGTGTGATATTAGCAAAATTTTGCACGCTCCTGTTTGATCAGCTAAAGATGTTCCCAAGGTTGAGCGCAACTGTTGACAACAATGTTAAAGAAAAAAGAGTTTACCGCTTCAGCGATATCAATGCTTTTCTAATTCTTCTAACAAAAGCTTATCCAATAGCGCTGTAAACATTTTACATACTCATTAAATTATCAGTCCACATTTATAAATATTCCTATTCTGGAAATCCATCAGTTACAACTTGCAACACCGAAAGATTTTTTCTATTCTTGCTAGACTAATAATTGACTTTTATTAACCTGTCAAAGCCGATTAAATAACTTGGCTTTGCTTAACATCCTATGCATAATTGATTCCAACTGTTGATGATGTTCGGTAAATTTTTTATTAAGACAAGAATAAGTGAAATTTTTGTTATGGCGTGCTCGAGCCTTATCATGCAGCTTTCAAAAAACTTAATACATTTATTAAGAGATAACGTTGCTCATCTATTTCACTGTAGATCCTCTTTGCAAATTTAGGGTATCTCCTCGAAACAGTAGCTTCGGTTTAAAAGTTACACGAGGCTTCTTCTTCGTGTGGAGGGGCACCCATTCACCAATTGGATCATATGCTGGCTGTGGTAGTATTAAGCCAGCATTGAGTTCACTGAGCCGGGCGGATACCCAGTTTAGGTAGGTCATTTAATAATTTCCCCGCAGCAGGCACAAATGGGCGTCTAGATTTCAGTCTTTCCTGGGGGCACATCTGGTGACCCAGCTAGTTGACCGTGTAAATTATGATCTGGGTCCAGGGTGCCACGGTTGGCCAAGAAGAGTGTCGCCCTTAAGCCATGAAGCTTAGCTGGCTGAATGTCTGAAAGGATTGGCATGTGGTCCGTTGGAGTAGGATGCAGGCATCCAGTGACAATGTGCAAGGCATCAATCAAAACATTGTCGATAAGACGGTTGGGTGCGCTGCGATACCGAACTGGTTCGCAGTACTCAGCTGTAGCGTAAACTAAGGATAGGGCAGTTGAATGCAGTGTTTTAGCGCCAGCGCCCCTCTCGAGTCCACAAGTCACCACATGAGGCTTTAAAAGTTGATTACAAATATCCAAGTCACTAATGGCACAGCAAAAAGGTATTAAGTTTCAGTAAGACAATAAAGACGTTTTGACTAATGACACTGTACAAAGAAACCGTGTAATGCATTGCGTTGAACGCATCAAAAAACTGCATCTGGACTGAAAAAAAAAACTTGAAGTTAGTACGAAAGTAACAAAACATTTATTTGTCTATATTTTCTGTTTTCATGGCATTTTTGTGTGAATTACATTCTGGTTGTTATGGTTGGTTGTTTTCGTATTTTAAAACTTCTTTGATAGTAATTGTATGAAAAGTTATTTTATCCGTTGAAACAACTGGGCATCAATATAATATCTGTTATTTTTACCTAAAAGAGAAAAATTCATCAAGAATATTGTAAAAAGTTTAAGTTAGAATTGCTTATTGTTTTAATTTCTAATGGAGAATTCCTTTCAATTAAAAACGATGTTATAAACCAGGGGTATTGATCCGGGGTCTACCTGCACCCAAGAGGTTCGCAATATTTATGGGTGTCCACAGGTAAAATAAAACAAATTGAGGTCCTCAGTAACATTTTGGTGGTCCATTAAGAAAACCAATTCAGAAAAATTATTATTACCGCGATAAAAAAAATTTCTACCTTAATTAAAAATTTTTATACCAGTGTGAATAAATAAATTCTCCAATAAATTTAATAGCAGAATGGTTCATTTAGATTTAGTTTCCTTCTGCCAAATAAAGCTTAATTATATACAATTTCTTTGGTTATTGGTGTAAATCTACATTTTTTATTGGTGAAAACAGAATAGAGTTGTCTTTGTCAAACAGCTATGAAAGAGTACACCGTAGAAAAAGGAAGGAACAGGAGTCTATGGGTAAAAAATTATTGAGAACTATTGTCATAAACAAAAAAATTTGCATGGAATCACATCAAATTATAGCAAGGCAAACAATTAAAAAAATAACCATAAAATAACCATATTTCAAAAGAAGCATATTTAAAAATAGGGCATTGATCGAATTTTTAAGAAACATTTTATTAAGTGGTGAATACTGGATCAAACGAGCATAATTGTTTTTGTGACCTTTTCTAAAGCAACCTCACAGTTTGAGTGTGTGTGTGTGTGTGTGTGGGGGGGGGGTAGCGTGGTTTTGATGGAAAAAGCGGTTTTGTAAACCACCCTACTGCAGATATGTAAGAATTTTCAGGCTCCATCCAGTAGTGGAGCATCCAGTCAATGCATTATTTATTCGTTTTGATTTGCATATACACAGGAATCGAACCGATTTTTGTAATCTTTGTTTTTTGCCTTTGTTCAATAAGTTATCGGCTTGCTGTGGTTTGATCAGCCCGCTTTAAGTGGCTCTTGGCGGCCTTCGTTGAAGCTGTCAGACAATCAAAACTTAAGTTAATTTTGATTGTGTTAATATTTGATGGTTGGACTGTTTCAATTATTGCTAGTGTGAGATGCTGCACGAAGGTTGTTGCTGCGGGAAAATAAAAATACTTCAGTAAAACCGAATGAACTGGCCAACACAATATCTCCTTATTGAAGTCAGCGAATCGCGTTTTTTGTAGTTCATATTGACCCATGGTGAGCAAGCGACACCAAAAAGATTTTATAAATGGATGCTTCTGAAAGGTCTTCACCCTATTTTTAGATAACTTGTCTAAGCTAAGGGGGATTTATTCCCTTTAACCCCATGTTAAACCCTCGATAACTTCTGAACTTTCAACTTACTGGCACTTCATGCTCCTGTGAACCGATGACGGAGTAGAAAGAAACGTAGTCATACGCACAACTGCTTGTTTGACGAGTATCAATCGAAGTGATTTCAAATTCCAAAACCTTGTAAAAGTAAAATAAATATTTCGTTCAGTTAAATGCTGGCCAAGTACTAAGTGGGGCTCCGAAAAATAATAATATGTAAATGGGCGTGCTGTTCATAAGTCGATCTTAAAAAAGCCTTCAAACCAAGCCCACTCAATAGAATTCATCTTTTCACCTCAATAAAGAGACCATTTTGAAGACTATTCACAAGGCTGATGATGGTCACATGCAGCAGTACCAACCGGCAGCTTATACGTTGGGCTACATTTATTTCTAGCGTACGTTGCAAAAGCTAAGCATTTTGTGATAGAAAAACTATAGCAAAAAGTCTTTCGATCTCTCCCGAATTCCTCGTAAACTGAAAAATTTGACTAATACAAATCTTTTCTTTCTTAATTTAATATTTTTCACTCTTCAATCAATTTACAGCTTTACACATCTGACGTCTTACCTCTTGATCTGAATCAGCAGTAATAATCCAGTTGCAATAAACATGAATGGGCTGCGCGATAGGATACCGAGGTGACATCAACGTGCCAGTTGTTCCGTTGATGTTTTGATTGCCGCAATTCGAAGAGCTCATCATTTCTAGCAAAACAGCGGAACTTTTTACGTTCACTTAAATGCAAGGAAAGCTATTTGGTTTAAAAGCAGAATTGCCATATCGTGCTTACTTCTAAGATTTTTGCTTATTTTCAAAAACAACTCCTTACTAAGTATTAATGTGTTTATTTTTAAGAAAAGTTCTTAGTTTGTCTTAAAAACCGTCCCAAAATTTGATATTATGAAGCCAATCTCCAAAAAGAAGTTCTTCTTCTTGATTAAGAAATGACGAAAACATCTCTTTTTTAAAAGTTTGGCGGCATTGCACAGCAGCGTGCTGAAACTTGGTCCAGGCAGATGGTAACCTCGTTTGCAGCCATGAACTTTCTCAATCAAAGTAGAGATTTACTAAGTATAATTTGATTCTATAAAATTTAAATGAAGGAGCGATTTAACCTGAAGTAATTTTCATGGAACATAGAGAGAGAGAGTGAGAGAGAGAGAGAGAGAGAGAGAGAGAGAGAGAGAGAGAGAGAGAGAGAGAAAGAGAGAGAGACTCTCAAACAAGCCAGCAAGATACACCAAGCCATGACATGATTGAAGATAATCCCTTCATCTAAATCTCCTTAACAGACGATTATGCATCTTGTATCCAATGGAAATGCTTGAATTGCTACCGAAGCAGAGAAAGTTGCGCTGAAGAGACCAATGAAAGAGGGGCTACTTTGCAAGCTCAAGCATCTGCTAATGTGGTAAGGCACCTGTGGGCATTCAACTTCTTTTCACCTGCCATTAATTTCTAACACTATGCTCAATTAAAAACATGGAACCAGGGCCGAGCTAACCACCCCTTGTAACCCTCGGTCAGAAGGGACCAAGGCATGTGTGAGGGCCACCTCAAAGAGTGATGTTTGAATAAATTGATCTCGAAAAAGAAAAAAAAACAGATTTGAATTTATTGCAAGCACTTGACCTTCTAGTAAGAAATTACCTCATCTCCGAGCAAAAAACAGAAAAACGTAAGACTTTAGGCTCTGAAAGTACTGATCTCCAAAAAAAAGAGCTTTGCCTAAAGTTTCCTTGGTGGTGGCTCACTTTTGTTTGCCTTACCGCCGTCTGGCACAACACAATGCACGAGCACGACAAAGTGTTAAACATCAAACTAACATCTTCTGATGTGTGAATGGAAAAACTGTAGAAAAAGCTAGGTTTGTAGAACATAGCGAGTAGGTTACACTATTACAGGATATGATGTACGAGTATTTTCTCTAGTCGCGATAGTCTTTGAATGGATAAAAAACAGCTTGTGTTCAGACTTTAATTAACGCCACAAGATAAGTTCGCAATATGTGATAATGACCAATCATGCACCAAATTTCTGGAAAAGCTTAACACCCAGCACCCCAATATTAAGTTTACTTTAAAACAGGCTAAAAATACAATACCATTTTTGGATGTGGAAATAAAAATTAACTTGGATAAATTTGATACCTGGACATGAAGAAAACCTTCTAACACTGGATTATTGTTAAATTTCAATGCTTTTTGTCCAAAAATTTGGAAAAAAGGTCTTATTTTGTGTTTTCTCAATAGAGCAAAAATTACCTGTTCAAAGGACTATCTCTTCCAAAAAGAAGTTGGTTATTTGAAAAATATTTTTTACAGTAACGGTTATCCAATCCCTATTTTTAACAAAATTTTATGCCAATTTCAAAACGAAAAAACAGACAGCAAAACCGAAAAAGAATTTATCAATCTTTTTATCATCCCCTACCTGGAAAAATCTCAAAAGAATTCGGTCTACAAATTCAATCACTAATAAAGAAACGGTTTGACACTAAAATTACAATCGTCTACAAAACAACAAAAGTGCAGGAATATTTCTCTTTGAAAAGCAAAACTCCTCTGATCTTGAACTCAAATGTCGTTTATAAGTTTACCTGTTCACGTGATGTGAACGTCACGTACATCGGTACGTCCGCAAAACATTTGAGTATAAGAGCAGGGGAGCACTTAAATGTTTCAAGATCAGGCAAAAGTGCCATCAAAGAACATATAAGAAAATGCAGTTCGTGCAAAACTCAGCCGAATAACATGAAGCAATTTGAAATAATTAGAAAATGCCAAACATCCTACGAAGCCAAAATCCATGAAGCCTTGGTGATCGAAAGAAGTAACCCTGTGTTAAACAAACAACTGTATGCAAACGGAGCGTCATTTTTACTAAACGTGTTTTAATCAAAGATATTTATTTAATCATTTAACCAAACAATTTTGCACCGAACTTTACTGTAATTTTAATTCATTTGAAACAATTATTTACAAAACCTTAAATCCGATCAATTCCTAGCAGGCAATTGTTTCTATTATCAGATTCTTTGTTAGCAGTGACCAGACAATTACGAAGACCGCAGAATGAAGCTTGACTGTTTTTTATCAGAACTACAGTATTTTCAAGTTATTTTGTGTTTTCGTTCAACGAAAGTTTTAATGCTGTAAATATTTGTGTATTGATCCTGATGAGGGCGATATGTAGCGCCGAAAACGTTTAAATTTGCTAAATAGATTGTATTATTACAGTGACCTCCCGCTTAAGTACGCACCCGTTTAAGTACGCATCCCAGAAAAGTACGCAAATATTCCTCAAAAAACATTGGTTCAACTTTTTTTTACTTCCAACGAAAATTTATATGCAGTAACAAACTGCAGCATGATGAAATATACAGTGCAGTAATGTGTAGTATTTATTCATTGCTCATCATGTCGTGCAAAGTTAGCTGGCGCATGTTTTCCATCCTCTTTTGCTTGACTCGCAATGTTACTTGCCTCAGTTTTTGTTGAAAGCTCTCAAATGTGGTTTTTATCTTATCGTAATCATCCCCTGCTTGTTCCTGCAAGACTGGACACAGCAACTGATCTTCAACCTCGAGAACTTTGCTATAAAGCTGATCAAACCCATGAAATACATCGCTATTGGTGACAAGTTCACCGTCACAAGCATTGCTTGGGCCAGCCTCATCGTCAGTGTCAGCATCTTTGCCAGACTGCACTGCCGCCAATGCCATGTTTACGTCATCCAACAGAGCATCTGAATATTCTTCTCGTCATCGATGTGCATAAATTCGTCAAGCTCGTCATTGTCAATTGCAATATCTAAAGCCCTAAAGCTAAACAACAATTCGAGTATGAAGTTGGGCTCTTCATCTTCATCGAGTATGAAATTGGGCTCTGCCATTGGAGTTAGCAGTTGGGCCTTGTTGAAGGAGTTTCTTATTGATGTGTCTGATATGAATTCCCATGCTTGCTTTACATAGTGAGCGGCATCCGGTAAATGAGCAGGCTTACCGTAAGCGGCCCCACGTGGTAATCTTTTACCTTGCTCTGTTTTGTGGATTCGAACACTCTCGTCAAGATCACAAAAATCTAGAACATCCTTAAGGTACAAATATTTGTATCTCTCCTTCAATGCCGCAGTAATACCCATGTCGCATGGCTGTTTCCAGCTGGTGCAGTTGGGTGGAAAGAATTCCACCTTAACATTACCCCGCTCAAAGGCTGCAAAATGACCTGGAGCATTGTCCATTAGCAAGAGAACAGGGCGCCCTGTTCTCTTTTTTACTTCAGGATAAAAAACTTCATTGAACCATTTCCAGCATGTGTCAACATCCATCCATACTTTACCCTGACTAAAATATTTGATAGGCCATTGTCACTGTTTGCTGCAGGCTGGAGATTTCGGTTTCCCAATCATTGCGCAAGGAACTTTGTGCGTTCCTGTGGCGTTAGCACAAACAACTAGAGACAAGCGCTCTTTAGCTTTCTTCTTTCCTCTAGTTATACTGAGGTCTTTGAATGGCATAAGCAGAGTATACCGTGGTAGAAGTCGAAAGAACAACCCTGTTTCGTCCATGTTGTACACATTTTCAGGATCATACCTTGAAATTGTAGCATACAAATCGTCCAATGCGGCCAGAAGCTTTGGATCTTCTTGGTCTACTTCTGCCCCTTCACCATGAAGAAGAATTTTTTGCAATCCTCGACGTTCTTTAAATCGGCTAAGCCACTGCCATGAGGCTTTAAAGTCGCCTTCTGGTATCGATAATTGTTGAGCATTTTGCTTTGCTTTTACAATGACCAATGAGGGAGGGACGGGAAGCTTTGCACGCCGCATGCTATCAATCCAAACATAAAGAATATCTTCTAACTCAGAAAACCGACCAATAGACGCTCGTAAAGATTTTCTCTTTCCTTCCTCAGACATTAAAGCCAAACGCTTTTGAACGCCTTCTTGGTTTTTCATTATCTTACGGATGGCACCTTCACTTACGCCATACTCTCTTGCAAACTTCTTTTAAGCTTACTTGGAGCAGACGGCACACTTAACTTAGCAATAACCTCCAACTCCTGGAATTCACTTAAACGTTTACCTTTACTTGACATGATGGGAACAACGAAATTGTAGTGTACGTAATCGTACACTATGCAGTAGGCTACAAGCAAAACAAAAAGATCTCAGCCTAGAAAGCAGGTTATTATAAACTGAAATTGTTTGAAAAGACTAACAAAACAATGATCGAGAGAACAAAGAAGTCTTTGACGTCATAAATGCCAAGTTTGTGCTGTACTGTATAAAGGTTACACGCATTTACGGACGTACTGGCCGTGCACACATACTGTACGTGCAATGGGGCACAAAACTGTTAAGTACGCACCTCCCGCTTAAGTACGCAAAACCACCTCCAGACCAAGTTGCGTACTTAAGCGGGAGGTTACTATGTTCAACGGTGTATTGCTAGTAGCAATAATAGCAACTTCGATACTAAAAGTCACCTCTCTACCGAAATTGTATTGCCAAAATATAAGCAAGGTATTCTAATTTCATGAGTTTATTAACCCTCAAAAGGTTTTCTATGGATAGCAATTTCGAACACTCCGTTTTCTAGTAAAAATGAAATCTTTGCCAGAAAAATATTTTGACAGCAAAACGAATCAAGCTTACTTGAACAAATTGGGGCAGCGGGAGACCATCGAGCTCTGTCCAGTCCTGTTTTGACACAAGTAGTTTGGTTCTGGCCGACAAGCAAAAACCCTTCATTACAAGAATGACTACAAACCGAACCAAGCAAGTTTGTAGCGGTGCAGTTGATGTCTCCATTCGGTAATACATTATTTTCACAAATTACAACAGGAGCTGCAACACAAATTTCATCGAGAACAGGAAACATTCTTTTCACGATTGATATTTGACCGCAGCAAACAATGAAAGAAGTATTTCGACAATAGTGAGGTAATGCTTTTGAAATTGTTGGCAACCATCAGCTTTTTTGCAGTGCTCAAAATTGTTAATTTAATTTCGTTGGTCCTTTATTCATTCTGCTATCAGTGTTTTACCTCACCTAAATACACGAGGCTTGCCGTTTTAACAGCTTACAGTTTTTCACATTTCTTTTTCAGACAATGAGCTATGGAAAACTTGTTTCTGCTGCCAGCAGGTATACGCGATCTTTAGAGCGATACGCCAATGTTTGCTGTATTATCATCTATTCCAAAAATTTACTTTTTGATGAAGTGACAATTAGCAGCTAACTTTCATGATCATACGGTCTGGTCGTCGCCTTCTCAACGAGTAAACACAAAAAAGGCTTTGTAGGCTATCTGTTATTTTTGGGTATTTGAGTGGTATGCGCTGCGCTTGGTAAAAATAGACCTACTGATAAGCATCTCCAGAAATCGAAATTATAAAAGGATTGCTTACTACTTACATGATACATTCCATTGGAGACTGAAGAACCCGGACGCATCATCAACAAGTGAGCTGAAGATGATTTTCACTTGAGAGGTTGAAGATGTAAAGTTTTTTGGAGGATCAGATCCGCAAAAGCGACCAATCTAAAACAAAGAGATCATATCATGTACAAAATGAAAAATAGAGGCAAGTCATTTAGGTGCAAAAGCATAGTTTTTTGTTGGGATGTTTGCAGCTGAGGGTCGTCATTCATCACAATCACAAGAATAGGCCTATCTAAAATTTTAATTCTATGAATCAGGCGTAATGTTGAAATCAAAAGTGATCTGGCTAAGTTAAAAGGGTATAAATCATGTTAATGGATTTAACTTATGCTATTTTTTGTATAATTTAGCTCAGTTATAAGCTTCACAAAGTTAACAAAATTGTCCCTAGTCGTTCTGCGTATGCAGATAATATCTAAGCCTACAGACGAAGGCTTTTTTTGTTGAACTAAAACAAAATAATCTAACAACCTCACAATGCACAGTAGATCTTACCAGATTTTCTTTGCTCTCTTTGGTCGATATTGCGTACAATTCAACATAAGAAAGTGCGCAATTAGAAGAGAATGGAATGTTGAAAGAATCAAAAGCAATATTTAGCACCTATAAAAACTAAACTAAGGGTAACTAAATTTTCGGTAAGTAATTTGTATCTTACATTTAAATAACAAGAGGCAGGCAGACATGTAGCCAGCCGGATACTTTTTCGGGGGCAAGAGCAAATCGAATGAGAGCAACTATTTTTTTGTTTACTCAGATGATTACATGGTTCGTAACGTCTATAATATTGTTTTACTTGCTTTTTGCTACTGCAGTGTGAAGAGGACTCGTGTCTGTTTGATATTTACCATTGTGAAAACCTTCAATGATAGGCCATACATGCACTTTGCATAAAACATGTTACTACCAACATAAGTGAACAAAGTTTGGAACAACACGCTTACAGGTTTTTTGCTTATCAAAACTTTGTTTCCTTCATTCCAGGAACTAGGAACTAGGAACTACAGTGCTTTTTGCTGTAAAATTAAATCCTTGTGCACATGCGTATACACCATATCAGTGATTCTCTACCTTTTTTTGTTGAGGCATACTTTTAAGAATTTCAAAATTTGGCCGCACGCATAGAAAAAGATAGGTTTAAAAATTATTTACTTACCTATAACACACTGCGTAAAATAGTGTATGATAATAATTTTAAATCATATATCTAAAATTTGGCGGCACACTTTTACAATTTCGCGGCACACAAAAGTGCCGCGGCACAGTGGTTGAGAATCACTGCACTATATAGTCTGTAGGTTGGTGGTTGCCAACCTCTTTAGTATGTTGCCTCCCCCACCCTATTTGAAGTTATTCTTTATCTCCTTTACATTCAATGTGATTGCAACCAAATGAACATTGAGCCTGAATCAAAAAAATTGATTGATCTTTTGAGTAACATTAATAGGAACACTGCTGTTGCAATTTAAGTGAAAATAAAGAAATTTTTCATAAGATGTTCGACAATCCAAATCGCCTATTATATCGCACAAAAGGCTTTAAGTTTTCTCGTTTAGTTGATAACAACTACAGTCAAAAACTGGCTTCGCATAAATTCAACCTTTCCCATAAGTATTTGTTTACCTCTCCTAAAACCTGATTTTTCTTCCTCTAGGGAGCTGATTTTACCTTCCTGGTTGGAAACCAAAGCTATAGATTATCACTTTTGAGTTTCAACCACCTTATTAGCACTCTAGTTCTATGCAATGTGATCTTCCGCGGTTACTCCAAAAAACTGCATTTCCTTTATATCCTTTGTTAAGCTAAGATCGTTTGGCGCGCTCACAGACGCCCCTCAAGTGTCTGAGCGACTGTAAGCAAAGTTTATTGTGATGTCACAGTCATTTCAAGCTAATAAAGACTAGTTTTCTCGCGTGCCCAAACTTCCAGTTGTATACCTTTCCAGTGGTAGATTTAGGATAAGGCAGCTTCGTCAGGCCTCATCTAAAAAATAAGAGGCACCACTTTTCCAGACATGTCCTACAATACGGTGTAAATTTGTTGATTTTAAAATGAAATTTGGTTACCGATAAGTTGGCCTCCAAAGGAAAAGCCAATTCACCCACAATTGAGATAACAAAAGCCCGACTTCAGGCATCGGTAATGGTGATCTCCAAAAATAAAAGATCTTCAAACCTCTTTATCCACTGGAAAAACTCCCTCCGACTAGGACTTCTTCGAGGAATCTTTACTTAGAATTTTGGCAATGAATTCTTGCCTCAGGTCCCTATAATCGTCAATTCACTGCTGTTCCTGCCTAATCTGAATGAACATTTTTTTATGCGTTCGAGCTAATACTCGGTTTGCTTGTCTTTCATCAGACTTTAGGAAACGAAGCCCAGATCTACCAACTGCGAAGCGGACGCTCTAACCACTGCGCCAACGCGCCGGTAATGCAAATAAAAAGTATGGCAAATGCAATTGAAATGTCGTGGCCATATTTCATTTTTTCCCTCCCAAGTAGAAAGTAGTATCAAATGCACTAGTAAGTGAGGTTTGTTTAAAGGAACAAAAGAAAATTTTGGGGAAACTACCCCCCAAAGCTTCCCTGTGGCAACGTTCCTGGTGGCATGTGAGAAGGTAGAGCAGTCACTATGCTATTCCAGTGCTTACCCTACAAAACCATCGTCCAAGAATATTTCATTTTTTGTATTGCCAAAAAAAGGGAACAGGCGAGAGTAGTGTACAGTCAGCCAAACAGAGCATGTACCGTAAAAGTTTTGCTGTTTACTATATGCTTGGCAAGTGTTAGTAGAAGTCTACCTTTCCTTTGGCAAAGTTATGATTCCTATTTCTGACAGAATATGTGGTAACAGTCACTTTCTTACATTATTCGGAGATGACGACGTCATCGTCCATGTACATTGTATCAGAATGGTAAACGGAGATGGATTCGTTGGAGAAGCGAGATTCCCAAATGATCCTCGCAAAGTGTCGGATCCACATTCGCCAGAGTACTGCGCAACTATAGAAAGTTGAGCACGTGGTTAATGTTTAAGAAGATTTAGAGTGAAAAAACATCTTTTTTTTTGCACAGCAACTTCTAAGTACAAAGTGTCAAGTTTTTCTTGGAGCTTAACTAAAATGATGCACAAACACAAAGTGCTGACATACGGGTACCAAAGATCCTTTCGTGCAGTAACAGATACAAAAATGTCGTGCACTCTAGGGTGAAGAGTAAGTCGGTAAAAACCTTAAAGAATATTAGTTCATTTTTCAAACAAAAGACTGATAGTATCTTTTGTAGTTTTCAGGCAATAAAATTTTGGAATGTGTTTAAGGCTTTAAGGACGTCCTGCATATGGCACAAAACACATTCATTGTAATTCAACATTAAAATGCTTTTTACAAGCGATATTATACTGTATTGCACAGATTTTTTTGCAGTGATGTTTAAACAAAAAGTTGGAATTAAAATAGAGAATTACATCAACTTTGATGCTTATTTTTAAAAAAGTGGAACCCGATTCTAAAGACCTTCTCTTGGCACTGACGTAGAATGATTGACTGGCATTGGTATGCCGTTAGGGCAAATTATGTTTTTTTTTTGTCATCATTAACTTGTAGTAAATATGCGGAAGTAACAGATAGTAGTAAATTTGTAGTAAATATTCGACTTTTTGAATGTCGGCTTATAATCATTTTATCGTGGTTGGATGGAGCGAAATCGGATAGCACAGAATCTGGAAAAGAGTTCACTTCCGGCAATTTCGCTCCCTTTTCTCAGTGAACAAGGTTTTCAAAGTTAATTTTTTGTTTGGGAAATCTTGAAGCTAAGGGCTATCATTCGCCACTTAACGTTTATGAAAATATGGCTCTTTAAATCTTGCATAATATTTTGAGTTACATTGGATCTAGTGCAAGGGTCCTTAGTTTTTTTTAACGCATAAGACTAAGAAAGCCGTTTGCAGCCTAGTCTAAGAAAATTTTACCTGGACAGAAATGGACAGAACTACTGTACAAACATTTCCATTCGACGTTTACAGACCACTTAAACCTTGTCTACGAACCACTGATCTAGTGGTTTCAATGTAGACAATGCGATGTGTTTTACGAAATAAGACATTTTCATAATCGCTTTAACCGTTGGCTACATGGTGGATGCTTACCCTCGACAAAATTTCTGCACTACACTGCTATTTGCCGAAAAGGTTCACTTAACAGTTTTGACAACCTTATATAGCATCAATGGAATAAAACAAGTAAAACAACATGTTAGTTTTTTTTTTCTGGAATATAACCCGATTTTTTTGCAGAACCATGTTTAAACTTTTGAAAATATTATATGAATGTACATCAATTTAAACGTTTAAACATCGATCTTAATGCTCAACCGGTATTCACGTGATTTCGCGCAACTACTCAGTAAAATGACCGCTTTTAGTGCGGTTGCATAAGTAATCAATCATGACCTCATTGCTTTGCAATGACTTGAGGGCGTTTCACCGTAGGCGATAACCTTGTCTTATCCTAACCTACACAGGGACCGCTTGAAAAACGCTTGCTTATAAATTATCGGTTAGACAATGGCCATTTTGGTGAAATGAGTGATGAGTTGAAATTTTATTTCGACTTGTGTAAAAGCAACTATGAACAATGTAGTAAGTTTAGTGTACATCTTCCAAAGCAAACGTAGGCTTTCGCATTGTGGCGTAGAAGTAGAGCATAAACAAAAGTTCTTCAAAAAAGCCGAAGATTGCATTTGCTCCTAGTATAAAACAATGATCAAATCGTAACTGTATTAATGATGTGTGCGTATAAATACAATAATCCTGTGTAATAAAGGATTTGGGATGATGCATAAAATGTGCCGGTGAGCTCCTTAACGTACTTCTTGAATTGCTTGACCGAACCCATATTGCAAGGAAGATTGTGTTAGGTGAAAACTACAAACTTGTCTCGTCAAAATAATAAGCGGTCAGAACTGCAAAACTAATAAAACCTCGACAACTTCAAAACTATAGACTAAACACAAACTCTCATATACTTTATGTTCAATTTTGCACCATTAGCAACTCTCTTCTCAAAACATTAATTAACTCACCCAGATAAAACCATTTTTGTGTGCAACTGAGTAAGATAAGAGATTTGAGCTCTATTTAAGATTTATGTAAAGTAATATTTACAAATATGAATGCAATGCTTTTTTAGAAAATCTGCTTTATGATATTGGTCAAAAATGACTCGTGTTAAAAGAGTCGCTGTTTTGTAGAAGAAATCAAAGCGCCTCTGTAAAATAATAAAAATAACCATTTAAAATAGTTTGTAGTAAACTTTGAACTATTTTTACATCATACCAAGTACCTGCGTTTTGCTCTCAATGTAGGCTACATCAAATAATGAAAAACCACCTTGCGCAAAGCAAGGTTGCAGAATGTTTTCTTGGTAAAAATGTTGTCAAAGGCAGTTTGCCATGTAAAATGATTGAAATTATTCATGCATTACATTAACAAAATTGCTCTTATGACAATTGCATTTTTTTAGCATAGTAAACATAAGGCTACCTCTGCTAACTTTTTTAGTTGTACATAGAAATTCAGTCGATTTGTTTCGAAATGTTGAGTTGTATCAGTTTTACACTGTATGAAAGCGAAGTCTGAACTGCTTAGTATGTTGGTAATTGTTCAAGCACTGGGGCTTAAAAATTTATTAAAAAAGCTCCAAAGTAACGCCACGACACAATGCCAACTCCATTAACGAAGTCGAAAGTAAATTTTGGGGAGGCCAACAATATATTTTTGAAGCTTTTGGTTCTTCAATTTTTGTTTAATTCTTTTTTTTGGAAACTGACGTATTATTGCTGTTTTACTTGAAAATACCTTTTTTCGTGGTCGCATTAAAAGGTTTAGGGTTATTGCCCATTTTCCCCCGAGCAACATCTATGTGCTCCCTAATGGTGCCACTGCATTCCACCCCCATTTGCACTTTGCAATGTGCGGTTTCTTGTTTAGGGTTTAGTTGAGTGGTGAACAAGTACTTGACTGTCAACCAAAAATTGCTCTTTTTTAAGTGAACTAACATACCTATCGACAAAAAACGTATCTACTAATCGATAATTGTTGTAACAGTCAATCAAGCTAGCACTGATGAAAAGTTTTTAAAAAATTTATTCTATGATTGTAGCAGGTTTGATTAAATAGATAATTGACAATTTGAATAAAATGAGAAAAACGTAATTGACGGGACATTGATGGAGTGTAGACTATGGATAAACGGTGTGGCTGTAGAAGACATTTATTAGAAAAAATATGCAAAATGATTTTCCATTTTTCCCTCACTGTTTCATGTCAGGCCGTTTGCAGGCCTGGCTAAATGACGTAATTATCACTGCAACTAGAGTGAGTTATCCTTAATTTTAAATTTCGATTGGTCAAGATCTTTTCTTTTAAGGCGGGAGCGCTTTAATATGCGATGGAACAGTCAGAGCGGCAATACATGTACAAGGCTATGGATTCATTTTAATTAGGATCTAATATTGCAGTCCTAATACCATAATTTCCTCTTTTTAAGTTGTAATCTTTTTTACTTCATACGTTATGTCAACCCTCTCTCTTCTTTCTGCTATGCGTATAAGCAATAGACTCCAAATACCGAATAATTGTATGATCCTTGAGACTTACTCGGATTTCTTTTCCCAATTATTAGGTGCAACCCGCAGATTAGCTGCCACTTCCCTAAATCAACAAAATGTTTTTTAAGCTTCCACTCCATTTTGACCGAATTTTTTAAGAATCTACCCTTTAGTGGGGAAACTGTGGTTATGTTACATGAAATTTTGTACTGTAGCTAAGTTTGATGACTAGATTGAGCTTTGCAATAGCAAAGCTGGATTTTTCAACCGGAATCAAACTCTAAACTTAGCTGTGCGATTACGCAGATAAACTTCTACGGCAATGTAAGAGAATTGATATTGTTTTATCTGATTCGCATTGCAGTAGGTTATTTAAACAGCCAGAATAAGCACAAATAAGGTTAGTAAGCCTATATGTTTTTTCACCGATTGGACGACCAACATAATTATGTTACTGATGACGTTGCATATTTATGACATCATCGATGATGACAAAATTTTGTGGGCCTTGGATATCAAGTCACTAAATTCGCCCTAAATACTTGGTAGCATTTCATGTACTTTAAAATGCTTAAAAAGTTTTCATTTTAATTTGTTTACAGAATCGGTAGTTTAAAAATTTTTGATTCCTACATGGGCCAATGGCAAAATTTGTTGGCGCAAAATTTTTCAACAACTAGATATGAAAAGCTCTTTTTCTATTTGGCATTCATACAATATTTTGAGCAACATGTTGAAATTTTATTAAAAAATTTTCATTTTTTTAGTTTGGCTATTAGTGGGTTAAAGCTTAGAGATTTTGCGTATGCTAAAGATGGAATGTCATACAATTAAGATTATTCTTAGAAACATGTTTATTAAATTTCGATGGAAGAACAGTGACATTGGGCCATGCAGTGAATACCAGGGCTAATATTGTTACTGTTGTCTGGCAAAACCAGTCGAGTTGTTTAAGCAGCCTACAAAGAAATATGAAAAATGAACAATCATATTTTGTTGTCGTTAACGGCATTTTCCCCCGCGCATTCTTTGCCAGAGTGATCTGAAGTGCTTTGTTTGTTCTTTCTATTGAATACCCTCATCGCAGTTGGGGGGTTTTAACAAAGTGAAAACACAAAGAAACTATTTTTGATAATTGCAATGTGCAATCGAAATTTACGCTTAAAATTATATTGGTTACAATGAGTTTTGTAAAATTGAATAATGCTATTTGAAAAATCCAATTTTCAAATGAGAAATGGTTTTAGAGGAAGCGGAACAAAATATGAGCCCAGGTGTCTGTTAGTGGAACAAGATTTACAACAACAAAACAAACTTTTTATATTACTTTTATTTTGCTTGAGCAACATCCTATACTATGCTGACGTAATGTTTGGATAACAAAAACTAATGAAAATCACGAAGGTTTTTTCACACATGCTTGCTCAAATAACATGAGTATTGAATAGATACTGTAAATGTATCTTAGGTAGCCTACAATAAAGTACTAGTTGCATGACAAACTCGGCAGAGAGTAAATATTTTTAGCATAAGAACAGCAAAACATAAAGTACTAGTTGCATGACAAACTCGGCAGAGAGTAAATATTTTTAGCATAAAAATAGCAAAACATAAAGTGCATAATTAGTTTGCCTTTATTATTAGTTGAAATGGAATTGTGGAGCTGTAATATACTACGCGTAAAACCAGATGGAACCAGAAACTTAAATAGTCAAAAAAAATTTTGCTTGAGTTTCGGTTTCGAATTGATTTTGTATATAAACGTAGGCTACAAACTCACGCTCATTACCATAATACAATCCTGTTACAAAATCAGAGTGAAAAAAGACGTTTGATGACATGGTAAGTGTACATCGTTATTAGTGTAAAATCCAAATTGTGTTTAAGGTATCAAATAGGTCTCATACTATAGTTATAAATGCTACGATATATAATAAAAACTTTGATGATATAAGATGGATCACTTTTTAGTTATAGCGAGCGAAATACAGTAGTTATATTAGAAACGATATAGGTGCATGTCGGTGTAATGAGCTCTGGTAAGATGTTTTCAAATTTGATATTGATTTGTGATTAATTTTTTAGATTAAAGATTAATACTATTTCCAGCAACATTACATGTAATCATAACTGTTATTGTTTAAAAAAACACACAAGGTCAACAATTTTAAAAATCTTTAAACAACGCTGTTTAAGGCATCGCCAAATCTTTTCTTTATTTTTTTTTCAATAAATCAATGAAGATCTGTTTGCTGGCAATTTTCGACAATGTCGAAACAAATTTACAAAAATTGCATTTTTCCAACTTCTTTATTTTCGCTTTTAATTTTTATTTAAATTAAATTTTAAAGTATAAAAGCAATGCTCAACAATTGTACTTATCGCGAATAAGAATGACATTCTAATCAATAACATATACCAAGTTATAAAAAACTTTTGGGGTACAATTGTTTCAGAAAATTTTGACACTTTAAAAGAAAAATTTTGACCTTCAACATAAACATTTTGATCCAAATTTTTCTGTTTTTAAAAAGAAATTGACATTTTTAAAAAGAATTTCTACACAAATAAAAACATTGCATGAAATGTTTTTCCTTCCAACATAGAAGCCAAACTGATTTTATGCAAATAGGTTCAGTTATGCATAGCCTAGTACCGTTATTTGATGACAACAGATTAAGAAAAGTTTATTAAATCCATAGTTTGCTGAAATATCAGAAAAAACAATACTCCTAAGTACAATCTCGATGACGGCTCGAAAAGTTTATTCTTTTTTACAGCACGAAAGAATAACACGACGAATAAAAATACAAAGAGTTTAGTTTTTCACTACGTCAAACAATACAAAAAAAGGCCGTAACATCTTGCATGAACAAACAAGTATAGCCAGATAATTTGGAGGATAGCCAAATAATTGAAGTTTGCTGAGGTACCTTTTTTATATGATTCATTACATGAGGGAGAAGGGGGTTAATAAAAACGTCATAGCACATTACGTAGGGCAAGGTGAAGCAAACATCTGATAAAAAAGCACCATACAATCTATAAACAGCCCATTAAACTGTAATTAGGAACAACGGGGTCAGGTTGAGAATATTTGCTTGGGGCATGACTTGTTTTAACCCCTTCGTAATTATGACTAGAATTCTATTCGGAGGCTATTACTTTTTCGGGGAGCTTGTTTATTAGTAGTTCAAGCAAAATAATACGGTTTTTCGGATAGGCTTGATCTACTTATCTTTGAATTTTCAGCTCATATTTAAGAGTGGTGTTTAGCATTTTATAGGCAGGGGAGAGGCTGTGATAATTTTAGTTGATCAGTTTTGTACTGTAATTCATACTGCTAACCGATTCCAAGACCATTGCTGCCATTTTTTCATCAAAAATCTTTGACCAAATGATAACCTATTCATGAAAATGCGAAAAACCTTTTTAATTGCTTCTCTGCGATTCCAGGCAGAGGCATTACTTTTTCTGTGTTTTGTTCTACTTGCATCTCAACGCCATTAAGTTTTTTGCTTATCGATCAATGCGGTTGATTAGGGCAACACCAACGATGCTATTCAGGTGATGAAATTGAGTTTAGAACATTGAGCAAGCGTAACAAATATCGTACAAGAAAGACATTGGCTAATTCAGGCTATAATCTTGTTTTTAAAGCAAAGTGGCGCAAACTGCGGCCCACGAACTGAAATTTTGTAGCAAGCGCAATGCTATAGTTTTCAAATAATGTAAGGCTCAAGCCACGGTTTTCGTAATAAATGGTTTTAAGCTGATTTTAATTCTTCTATGAAAACGACTTTAAAAACTATTTCATTGATTTATTTGATTTACGATGAAGCTAGTTCGATTTTCGTAGAAGATAACTGATGAAAAGACGCAGGTTTGGCCTACAGACTTAGAAAAGTAAATACTGCTATTTTAGAGTGAAAAAAAAAATTATTTGATGACGCTAGGGGTGCTTTGTTTTGTTTCAAATTTATCAATAAACTAAACAACGGAGTTGCTTAGTTTATTTGCATAAATTGATGATAAATTGGAATCATAGCATTTCACAAGTGCGAAAATTTAGCTGTCTACAAAACGAAACGACGTGAATTGAATTTTTATAATTTGGGTTAAACTTTTATTTGAAGCATCAATATTTGCTAAAAAAATTTGACTTTGCATTTATTTTTTCTGGTTACAAAGCCTTAGACTCTGGCCGAAGGTCAGCAGAAAATCTATTTATGGTACTAATAAACCGAAGATAAATCTTTTGCTGTTATTGTCGTACTTTTATCAAACCAAATCACATCTCAAAAATTAACTTAAATTTCGCATTCCAACTAAATCGAAATACAGTCAAGTTCAATCAATTAGTTTTTCGGTCACGTGTTCGAAGAGATTAGAACAACGATTGAGGTAGCAAAGGTGGAGCGTTCGAACCTCACGGTGGCTGCATTGTTTCCGGGTGATTGTACACCTGGTGGTTGAAGTGCAATGTTGCGGAATCCATGGAGTAGGTCTGAGCTACAAATGCGATAGCAAGTGACAAATGGAATTACCGTCGAATAATATTCTTATTTCAAAAGCCTGGTTTAAATGAGGCGTAAATTGCTGGTGTAGCGTAAAAATTTTTTGTTTCACCATCCAGTTTAATGCGCGGACCGTTTTCGCCCCTTTAATAGACGAGCAAAAGATTGTGCGCTACGCCCACAAATTACGCTTCATTAGAACCATCCTTCAGCTTTCGTTTTTTTGAATATTAATCAATTTTTCAAAAAATTGTTGACATTCTTCATCTCATTCTGATTTGAAAGATATCTACTTAAATTAATATGACAGTGATTAGAATTGTTTGAACATAAAATTCATTCTACCTCAATGCATTCTTCAGCGACAAAAAACTTTTTGCAATTATACACGAAACAGCAATGTTGCCAGGACTTTTGCACAGTTTGCTCCTACCACAATTAGCGCAACCCAACAGAAAATTTGCAATCAAGTACTTTGCACAAGATCACATCAACTCAGAAATGAAGCGTGCGCGGGCAATTGTCGAAACAACGGCGCCATATCTTCGGAGATCAGTTGAAATAACTTGTAATTGCAATTGCCTGCATTAACTGCTTTCTGTTTTGTACAGAAATACCTTTTGGTGTCCTTGTTACTTGTTTTCTTGTCTGGAGCATCACAAAGTTTCAGACCGAACGAGATGAGCAGGAGATCAGGCTGTGTTCTTCAACGTGCTCAATCTTTAAATCTACGCGAAACAACTCAAAGTTTCGTGCAATTGTATACTGAGTCAGAAAAGTAAGTAATGTTATTGTCGGGTCTATTGCATGATAACAGTTGGTCGGCCTAGCTTGTTTCATTTCACCAATTTCAAGACTAGGCTGATTCATTGCGACTGATTTTGGATACACTTATTCTGCTTACTAATCAACCATTTGACGTTTTCTCGCTAAAAATTTCATTATCATTGATAGTTGGCAATGCTTTCTTGGAACACTAGCAATTTGGTGTTTGCGAGGATTTAACTTTTTTATTGGAATAAATATTTTTTGCTTCCTGATCAACATAGATCACCAAAAAAATCGATGCCTACAACCAAGATTTATCTTTAAACTGATGACAATGCTTTATAATTAGTCAAAAATTTTTGAAAATCCTGATAATTAATGCAAGTTTTTTCAATTAAGTTTTTTAATAGTAAACTTGAGCGACGTAGTTTCTTGAAAGAGTTCTGGATACAAAGAGTAAGGTTTATATTCTTGATTTGACAGGTCAATAAATAGTCAATTTTTTTCTTTAGGTCAATTCTTTTTAGGGTAAAAAAGACAATTTTTTTATAATTTTTAAAATGTTTCTTGCGTATAGGCCAGAAAAACTGATAACTGTGATAAAACTTACTTAACTTTTTTGTTTTCACTCGCAATGCTTGCGAATTTTTTGTACGGTAGCATGCACAAATTGTTACTTCATGTCACAATTACACGATTGTGGCCCACTAATCTAAGTCAGACGAAATCATGTGCGGCTGTGTCGCAATTTAATAGCTGCCACCACAGTTTCCAATCAAGGGAATTTATTCCATGATCTAGGGAATTTTGAAGGCCACTTGTGACTTTTTGTGAAAATTTCTTCGGATAAATCTTGGGATTTTTGAAATCGATTTTGGAAATTTTGGAAAAATCTTGGAATTTTTTGACGAAAAAGTGAAGATCTTTTTCATATTTTTTCTTAGAGATCACCCAGCAAAATTTTGGGAAAACTTGCAGCATTAACTACTTCATTCAAAAAAGAATGTAGAATAAAGACATTTCTAAAATGATGAACGTGGAAAGACCAGATATTTCACCTGCTGTTTACAGAGTACTTCAACATTCTCAGCTCACAATTTCTTCTGCAGAAAAAAGTTTTTGCACGCTGCGAAAACTGTTGGCCAAGTACAGAAAGTTTAAGGTCAAAAACGTAAAACAGTAGATGGTTTTACGTTCCGTTTTAATTCTTGCATCTGGTGATTGCTTATTTGGTTCCTTATATAAGGCGTGTGTTGCAAGTTTTATTGAGGATTTGCGTGTTTTCGCTAATTAGATGTTTGTTGTAATACAAAAACCCAAAAAAGATTAATTTATTCAGTGAAAGTTTTTCTAGAATAATAAAGTCAATGTTTTTAATTTTTAAGTCAATACAAACTTGCCTTAGTAAGCACTTCTAACAAAAGTTTGATCGTAAGTTTCAGATGCACTGCAAGGTGGACACAGAGTTGCTCATTTTCTGGAGTTTGGTATCGAAAGGGAATCGTGAACTGTCCCTCGCTACGAGAATCTGCAGTAATAGCCGATTGCTGGAGTGCCATCTGCAAGAACAGCGGCGGAACTGGCACAAACTTACGACCGATGGCTATTTTCTACACAAAGCAGTTTCACAGCGATCAGACTTTACGGTCGCTAAACATCAGTATTCCTCTCAGCTGCCAATGTGCGCCGGTTCAACACCTAGGTCGTGTTTTGACGAGCTGGCGACGTTGAAGACTTAATTCCACCCGGTTTTTGAAACCAAAACATTATCTCGTTTTGAGAAAAGTAGACTTATATACAGTAAAAGGAGCAAAATGGCAATATTTAAGTCTTTAACTCCTAAACGATTGTTATTTACTCCCTTTCGCATGACGTAAAATCAATGTAATGTAATTTTTTTGATAACCCACGATGTTTCTTTAATTGTGTTAAAAATTTCAATTTTTTCAGTGCATAATGTATTTTTAGCTTAAAGCAAGACCTTGAATTTGCTTTCTGCCATCATGCGGCGGGCCGTTAAATGTACAGAAGTGTTTTCTGAGGTTGCGATTTATATCTTCTTTGTTTGCTTCTTCTGTTTATTCTTTAAAGTGTCTTCTTGTCCAACAGAGCTAAACAAAATTAAATTTTACAAGTTGATTTCAGACTTTTTTAGTTCTTCCTCATGCACACATAAGAAGACCGACAGCTGAATTATCAAGTTGTTCAAAGCTGTTGCGATTGTTTAAAGAAATTATTCTTTTCGATTTTGTAGTATGCCATACTTGCGTAAACTACCTCCTTAATTAGAGAAGAACTACAAAATGAAACAAAAGAATTTAAGTTAAAACGCCTTTTAAGATGAAAAACAAAACAGGCAGCATGCATTACCGGTAAACGATGCAGCAGACGGCGATAGAAAGGAGCAGAACGATTCCAAACGAGACAGCGATTATTCCACCGATCACGGCTATTGATGAGGCTGATACTGAAACACACAGAGAGACTTTGTATGCTGGAATTAGTTTCGGTAAAGGAAGAAAATTTCAAACCGTCATAAAGGCTCATATGGCTCAGCATATAAGGTGAGCATAGAGGTTTAATTTTCCGCGATTTTGAAAAATATAATTGGCAACGCTTTTAGCAAAAAGACTGGAGGGCTAGCGTTTGCGCGGTTAAGTCTACTTTGATATGCTTCACATGTGATTCATTGTGATTTGTAGAACGTAAAAGATTTGGTTTCAACTCCTTTATTTTGTATATACATTGTTCTCTTTATTTTGATTTTGCATGTGCTGTTTAATGCTTATCGCGACAGCCTTTACTGTTTACTATGTTTTATTTGAAATAAATTTGATGATTTTTGGAAATAATCGAATATCTTCGGAGGTAGCAGGAGGGAGAGGGCATCTCAATTTGTGTTTACTTATCTACTTTTATTTTTCTTTGAATTGATAGATTACGTTCAACCCTCTTTTAAAATCGCGATGCATCATTGCTCAGCATGTGGGATTTATTGAAATCTGTGCTTACAAGAATTTTTCTTTGAGACGTGGTATAAATGACGTATTTACCCCGTAAAAGCCTAGTGAACTTCTTGTGTAGTGGCCATTGTGTTCTTAGGAAAATGTCAACATATGATAGAGAGATAAAAACAAGAAAAAAATCGAAGGACTATGTCAGTGATTTTTAACCATTTTTAGTTGGCGGATCCTATTTGCTTCCTTGATATAATGACTGGTCCCGTTAGCCTGAGAAATCAACTTTGGTCGTTGTAAATCGACCTAAGTCTGTTGTAAGAAGCTATGATCATTCCCCGCATATTGCGAGTAAAATGGAGCTAGAGTTCAAAGGTTCCACTCTTACCACAGCATTGGAAATAGAAACAGCGTGATACAAAATACACTAAACTTTAGTCATGTCATACCGGTTACGTAAAACCTAACTTAAAATAATCTTTATTTTATTTTCATTGCGAAGACAGAGTTCTGTTGTTAGAATAGGTTATATTAAATAATAAATCGACATGCATTTGTTCCTTTTACCGACTATCAACAGTTCAGGGTCAGCAACTCATACTTCAATTGTGACAACTTGCAAGAAGACAAATCAGTATGTGAATTCGTAACTGAAAAGAACGAATCTAGTCTTTAACATAAAAACCAAAAAATTTTTCGCGGACCCCTTGAAACTTCCTTATGGATTCCTAGAGGTCCGCGGATCTTTGTTTGGGACCAATTAAACTAAACAATTAAGAGGAAAAGCCCAATTTATTTTTCTTAACTTTTTGCAGTTTACCGTCATCTCAGAGTTAAAAAAAATTGTCTATTTCAGTTTAAAGTCGTCTCATCGATAACGTTCTGATTTTCTTGTGATAGATGGCCCAAACACGCTTCAAACCGAGTTTATTGCGCAATAATTTGTCCATGTTTATCTTCTTGCACAATGACCTGCAAAAGTTACGGTTGGATGGTTTGTATCAATAAGTAAATAATAACGTGGACCAATAATTAACCCGTAGTTTTATAACCAAGAAATAAAAAAAAATTGCATCCGGTGAAATGGGTAAAATAAAAAATTCAAACCGCAAAAGTCTGAGGAAACTGAACTGTGCCATGAATCTGCAACTAAAGAAAACACAGAAAGTGTTTTTTGGCAATTTTTGTCTCTGTAAATGTGCTTGCAGATTTTTTAATTGTTCTTCTTCCTTCTGCACAATTGTTGTTTTTCTACGGATTTTTTTAATGGCTGTGTTGTTCTGTATACCCGATTTTTTGTTCAAATATTCAGAAACTAGCCGAAGTTTATTGGATTTAAGTGGCTTGAATCGATGCTTTAGCTAGATAGTAATGGTCCCTAAATCCTCATCAACCGGGAGCTCCCAATTGTGAGACAGAGTTTGGTTGGATTTCGCGTAGTTTTTGTCTTGAACACGGTAACTAGTCGCTTGCTTTTCTTTGATCCTGATGTAGATAATTACATAATCTGATCACAGGCATAAATCCGTAGTTATTTGAGTGGGAAAGAGGGAAGAACGCTAAAAGTCTGAGTTTGAATCCAAATATCTATAATGCCGTTTTAGGTTAAGTTGCCGCGCACCAGCGATTTTAAAACCACTGATTCTCGTAATTTGCTTTCTATTTGTCTCTGCTTTCATGATAATAACCTTTCTTTGAGGTCGACTGATGGTAGGGCCATTATCATCTTTTTCTTAGTTAATGATGATCTTTTTTTGATCATCATCACTCCAAGTAAATATTCTGCTGAATTTTTCGACCAACTTGAAAACTTCAACAGCCATTGTTTTCTTCTTGCTACATCATATTTTAAATCACAAAAATGGCGTTTCAGATAATGCTGTCTTTTATGTGTTAAAATCTAGAATTACGTAAATTAATCCAATAGACGTTCAAATTTGCCATATTAGGTCTGCAAACTATTTCAATTATTTGGCTTGCATGAAAACTAACTTTACTGCTGAAGATTAGAATTTAATTGTTTGAACATCTTTAGCGCTAAAAAACTGATTACCACCTCTTTATTATAAAACGGTCTCTTATTAGTTGTTTTAATCTAAACTCTTCGTGCTGCAGACAATCTTTGAATTATGAAATTACCGCTTTATTGTCAATTGCTCACATTTTCTTTACAATGCTTGTTATCTTTGTACCGTGGAATTCTACTTTTTTTTTATGAGGCAACGGCCACGTGATTTGATGTTATTCATCGCAAATGTCAGTGCCTAAAATTATTCATTCATTCGTCGAAATTAGCAGCTGTGAAGTGAAGGTAGTTTGTGGGTTGCGGCCATACGTTCAACTTGGGTAAATTACAGTTTTGCGTACTTCTCTGCACTCGCCGCAAATACAGTAGATCTTGCTTTTTCTGGATGGCGCTGTGATGAAATATATTGTCAATGATTGAGACTGATTTGACAGCCGAAACCTAAACGTTTTGTCTATACTGTAGTTGTATTGATTTTCAATTATTTTTTTCATATGATTTATTCGATAGTTTCTGCTGCATATGGTGAGAAGAGGAGATTGGAAAGGTTTGGCATAGCTTCTTTACCAGAACTGAGGCATGACAGTTGTGTTGGTCACGAGACTATTTTTTGTGAGAACTGTGAGAAAGTTGAGGATTTTATAAAGCTTTGGTAAAGGTTGGACGCATTCAAAATTTACATGTTACGACTGTTACTCACGTTTTACGCTATTTTAGGCTATATAAGCTCCCGAGTTAGACTGGGTTACTTCCATGGATAAATGGCCGATCCCACCATTTGTCTACCACATAAACCTCCCTGACTCTACAATAGTCTATCAACTATTTTACCCAAAATCACTTCTTTTAAGTTACTTTACTAACGCAGAACATCAGTTTTAACTCGAAAATTATGTGGAATAAACGATAAACTACAGATAGAAAACGCCCGCGTCTTTTTTTAAAAACTTTTCAAAATAACATTGAGGAATAGCTGCATTAGCATTACCCCCTCAACACTATCTGCAATTTTTTCAATAATTTGCGGTCTGTAACAAAATTAGAAGCTACCGACACAACTAAAATAAACATTTAATTAAGCAAATAAATTGTTGTATCGTCGATACCCAAAACCTAATTAAAAAACTGAAACAAGTACAAGATAATGAACAAAGCCATTTTTATAAATGGCAAAGCGGAACACTTCCTGAGGCAATTATTATCCAAGGGATCAATTTAAAAGTGCTTGATTTTCGGGTCCTATAACCCCTGCAAAACTGTTTCATTAATCTGAGTTTGAGAGATACTAATTAATCAAAAAAGAGCCTGAATTCACCTATAATAACATTAATTGTTGGAATGTTTCAAACACATAGACAGATATATAAATTGTACTGGCTGCACTTACCTTGGCATTTTGGTAGAGGAGGGTCCCAGATGTACTGACCCTGGTCATTTTGCACACATGTGGATATAGAGTAACCGACCAAATGGTATCCAAAGCCACAACTAAAGGTACAAGTCTCTTTTTTGCCACTTCCAGAAGGACACTTACTGTTGCCATTCGGAAACGAAGGTGTGGAACAAGCAGCTACAAAAAGTATATCAACAACATAAACGGAAAACTGAAATAATTTAGATGTTTTATCTTCTTCAAAAAAAGACATTTCTGTGTGAAAAAAATCTATAACAAGTGTTTTGATTTGGTGTACAGTTTTTGCTACAATTCTCGGAAAGACAAATTTGGAGATTTTATCAATAATTTACTACCTTCTGCCTCTTAAACATGGCTAAGCTTTATCACGCAGCAATGCGTTGCGTAGCGGCTTTCATATTTGCTTTGTTTAGCTTAGTTTTGTCTACCCAGAAAATGCCTGTTATTCAAACCCACTTCAATGGGGTATTCAACTTTGTTGGCTTACTGGTATCGTAGAATAACTGAATGAGCTCGAGTTCCAAACTGCAACAAGCCATTAACCAAAGCAAAATACTTGAAAAAATGCCCACTCTCAAAAAAACGCAAATCCCATGCGAACTGTGATGAAGCCGATAGTGGAACCATAGTGCTTTATCCCGTTCCCGATCATAAAGTGCCTCTATGTATACATATTGAGGCTTATGACGTTCTGTGACTGTAAAAAAAGCAATCCTTTTTATGGGCGTTTGTAGCACATCTTTACAAGACATTAACCTCCCATTTAAAGGATATTACAGTTCAAAACAAGCTTACTTTGTCGGTTGTCAATCTTTCTGTTCAAGACTGTGACATCGAACATTGCGAAGTTGTTGCCATCCACATAACAACATGCAAAACAGTTTCAGAAATACATATAGATATATTACACGCTACCAACGCAGGGGGTTTTGGAAAACGTGGTCGGAATCCCTTTGGACATTTAAGCAAAACAGGTGATATAAATGTACTCACCAAAGTTTTTGGAAACACTCTGAAATTGAGTTGCAAATCTTTTGGTTTGTTATTATAGGAATTATAAATTTGGGACAAAAGACCTTATTTTGGAGCCTTGCTCAAAACGAGGTAAAAACGCATCATTATAAAATACTCGTATTTTCGATCAGCCGGTATGGACTAAAACTTTTAAAATTAGGTGTTTTTCTAGCAGATTCTGTAATTCAATATTGACGAATTATTCAAAAAGTAATTCTTCATCAACATGTTTATTCACAGAATTTGCTCATTAGAGTATTTGTATTCCACCAAATATATTCCATCAATCGATCAAGTATTATATCGAACTGACATTTTACAAGGAGCCCATGACATGTTTTTCAATTTTTCGTGTAGGTCTATCAATATTCTACACAACTTTTTGCAAAATCACATAACAATTGTTTTACATAGCTGACTGAAATGGAATGCGGGTATATCCAAAGCATAAAGGAGGAAACCGTTGTTTGATTTCTACTTTTTTGTTAGAGTTGAAACTTTCGCTCACCACATATCCACAGTGATCGGTGACCTAACGCTTATATGCACAAATAGAAATCTTTCCCAAACCAAAATGTGTTCAGACTGGTCAACTTCAAATAAGTTGCTATTAAGCTTAGATTGAGACCATTTTTTTAAAGCTTTCCAGCAACAAAGAATACCAACAAAATGATTTTACATTGTACTAAATATTCAGCGTTTCACTGATATTCAATGCCAAACAAACGTTTGCTGATGATTAGGCAGATAGGTTTTGTAAAACTTAAAAGAAGTTTTCATCACATTATTTACAGAGTTTATTTATTCAACCGAATAAGCCAATACTTTTGAAAACATCGTACCCTGGCATTCTGACAAAGAAGGCGACCATTCTGTAACATTGGCTGAGGTTTTTAGGCACGTAGACAGCTTGCTTCCTTGTATTTGAGTGCCTACTGGACAGTTGTAAGTGCAAATCGAGCCTATGCGGTTTTTGTTTGTGCATTTCATTGCTTGAGCAACTACAGATGGCACAGCAGGACACGAAAGAGCATCTGAAATCACAAAAAAAAGATACAGCTTTAATGAATATCAGATTTACGTGTACCACAAAATTCAAAAGCTTATATTTATTTCATACCCAATTACATTTATTAGCAAGAGAGTATCCAGCAAATCGAGAAAAATTAAATTAAGTTTTGCTGAATCATTTTTTGTTATGTACGTTTTCTTTTTGTAGAAGACTCACTGAAAAGGTAAGTCATAAACAAGGTTTTCCTAAATTCCGATTGCTCACTCTGGCCCCTCCTCTACTCCGCTGTTGCATTGTGAGATCAGTTCTAATTGCAATGAAGCAGCGCGACAAACTATAGGTTGAAATTCCATTGGAATTGTTTTTAGTTTTTCACACTACCCCATATCACGTGTAAGTGGCCCAATATGAACATTATAGTAGGTGAGAGTAAAGTTTTTAGGGGCATGTTTCAAATTCCAGTCATGATACAAAAATATGAAAGCTTGGTAGCCTGCATGTATGCTAAGAAACTCTTGGACACTGCATTCTAGGACAAAATTAAACCCAACAACAATGCGTTGACTTATAGGTTTTAGTATTTAACTATGTTTCGCATATGTGCAACATCAAACCTGACCCAAGCACGCTTTAAGTAATACCGCTGTTTATTCCTTGAAGTTCAGAAAAAAAAATATTGAAGCACTAAAACAATATTTTTGATTTATGTAACTCGCCTCCTTTTTTCCATTTCACTTCAAATCCTCCTCCCAGAATGCTGATGAAAGAACTGAAGTAGACTCTGACTTTGTTAGAAACTGATGTAAAAATACTCGGAGGTGCCGTACCACAAAACCTTCCAAGCTGCAAAACGTTGGTTAAAATTTCTTAATGTGACGTTGCAATATTTCATCAAAGCAAAAACCTAAACGTTTTTGCATGAATGCAGTTTGTGTTAAGTCGCAGCTTAGGTTCAAAACTAAATTTTTAAAGTAGGGGTGCGCAAATTGCGGCTCGCGGGATAAATGTAGCCCGCGAGGTGATATTGTGCGGCTTCCGAAAAAATGTGACTTGTGATCCGCGTCCACCGGTGGCAACCCATAAGAAAATACAGGCTTTTTTGTTTAAAAATGCCAATAAGCTGTTAAGAATCCTCATCAAAGACGTGATATCAAACAAAAAGAGGCTTCAATTTGAAATTGTCCACATGAAATTGATCTTTCCAAAAAAGTTTTTCTACTTAAAACTGAGAAGTTTCAGGTTTGATAGTGCAAGGTCTTGGCCCGCTGTAACACTCAGTAGAGTGAAGTTGGCCCGCTGGAAAAAAGTTTGTACGCTTTTGTTTTAAAACATGCTACTACTTGAAAAATATATATTTCATAATTGAATGGCTCCTAGTTCAATGACCGTGTAAGATGGATGGGTATATTTCTTGTGAGTGCTAATCTTGTCTTGGTGCTAAGCAATGGCGTTGCCAGAGGCATAAGAGGAGGGACAAAAATATGATATTTTGCGTAGCGTTTTCTTTGGAGATCAATACTTAAAATGTAACTATTTTCGGCCCAAGACAAAAGTCAAAATCTTTCTGTGGAAATTAATTTATTTGATTATTTTCATATTTTCAGCCCAAAATATTTTTGTTCCTTGATCGAATTAAAAAATTTTGTGTCAGGGCATGGCTACTGTGACTCCCTTAACTACGCCTTCGGTGCCGAGCTAGTAAGATGATAAACGCAATATGCTATCAGCAGTGTAGCATAACAAAAAGTTGATGAGTAAAAGTAAACCGGACAAGTAGAAGCACCTTGCACGTCAATTTCAATTCTGTAATGACAGCCATAAAATTGATGCAAGAGGCCAGCGGTGCACTTTGAGCAAACAGCAGGCAGTGACACTGCAAACTGCAGACAGAATCCACAACAGTTTTTCTCAAATACTTTTACGTAGTTCCATATACAACGCTCTAAATTAGGAATTTTTCGAAAAAAAACAGAAAGTGAATAACTGTTCTCAGTTGTTAATTTGCAGTTTTTATAAAATGCACAAAATCGGTGGCAATGGTGTAGCCAAGAGGGGTGGGTGGGGGTTTCAACTTCCATCCCTTTGAAAAGCGTGTGACGTCACGCCTTGCAAATGCAGTTTTCCGTGCCTTGTGCTTCATGATCTGCAGCAAGTAGATGTAAGATCAGTGATCGATAATGTAATTTACGGATACAAATCATGACTTGAAATCCGAGCGACGCAGTAGTTGATGAGATCTTTTTATTTTCACTCATTAAAACTATGTGAACTGCCACGGGTTGAATTGATACCACGTTATACGATGAATCTCAAAGAGAAGCTTATCACAATTAAACAACAACTTGGGCAGCAACGATATACTCGTCCTCTGATAAAGAAAACATATAGATTAACACATGTTATACCAATGGCATATTATCTATCCCAAGAAGGCCTACGTTTGAATTTTCTGGGAAGTCTTACATTCACTCTGTTTTCAGAGAAACGATTGGATGGGTAACAAATTGTGGCACAATTTGGCTCGAATAACTCTACCTTGCAACGCAAATGTAGTTACCAGTCACGAGGTTATAAAATTTTTGTGTGAATGGCTTATCCCAGGGGTGAACAACCTGCGGCCAGCTAAGTAAAAATCGGTGGCCCGCCGAAGAATTCTATGGTTCTATGCGGAAGCGAAATGCATCTATTTGATTTTCGAAAAATCGTTTCCCGAAAAGAAAGATCTCAACGTTAAATTTGCATAAATAACACGAAAAATTTCGTTTTAAAAATATAGATCTACAAAAAAGAAAACAGGTCTTCATCTTTCTTTCAAACCAAAAATGAAACCAACCAATGCTTCCAAGCATGTTTTTGTGCACGTCAAGTTTGGTTTACAAACTTGACTGGATGGCACAATTTTTCAACTCGTGTGATATTAGCAAAATTTTGCACGCTCCTGTTTGATCAGCTAAAGATGTTCCCAAGGTTGAGCGCAACTGTTGACAACAATGTTAAAGAAAAAAGAGTTTACCGCTTCAGCGATATCAATGCTTTTCTAATTCTTCTAACAAAAGCTTATCCAATAGCGCTGTAAACATTTTACATACTCATTAAATTATCAGTCCACATTTATAAATATTCCTATTCTGGAAATCCATCAGTTACAACTTGCAACACCGAAAGATTTTTTCTATTCTTGCTAGACTAATAATTGACTTTTATTAACCTGTCAAAGCCGATTAAATAACTTGGCTTTGCTTAACATCCTATGCATAATTGATTCCAACTGTTGATGATGTTCGGTAAATTTTTTATTAAGACAAGAATAAGTGAAATTTTTGTTATGGCGTGCTCGAGCCTTATCATGCAGCTTTCAAAAAACTTAATACATTTATTAAGAGATAACGTTGCTCATCTATTTCACTGTAGATCCTCTTTGCAAATTTAGGGTATCTCCTCAAAACAGTAGCTTCGGTTTAAAAGTTACACGAGGCTTCTTCTTCGTGTGGAGGGGCACCCATTCACCAATTGGATCATATGCTGGCTGTGGTAGTATTAAGCCAGCATTGAGTCCACTGAGCCGGGCGGATACCCAGTTTAGGTAGGTCATTTAATAATTTCCCCGCAGCAGGCACAAATGGGCGTCTAGATTTCAGTTTTTCCTGGGGGCACATCTGGTGACCCAGCTAGTTGACCGTGTAAATTATGATCTGGGTCCAGGGTGCCACGGTTGGCCAAGAAGAGTGTCACCCTTAAGCCATGAAGCTTAGCTGGCCGAATGTCTGAAAGGATTGGCATGTGGTCCGTTGGAGTAGGACGCAAGCATCCAGTGACAATGTGCAAGGCATCAATCAAAACACTGTCGATAAGACGGTTGGGTGCGCTGCGATACCGAACTGGTTCGCAGTACTCAGCTGTAGCGTAAACTAAGGATAGGGCAGTTGTATGCAGTGTTTTAGCGCCAGCGCCCCTCTCGAGTCCACAAGTCGCCACATGAGGCTTTAAAAGTTGATTACAAATATCCAAGTCACTAATGGCACAGCAAAAAGGTATTAAGTTTCAGTAAGACAATAAAGACGTTTTGACTAATGACACTGTACAAAGAAACCGTGTAATGCATTGCGTTGAACGCATCAGAAAACTGCATCTGGACTGAAAAAAAAAACTTGAAGTTAGTACGAAAGTAACAAAACATTTATTTGTCTATATTTTCTGTTTTCATGGCATTTTTGTGTGAATTACATTCTGGTTGTTATGGTTGGTTGTTTTTGTATTTTAAAACTTCTTTGATAGTAATTGTATGAAAAGTTATTTTATCCGTTGAAACAACTGGGCATCAATATAATATCTGTTATTTTTACCTAAAAGAGAAAAATTCATCAAGAATATTGTAAAAAGTTTAAGTTAGAATTGCTTATTGTTTTAATTTCTAATGAAAAATTCCTTTCAATTAAAAACGATGTTATAAACCAGGGGTATTGATCCGGGGTCTACCTGCACCCAAGAGGTTCGCAATACTTATGGGTGTCCACAGGTAAAATAAAACAAATTGAGGTCCTCAGTAACATTTTGGTGGTCCATTAAGAAAACCAATTCAGAAAAATTATTATTACCGCGATAAAAAAATTTCTACCTTAATTAAAAATTTTTATACCAGTGTGAATAAATAAATTCTCCAATAGATTTAATAGCAGAATGGTTCATTTAGATTTAGTTTCCTTCTGCCAAATAAAGCTTAATTATATACAATTTCTTTGGTTATTGGTGTAAATCTACATTTTTTATTGGTGAAAACAGAATAGAGTTGTCTTTGTCAAACAGCTATGAAAGAGTACACTGTAAAAAAAGGAAGGAACAGGAGTCTATGGGTAAAAAATTATTGAGAACTATTGTCATAAACAAAAAATTTGCATGGAATCACATCAAATTATAGCAAGGCAAACAATTAAAAGAATAACCATAAAATAACCATATTTCAAAAGAAGCATATTCAAAAATAGGGGATTCATCGAATTTTTAAGAAACATTTTATTAAGTGGTGAATACTGGATCAAACGAGCATAATTGTTTTTGTGACCTTTTCTAAAGCAACCTCACAGTTTGAGTGTGTGCGTGTGTGTGGGGGGGGGGGGGGTAGCGTGGTTTTGATAGAAAAAGCGGTTTTGTAAACCACCCTACTGCAGATATGTAAGAATTTTCAGGCTCCATCCAGTAGTGGAGCATCCAGTCAATGCATTATTTATTCGTTTTGATTTGCATATACACAGGAATCGAACCGATTTTTGTAATCTTTGTTTTTTGCCTTTGTTCAATAAGTTATCGGCTTGCTGTGGTTTGATCAGCCCGCTTTAAGTGGCTCTTGGCGGCCTTCGTTGAAGCTGTCAGACAATCAAAACTTAAGTTAATTTTGATTGTGTTAATATTTGATGGTTGGACTGTTTCAATTATTGCTAGTGTGAGATGCTGCACGAAGGTTGTTGCTGCGGGAAAATAAAAATACTTCAGTAAAACCGAATGAACTGGCCAACACAATATCTCCTTATTGAAGTCAGCGAATCGCGTTTTTTGTAGTTCATATTGACCCATGGTGAGCAAGCGACACCAAAAAGATTTTATAAATGGATGCTTCTGAAAGGTCTTCACCCTATTTTTAGATAACTTGTCTAAGCTAAGGGGGATTTATTCCCTTTAACCCCATGTTAAACCCTCGATAACTTCTGAACTTTCAACTTACTGGCACTTCATGCTCCTGTGAACCGATGACGGAGTAGAAAGAAACGTAGTCATACGCACAACTGCTTGTTTGACGAGTATCAATCGAAGTGATTTCAAATTCCAAAACCTTGTAAAAGTAAAATAAATATTTCGTTCAGTTAAATGCTGGCCAAGTACTAAGTGGGGCTCCGAAAAATAATAAGTATGTAAATGGGCGTGCTGTTCATAAGTCGATCTTAAAAAAGCCTTCAAACCAAGCCCACTCAATAGAATTCATCTTTTCACCTCAATAAAGAGACCATTTTGAAGACTATTCACAAGGCTGATGATGGTCACATGCAGCACTACCAACCGGCAGCTTATACGTTGGGCTACATTTATTTCTAGCGTACGTCCCAAAAGCTAAGCATTTTGTGGTAGAAAAACTATAGCAAAAAGTCTTTCGATCTCTCCCGAATTCCTCGTAAACTGAAAAATTTGACTAATACAAATCTTTTCTTTCTTAATTTAATATTTTTCACTCTTCGATCAATTTACAGCTTTACACATCTGACGTTTTACCTCTTGATCTGAATCAGCAGTAATAATTCAGTTGCAATAAACATGAATGGGCTGCGCGATAGGATACCGAGGTGACATCAACGTGCCAGTTGTTCCGTTGATGTTTTGATTGCCGCAATTCGAAGAGCTCATCATTTCTAGCAAAACAGCGGAACTTTTTACGTTCACTTAAATGCAAGGAAAGCTATTTGGTTTAAAAGCAGAATTGCCATATCGTGCTTACTTCTAAGATTTTTGCTTATTTTCAAAAACAACTCCTTACTAAGTATTAATGTGTTTATTTTTAAGAAAAGTTCTTAGTTTGTCTTAAAAACCGTCCCAAAATTTGATATTATGAAGCCAATCTCCAAAAAGAAGTTCTTCTTCTTGATTAAGAAATGACGAAAACATCTCTTTTTTAAAAGTTTGGCGGCATTGCACAGCAGCGTGCTGAAACTTGGTCCAGGCAGATGGTAACCTCGTTTGCAGCGATGAACTTTCTCAATCAAAGTAGAGATTTACTAAGTATAATTTGATTCTATAAAATTTAAATGAAGGAGCGATTTAACCTGAAGTAATTTTCATGGAACATAGAGAGAGAGAGAGAGAGAGAGAGAGAGAGAGAGAGAAAGAGAGAAAGAGAGAGAGACTCTCAAACAAGCCAGCAAGATACACCAAGCCATGACATGATTGAAGATAATCCCTTCATCTAAATCTCCTTAACAGACGATTATGCATCTTGTATCCAATGGAAATGCTTGAATTGCTACCGAAGCAGAGAAAGTTGCGCTGAAGAGACCAATGAAAGAGGGACTACTTTGCAAGCTCAAGCATCTGCTAATGTGGTAAGGCACCTGTGGGCATTCAACTTCTTTTCACCTGCCATTAATTTCTAACACTATGCTCAATTAAAAACATGGAACCAGGGCCGAGCTAATCACCCCTTGTAACCCTCGGTCAGAAGGGACCAAGGCATGTGTGAGGGCCACCTCAAAGAGTGATGTTTGAATAAATTGATCTCGAAAAAGAAAAAAAAACAGATTTGAATTTATTGCAAGCACTTGACCTTCTAGTAAGAAGTTACCTCATCTCCGAGCAAAAAACAGAAAAACGTAAGACTTTAGGCTCTGAAAGTACTGATCTCCAAAAAAAAGAGCTTTGCCTAAAGTTTCCTTGGTGGTGGCTCACTTTTGTTTGCCTTACCGCCGTCTGGCACAACACAATGCACGAGCACGACAAAGTGTTGAACATCAAACTAACATCTTCTGATGTGTGAATGGAAAAACTGTAGAAAAAGCTAGGTTTGTAGAACATAGCGAGTAGGTTACACTATTACAGTATATGATGTACGAGTATTTTCTCTAGTTGCGATAGTCTTTGAATGGATAAAAAACAGCTTGTGTTCAGACTTTAATTAACGCCACAAGATAAGTTCGCAATATGTGATAATGACCAATCATGCACCAAATTTCTGGAAAAGCTTAACACCCAGCACCCCAATATTAAGTTTACTTTAAAACAGGCTAAAAATACAATACCATTTTTGGATGTGGAAATAAAAATTAACTTGGATAAATTTGATACCTGGACATGGAGAAAACCTTCTGACACCGGATTATTGTTAAATTTCAATGCTTTTTGTCCAAAAATTTGGAAAAAAGGTCTTATTTTGTGTTTTCTCAATAGAGCAAAAATTACCTGTTCAAAGGACTATCTCTTCCAAAAAGAAGTTGGTTATTTGAAAAATATTTTTTACAGTAACGGTTATCCAATCCCTATTTTTAACAAAATTTTATGCCAATTTCAAAACGAAAAAACAGACAGCAAAACCGAAAAAGAATTTATCAATCTTTTTATCATCCCCTACCTGGAAAAATCTCAAAAGAATTCGTTCTACAAATTCAATCACTAATAAAGAAACGGTTTGACACTAAAATTACAATCGTCTACAAAACAACAAAAGTGCAGGAATATTTCTCTTTGAAAAGCAAAACTCCTCTGATCTTGAACTCAAATGTCGTTTATAAGTTTACCTGTTCACGTGATGTGAACGTCACGTACATCGGTACGTCCGCAAAACATTTGAGTATAAGAGCAGGGGAGCACTTAAATGTTTCAAGATCAGGCAAAAGTGCCATCAAAGAACATATAAAAAAATGCAGTTCGTGCAAAACTCAGCCGAATAACATGAAGCAATTTGAAATAATTAGAAAATGCCAAACATCCTACGAAGCCAAAATCCATGAAGCCTTGGTGATCGAAAGAAGTAACCCTGTGTTAAACAAACAACTGTATGCAAACGGAGCGTCATTTTTACTAAACGTGTTTTAATCAAAGATATTTATTTAATCATTTAACCAAACAATTTTGCACCGAACTTTACTGTAATTTTAATTCATTTGAAACAATTATTTACAAAACCTTAAATCCGATTAATTCCTAGCAGGCAATTGTTTCTATTATCAGATTCTTTGTTAGCAATGACCAGACAATTACGAAGACCGCAGAATGAAGCTTGACTGTTTTTTATCAGAACTACAGTATTTTCAAGTTATTTTGTGTTTTCGTTCAACGAAAGTTTTAATGCTGTAAATATTTGTGTATTGATCCTGATAAGGGCGATATGTAGCGCCGAAAACGTTTAAATTTGCTAAATATATTGTATTATTATGTTCAACGGTGTATTGCTAGTAGCAATAATAGCAACTTGGATACTAAAAGTCACCTCTCTACCGAAATTGTATTGCCAAAATATAAGCAAGATATTCTAATTTCATGAGTTTATTAGCCCTCAAAAGGTTTTCTATGGATAGCAATTTCGAACACTCCGTTTTCTAGTAAAAATGAAATCTTTGCCAGAAAAATATTTTGACAGCAAAACAAATCAAGCTTACTTGAACAAATTGGGGCAGCGGGAGACCATCGAGCTCTGTCCAGTCCTGTTTTGACACAAGTAGTTTGGTTCTGGCCGACAAGCAAAAACCCTTCATTACAAGAATGACTACAAACCGAACCAAGCAAGTTTGTAGCGGTGCAGTTGATGTCTCCATTCGGTAATACATTATTTTCACAAATTACAACAGGAGCTGCAACACAAATTTCATCGAGAACAGGAAACATTCTTTTCACGATTGATATTTGACCGCAGCAAACAATGAAAGAAGTATTTCGACAATAGTGAGGTAATGCTTTTGAAATTGTTGGCAACCATCAGCTTTTTTGCAGTGCTCAAAATTGTTAATTTAATTTCGTTGGTCCTTTATTCATTCTGCTATCAGTGTTTTACCTCACCTAAATACACGAGGCTTGCCGTTTTAACAGCTTACAGTTTTTCACATTTCTTTTTCAGACAATGAGCTATGGAAAACTGGTTTCTGCTGCCAGCAGGTATACGCGATCTTTAGAGCGATACGCCAATGTTTGCTGTATTATCATCTATTCCAAAAATTTATTTTTTGATGAAGTGACAATTAGCAGCTAACTTTCATGATCATACGGTCTGGTCGTCGCCTTCTCAACGAGTAAACACAAAAAAGGCTTTGTAGGCTATCTGTTATTTTTGGGTATTTGAGTGGTATGCGCTGCGCTTGGTAAAAATAGACCTACTGTTAAGCATCTCCAGAAATCGAAATTATAAAAGGATTGCTTACTACTTACATGATACATTCCATTGGAGACTGAAAAACCCGGACGCATTATCAACAAGTGAGCTGAAGATGATTTTCACTTGAGAGGTTGAAGATGTAAAGTTTTTTGGAGGATCAGATCCGCAAAAGCGACCAATCTGAAACAAAGAGATCATATCATGTACAAAATGAAAAATAGAGGCAAGTCATTTAGGTGCAAAAGCATAGTTTTTTGTTGGGATGTTTGCAGCTGAGGGTCGTCATTCATCACAATCACAAGAATAGGCCTATCTAAAATTTTAATTCTATGAATCAGGCGTAATGTTGAAATCAAAAGTGATCTGGCTAAGTTAAAAGGGTATAAATCCTGTTAATGGATTTAACTTATGCTATTTTTTGTATAATTTAGCTCAGTTATAAGCTTCACAAAGTTAACAAAATTGTCCCTAGTCGTTCTGCGTATGCAGATAATATCTAAGCCTACAGACGAAGGCTTTTTTTGTTGAACTAAAACAAAAAGATCTAACAACCTCACAATGCACATTAGATCTTACCAGATTTTCTTTGCTCTCTTTGGTCGATATTGCGTACAATTCAACATAAGAAAGTGCGCAATTAGGAGAGAAAGGAATGTTGAAAGAATCAAAAGCAATATTTAGCACCTATAAAAACTAAACTAAGGGTAACTAAATTTTTGGTAAGTAATTTGTATCTTACATTTAAACGACAAGAGGCAGGCAGACATGTAGCCAGCCGGATACTTTTTCGGGGGCAAGAGCAAATCGAATGAGAGCAACTATTTTTTTGTTTACTCAGATGATTACATGGTTCGTAACGTCTATAATATTGTTTTACTTGCTTTTTGCTACTGCAGTGTGAAGAGGACTCGTGTCTGTTTGATATTTACCATTGTGAAAACCTTCAATGATAGGCCATACATGCACTTTGCATAAAACATGTTACTACCAACATAAGTGAACAAAGTTTGGAACAACACGCTTACAGGTTTTTTGCTTATCAAAACTTTGTCTCCTTCATTCCAGGAACTAGGAACTAGGAACTACAGTGCTTTTTGCTGTAAAATTAAATCCTTGTGCACATGCGTATACACCATATCAGTGATTCTCTACCTTTTTTTGTTGAGGCATACTTTTAAGAATTTCAAAATTTGGCCGCACGCATAGAAAAAGATAAGTTTAAAAATTATTTACTTACCTATAACACACTGCGTAAAATAGTGTATGATAATAATTTTAAATCATATATCTAAAATTTGGCGGCACACTTTTACAATTTCGCGGCACACAAAAGTGCCGCGGCACAGTGGTTGAGAATCACTGCACTATATAGTCTGTAGGTTGGTGGTTGCCAACCTCTTTAGTATGTTGCCTCCCCCACCCTATTTGAAGTTATTCTTTATCTCCTTTACATTCAATGTGATTGCAACCAAATGAACATAGAGCCTGAATCAAAAAACTTGATTGATCTTTTGAGTAATATTAATAGGAACACTGCTGTTGCAATTTAAGTGAAAATAAAGAAATTTTTCATAAGATGTTCGACAATCCAAATCGCCTATTATATCGCACAAAAGGCTTTAGGTTTTCTCGTTTAGTTGATAACAACTACAGTCAAAAACTGGCTTCGCATAAATTCAACCTTTCCCATAAGCATTTGTTTACCTCTCCTAAAACCTGATTTTTCTTCCTCTAGGGAGCTGATTTTACCTTCCTGGTTGGAAACCAAAGCTATAGATTATCACTTTTGAGTTTCAACCACCTTATTAGCACTCTAGTTCTATGCGATGCGATCTTCCGCGGTTACTCCAAAAAACTGCATTTCCTTTATATCCTTTGTTAAGCTAAGATCGTTTGGCGCGCTCACAGACGCCTCTCAAGTGTCTGAGCGACTGTAAGCAAAGTTTATTGTGATGTCACAGTCATTTCAAGCTAATAAAGACTAGTTTTCTCGCGTGCCCAAACTTCCAGTTGTATACCTTTCCAGTGGTAGATTTAGGATAAGGCAGCTTCGTCAGGCCTCATCTAAAAAATAAGAGGCACCACTTTTCCAGACATGTCCTACAATACGGTGTAAATTTGTTGATTTTAAAATGAAATTTGGTTACCGATAAGTTGGCCTCCAAAAGAAAAGCCAATTCACCCACAATTGAGATAACAAAAGCCCGACTTCAGGCATCGGTAATGGTGATCTCCAAAAATAAAAAATCTTCAAACCTCTTTATCCACTGGAAAAACTCCCTCCGACTAGGACTTCTTCGAGGAATCTTTACTTAGAATTTTGGCAATGAATTCTTGCCTCAGGTCCCTATAATCATCAATCCACTGCTGTTCCTGCCTAATCTGAATGAACATTTTTTTATGCGTTCGAGCTAATACTCGGTTTGCTTGTCTTTCATCAGACTTTAGGAAACGAAGCCCAGATCTACCAACTGCGAAGCGGACGCTCTAACCACTACGCCAACGCGCCGGTAATGCAAATAAAAAGTATGGCAAATGCAATTGAAATGTCGTGGCCATATTTCATTTTTTCCCTCCCAAGTAGAAAGTAGTATCAAATGCACTAGTAAGTGAGGTTTGTTTAAAGGAACAAAAGAAAATTTTGGGGAAACTACCCCCCAAAGCTTCCCTGTGGCAACGTTCCTGGTGGCATGTGAGAAGGTAGAGCAGTCACTATGCTATTCCAGTGCTTACCCTACAAAACCATCGTCCAAGAATATTTCATTTTTTGTATTGCCAAAAAAAGGGAACAGGCGAGAGTAGTGTACAGTCAGCCAAACAGAGCATGTACCGTAAAAGTTTTGCTGTTTACTATATGCTTGGCAAGTGTTAGTAGAAGTCTACCTTTCCTTTGGCAAAGTTATGATTCCTATTTCTGACAGAATATGTGGTAACAATCACTTTCTTACATTATTCGGAGATGACGACGTCATCGTCCATGTACATTGTATCAGAACGGTAAACGGAGATGGATTCGTTGGAGAAGCGAGATTCCCAAATGATCCTCGCAAAGTGTCGGATCCACATTCGTCAGAGTACTGCGCAACTATAGAAAGTTGAGCACGTGGTTAATGTTTAATTTATTTAACGTGCTGATGTTTCAAGTCTCAAAGTAAATCGTAAGTAACAAAACGATGGGAACAACATAGAATTGAAAAAATTGATGAGCATGCGGAAAAAGAAAGAGAAAACTCTGTAGAAAAAGACATTATTTTATCAACTAAATTGCACCTTTAAGTGTTTCTGATGCCAGAAGATTTAGAGTGAAAAAACATCTTTTTTTTTGCACAGCAACTTCTAAGTACAAAGTGTCAAGTTTTTCTTCGAGCTTAACTAAAATGATGCACAAACACAAAGTGCTGACATACGGGTACCAAAGATCCTTTCGTGCAGTAACAGATACAAAAATGTCGTGCACTCTAGGGTGAAGAGTAAGTCGGTAAAAACCTTAAAGAATATTAGTTCATTTTTCAAACAAAAGACTGATAGTATCTTTTGTAGTTTTCAGGCAATAAAATTTTGGAATGTGTTTAAGGCTTTAAGGACGTCCTGCATATGGCACAAAACACATTCATTGTAATTCAACATTAAAATGCTTTTTACAAGCGATATTATACTGTATTGCACAGATTTTTTCGCAGTGATGTTTAAACAAAAAGTTGGAATTAAAATAGAGAATTACATCAACTTTGATGTTTATTTTTAAAAAAGTGGAACCCGATTCTAAAGACCTTCTCTTGGCACTGACGTAGAATGATTGACTGGCATTGGTATGCCGTTAGGGCAAATTATGTTTTCTTTTTGTCATCATTAACTTGTAGTAAATATGCAGAAGTAACAGATAGTAGTAAATTTGTAGTAAATATTCGACTTTTTGAATGTCGGCTTATAATCATTTTATCGTGGTTGGATGGAGCGAAATCGGATAGCACAGAATCTGGAAAAGAGTTCACTTCCGGCAATTTCGCTCCCTTTTCTCAGTGAACAAGGTTTTCAAAGTTAATTTTTTGTTTGGGAAATCTTGAAGCTAAGGGCTATCATTCGCCACTTAACGTTTATGAAAATATGGCTCTTTAAATCTTGCATAATATTTTGAGTTACATTGGATCTAGTGCAAGGGTCCTTAGTTTTTTTTAACGCATAAGACTAAGAAAGCCGTTTGCAGCCTAGTCTAAGAAAATTTTACCTTGACAGAAATGGACAGAACTACTGTACAAACATTTCCATTCGACGTTTACAGACCACTTAAACCTTGTCTACGAACCACTGATCTAGTGGTTTCAATGTAGACAATGCGATGTGTTTTACGAAATAAGACATCTTCATGATCGCTTTAACCGTTGGCTACATGGTGGATGCTTACCCTCGACAAAATTTCTGCACTACACTGCTATTTGCCGAAAAGGTTCACTTAACAGTTTTGACAACCTTATATAGCATCAATGGAATAAAACAAGTAAAACAACATGTTAGTTTTTTTTTTCTGGAATATAACCCGATTTTTTTGCAGAACCATGTCAAAACTTTTGAAAATATTATATGAATGTACATCAATTTAAACGTTTAAACATCGATCTTAATGCTCAACCGGTATTCACGTGATTTCGCGCAACTACTCAGTAAAATGACCGCTTTTAGTGCGGTTGCATAAGTAATCAATCATGACCTCATTGCTTTGCAATGACTTGAGGGCGTTTCACCGTAGGCGATAACCTTGTCTTATCCTAACCTACACAGGGACCGCTTGAAAAACGCTTGCTTATAAATTATCGGTTAGACAATGGCCATTTTGGTGAAATGAGTGATGAGTTGAAATTTTATTTCGACTTGTGTAAAAGCAACTATGAACAATGTAGTAAGTTTAGTGTACATCTTCCAAAGCAAACGTAGGCTTTCGCATTGTGGTGTAGAAGTAGAGCATAAACAAAAGCTCTTCAAAAAAGCCGAAGATTGCATTTGCTCCTAGTATAAAACAATGATCAAATCGTAACTGTATTAATGATGTGTGCGTATAAATACAATAATCCTGTGTAATAAAGGATTTGGGATGATGCATGAAATGTGCCGGTGAGCTCCTTAACGTACTTCTTGAATTGCTTGACCGAACCCATATTGCAAGGAAGATTGTGTTAGGTGAAAACTACAAACTTGTCTCGTCAAAATAATAAGCGGTCAGAACTGCAAAACTAATAAAACCTCGACAACTTCAAAACTATAGACTAAACACAAACTCTCATATACTTTATGTTCAATTTAGCACCATTAGCAACTCTCTTCTCAAAACATTAATTAACTCACCCAGATAAAACCATTTTTGTGTGCAACTGAGTAAGATAAGAGATTTGAGCTCTATTTAAGATTTATGTAAAGTAATATTTACAAATATGAATGCAATGCTTTTTTAGAAAATCTGCTTTATGATATTGGTCAAAAATGACTCGTGTTAAAAGAGTCGCTGTTTTGTAGAAGAAATCAAAGCGCCTCTGTAAAATAATAAAAATAACCATTTAAAATAGTTTGTAATAAACTTTGAACTATTTTTACATCATACCAAGTACCTGCGTTTTGCTCTCAATGTAGGCTACATCAAATAATGAAAAACCACCTTGCGCAAAGCAAGGTTGCAGAATGTTTTCTTGGTAAAAATGTTGTCAAAGGCCGTTTGCCACGTAAAATGATTGAAATTATTCATGCATTACATTAACAAAATTGCTCTTATGACAATTGCATTTTTTTTAGCATAGTAAACATAAGGCTACCTCTGCTAACTTTTTTAGCTGTACATAGAAATTCAGTCGATTTGTTTCGAAATGTTGAGTTGTATCAGTTTTACACTGTATGAAAGCGAAGTCTGAACTGCTTAGTATGTTGGTAATTGTTCAAGCACTGGGGCTTAAAAATTTATTAAAAAAGCTCCAAAGTAACGCCACGACACAATGCCAACTCCATTAACGAAGTCGAAAGTAAATTTTGGGGAGGCCAACAATATATTTTTGAAGCTTTTGGTTCTTCAATTTTTGTTTAATTCTTTTTTTTGGAAACTGACGTATTATTGCTGTTTTACTTGAAAATACCTTTTTTCGTGGTCGCATTAAAAGATTTAGGGTTATTGCCCATTGTCCCCCGAGCAACATCTATGTGCTCCCTAATGGTGCCACTGCATTCCACCCCCATTTGCACTTTGCAATGTGCGGTTTCTTGTTTAGGGTTTAGTTGAGTGGTCAACAAGTACTTGACTGTCAACCAAAAATTGCTCTTTTTTAAGTGAACTAACATACCTATCGACAAAAAACGTACCTACTAATCGATAATTGTTGTAACAGTCAATCAAGCTAGCACTGATGAAAAGTTTTTAAAAAATTTATTCTATGATTGTAGCAGGTTTGATTAAATAGATAATTGACAATTTGAATAAAATGAGGAAAACGTAATTGACGGGACATTGATGGAGTGTAGACTATGGATAAACGGTGTGGCTGTAGAAGACATTTATTAGAAAAAATATGCAAAATGATTTTCCATTTTTCCCTCACTGTTTCATGTCAGGCCGTTTGCAGGCCTGGCTAAATGACGTAATTATCACTGCAACTAGAGTGAGTTATCCTTAATTTTAAATTTCGATTGGTCAAGATCTTTTCTTTTAAGGCGGGAGCGCTTTAATATGCGATGGAACAGTCAGAGCGGCAATACATGTACAAGGCTATGGATTCATTTTAATTAGGATCTAATATTGCAGTCCTAATACCATAATTTCCTCTTTTTAAGTTGTAATCTTTTTTAATTCATACGTTATGTCAACCCTCTCTCTTCTTTCTGCTATGCGTATAAGCAATAGACTCCAAATACCGAATAATTGTATGATCCTTGAGACTTACTCGGATTTCTTTTCCCAATTATTAGGTGCAACCCGCAGATTAGCTGCCACTTCCCTAAATCAACAAAATGTTTTAAGCTTCCACTCCATTTTGACCGAATTTTTTAAGAATCTACCCTTTAGTGGGGAAACTGTGGTTATGTTACATGAAATTTTGTACTGTAGCTAAGTTTGATGACTAGATTGAGCTTTGCAATAGCAAAGCTGGATTTTTCAACCGGAATCAAACTCTAAACTTAGCTGTGCGATTACGCAGATAAACTTCTACGGCAATGTAAGAGAATTGATATTGTTTTATCTGATTCGCATTGCAGTAGGTTATTTAAACAGCCAAAATAAACACAAATAAGGTTAGTAAGCCTATATGTTTTTTCACCGATTGGACGACCAACATAATTATGTTACTGATGACGTTGCATATTTATGACATCATCGATGATGACAAAATTTTGTGGGCCTTGGATATCAAGTCACTAAATTCGCCCAAAATACTTGATAGCATTTCATGTACTTTAAAATGCTTAAAAAGTTTTCATTTTAATTTGTTTACAGAATCGGTAGTTTAAAAATTTTTGATTCCTACATGGGCCAATGGCAAAATTTGTTGGCGCAAAATTTTTCAACAACTAGATATGAAAAGCTCTTTTTCTATTTGGCATTCATACAATATTTTGAGCAACATGTTGAAATTTTATTAAAAAATTTTCATTTTTTAGTTTGGCTATTAGTGGGTTAAAGCTTAGAGATTTTGCGTATGCTAAAGATGGAATGTCATACAATTAAGATTATTCTTAGAAACATATTTATTAAATTTCGATGGAAGAACAGTGACATCGGGCCATGCAGTGAATACCAGGGCTAATATTGTTACTGTTGTCTGGCAAAACCAGTCGAGTTGTTTAAGCAGCCTACAAAGAAATATGAAAAATGAACAATCATATTTTGTTGTCGTTAACGGCATTTTCCCCCGCGCATTCTTTGCCAGAGTGATCTGAAGTGCTTTGTTTGTTCTTTCTATTGAATACCCTCATCGCAGCTGGGGGGTTTTAACAAAGTGAAAACACAAAGAAACTATTTTTGATAATCACAATGTGCAATCGAAATTTACGCTTAAAATTATGTTGGTTACAATGAGTTTTGTAAAATTGAATAATGCTATTTGAAAAATCCAATTTTCAAATGAGAAATGGTTTTAGAGGAAGCGGAACAAAATATGAGCCCAGGTGTCTGTTAGTGGAACAAGATTTACAACAACAAAACAAACTCTTTATATTACTTTTATTTTGCTTGAGCAACATCCTATACTATGCTGACGTAATGTTTGGATAACAAAAACTAATGAAAATCACGAAGGTTTTTTCACACATGCTTGCTCAAATAACATGAGTATTGAATAGATACTGTAAATGTATCTTAGGTAGCCTACAATAAAGTACTAGTTGCATGACAAACTCAGCAGAGAGTAAATATTTTTAGCATAAGAACAGCAAAACATAAAGTACTAGTTGCATGACAAATTCGGCAGAGAGTAAATATTTTTAGCATAAAAATAGCAAAACATAAAGAGCATAATTAGTTTGCCTTTATTATTAGTTGAAATGGAATTGTGGAGCTGTAATATACTACGCGTAAAACCAGATGGAACCAGAAACTTAAATAGTCAAAAAAATTTTGCTTGAGTTTCGGTTTCGAATTGATTTTGTATATAAACGTAGGCTACAAACTCACGCTCATTACCATAATACAATCCTGTTACAAAATCAGAGTGAAAAAAGACATTTGATGACATGGTAAGTGTACATCGTTATTAGTGTAAAATCCAAATTGTGTTTAAGGTATCAAATAGGTCTCATACTATAGTTATAAATGCTACGATATATAATAAAAACTTTGATGATATAAGATGGATCACTTTTTAGTTATAGCGAGCGAAATACAGTAGTTATATTAGAAACGATATAGGTGCATGTCGGTGTAATGAGCTCTGGTAAGATGTTTTCAAATTTGATATTGATTTGTGATTAATTTTTTAGATTAAAGATTAATACTATTTCCAGCAGCATTACATGTAATCATAACTGTTATTGTTTAAAAAAACAAACAAGGTCAACAATTTTAAAAATCTTTAAACAACGCTGTTTAAGGCATCGCCAAATCTTATCTTTATTTTTTTTCAATAAATCAATGAAGATCTGTTTGCTGGCAATTTTCGACAACGTCGAAACAAATTTACAAAAATTGCATTTTTCCAACTTCTTTATTTTCGCTTTTAATTTTTATTTAAATTAAATTTTAAAGTACAAAAGCAATGCTCAACAATTGTACTTATCGCGAATAAGAATGACATTCTAATCAATAACATATACCAAGTTGTAAAAAAACTTTTGGGGTACAATTATTTCAGAAAATTTTGACACTTTAAAAGAAAAATTTTGACCTTCAACATAAACATTTTGATCCAAATTTTTCTGTTTTTAAAAAGAATTTGACATCGTAAATTGCATGAAATGTTTTTCCTTCCAACATAGAAGCCAAACTGATTTTATGCAAATAGGTTCAGTTATGCATAGCCTAGTACCGTTATTTGATGACAACAGATTAAGAAAAGTTTATTAAATCCATAGTTTGCTGAAATATCAGAAAAAACAATACTCCTAAGTACAATCTCGATGACGGCTCGAAAAGTTTATTCTTTTTTACAGCACGAAAGAATAACACGACGAATAAAAATACAAAGAGTTTAGTTTTTCACTACGTCAAACAATACAAAAAAAGGCCGTAACATCTTGCATGAACAAACAAGTATAGCCAGATAATTTGGAGGATAGCCAAATAATTGAAGTTTGCTGAGGTACCTTTTTTATATGATTCATTACATGAGGGAGAAGGGGTTAATAAAAACGTCATAGCACATTACATAGGGCAAGGTGGAGCAAACATCTGATAAAAAAGCACCATACAATCTATAAACAGCCCATTAAACTGTAATTAGGAACAACGGGGTCAGGTTGAGAATATTTGCTTGGGGCATGACTTTTTTTAACCCCTTCGTAATTATGACTAGAATTCTATTCGGAGGCTATTACTTTTTCGGGGAGCTTGTTTATTAGTAGTTCAAGCAAAATAATACGGTTTTTCGGATAGGCTTGATCTACTTATCTTTGAATTTTCAGCTCATATTTAAGAGTGGTGTTTAGCATTTTATAGGCAGGGGAGAGGCTGTGATAATTTTAGTTGATCAGTTTTGTACTGTAATTCTTACTGCCAACTGATTCCAAGACTATTGCTGCCATTTTTTCTTCAAAAATCTTTGACCAATTTCTTTAACTAACCTATTCATGAAAATGCAAAAAACTTTTTAATAGCTTCTCTGCGATTCCAGGCAGAGGCATTACTTTTTCTGTGTTTTGTTCTACTTGCATCTCAACGCCATTAAGTTTTTTGCTTATCGATCAGTGCGGTTGATTAGGGCAACACCAACGATGCTATTCAGGTGATGAAATTGAGTTTAGAACATTTAGCAAGCGTAACAAATATCGTACAAAAAAGACATTGGCTAATTTAGGCTATAATCTTGTTTTTAAAGCAAAGTGGCGCAAACTGCGGCCAGCGAACTGAAATTTTGTAGCCAGCGCAATGCTATAGTTTTCAAATAATGTAAGGCCCAAGCCACAGTTTTCGTAATAAATGGTTTTAAGCTGATTTTAATTCTTCTATGAAAACGACTTTAAAAACTATTTCATTGATTTATTTGATTTACGATGAAGCTAGTTCGATTTTTGTAGAAGATAATTGATAAAAAGACGCAAGTTTGGCCTAGACGCAAGTTTGACTTAGAAAGGGAACAAAATAAGTAAAATTTTGAGATCCGAACGGTGTATTTTGCTATTTTAGAGTGAAAAAAAAAATTATTTGATGACGCTAGGGGTGCTTTGTTTTGTTTCAAATTTATCAATAAACTAAACAACGGAGTTGCTTAGTTTATTTGCATAAATCGATCATAAATTGGAATCATAGCATTTCACAAATGCGAAAATTTAGCTGTCTACAAAACGAAACGACGTGAATTGAATTTTTATAATTTGTGGTTAAACATTAAACTTTGCTAAAAAAATTTGACTTTGCATTTATTTTTTCTGGTTACAAACCCTTAGACTCAGGCCGAAGGTCACCAAAAAATCTATTTATGGTACTAATAAACCGAAGATAAATCTTTTGCTGTTATTGTCGTACTTTCGTCAAACCAAACCACATCTCAAAAATTAACTTGAATTTCGCATTCCTACTAAATCGAAATGCAGTCAAGTTCAATCAATTAGTTTTTCGGTCACGTGTTCGAAGAGATTAGAACAACGATTGAGGTAGCAAGGGTGGAGCGTTCAAACCTCACGGTGGCTGCATTGCTTCCGGGTGATTGTACACCTGGTGGTTGAAGTGCAATGTTGCGGAATCCATGAAGTAGGCCTGAGCTACAAATGCAATAGCAAGTGACAAATGGAATTCCCGTCGAATAAAATTCTTGTTTCCAAAGCCTGGTTTAAATGAGGCGTAAATTGCTGGTGTAGCGTAAAAATTTTTTGTTTCACCATCCAGTTTAATGCGCGGACCGTTTTCGCCCCTTTAATAGATGAGCAAAAGATTGTGTGCTACGCCCACAAATTACGCTTCATTAGAACCATCCTTCAGTTTTCGTTTTATTGAATATCAATAAATTTTCAAAAAATTGTTGACATTCTTCATCTCATTCTGATTTGAATGATATCTACTTAAATTGATATGACAATGATTAGAATTGATTGAACATAAAATTCATTCTACCTCAATGCATTCTTCAGCGGCAAAAAACTTTTTGCAATTATACACGAAACAGTAATGTTGCCAGGACTGTTGCACAGTTTGCTCCTACCACAAGTAGCGCAACTCAACAGAAAATTTGCGGTCAAGTACTTTGAACAAGATCACATCAACTCAGAAATGAAGTGTGCGCGGGCAATTGTCGAAACAACGGCGCCATATCTTCGGAGATCAGTTGAAATAACTTGTAATTGCAATTGCTTGCATTAACTGCTTTCTGTTTTGTACAGAAATACTTTTTGGTGTCCTTGCTATTTGTTTTTATGTCTGGAGCATCACAAAGTTTCAAACCGAACGAGATGAGCAGGAGATCACACTGTGTTCTTCAACGTGCTCAATGTTTAAATCTACGCGAAACAACTCAAAGTTTCGTGCAATTGGATACTAAGTTAGAAGAGTAAGTAATGTTATTGTCGGGTCTATTGCATGATAACAGTTGGTCGGCCTAGCTTGTTTCATTTCACCAATTTCAAGACTAGGCTGATTCATTGCGACTGATTTTGGATACACTTATTCTGCTTACTCATCAATCATTTGACGTTTTCTCGCTAAAAATTTCATTATCATTGATAGTTGGCAATGCTTTCTTTGAACACTAGCGATTTGGTGTTTGCGAGGATTTAACTTTTTTATTGGAATAAATATTTTTTGCTTCCTGATCAACATAGACCACCAAAAAAATCGATGCCTACAACCAAGATTTATCTTTAAACTGATGACAATGCTTAATAATTAGTCAAAAATTTTTGCAAATCATGATAATTAAAGCAAGTTTTTTCAATTAAGTTTTTTAATTGTAAACTTGAGCGACGTAGTTTCTTGAAAGAGTTCTGGATACAAAGAGTAAGGTTTATATTCTTGCTGTGACAGGTCAATGAATAGTCAATTTTTTTCGTTAGGTCAATTCTTTTTAGGGTAAAAAAGACAATTTTTTTATAATTTTTAAAATGTTTCTTGCGTGTAGGCCGGAAAAACTGATAACTGTGATAAAACTTACTTAACTTTTTTGTTTTCACTCGCAATGCTTGCGAATTTTTTGTACGGTAGCATGCACAAATTGCTACTTCTTGTCACAATTACACGATTGTGGCCCACTAATCTAAGTCAGACGAAATTATGTGCAACTGTGTCGCAATTTAATAGCTGCCACCACAGTTGCCAATCAAGGGAATTTATTCCATGATCTAGGGAATTTTGAAGGCCACTTGTGACTTTTTGTGAAAATTTCTTCGGATAAATCTTGGGATTTTTGAAATCGATTTTGGAAATTTTGGAAAAATCTTGGAATTTTTTGACGAAAAAGTGAAGATCTTTTTCATATTTTTTCTTAGAGATCACCCAGCAAAATTTTGGAAAAACTAGCAGCATTAACTGCTTCATTCAAAAAAGAATGTAGAATAAAGACATTTCTAAAATAATGAACATGGAAAGACCAGATATTTCACCTGCTGTTTACAGAGTACTTCAGCATTCTCAGCCCACAATTTCTTCTGTAGAAAAAAGTTTTTCCACGCTGCGAAAACTGTTGGTCAAGTACAGAAAGTTTAAGGTCAAAAATGTAAAACAGTAGATGGTTTTACGTTTTAATTCTTGCATCTGGTGATTGCTTATTTGGTTCCTTATATAAGGCGTGTGTATTGCAAGTTTTATTGAGGATTTGCGTGTTTTCGCTAATTAGATGTTTGTTGTAATACAAAAACCCAAAAAAGATTAATTTATTCAGTGAAAATTTTTCTAGAATAATGAAGTCAATATTTTTAATTTTTAAGTCAATACAAGCTTGCCCTAGTAAGCACTTTTAACAAAATTTTGACTGTAAATTTCAGCTGCACTGCAAATTGGACACATAGCTGCTCATTTTCTGGAGTTTGGTATCAAAAGGGAACCGTGAACTGTCCCTGGTTACGAGAACCTGCAGTAATAGCCGATTGCTGGAGTGCCACCTGCAAGAATTGCGGCGGAACTGGCGCAAACTTACGACCGATGACTATTTTCTACACAAAGCAGTTTCACAGCGATCAGACTTTACGGTCGCTAAACATCAAAATTCCTCTCAGCTGCCAATGTGCGCCGGTTCAACACCTAGGTCGTGTTTTGACGAGCTGGCGACGTTGAAGACTTAACGCCACCCGGTTTTTAAAACCAAAACATTATTTCGTTTTGAGAAAAGTAGACTTATATACAGTAAAAGAAGGAGCAAAATGGCAATATTAAAGTCTTTAACTCCTAAACAATTGTTATTTACTCCCTTTCGCATGACGTAAAATCAATGTAATGTAATTTTTTTGATAACCCACGATGTTTCTTTAATTGTGTTAAAAATTTCAATTTTTTCAGTGCATAATTTATTTTTAGCTTAAAGCAAGACCTTGAATTTGCTTTCTGCCATCATGCGGCAGGCCGTTAAATGTACAGAAGTGTTTTCTGAGGTTGCGATTTATATCTTCTTTGTTTGCTTCTTCTGTTTATTCTTTAAAGTGTCTTCTTGTCCAACAGAGCTAAACAAAATTAAATTTTACAAGTTGATTTCAGACTTTTTTAGTTCTTCCTCATGCACACATAAGAAGACCGACAGCTGAATTATCAAGTTGTTCAAAGCTGTTGCGATTGTTTAAAGAAATTATTCTTTTCGATTTTGTAGTATGCCATACTTGCGTAAACTACCTCCTTAATTAGAGAAGAACTACAAAATGAAACAAAAGAATTTATCTTAAAACGCCTTTTAAGATGAAAAACAAAACAGGCAGCATGCATTACCGGTAAACGATGCAGCAGACGGCGATAGAAAGGAGCAGAACGATTCCAAACGAGACAGCGATTATTCCACCGATCACGGCTATTGATGAGGCTGATACTGAAACACACAGAGAGACTTTGTATGCTGGAATTAGTTTCGGTAAAGGAAGAAAATTTCAAACCGTCATAAAGGCTCATATGGCTCAGCATATAAGGTGAGCATAGAGGTTTAATTTCCCGCGATTTTGAAAAATATAATTGGCAACGCTTTTAGCAAAAAGACTGGAGCGCTAGCGTTTGCACGGTTAAGTCTACTTTGATATGCTTCACATGTGATTCATTGTGATTTGTAGAACGTAAAAGATTTGGTTTCAACTCCTTTATTTTGTATATACATTGTTCTCTTTGTTTTGATTTTGCATGTGCTGTTTAATGCTTATTGCGACAACTTTTACTGTTTACTATGTTTTATTTGAAATAAATTTGATGATTTTTGGAAATAATCGAATATCTTCGGAGGTAGCAGGAGGGAGAGGGCATCTCAATTTGTGTTTACTTATCTACTTTTATTTTTCTTTGAATTGATAGATTACGTTCAACCCTCTTTTAAAATCGCGATGCATCATTGCTCAGCATGTGGGATTTATTGAAATCTGTGCTTACAAGAATTTTTCTTTGAGACGTGGTATAAATGACGTATTTACCCCGTAAAAGCCTAGTGAACTTCTTGTGTAGTGGCCATTGTGTTCTTAGGAAAATGTCAACATATGATAGAGAGATAAAAACAAGAAAAAAATCGAAGGACTATGTCAGTGATTTTTAACCTTTTTTAGTTGGCGGATCCTACTTGCTTCCTTGATATAATGACTGGTCCCGTTAGCCTGAGAAATCAACTTTGGTCGTTGTAAATCGACCTAAGTCTGTTGTAAGAAGCTATGATCATTCCCCGCATATTGCGAGTAAAATGGTGCTAGAGTTCAAAGGTTCCACTCTTACCACAGCATTGGAAATAGAAACAGCGTGATACAAAACACACTAAACTTTAGTCATGTCATACCGGTTACGTAAAACCTAACTTAAAATAATCTTTATTTTATTTTCATTGCGAAGACAGAGTTCTGTTGTTAGAATAGGTTATATTAAATAATAAATCGACATGCATTTGTTCCTTTTACCGACTATCAACAGTTCAGGGTCAGCAACTCATACTTCAATTGTGACAACTTGCAAGAAGACAAATCAGTATGTGAATTCGTAACTGAAAAGAACGAATCTAGTCTTTAACATAAAAACCAAAAAATTTTTCGCGGACCCCTTGAAACTTCCTTATGGATTCCTAGAGGTCCGCGGATCTTTGTTTGGGACCAATTAAACTAAACAATTAAGAGGAAAAGCCCAATTTATTTTTCTTAACTTTTTGCAGTTTACCGTCATCTCAGAGTTAAAAAAAATTGTCTATTTCAGTTTAAAGTCGTCTCATCGATAACGTTCTGATTTTCTTGTGATAGATGGCCCAAACACGCTTCAAACCGAGTTTATTGCGCAATAATTTGTCCATGTTTATCAATGACCTGCAAAAGTTACGGTTGGATGGTTTGTATCAATAAGTAAATAATAACGTGGACCAATAATTAACCCGTAGTTTTATAACCAAGAAATAAAAAAAAATTGCATCCGGTGAAATGGGTAAAATAAAAAATTCAAACCGTAAAAGTCTGAGGAAACTGAACTGTGCCATGAGTCTGCAACTAAAGAAAACACAGAAAGTGTTTTTTGGCAATTTTTGTCTCTGTAAATGTGCTTGCAGATTTTTTAATTGTTCTTCTTCCTTCTGCACAATTGTTGTTTTTCTACGGATTTTTTAATGGCTGTGTTGTTCTGTATACCCGATTTTTTGTTCAAATATTCAGAAACTAGCCGAAGTTTTTAAGTGGCTTGAATCGATGCTTTAGCTAGATAGTAATGGTCCCTAAATCCTCATCAACCGGGAGCTCCCAATTGTGAGACAGAGTTTGGTTGGATTTCGCGTAGTTTTTGTCTTGAACACGGTAACTAGTCGCTTGCTTTTCTTTGATCCTGATGTAGATAATTACATAATCTGATCACAGGCATAAATCCGTAGTTATTTGAGTGGGAAAGAGGGAAGAACGCTAAAACTCTGAGTTTGAATCCAAATATCTATAATGCCGTTTTAGGTTAAGTTGCCGCGCACCAGCGATTTTAAAGCCACTGATTCTCGTAATTTGCTTTCTATTTGTCTCTGCTTTCATGATAATAACCTTTCTTTGAGCTCGACTGATGGTAGGGCCATTATCATCTTTTTCTTAGTTAATGATGATCTTTTTTTGATCATCATCACTCCAAGTAAATATTCTGCTGAATTTTTCGACCAACTTGAAAACTTCAACAGCCATTGTTTTCTTCTTGCTACATCATATTTTAAATCACAAAAATAGCGTTTCAGATATTGCTGTCTTTTATGTGTTAAAATCTAGAATTACGTAAATTAATCCTATAGACGTTCAAATTTGCCATATTAGGTCTGCAAACTATTTCAATTATTTGGCTTGCATGAAAACTAACTTTACTGCTGAAGATTAGAATTTAATTGTTTGAACATCTTTAGCGCTAAAAAACTGATTACCACCTCTTTATTATAAGACGGTCTCTTATTAGTTGTTTTAATCTAAACTCTTCGTGCTGCAGACAATCTTTGAATTATGAAATTACCGCTTTATTGTCAATTGCTCACATTTTCTTTACAATGCTTGTTATCTTTGTACCGTGGAATTCTACTTTTTTTTTATGAGGCAACGGCCACGTGATTTGATGTTATTCATCGCAAATATCAGTGCCTAAAATTATTCATTCATTCGTCGAAATTAGCAGTTGTGAAGTGAAGGTAGTTTGTGGGTTGCGGCCATACGTTCAACTTGGGTAAATTACAGTTTTGCGTACTTCTCTGCTCTCGCCGCAAATACAGTAGATCTTGCTTTTTCTGGATGGCGCTGTGATGAAATATATTGTTAATGATTGAGACTGATTTGACAGCCGAAACCTAAACGTTTTGTCTATACTGTAGTTGTATTGATTTTCAATTATTTTTTCATATGATTTATTCAATAGTTTCTGCTGCATATGGTGAGAAGAGGAGATTGGAAAGGTTTGGCATAGCTTCTTTACCAGAACTGAGGCATGACAGTTGTGTTGGTCACGAGACCATTTTTTGTGAGAACTGTGAGAAAGTTGAGGATTTTATAAAGCTTTGGTAAAGGTTGGACGCATTCAAAATTTACATGTTACGACTGTTACTCACGTTTTACGCTATTTTAGGCTATATAAGCTCCCGAGTTAGACTGGGTTACTTCCATGGATAAATGGCCGATCCCACCATTTGTCTACCACATAAACCTCCCTGACTCTACAATAGTCTATCAACTATTTTACCCAAAATCACTTCTTTTAAGTTACTTTACTAACGCAGAACATCAGTTTTAACTCGAAAATTATGTGGAATAAACGATAAACTACAGATATAAAACGCCCGCGTCTGTTTTTAAAAACTTTTCAAAATAACATTGAGGAATAGCTGCATTAGCATTACCCCCTCAACACTATCTGCAATTTTTTCAATAATTTGCGGTCTGTAACAAAATTAGAAGCTACCGACACAACTAAAATAAACATTTAATTAAGCAAATAAATTGTTGTATCGTCGATACCCAAAACCTAATTAAAAAACTGAAACAAGTACAAGATAATGAACAAAGCCATTTTTATAAATGGCAAAGCGGAACACTTCCTGAGGCAATTATTATCCAAGGGATCAATTTAAAAGTGCTTGATTTTCGGGTCCTATAACCCCTGCAAAACTGTTTCATTAATCTGAGTTTGAGAGATACTAATTAATCAAAAAAGAGCCTGAATTCACCTATAATAACATTAATTGTTGGAATGTTTCAAACACATAGACAGATATATAAATTGTACTGGCTGCACTTACCTTGGCATTTTGGTAGAGGAGGGTCCCAGATGTACTGACCCTGGTCATTTTGCACACATGTGGATATAGAGTAGCCGACCAAATGGTATCCAAAGCCACAACTAAAGGTACAAGTCTCTTTTTTGCCACTTCCAGAAGGACACTTACTGTTGCCATTCGGAAACGAAGGTGTGGAACAAGCAGCTACAAAAAGTATATCAACAACATAAACGGAAAATTGAAATAATTTAGATGTTTTATCTTCTTCAAAAAAAGACATTTCTGTGTGAAAAAAATCTATAACAAGTGTTTTGATTTGGTGTACAGTTTTTGCTACAATTCTCGGAAAGACAAATTTGGAGATTTTACCAATAATTTACTACCTTCTGCCTCTTAAACATGGCTAAGCTTTATCACGCAGCAATGCGTTGCGTAGCGGCTTTCATATTTGCCTTGTTTAGCTTAGTTTTGTCTACCAAGAAAATGCCTGTTATTCAAACCCACTTCAATGGGGTATTCAACTTTGTTGGCTTACTGGTATCGTAGAATAACTGAATGAGCTCGAGTTCCAAACTGCAACAAGCCATTAACCAAAGCAAAATACTTGAAAAAATGCCCACTCTCAAAAAAACGCAAATCCCATGCGAACTGTGATGAAGCCGATAGTGGAACCATAGTGCTTTATCCCGTTCCCGATCATAAAGTGCCTCTATGTATACATATTGAGGCTTATGACGTTCTGTGACTGTAAAAAAAGCAATCCTTTTTATGGGCGTTTGTAGCACATCTTTACAAGACATTAACCTCCCATTTAAAGGATATTACAGTTCAAAACAAGCTTACTTTGTCGGTTGTCAATCTTTCTGTTCAAGACTGTGACATCGAACATTGCGAAGTTGTTGCCATCCACATAACAACATGCAAAACAGTTTCAGAAATACATATAGATATATTACACGCTACCAACGCAGGGGGTTTTGGAAAACGTGGTCGGAATCCCTTTGGACATTTAAGCAAAACAGGTGATATAAATGTACTCACCAAAGTTTTTGGAAACACTCTGAAATTGAGTTGCAAATCTTTTGGTTTGTTATTATAGGAATTATAAATTTGGGACAAAAGACCTTATTTTGGAGCCTTGCTCAAAACGAGGTAAAAACGCATCATTATAAAATACTCGTATTTTCGATCAGCTGGTATGGACTAAAACTTTTAAAATTAGGTGTTTTTCTAGCAGATTCTGTAATTCAATATTGACGAATTATTCAAAAAGTAATTCTTCATCAACATGTTTATTCACAGAAATTGCTCATTAGAGTATTTGTATTCCACCAAATATATTCCATCAATCGATCAAGTATTATATCGAACTGACATTTTACAAGGAGCCCATGACATGTTTTTCAATTTTTCGTGTAGGTCTATCAATATTCTACACAACTTTTTGCAAAATCACATAACAATTGTTTTACATAGCTGACTGAAATGGAATGCGGGTATATCCAAAGCATAAAGGAGGAAACCGTTGTTTGATTTCTACCTTTTTGTTAGAGTTGAAACTTTCGCTCACCACATATCCACAGTGATCGGTGACCTAACGCTTATATGCACAAATAGAAATCTTTCCCAAACCAAAATGTGTTCAGACTGGTCAACTTCAAATAAGTTGCTATTAAGCTTAGATTGAGACCATTTTTTTAAAGCTTTCCAGCAACAAAGAATACCAACAAAATGATTTTACATTGTACTAAATATTCAGCGTTTCACTGATATTCAATGCCAAACAAACGTTTGCTGATGATTAGGCAGATAGGTTTTGTAAAACTTAAAAGAAGTTTTCATCACATTATTTACAGAGTTTATTTATTCAACCGAATAAGCCAATACTTTTGAAAACATCGTACCCTGGCATTCTGACAAAGAAGGCGACCATTCTGTAACATTGGCTGAGGTTTTTAGGCACGTAGACAGCTTGCTTCCTTGTATTTGAGTGCCTACTGGACAGTTGTAAGTGCAAATCGAGCCTATGCGGTTTTTGTTTGTGCATTTCATTGCTTGAGCAACTACAGATGGCACAGCAGGACACGAAAGAGCATCTGAAATCACAAAAAAAAGATACAGCTTTAATGAATATCAGATTTACGTGTACCACAAAATTCAAAAGCTTATATTTATTTCATACCCAATTACATTTATTAGCAAGAGAGTATCCAGCAAATCGAGAAAAATCAAATTAAGTTTTGCTGAATCAATTTTTGTTATGTACGTTTTCTTTTTGTAGAAGACTCACTGAAAAGGTAAGTCATAAACAAGGTTTTCCTAAATTCCGATTGCTCACTCTGGCCCCTCCTCTACTCCGCTGTTGCATTGTGAGATCAGTTCTAATTGCAATGAAGCAGCGCGACAAACTATAGGTTGAAATTCCATTGGAATTGTTTTTAGTTTTTCACACTACCCCATATCACGTGTAAGTGGCCCAATATGAACATTATAGTAGGTGAGAGTAAAGTTTTTAGGGGCATGTTTCAAATTCCAGTCATGATACAAAAATATGAAAGCTTGGTAGCCTGCATGTATGCTAAGAAACTCTTGGACACTGCATTCTAGGACAAAATTAAACCCAACAACAATGCGTTGACTTATAGGTTTTAGTATTTAACTATGTTTCGCATATGTGCAACATCAAACCTGACCCAAGCACGCTTTAAGTAATACCGCTGTTTATTCCTTGAAGTTCAGAAAAAAAAATATTGAAGCACTAAAACAATATTTTTGATTTATGTAACTCGCCTCCTTTTTTCCATTTCACTTCAAATCCTCCTCCCAGAATGCTGATGAAAGAACTGAAGTAGACTCTGACTTTGTTAGAAACTGATGTAAAAATACTCGGAGGTGCCGTACCACAAAACCTTCCTAGCTGCAAAACGTTGGTTAAAATATCTTAATGTGACGTTGCAATATTTCATCAAAGCAAAAACCTAAACGTTTTTGCATGAATGCAGTTTGTGTTAAGTCGCAGCTTAGGTTCAAAACTAAATTTTTAAAGTAGGGGTGCGCAAATTGCGGCTCGCGGGATAAATGTAGCCCGCGAGGTGATATTGTGCGGCTTCCGAAAAAATGTGACTTGTGATCCGCGTCCACCGGTGGCAACCCATAAGAAAATACAGGCTTTTTTGTTTAAAAATGCCAATAAGCTGTTAAGAATCCTCATCAAAGACGTGATATCAAACAAAAAGAGGCTTCAATTTGAAATTGTCCACATGAAATTGATCTTTCCAAAAAAGTTTTTCTACTTAAAACTGAGAAGTTTCAGGTTTGATAGTGCAAGGTCTTGGCCCGCTGTAACACTCAGTAGAGTGAAGTTGGCCCGCTGGAAAAAAGTTTGTACACTTTTGTTTTAAAACATGCTACTACTTGAAAAATATATATTTCATAATTGAATGGCTCCTACTTCAATGACCGTGTAAGATGGATGGGTATATTTCTTGTGAGTGCTAATCTTGTCTTGGTGTTAAGCAATGGCGTTGCCAGAGGCATAAGAGGAGGGACAAAAATATGATATTTTGCGTAGCGTTTTCTTTGGAGATCAATACTTAAAATGTAACTATTTTCGGCCCAAGACAAAAGTCAAAATCTTTCTGTGAAAATTAATTTATTTGATTATTTTCATATTTTCAGCCCAAAATATTTTTGTTCCTTGATCGAATTAAAAAATTTTGTGTCAGGTCATGGCTACTGTGACTCCCTTAACTACGCCTTCGGTGCCGAGCCAGTAAGATGATAAACGCAATATGCTACCAGCAGTGTAGCATAACAAAAAGTTGATGAGTAAAAGTAAACCGGACGAGTAGAAGCACCTTGCACGTCAATTTCAATTCTGTAATGACAGCCATAAAATTGATGCAAGAGGCCAGCGGTGCACTTTGAGCAAACAGCAGGCAGTGACACTGCAAACTGCAGACAGAATCCACAACAGTTTTTCTCAAATACTTTTACGTAGTTCCATATACAACGCTCTAAATTAGGAATTTTTCAAAAAAAACAGAAAGTGAATAACTGTTCTCAGTTGTTAATTTGGAGTTTTTATAAAATGCACAAAATCGGTGGTAATGGTGTAGCCAAGAGGGGTGGGTGGGAGTTTCAACTTCCATCCCTTTGAAAAGCGTGTGACGTCACGCCTTGCAAATGCAGTTTTCCGTGCCTTGTGCTTCATGATCTGCAGCAAGTAGATGTAAGATCAGTGATCGATAATGTAATTTACGGATACAAATCATGACTTGAAATCCGAGCGACGCAGTAGTTGATGAGATCTTTTTATTTTCACTCATTAAAACTATGTGAACTGCCACGGGTTGAATTGATACCACGTTATACGATGAATCTCAAAGAGAAGCTTATCACAATTAAACAACAACTTGGGCAGCAACGATATACTCGTCCTCTCATAAAGAAAACATATAGATTAACACATGTTATACCAATGGCATATTATCTATCCCAAGAAGGCCTACGTTTGAATTTTCTGGGAAGTCTTACATTCACTCTGTTTTCAGAGAAACGATTGGATGAGTAACAAATTGTGGCACAATTTGGCTCGAATAACTCTACCTTGCAACGCAAATGTAGTTACCAGTCACGAGGTTATAAAATTTTTGTGTGAATGGCTTATCCCAGGGGTGAACAACCTGCGGCCAGCTAAGTAAAAATCGGTGGCCCGCCGAAGAATTCCATGGTTCGATGCGGAAGCCAAATGCATCTATTTGATTTTCAAAAAATCGTTTCCCGAAAAGAAAGATCTCAACGTTAAATTTGCATAAATAACACGAAAAATTTCGTTTGAAAAATATAGATCTGCAAAAAAGAAAACAGGTCTTCATCTTTCTTTCAAACCAAAAATGAAACCAACCAGTGCTTCCAAGCATGTTTTTGTGCACGTCAAGTTTGGTTTACAAACTTGACTGGATGGCACAATTTTTCAACTCGTGTGATATTAGCAAAATTTTGCACGCTCCTGGTTGATCAGCTAAAGATGTTCCCAAGGTTGAGCGCAACTGTTGACAACAATGTTAAAGAAAAAAGAGTTTACCGCTTCAGCGATATCAATGCTTTTCTAATTCTTCTAACAAAAGCTTATCCAATAGCGCTGTAAACATTTTACATACTCATTAAATTATCAGTCCACATTTATAAATATTCCTATTCTGGAAATCCATCAGTTACAACTTGCAACACTGAAAGATCTTTTTCTATTCTTGCTAGACTAATAATTGACTTTTATTAACCTGTCAAAGCCGATTAAATAACTTGGCTTTGCTTAACATCCTATGCATAGCAAATTGATTCCAACTGTTGATGATGTTCGGTAAATTTTTTATTAAGACAAGAATAAGTGAAATTTTTGTTATGGCGTGCTCGAGCCTTATCATGCAGCTTTCAAAAAACTTAATACATTTATTAAGAGATAACGTTGCTGACCTATTTCACTGTAGATCCTCTTTGCAAATTTAGGGTATCTCCTCGAAACAGTAGCTTCGGTTTAAAAGTTACACGAGGCTTCTTCTTCGTGTGGAGGGGCACCCATTCACCAATTGGATCAGATGCTGGCTGTGATAGTATTAAGCCAGCATTGAGTCCACTGAGCCGGGCGGATACCCAGTTTAGGTAGGTCATTTAATAATTTCCCCCCAGCAGGCACAAATGGGCGTCTAGATTTCAGTCTTTCCTGGGGGCACATCTGGTGACCCAGCTAGTTGACCGTGTAAATTATGATCTGGGTCAAGGGTGCCACGGTTGGCCAAGAAGAGTGTCGCCCTTAAGCCATGAAGCTTAGCTGGCTGAATGTCTGAAAGGATTGGCATGTGGTCCGTTGGAGTAGGACGCAGGCATCCAGTGACAATGTGCAAGGCATCAATCAAAACACTGTCGATAAGACGGTTGGGTGCGCGGCGATACCGAACTGGTTCGCAGTACTCAACTGTAGCGTAAACTAAGGATAGGGCAGTTGTATGCAGTGTTTTAGCGCCAGCGCCCCTCTCGAGTCCACAAGTCGCCACATGAGGCTTTAAAAGTTGATTACAAATATCCAAGTCACTAATGGCACAGCAAAAAGGTATTAAGTTTCAGTAAGACAATAAAGACGTTTTGACTAATGACACTGAACAAAGAAACCGTGTAATGCATTGCGTTGAACGCATCAGAAAACTGCATCTGGACTGAAAGAAAAAACTTGAAGTTAGTACGAAAGTAACAAAACATTTATTTGTCTATATTTTCTGTTTTCATGGCATTTTTGTGTGAATTACATTCTGGTTGTTATGGTTGGTTGTTTTCGTATTTTAAAACTTCTTTAATAGTAATTGTATGAAAAGTTATTTATCCGTTGAAACAACTGGGCATCAATATAATATCTGTTATTTTTACCTAAAAGAGAAAAATTCATCAAGAATATTGTAAAAAGTTTAAGTTAGAATTGCTTATTGTTTTAATTTCTAATGGAAAATTCCTTTCAATTAAAAACGATGTTATAAACCAGGGGTATTGATCCGGGGTCTACCTGCACCCATGAGGTTCGCAATATTTATGGGTGTCCACAGGTAAAATAAAACAAATTGAGGTCCTCAGTAACATTTTGGTGGTCCATTAAGAAAACCAATTCAGAAAAATTATTATTACCGCGATAAAAAAAATTTCTACCTTAATTAAAAATTTTTATACCAGTGTGAATAAATAAATTCTCCAATAGATTTAATAGCAGAATGGTTCATTTAGATTTAGTTTCCTTCTGCAAAATAAAGCTTAATTATATACAATTTCTTTGGTTATTGGTGTAAATCTACATTTTTTATTGGTGAAAACAGAATAGAGTTGTCTTTGTCAAACAGCTATGAAAGAGTACACTGTAGAAAAAGGAAGGAACAGGAGTCTATGGGTAAAAAATTATTGAGAACTATTGTCATAAACAAAAAATTTGCATGGAATCACATCAAATTATAGCAAGGCAAACAATTAAAAGAATAACCATAAAATAACCATATTTCAAAAGAAGCATATTTAAAAATAGGGCATTGATCGAATTTTTAAGAAACATTTTATTAAGTGGTGAATACTGGATCAAACGAGCATAATTGTTTTTGTGACCTTTTCTAAAGCAACCTCACAGTTTGAGTGTGTGTGTGTGTGGGGGGGGGAGGGGGGTAGCGTGGTTTTGATAGAAAAAGCGGTTTTGTAAACCACCCTACTGCAGATATGTAAGAATTTTCAGGCTCCATCCAGTAGTGGAGCATCCAGTCAATGCATTATTTATTCGTTTTGATTTGCATATACACAGGAATCGAACCGATTTTTGTAATCTTTGTTTTTTGCCTTTGTTCAATAAGTTATCGGCTTGCTGTGATTTGATCAGCCCGCTTTAAGTGGCTCTTGGCGGCCTTCGTTGAAGCTGTCAGACAATCAAAACTTAAGTTAATTTTCATTGTGTTAATATTTGATGGTTGGACTGTTTCAATTATTGCTAGTGTGAGATGCTGCACGAAGGTTGTTGCCGCGGGAAAATAAAAATACTTCAGTAAAACCGAATGAACTGGCCAACACAATATCTCCTTATTGAAGTCAGCGAATCGCGTTTTTTGTAGTTCATATTAACCCATGGTGAGCAAGCGACACCAAAAAGATTTTATAAATGGATGCTTCTGAAAGGTCTTCACCCTATTTTTAGATAATTTGTCTAAGCTAAGGGGGATTTATTCCCTTTAACCCCATGTTAAACCCTCGATAACTTCTGAACTTTCAACTTACTGGCACTTCATGCTCCTGTGAACCGATGACGGAGTAGAAAGAAACGTAGTCATACGCACAACTGCTTGTTTGACGAGTATCAATCGAAGTGATTTCAAATTCCAAAACCTTGTAAAAGTAAAATAAATATTTCGTTGAGTTAAATGCTGGCCAAGTACTAAGTGGGGCTCCGAAAAATAATAAGTATGTAAATGGGCGTGCTGTTCATAAGTCGATCTTAAAAAAGCCTTCAAACCAAGCCCACTCAATAGAATTCATCTTTTCACCTCAATAAAGAGACCATTTTGAAGACTATTCACAAGGCTGATGATGGTCACATGCAGCAGTACCAACCGGCAGCTTATACGTTGGGCTACATTTATTTCTAGCGTACGTTGCAAAAGCTAAGCATTTTGTGGTAGAAAAACTATAGCAAAAAGTCTTTCGATCTCTCCCGAATTCCTCGTAAACTGAAAAATTTGACTAATACAAATCTTTTCTTTCTTAATTTAATATTTTTCACTCTTCGATCAATTTACAGCTTTACACATCTGACGTCTTACCTCTTGATCTGAATCAGCAGTAATAATCCAGTTGCAATAAACATGAATGGGCTGCGCGATAGGATACCGAGGTGACATCAGCGTGCCAGTTGTTCCGTTGATGTTTTGATTGCCGCAATTCGAAGAGCTCATCATTTCTAGCAAAACAGCGGAACTTTTTAGGTTCACTTAAATGCAAGGAAAGCTATTTGGTTTATAAGCAGAATTGCCATATCGTGCTTACTTCTAAGATTTTTGCTTATTTTCAAAAACAGCTCCTTACTAAGTATTAATGTGCTTATTTTTAAGAAAAGTTCTCAGCTTGTCTTAAAAACCGTCCCAAAATTTGATATTATGAAGCCAATCTCCAAAAAGAAGTTTTTCCTCTTGATTGAGAAATGACGAAAACATCTCTTTTTTAAAAGTTTGGCACCATTGCACAGCAGCGTGCTGAGTTCTTGATCCAGGCAGATGGTAACCTCGTTTGTAACCCATGAACTTTCTCAATCAAAGTAGAGATTTACTAAGTATAATTTAATTCTATAAAATTTAAATGAAGGAGTGATTTAACCTGAAGTAGTTTTCATGGAACATAGAGAGAGAGAGAGAGAGAGACTCTCAAACAAGCCAGCAAGATACACCAAGCCATGACATGATTAAAGATAATCCCTTCATCTAAATCTCCTTAACAGACGATCGTGCACCTTGTATCCAATGGAAATGCTTGAATTGCTACCGAAGTAGAGAAAGTTGCGCTGAAGAGACCAATGAAAGAGGGGCTACTTTACAAGCTCAAGCACCTGCCAATGTGGTAAATCACCTGTGGGCATTCAATTTCTTTTCACCTGCAATTAATTTCTAACACCATGCTCAATTAAAAACATGGAACCAGGGCCGAGCTAACCATCCCTTGTAACCCTAGGCCAGAGGGGGCCAAGGCATGTGTGGGGGCCTCCTCAAAGAGTAATGTTTGAATAAATTGATCTCGAAAAAGAAAAAAAACAGATTTGAATTTATTGCAAGCACTTGACCTTCTAGTAGGAAACTACCTCATCTCCGAGCAAAAAAATAGGAAAACGTAAGATTTTAAGCTCTGAAAGTATTGATCTCCAAAAAAAAGCTTTGCCTAAAGTTTTCTTGGTGGTGGCTCACTTTTGTTTGCCTTACCACCGTCTGGCACAACACAGTGCACGAGCACGACAAAGAGTTGAACATTAAACAAACATCTTCTGATGTGTGAACGGAAAAACTGTAGAAAAAGTTACGTTTGTAGAGCATAGCGAGTAGGTTACACTATTACAGGATATGATGTATTTTCTCTGGTCGCGAGTCTTTGAATGGATAAAAAACAGCTTGTGTTCAGACTTTAATTAACGCCACAATATAAGCAAGATATTCTAATTTCATGAGTTTATTAACCCTCAAAAGGTTTTCTATGGATAGCAATTTCGAACACTCCGTTTTCTAGTAAAAGTGAAATCTTTGCCAGAAAAATATTTTGACAGCAAAACAAATCAAGCCTACTTGAACAAATTGGGGCAGCGGGAGACCATCGAGCTCTGTCCAGTCCTGTTTTGACACAAGTAGTTTGGTTCTGGCCGACAAGCAAAAACCCTTCATTACAAGAATGGCTACAAACCGAACCAAGCAAGTTTGTAGCGGTGCAGTTGATGTCTCCATCCGTTAATACATTATTTTCACAAATTACAACAGGAGCTGCAACACAAATTTCATCGAGAACAGGAAACATTCTTTTCACGATTGATATTTGACCGCAGCAAACTATGAAAGAAGTATTTCGACAATAGTGAAGTAATGCTTTTGAAATTGTTGGCAACGATCAGCTTTTTTGCAGTGCTCAAAATTGTTAATTTAATTTCGTTGGTCCTTTATTCACTCTGCTGTCACTGTTTTACCTCATCTAAATACGCGAGGCTTGCAGTTTTAACAGCTTCCAGTTTTAACAGCTTCCAGTTTTTCACATTTCTTTTTCAGACAATGAGCTATGGAAAACTGGTTTCTGCTGCCAGCAGGTATACGCGATCTTTAGATCGATACGCCAATGTTTGCTGTATTATCATTTATTCCAAAAATTTACTTTTTGATGAAGTGACAATTAGCAGCTAACTTTCATGATCATACGGTCTGGTCGTCGCCTTCTCAACGAGTAAACACAAAAAAGCCTTTGTAGGCTATCTGTTATTTTTGGGTATTTGAGTGGTATGCGCTGCGCTTGGTAAAAATAGACCTACTGTTAAGCATCTCCAAAAATCGAAATCATAAAAGGATTGCTTACTACTTACATGATACATTCCATTGGAGACTGAAGAACCCGGACGCATCATCAACAAGTGAGCTAAAGATGATTTTCACTTGAGAGGTTGAAGATGTGAAGTTTTTTGGAGAATCAGATCCGCAAAAGCGACCAATCTAGAACAAAGAGATCATATTATGTACGAAATGAGAAATAGAGGCAAGTCATGGAGGTGCAAAAGCATGGTTTTATGGCTGGGATATTTGCAGCTGCAGGTCGTCATCCATCGCAATCACAAGAATAGGCCTATTTAAAATTTTAAGTCTATGAATCAGGCGTAATGTTGAAATCAAAAGTGATGTGGCTAAGCTAAAAAGGTATAAATCCTGTTTATGGATTTGACTTAGGCTATTTTGTATAATTTAGCTCAGTTTTAAGCTTCATAAAGTTAACAATATTGCCCTTAGTCGTTCTGCGTATACAGTTAATATCTAAGCCTACAGATGAAGGCTTTTTTTTGTTGAACTGAAATAAAATTATCTAACAACCTCACAATGCAGAGTAGATCTTACCAGATTTTCTTTGCTCTCTTTGGTCGATATTGAGTACAATTCAACATAAGATAGTGCGCAGTTAGGAGAGAATGGAATGTTGAAGGAATCAAAAGCAATATTTAGCACCTATAAAAACTAAACTAAGGGTAACTAAATTTTTGGTAAGTAATTTTTATCTTACATTTAAACGACAAGAGGCAGGCAGGCATATAGCTAGCCGGATATTTTTCGGGGGGCAAGAGCAAGTCGAATGAGAGCAACAATTTTTTTGTTTACCCAGATGATTACATGGTTCGTAAGGTCTATGATATTGTTTTACTTGCTTTTTGCTACTGCAGTGTGAAGAGGACTCGTGTCTGTTTGATATTTACCACTGTGAAAACCTTCAATGATAGGCCATACATGCACTCGCATTAAACATGTTAGTACCAACATAAGTGAGCAAAGTTTGGAACAACACGCTTACAGGTTTTTTGCTTATCATAACTTTGTTTCCTTCGTTCCAGGAACTAGTAACTACAGTGCTTTTTGCTGTAAAATTAAATCTTTGTGCACATGCGTATACACCATAATCAGTGATTCTCAAACTTTTTTTGTTGCGGCACACTTTTAACGATTTCAAAATTTGGCGGCACACTTTCAACGATTTCAAAATTTGGCGGCACACTTTTAACGATTTCAAAATTTGGCGGCACACTTTTAACGATTTCAAAATTTGGCGGCACACATAGAAAAAGATAAGTTTAAAAATTATTTGCTTACCTATAACACACTGCGTAAAATAGTTTATGATAATAATTTTAAATTATATATCTAAAGTTTTGCGGCACACTTTTACAATTTTGCGGCACACAAAAGTGTCGCGGCACAGTGGTTAAGAATCAGTGCACTATATAGTCTGTAGGTTGGTGGTTCCCAACCTCTTCAGTATGTTGCCTCCCCCACCCTATTTGAAGTTATTCTTTATCTCCTTTACATTCAGTATGATTGCAACCAAATGAATATAGAGCCTTGATCAAATAAGTTGATTTACCCTTTGAGTAATATTAATAGGAACACTGCTGTTGCAATTTAAGTGAAAATAAGGAAATTTTTAATAAGATGTTTGACAATCCAAACCACCTATTATATTGAACAAAAGACTTAAGGTTTTCTCGTTTAGTTGATAACAACTATAATCAAAAACTGGCTTGGCATAAATTCAACCTTTTCCATAAGTATTTGTTCACCTCTCCTAAAACCTGATTTTACTTCCTCTAAGGACCTGATTTTACCTCCCTGGTTGGAAACCAAAACAATAGATTATCACTTTTGAGTTTTAACCACCTTATTAGCACTCTAGTTCTATGCGATGCGATCTTCTGCGATTACACCAAATAACTGCATTCCTTCATATCCTTTGTTAAGCTAAGATCGTTTGGCGCGCTCATAGACGCCCCTCAAGTGTCTGAGCGACTGTAAGCAAAGTTTAATGTGATGTCACAATCATTTCAAGCTAATAAAGGCCAGTTTTCTCGCGTGCCCAAACTTCCAGTTGTATATCTTCTTTGTTGATTAAGTTTTGGTGTGCCTGTGAAGTGCATACCTTTCCAGTGGTAGATTTAGGGTAAGGCAGCTTCCTCATGCCTCATCTAAAAAGTAAGGGGCACCCCTTTTCCTGGCATGTCCAAAAATACGGTGTAAATTTGTTGATTTAAAAAAAAAATTTGGTTGCCGATTAGTTGACCTCCAAAAGAAAGGCCAATTCACCCACAATTGAGATAACAAAAGCCCGACTTCAGGCATCGGTGATGGTGATCTCCTAAAATAAAAGATCTTCAAACCTCTTTATCCACTGGAAAAACTCCCTCCGACTAGGACTTCTTCTAGGAATCTTTACTTAGAATTTTGGCAATGAATTCTTGCCTCAGGTCCCTATAATCGTCAATTCACTGCTGTTCCTGCCTAATCTGAATGAACATTTTTTTATGCGTTCGAGCTAATACTCGGTTTGCTTGTCTTTCATCAGACTTTAGGAAACGAAGCCCAGATCTACCAACTGCGAAGCGGACGCTCTAACCACTACGCCAACGCGCCGGTAATGCAAATAAAAAGTATGGCAAATGCAATTGAAATGTCGTGGCCATATTTCATTTTTTCCCTCCCAAGTAGAAAGTAGTATCAAATGCACTAGTAAGTGAGGTTTGTTTAAAGGAACAAAAGAAAATTTTGGGGAAACTACCCCCCAAAGCTTCCCTGTGGCAACGTTCCTGGTGGCATGTGAGAAGGTAGAGCAGTCACTATGCTATTCCAGTGCTTACCCTACAAAACCATCGTCCAAGAATATTTCATTTTTTGTATTGCCAACAAAAGGGAACAGGCGAGAGTAGTGTACAGTCAGCCAAACAGAGCATGTACCGTAAAAGTTTTGCTATTTACTATATGCTTGCCAAGTGTGTCAGCAGAAGTCTACCTTTCCTTTCGCAAAGTTATAATTCCTTTTTCTGACAGAATATGTGGTAACAATCACTTTCTTACATACATTATTTGGAGATGACGACGTCATCGTCCATGTACATTGTATGAGAATAGTAAACGGAGATGGATTCCTTGGAGAAGCGAGATTCCCAAATGATCCTCGCAAAGTGTCGGATCCACATTCGTTAGAGTACTGCGCAACTGTAGAAAGTTGAGCACTTGGTTAATGCTTAATTTATTTAACGTGCTGATGTTTCAAGCCACAAAGTAAACTGTAAGTAACAAAACGATGGAAACAACATAGAATTGAAAACATTTATGAGCATGCAAAAAAAGAAAGAGAAAACTCTGTAGATAAAGACAATATTTTATCAACTAAATTGCACCTTTAAGTGTTTCTGGTGCCAGAAGATTTAGAATGAAAAAACATCTTTTTTTTTGGACTGCAACTTCTAAGTACAGACAAAAATCAAACCGCAAAAATAATACCAACTTTTGCAATGCGGAAAAAGAGGCGACCATCGAGCACCATCTGGTCCAAAACTTATGCAAATTGACTGGCTGCTTCCCACCAATTGATAACCTGCTTCGCACTGGTGTGAACATGTCGAACCAATAAAATTCGAGTTTGAGCAACTGGTACCGCCATTGTGTATTCCTTCAGCTGGGCAGATATTAGGCCTTCCTATTGAAATAAGATGATATTTTAATCAGCTTATAGGCTCCAGTAAGTAATGGCGTAGGCAGCTACAATATTTTTGGACGAAAAGGTATTCCTGTCGTTCGTGTTGAACAAACTGCTGCGTAAACCATAATTTCAAATTTGTATTTCATAATTAAGCTCTTGACAGCCCACCAATGAAACAGAAAAAGCCTATTGTTTAATGGTTCGGCAAATATTAGCATATGCCTTCAGCAATATTCTCTGTAAAGATTACCAGAAGTCGAGTCTACAAGCAGATCATGGAATGCTGACAGTTGAATGAATTACCAAGGCTACAGATTTTTGAACACCCGCTTTTTTATTTATGAGGTCTCGGAGGTATTGCGCACTTTATGATTTCAAGCTATAGTACGTTTTCTAACACAACCAGCTCATTGCCAAGCTGTTATCACCCCATTTCGCTTGCATTTATAACTCATCCACCTAGTCATTGATTGGCCTTTTAGCGGGAAAAGATTTCAAATATATATCGAGTTCAAACACTGTGCTACAGCTTACTTCCTTTCCTCCAACTTAAAACAAAACCTCGACGGATATTTGTGATATCGGAGTTGAAAACAATCCTAACTCTGGATGTAGATGATATTAAAGGGTCCGGGAATTCTTCACCGCAAAATCTTCCTAACTATAGAATAAAATAGAAAAGTAGCCAATTTTAAATACAGAAACTTTTCGGAAAGCCTCAGTGTATTGAAGCGCTTCCCAATTGCATCTAAAAAAAATAGCGCAATTCGGGACAATACAAAGGCTGAAAACCACTTTTGTAGATTGCAATCTCCAACTTAAAGTCTATATAAAAAAGTTCTCTCCTTTCAATATATTAATAATAACGGGGGACGTGTAGATTTATCTATTTAGCTTTAACTCGTAATCTCTGCAAAAAGGTCTCATATCTTAAAGTGAACGCTAAGCATTTTTTGCAGAGTAATTCGGTTGCAATGAAATATGTACTTAACTTCCACCATAGTTATATTTCTTCTTTAGGGTATTTGACTTCCAACATTCATGGCTATCAGCAGCAATCGCATAAGAATAGGCATAACCATATCAGCTTTGTAGAGGACAAACAGTAAATATCCTCCAAACTTTTTAAAAATTCCCTGTTTTTAATTAGAAAAACAACTACAAGATCAATTTTGGTTATTTTAGGGATTATCACAGCCAATATAAAATTTGTAAACAAGTGGAAACTACAGCTCACCAAAGTTTGCTCTCGATGAGATGAAGACAAAGAATAGAACGCCACATAATCATAAACGCAATCCTCAGACAGTTCCAATTGAAAATCAATGAACTCAAACTCCAAAACCTGTCAACAAAACCTATCAGTCGCTTGATGTAAATGGCTGTATGACATATCCTAAGAAACTTTTGAAACCCAAAAGAAATGGATGCATTAGTTTGCCTGCAATAGCTATGTTGTCTGTTTCACCCTATATCTCAAAAAGAGTCATGAGCCTACATGTACAATCACTTGCAGTAATTATGATGTAAAATAGTTAAACTTTATTGTTATTGCAAAGCACAACAAAATGAAATGCAGTATCGTCAATGAAAATTATTTTGGTTTCTTACGTCATTCGGGCTATCAGCAACAACGGTCCAAACGCAATAAATATTTTCTCGATACTGGACAGGGTAACCTGGCGATCGTATTATACCGGAAGATGTTTGATAAAAAGGCGGTCCGCATTCTGGAGACCTTGGCTGTGCGTCTGTAACTAACAACAGTTTTAAAAAGTTTGTACTGTTTCCGACAATGATTTGCTTTTATATATAAAATTTTAAGGCTATTTGTCTTGTGAAACATTTTATTTTTAAGTTTTATTTCTAGAAAGATATTCCAGTAACTCGCAAGTTAATGCAGCCATTTTATTGAAGCTCAACAACGGCCCGAAGTAAAATACCAAAACATTCATAAACCCAATTCGTTTGATGCATTTGACCAATCGCAACTGAGTATTCAACCTCAGGTTACCTCGTCCAAGAACATTACCAGAAGAGGGGTCAAGTCTTCTACTACTCCAAACCATGCCAAATTGCCTCAAAAAAGAGAGAAAATCTTTTTTAGGAGAGAGATGTTCAAGTTTATTCTTAATTTGACTGAAAATTAAAAACACACATACAAAGACGGAATTACGCTATACAGCATAGGCCAGTAGAAGATTTATGCAAAAGTATCGTTAGTCGAAATCATACACAGCTTATTGATTTTTTAAATATTTGTTATTTTCTGCTACATGTTGACACGTTTAACGTTTTTTTATCTCTTTCTTTTCTGAGTTTGATTCTTAATGTATCTTTAAAATAGTTTTCGTGTTGCCTTATATTCATGGTGATCAAACATAAACTAAATACTTTACTTATCTGTACGTAGTTTCCTGATGATCTATTTATGTTACAAGTTTTCTTTATCAAAAATTAACCGGCTTCGCTGGCCTCGCTTGGCAGGGCTCCCCATTAGCAATCTCGAGGTTAATATTACCGGTTTTATCGGCCAAGTCGCCTCCACCCAATGAATAGTTGTGAAACAGCACAAAAAGTTTTTGTTTTTTCACATGGTCAAACCTCGTTTCCAAACAAAACTATTCTTTTTTGAAACAAAATTGATTTCAAATATTTCATGGGCGATTGCGCAAAGCAACTAAATTCTCCCGAGTTTCTCGAATCACTGGCAACGTCCTATTTGCCTTGTTTTCACCATAGAAGTTCTTAAACGTAGCAAACTTTTATTGAGCAAGTATTTGAGAGCATATCAACGTTGTGAAAGTGCACCAAGGCGATTGATTTGGTACGTATTTTCAGGATTAAGCTACTGAACATTAGGCCCACTACTTTTAGACTTTTTGGCAACTGTAAGCGCATTTTTATGAGCTAACGTCTCTGGCTGCGCGCATGTTGCTCGATCCTGTCATAACCACAGCCAGGCAATGAGTAAAATATTCGAAGTCAGATATTTGCTGTTGAGTTATTACAATAGCAGCGGCCCCATCAGTAACGTCGACATTTAAAATATCGGTTCATCTGGTTTCATCCCACTGATATTTGTGAGAACAGTACTAAGAAATTAATGTGTTGTTGACGTAGCCAATTGTAGTTCCGAAACGAAAAGCACTGTTTTTTGAAAGGAAATTGATTAAACCTTAAAACATTACAAGGACTTGCGCATAGCCGCCATTTTTTTCAAAAGTTTCTGGAATTCCTCGCTACGTCTTACTTGCCTTGTTTGGTACGTAGAAATTGGACCTGCTCGCAACTGAAGCAGCCAACGATTTTAAAAAGTTTTATTTGTTCGCTTCAAGAAGTGCATGGAAGCATAATTTCAAAGTTGTGGGGTCGGGGGCCACCAAAAGGATTGGTGTGTATTACATGAATAACCTATTAAATATTGAGACCACTACTAACGATTTTTTCGTAGTTGTATGCCATTTTGAAGGACCTAAAGCCTGTGGCTGCGGGTTTGTTTCTTGGTCCTGATATAAACGCAGCCATGCAAAGAACATGCTAACCCAAAGTGATGCACTTACAGTTAAGTTATTGCAATAGCAGCACCCCATCAGTTATTTTGAGGTCAAGAATATCATATCAGCAAGCTGCTTCGGCTTTACCCAATTGCAAAGGAAATTTGCTTCAAAATTTAGATGATATGTAGCTTGACATTAATATTTTGTAGCAAACGATAAAACATGACCATCTTTACCTCCATCTTTTTGTAGAACGATCACCAGTTTTTTGCTTGGGGTAGAGCACTTTTATACGTTTACACACTTGATTTTTTGATAAATCTTTTTGAAAATTTTGATGGATAATGCCAAAGTACCATGCTTTGCAGGAAAAATAGTCAAAGAACTCAGTTTTTCAAAAAATTGCAAGTTTCTTAGGTCTAGTAGGAAAATTGTTCAACTAAAAATGGAAACTGATGCATAGAAATCAATTGTTGATCAGCCATTATGAACTAATCCTTAGTCCTAATTTAAGTTGCAAATTGCTCAAAAGCAAAATTCCTAAGCGTTCATATGAAGCTAATGGTTAGTATCTTATCATAACCTTTATGCATCCAATTTGAGCTGTTTTTACTCAGCTTACTGTTTTTTGAGAAAAATAAAAACGTTACGGTACAAGTTTTAATGTTTAATTTTTTAGTGTAAAAACCAAATCGTAAAGATACATGTCACATCATCGAAATTGCGTTAAAATAACATTTTATTTGTTAAATAAGTTATAAAAATCTGTCAAAAAATGATGTGACCAATCAGTTTTTAAGTAAGCTAATTTTCAAAATTTTGCAATTAAAAAAAATCATCATACAATGATCTCTAGTAGCGAAAGACTATCATATTTTTCCGGAAATAATTCGCATTTTTATGACTCAGATATGGATTTTAAACTTCTGATACAGAATATCCGCGGGTACAATAGGTTTAAAGTCATTTTTTGCCAAAACATAAAGCCATGATTAAGTTTTCCCAGAGGTGAGCAAAAATATGGTGTTAAAACTATAATACGAATCCTCCACACCAGTAACCGTAAGATGAAACTATCTTTTCTCTGAAGTAAGAAGAGCGTTGTGATATGTCTGTAGATCAGTTTCATCAAAACTGTGGAAGGATTAACTGTTGTGGTTTCCAATCTGGGGGTGCGTACTCTGCGCGGAGATCAGGGTTATTACCATAGTTTCAAGTTAGAGAACCGACTGCGGATTATCTGCGGGTCCCGACTACCTACAAAAAACGCGGTAGATTGATTGGTTGTACCAAACAACATGATGACATCATAGAGCGAGTTTGAAGCGAGCATAAAAAGCGAACAAGCGTGCTTAAATGGCATAAAATGCTTAAAAAAGATTGTTTGTTGCATCCTTAATTCACCCTTAAGTGTTGCGGAGTTTTTTAAGAAAAAGGCGTTGTCAATATCTCCCAATAAAGCTATTAATCACGTATCTACAAACAGTACTCACTGAAAAAATACAGTGAACATGTTGTGCAATTAAGGGTTAAATGTGATCTCATTTTCGACTTCAAAGGAATGAAATATTTTGTAAGTCTGTAAGTTGGGGCAGGCTTTCGTCTGAGCAACAAACGGTTGTCCTCTGTCAAGAAATGCAAATTATAAAAAATGATCTTTCATTATGACGTCATGAGCTCTCTATGACACTCACTCCGGGGTGATAACCAGTTTTTCCAAGTTAGATGTTTTCACACTCAGTAGTTTCGGAGGAGATAAAGCGGTCGTACATTCGAATGTACGTACATACAAATAAAATTGCGCTTTGTATATTGGATCTAATATGGACGGCAGAGTTCTATTTTTGTTTTCGAGCGCTTTAACTCCATCAAAACTACTCGGCGTACAAACATCAAACTTGATACAAGTAATCGCATATTTGAGATGAGTGTCATATGAAGGATCGCGACGTCATGGTTAAAGATCATTTCTTAACGGAGGAAAATCTCTTCTTGCTCAAATGAAAACCAACTCCCAACTTAAACAACTTTCAAAAATTTTACTTTTTTGGAGTGAAAGATTAACTCAAAGTTAAAGCTTGATGAAATCCAATAAGGCTGAAACCAACGGGTTACTGACGTGTTGTAATAGATTGTTTTATTGTACAGCATGATGTTGTGATTGTTTTTGAAAAATTTTTTTATTTATCAGCAAAAAAAATATTTTGAATCACAATAGCTTAGCCTGGGGCTTAAAAAAGTTTTGAGGATATTACAAATTCTTTTCCAATGTAAAATTTTTCTCTCTATGTCGGAACAAAGACAAATAGAGCAGCCAAAGATTTCAAATACAAGTACGAAACGGGACGCACCGAATCATGAAATACGTCTACCACTACACAGTTCATTTCTTTGATTGTGAAAATAACCACCAAGTTGGTGCCACCTTTATATTTGTCTACGTTTTATCCCTCAATCTTACATTTTTTGTAAGCACAAATGAGGTTTGTGACATCATGTTTTGTTTGTGAGTGTTAGCAATCTTCTTTCATTAATTACAATAATCACCATCACTGGTACAGGAACTGTGGCATCCATTTGCTGCAAACTTTCGTTGCTGCTCTCACAAATGTTTCTACATCGAAGCCAGCTCAGCTGCCTGAACTAATAATTTTTTACTTGACATAGCAGCTGGCAAGTTCTGCAGGCTAAAATCGCACCCCGCTAAAAAAAATATTTTCTGTTTTGCTTAATAATAGCTGTTAAGAGCTATCGCGATCAAAGCTAAAAATTTTGGGAAAAGCTAGGTCGCTTTACAAACCCTGGGCACGCCTAGGAGGGAAAAAAGAACATGACACAAAAAGCGCAGCCTGCTGTGACTTGAAAACAATTAAGGAGAAATCAAAAGAAAACCACTTCCCTACGTGAAATCGCACCGCGTGACAGACTTTTTTGCTATTTTGCTTTAAAATACCTTAACTGTATAAATGTCTACCATACTTCCAAACTAAGGGAAATGCAAGTCCCTCTTTGCTCCCTTGGCTATGCGTAAGTAATGAACAGGCTCACAGACCTGAGGCGTACCCAAGGTCTAAAGGTCACAAATTAGATTACGAAAAGGAGCGTACCAAGTTGTGAAAAACGCATATTACTTAATACCAACTTTTTATGGTTTTCAAAACAATTGCTATTTTGGCGCCATCATCCATTCAATTTCACTTAAATTGCTTTTCCGTTGGCAGGACATTTAAAAGAATAGAGAGATCGCTGTCATAGGAATAAAAGCTACGCCTATCCTGTCAATCATTTTTTGACTTAATTCTTTTTTAATCTACATTTAACATCGGAACGAGAATTGGATGCGCAGAAACAACATTAACTTTTCGTCGCTGTTCACACCACTACGCGTCGGGTGAACCGATATTCTTAATGCCGACATTACTAATTGGGGTCCTGCGTGACACGCCGACAGAGGTCTCTGTGTGAGCGAGTGCGTTCTCTCTACTCCTATAAAACTGCTGGGCGTACAAACATGAAACTCGACAAAATTGATCACTGCCTTGGATAGAGTGTTCTAAAGAGTTGGTTATGAGGTCAAGGTGATGTCATAACCAAAATCTTACGTTTTAAGCAACTAAGATGACGTCAAAATTTTCGCTTGATTGCAGAGTTTGTTTTTTTTATTTTTCTAACAAATGATGACCATAAAAACAGGTTTACAATTTTTTTAGGAGATATTTGCAAGCTGCTTTTGATAAAAAATAAATTGCTAAAATTTTAGCTTTTTGACGATGCAAAAAATATTTTTTTCGACTTTTTCCACTTTTTCTTTCAAGCATGCTTTTTTTTCTTGAACGCTTTAATAATTTAATTGTTGTTTGTTGGCAAAACTGAAGGCGCTCATTTGTAACTGTTTGAGATCGACAGATCTCGCAGCTCAATCTTTCGTTGCCACAAACCAAATGCAGGAAGGGTGACATAGGCTCACATCACAGGAGATGCATCTATCCAATCTTCTTTAAGGGGAAGTCAATGTAAATATCTCCCCCAATAATGTAGCATTAATACTAAGCTGTTTACATTAATTTAATTTAAAGATATTGGCTGAACGATTTGCAAGTGAGATTTTTAAGCGACACTGCAATATAAAAGTTGACGAAAAATAAAGCGTCGGAATCTCTTTACATTAAAAAACTTTGAGAAAAATCAAAAGAAAATCCAGTTCTGTGTAAAATTGCATTTTGTGCGGGAAGCCGTGAGAGGAAATAAAAAAAAAACATTTAAGTAGGTCTATACGAATGGATCAAATTGCAATTAGGATGAGAATGTTTTTGGTTCGGGCATACTTTATAAAATTTACTGTTTGACAAGCAACAACACAAAAAATAAGCTTACTCCTCTGCGCATCTAAGACAGCCAAAGAGTCATTAAATTTTTTAATGCTGTTCGCACAACTAGCATCGCCTATGCGAGAACAGACACATAAGGAGTGGCCAGAAATTGGTGGTCACTACTTCATACACGAAATTGAGTGCACAATGTAGTGAAGCAAGCCTAGCACTCAACATCCAACTTTTATATTTGGCAACTCGACAATTACTTTGGAACTACTGTGTTATCTCAATTTTGTACCCCGGTACTCATTTAAAGGAACAATAGAGCGTTCACGATGGGAAAAGTAGCGTGTAAGCTTATTCTACAAAATGCTTTTTGGTTCGATTACCATTTAAAGTTAGTACGGTACTATTTGCTTTTGAAAACTTTCGGACATTTTTTCTCCAGTTTTTCTTTTTCTACTTCTTTTTCTTTAACGACACAAAACATTTTCGCCATTGTCAGGCTGCTTTTCAAGGAAACAGAAAATCAAAAGCTAATGCTGATTGCATGAGGTATGGAAAAATACGATTAGAAAAAAAAAACATATCACTACGTTAAATTCTGTAAAAATTTTTGCATTTTTTTTTATCAATAAGTGATAACCGGCAAATTTCTGTGGAAGTGCATAGATAACAGACGAGTAGCCAAAACCTTTTTCATTCTTCCCAACTAAAGGAAACGCAAGGCCCCTTTGCCTTCTTAGCCACGCCTAAGCAATGAACTGAGCACATAGACCAAAGATATAATCAGGGCATTGAAGTCACGACTTTGATTACAATAAAGAGCGCACAAGTCGAGAAATATGCATAGCCTACTATTCAATAGGCTTACCCACTTTTTGTATTTTTGAAAATAATCGCTCCTTTGAAACCCCCATTCCCCAAGCTTTACCTAAATTTTGTACCCTTTCCTTACTCATGTAAAGGAATAGAAAGATTGCTATCATGATTATAAAGACTATGCTAATCCAGCCCAAAATGTTGTTGATTCCATCATTTTTTAAAGTAGCCTATACCTGATTATGAACAAGAACTAAATGCGCAAAAATAAGATTAGCTTTTCTTACTGTTCACACAACTAAGCTTCCCGGTGTGTATGCCGATATTCTTACTGATGGGGCTCTGTGGGCGATGCTGGCTCTAGTTGGCCCACATAATTTTGTAAATGGTTTTCTTGAATTTACTCTATTTTGGAGTTTTGAATCATCAGTGGCAGAGTGAATTCTGCTTTATCTTGTGTTATTATCACAAAAACTCAAAAAATTTATTGCAATTTTTCAATATTTGTACAAGATATTTCAAATTTTATGAAGTGGCTTAACATATTGTCTGCCAGGCGACTTCATGTTTTCCTTTATCGCGTTACAATTCGAATTACAGGAGCTGGTGTTTGGCTGTTAAGATATTAATTTAATTTATTGATAGCAAGACATCTTGAAGGCTAACTGCTTTCTTCTTCTTTGTCTTTCGGCTTATTCCTGATTAGGGGTCGCCACAGCAGATATCTGCCTTTTTATAACATGGTACTTGTTTTATGCTCGGATGCCCTTCCTGAAACCAACCCTCTCTCCGGAGGGAAAACTGAGCCACCTGTCTGCTACATAAAAGTGGGCGCGTCCCGTTAAGTGCCTTGCCCAAGAGCACAACAAGCGAACTTGCCGGCTTGTTCTCCACAATCTCCTCTAAATGCCGAGCGCCAAGCAGGGAAGCTGTGAACACTATTTTTTAAAGTCTTTTGGTATGACTAGATAAGGGGAATGAATCCCAGGTCTACCGACATCGAAGCGGACGCTCTAACCACTACACCATGGCTAACTGCACTCAGTTGATTAAAACACCACTTCCACTACCGGTTTCGTTCCTATTAGAACTCTTCTGTTAGCATAAAATCAATTCATGAGGTCATCGGCTCAATACCTGAGTCCATTTAAAGAGTTTTTGTTGGAACGAAACCGGTTGTGGAAGTGATGTTTTTATCAACTGATTGAACTTAGCCTTTAAGATGCATTACAATCAGCAAATTAAATTCATGTTTTCCGTCGCTCAAAATTATAGGCCAAAGTTATTTAAACTGCTCTATGAGTGCTTGAAAAAAACAGCTCTAGAAATAACTAAATTCAACAAATAATCTTATTTAAAGAATTGAATCTTTCCAATAAAAATATCGGTGTCTTTTTTATGAGAGCAACCTTTAGAGATGCGTGTGGTTTATGGGGTAACCTACCCATTGACCTGGCCTGAGATTTTTTCGAAAACCTGGATTTTAAAAAAAATGACTTCAAAACTTTAAACGATATTACCATCTAAAATTCATATTGAAGTAAAAGGCTTTTAAAAGCTTTTTTTCCAAATCAAATGAAAAATTTTCAAGGCATTTTTAATCCGAAAACGCTTAGACCTCGTTTTCGACTGGTTCCTACGATATTGACTGCATTTTTGAACGTCCACATATTAACTTAACATTTACCCATAAACATGGTGATTTGATAAATATTGTTAAAATATCTATCATGAGCGTTACTTACGGTGTATCACGTAAAACTTCAGAAGAACAAAAACGGTACTTAACTGTTCCATTATCCTATCATCTTGATAAGATATTGGTGCAACAATAAATTTGTATAGAAAAAAAGCCAAAGTTTGCATATGAGATTAAAATAAGCCAAAAATTCTCTGAAAAACAAAAAAACATGTAATATTGAATGCATTTTTAGGCAGACATATTGGTATGATATTTTAGTTTAGTTTGAAACGAGCAACTCTTCTTACTCTCGTCATGAGGAACATAGTGACTCTCCTTCCATTGTTTTCAAAATTTAGCCTCAAATTACTGACAACACACCTTATTAAATAAAAAATAGGCCCACTACATATACTTTACAGTTTATCTTTGTATTGTGATGTCACAAAATTTATGACCAACAAAAGCATTTGCATTTTTTTAAAAGTTCCAATTTTAATGTGCTATAAATACTTCCTTTAAAAATCTTTAAAGTTTTTTCCACTGTATGACATTTGTTTCTAAAGCGATAACCAACGCGCTATTTGCTCACGAAGCTGCTTGTTTGTTTGCTGACGTTTTATGATTTAAAACGATTTCGTAATTCTGCCACAAAAAGTGTTGTCAGGAAAAGTTTTGACATTATTTATTTGCGTTGAGCAGAAGGTCAAGATTATGTTCTTGGAACTTTTTAGATTAATTGGAACTGTGGTTTTAATGTACCGGTTTTCAAAATTCTTTTTTGAACAGTGGATAACTAAGCAATTAGCAAATGAAGCCTTTCAAAAGTAGCCTGTATCTTTATGCTGTGCTGAACAACGGATACTGCCATTTAGGAATCTACTCTAGAATAAACCTACTAGCCAGTTAGCTTATCACCAATTTGTGTTAACTGATTAAGCAAATGGCTTATGAGAAATAGATTTCAGTTTATTATTTATAATCTAGGTTGAGCTAGTATACAGCCAGGCAGAATAAACTGCGTGTCTTCAAAAAGCTGGAAGTTTAAGTGTACGGGAAGTAGGTTGCATGCAGTATCACTTTGCGGAAAGTTTTTTGCCGTAAGCTCAAATTTGAGGTCAAACCGTGTCTTGAATATACATGGGTGATTGCTGACTTCAAGATAGATCACAAGGTTTTTTGCTTCCCAAACTTTCCATTTATTTTGTGTTTGGTTGTTTTCAGTAAAATAAGTTATCATTTCATTTCTTTGTAGAACAGGCTTTCTTTTCTGATTCGCAATTACTATTAGATTTTTTGCTGAGTAATTGTGAAAGACTTATGGCATATGTTTTTAAACCAAGTACAGTAATTCATAGGTGTGTGCCAGTTCTACTCTCGACTATTTTTATTTTGTTTTAGTGTTTTTTATGCCTGTTTAATTTGTGTAAAATTTTTATTTTGAAATGTAAGTGAATTATCATGAAAACAATATTTATTTTTTGCGTTGGATTATTACTACTGGTGTATTCTTCATTTGTGTCAGGTAAAAACAAACTATTTTGTTTTATATAAAAGGTTCTAAAAGCTAAAAACTTTATTTGCATGGTTTTGGTTGATAATACTCTAATCAAATTGTTATGTTTCAAAGTTGAAATTTGTTGCAAAATTTATTGGCATTTTCCAGAGTAGTGAACATATAAAACAGTAACAATAAAAGTAACTCTGCAGGATGGATGCTTTTAGTAAATGCCTGATAAAAAATCAAGTGCTTGGCATTCATCTGTTGGTAGGTTGCACATATATCACAGTCATGAAATCAAAATCATGCAAAAAATAAGCTGTATTTTGTCTGCCAATTTTACAGCATAGAGTTGGAATTGAGGTCACTATCATTATGTAAATGTTAGTTGGCTTTGTTTATTTGCAATTTGTTGATCCACATATTGTATGCTGTGCAAGAAATAAACTGATAAATTTATTGATCACTCACAAGCTGTTGCTCATCTGAAGTTGTGTAATTTGCTTTCAAAATCATTTGATGATGAATCTACAGCATAAAAATTTAGATGCTTGAAAAAGTAAGCAAATCAAAAAAAGATTGATGAACGTTTTGATTGAGAAGGCTTTCACCAAGGGCTGCAAGCATGATGAATTTTTTTGAGTTTGCTGCCCTTATAGATTTTTGTTTGAATTGCGAGTTCACAAAAAATTTACACAAAAATTTTCACAAAAAATTTGAGTTCGAGTTCCTCTTTGAATTTTATATTTTCAATTTTTTGAGTTCAAGTTTAAGTTTAATTTTGGAAAAAAAAAGACCGAGTTTATCGAGTTTGGGTTTGCAGCTTTGACTACGAAAATCAAAGCCCAATTCAAGACCTTGAAAAACGATCTTAAAACCAGTTTTCAGACCAAGATCGGTCTAAAGCAGTGGTTCTCAAACTTTTTTCGATGCGACGCATTAAAAAATGCTTACGAGACTTTGCGATGCACCAAACAGCATCCTAAGATTTAGTTTGCTGTACTGCAAAATAAATGTGACCCATAATTTACACAAATAAGTGTTCTTATGCTCCCGAGATTTTGGATGGTCTATCATCTTCAATCGTAAAATTACGCTTTTCTAAGTTTGTAACTCATCGTTCCTGTTTTTGTCCAACATACAACTGAATGCTTTATTTTTCATACATTTTTCGTCATTTAAGTTAAACTTCTGCAATTTTATTCATGAATCACAAGTCAACAATTGCAACAGTGTATTAAAAACACTATTGTGAAAATACAATTGATTATGAATGTCAGAAGAAAGTAAAAATGGAATCTACGATCAGAGTTCTTTTGATGCAATAAAACCTAGATTTAATGACACAAAACCAAATTATCCTGCTACGCCCTTGGAAAATTGAAACGATGCACCAGGGCGTCGCGGCGCACAGTTTGAGAACCACTGGTCTAAAGACTTAGGCCTACATCACTGCAAAATATTATTTACTATTTTCCTTTCAAAATTACTCAGTCAATGAACTAGATCTCGATCTATGTTTTTTGAATTTAAGTTTGAGTTTAGGAATCATTATTTTTCCAGTTCAGGTTTGAGTTTAGCGGAAAAAACTGAGTTCTTCAAGTTCCCAGCCCTGCTTTCACCACATTTTTCATTTAAACATCAATCTTGCTAGAATCTTTTAAAGGGTGCAACTAATATATAACAGATTTTATTAGAGTCAACTCATGTACTTTCCTCTTGCACAGAGTTGGTTTGTACTTTTAATGTCATTGTTTGTGTTTCAGGGTTGGTTTGCTCTTCTGGCTTTTACTTCACAGAAGATACTTGCAAGCAATGTTCAGCAGGATATTTGTAAGAATCTTTAAGATTAATTAAAATACATTTTGCATTGAATATAATGTAAGTCAGGCAACTATTGGCAAATCTCTTTGCATGATTTACATTAAGTTTTGATTCAAAAGTAATGTCAATTATCTACTTGTATGGGATAAAAGCTATGATTGCTAGTCTGGAGTTAGTCTTGTTGCTATAGCTGAATTTTGTATTTGTTTCAATAGTCTGTAGTAATCAAGCCAGTCATTTCTATGAAAGTTACTAATTCAATAGAAAATATACCAGCTTTGGTTGGAATTTTAAGTGATTAGTCTTGATGTTACGGTGAACCTAGATTTTTGGTTGTAAGAATTTTTATTAAGGTTTCGGTTGCACTCGTATTTCCACATATCATATACGTAGTAGACATTATTTACAATCTTTTTTGCACATGCGCGGCAAATGAGGTCAAAGGTCCAGCCACCATTGGGTTGTATGGAAAAATGAAATTTATTAAGTGTTTATTGTTACAACAACAAGTATTGTTGTGGGAAATTGGAGAAGTAAAGTTTGCGAATGGTGTCCGACATTATATATTGTGTATGTACATTATATGCGACATTATATAATATTGTCCGACCTTATAAGTCCGACATTGATATTAAAATGCTACCTTATTTATTTGATTTTATGTAGCAGCTTATAGATTTTTGTTGCATCATTACTGTGCTTATATTCAAGGGAGACTCGCATTTTTAATCTTACCAACATTTTAATGACGCTCTGTCTAGTGTTTTACATGCTCATCAAAGGATTAGAGTTATAATTATACGACACAAAATAAACTGCCTTAATTATTTCGAAAGTAAGTATGTTTACTCACTTAGAAAGCATCCAACTGCGATCATTATGGTCGTGATGAGCATAGAGTGTGTGGAAAAGATTACATGCAGCTTATCGTTATAAATCCCAGATTACAATCAAGAGTATATACCGGTTACAGTCGAGTCGATGCGGTAGGAACCATTGTAAACTATTGTTTTCGATTTGACTTATGTTACATCGTTTAGCCTAGGGTGAAAAAAATTTATCGTTGTTGCGCTCTGTTGGAAAGCCATTTCTTCATTTGAATTTAATAGCCTTGACAAAAGTTTGGTGTTGCTCAAGAAATTTGTTGGTTTTCTTTAATCAATCATTTGAGATTAAAATAGGTTGCCACAACCTTACTTCAGCATGTTTGCTTTCGTTTGCGTGATCAATAAGATTATTCTGACAATACAAGCTGTATTTCTAAGGCTACCATCTAAACACACACAAATACCTTCTTATTTCTCTGACGTTCTTTTGTGTATTTTTGCCTTTTGTTCGCTAAGTTCAAGTCCTTTAAATCGTATGCTGTGTTACTTGGTCACACGGTTTGGGTTATAATAAGCAGGTTAGAAAAACAAAATAACTTTCATGACTAAGTAATCATGGACTAGCAATTTTTCCACTTAAAACAAAAGTTTGTTTAATCAATGTATTAGGCTTGAATTTGAAAATTGTTCAAATGTTCCAGCATGTGTGGCAACTCCTCTTTAACTTCTGGGATAAAAAAGACAAAAAATATCACCATTGATTACCTATTATTTGTTATTCAGTGATTTTACGACTACTGAACTACTGTTTTTTAAATATTTTTTTCATGACATGGTTTTTCGGGAGGTGCGCGTCTCCGCATTAAAGAAATACCGGGAAGAGTATCTTTATGAGTCAGGCGAATAGTTAAGCTTCTTTTTCCTGCATGATGCTGGTAGATGGGTTTTCCAAAACCCATGAGCCTAGTTGTGTATTAAAAAAATTTGCCGAGATAAACCCTATGGTGCGAATTGATGTGAGCCAAAGAGCTTTATCGTAGTGCTTGCTATTTGTAGAGAAATCGAAATTGGGCATAGCTGGTGTGCTATAAAGATCACATGTGTGATATTAAAACAAATAAAACCATTGTCCTATTGTTGTGATGGGTTTCCTAAATAAATATAAGAAATTAATAACGTTTGCTTTACAAATGCTGGATACCTCTTCCACCCTTACTTTTCTTCTTTTTATTTGCCAAAACCAATCAAATGTATTTAGTCAAATATTTAGCCGGATTGTGCTCTGGTGTGTATGACGTACTGCTGCGCACATACATTTGACTTTATTATGGTAACAAATTCATTTTTGTCTTCTCTTCTACGCAATTCAGCCCAGCATGTTTGTCCTCGTGTAACGAGTTGCAGCATGTCTGAAATTACGAAGTTACAAATTTACTCGGGCTATAAAATATTTGACTACATGGCTGTCATTAGACTAACTATGATGAAGCAATTTAAAGTAAGAGACATTGGTTATTGGTAGAAATTAGATGCAAATTAATTGTTCCTATTAAAAGTAAATGCACCGTAACTAGAAACACCAAATCACATTTGGTATGACCTCATCATTTACAGTTTTTTTTTGTACCTTATCAAACAAAACCGTTTACAGTTGTTCGTTTTTGCTGTTTTGGGTAAATAATTTCTTTTAAGTGCGTTTGAAATGCGGTAGGTGAAAGCGCTATAAATTGTATACGCCTTAAGGTGACCGAAAACTAATATTCTAGAAAAAAATTAAATAATAAAGTCCCGAAAAAATCACTGTTATGCTGTTAATTGTACAACTTGTATCCACACGCGCTTCTATGTTGTCAGTGACGCTGGCGCAGTGCGTTCCTACCGCAAAAAACAGCAACCAAGCAAACAAAAAATTGCCGAACACTTTTTTGCGTGTCTACACATCTTATACCAAGATATCGGAAACGAACGGATGCTTGCCCGACCTATTTTTGCGGAATCCTGAAACCCGGATAGGAGTCACGTTAGACCGTGGGATTTTTATTTTTGCTTTTAGCGGTTACAGCAAGAACGAGAATTGGATGGATAAAATTTAGAGAATGTGGGGAGTTACTTTATGGGAGAAAGTTTTCGTTAAAAATGATAGGAAGAATTTATCAGAGTTGCGTAAGATTAGCAAATCTGTATGGGAGCGAGACGTGGTGTCTAAGGGAGAATGAGATGGCAATTTTGAGAAGAACCGAAAAAGCCATGATGAGAGCAATGTGCGGAGTTAAGATCATTGAGAAAAGGAGCCAAGAACTTATGAGTTTTCTGGGTTTAAAAAATACTTTTGATGGACTAGCCAGGGCGGGTGGAGTGCGATGGTATGGGCATGTTTTGAGAAAAGATAATGGTGATGTTTTGAGAAGAGCGTTGGATTTTGAAGTGGCGGGAGGAAGAGGGCGTGGGCGGCCGAATATGACGTGGAAGAGACAAGTGGAGGAGCATATCAATCAGATTGGACTGAAAAGGAAGGATGGCACTGACAGAGTGAAGTGGCGTAATGGTGTTAACGAACTGTCGCGAAGTACGAGGTGAATCCGGTCACCTGCGTTAACGTGGACAAAACCGGACTTAAAAAACTGGATCTCTCTTTTATGGCTTCGATAAGCTTATCTGTGGCACAAAAGGGAATGGGAAAAACAGCATCTCATGACAGTGTGCTATTGTGGGCCAGAAAACAGCGAAAGACTTGACTTTGTTATCAAAACGCGCTCTAAAGCTTTGCGTAGTGCTCATACAACACAGAAACGAGAGAATTTGGTCCATTCGTCAAAATGGACTCGAAATCGCACGGTTGTGATTTCAGTTACCGTCTGCGCTACTCTGTCTTGGGAAAGGCGTTTTGCAGCAATCTCTTCTGCTTGGTTGCAATGGGTTGATAGAAATGCACTGCTCTTGCACTGTGGTAACACAGAAGCGGTTGATCCGCGGAAAGGTGTTTTTATGAGGGGCAGAGAAAAACTTGCAACTGAAAAAATGACAAAATAGATAATGGAGCAAAGATTTAGTGCTCGTGTGATTAACATCGTGATCTAACATTAGCCACGCTAAGTTTTTATGTATTTTTTAGTTGTATTGGAGGAGAAAACACAACGAGAACACCATGTCCTACTGGGACTTATAACGACAAAGTAGGACAGACCAATGACTCTGCCTGCGAGGTACGGTTTTGATTGTAAATCTTCGTTCTATTGCAATGCAAGCCAGCTAATTCAGCGAATGTTGTCGGTGATTCTGAAGTGAATCGAGTACTTCTTCATGTGGTTGTAGAAAATGCTTTGCGCGTAGTAGCTCCACAAACGCAACAGCTAGCTTAAACATAAATGTGGCGTTTTGGTTCTCAAGCTTGATCGGGTATATAGCCGCTACATTTTGCTAAACAGGTTGCTCTCTTTTGATTGGCCAATGACTAGCATGTATGCTGGATTTGACAATGCAGTTATCTTAATTCTTTTAACAATTGAGCTTGACCCAACACGATCTCAACAGTAGGTTATAGCGAATAATGTAAACAGATTTAGGGTTTGCTGAAAGAATCCACTTTTCAACGTTGAAAGAAAACCTTAACGTGTGAAAACTTGAATATGTTTTTTGTTTCGACTTAATAGGGTCTTAGAGGTAATGAAGAAAAGGTAAGCGCGATCTCTTTGATCTTCAAGTCCAAAAGCTGGCTGCTCAATGTGTAACTTCCACGATTATTTTGCAGGAATGCTCTGGCGGAACCTTCAGTAGCTCAGCCGGTTCAGTTTCTTGCACTCTTTGTTCCGCCGGTACGTTTTGTCCGGTTGGAACTGACCGTGAGATTGCTTGTGGCGAGGGATCGTATTCGACAAACGGAAGCGCGAATTGTTCGTCCTGCCCTCCTGGGTACGAGTGTCCTACCCCAGATGTCTTACAAATATGCCCCGACGGAGAGTACAGTCCTGGAGGTATGGATGTGGTTGAGACCCAACATCACGTTGTGTGTCATTAAGTGCTATTTGGCTTGCTTGCTTGCGTGTTGTATTGGTATGTACGTTGCATTTAAGCTAAATTATTTAGGTCAATAGACTGAATACAAAAAATTACTTCAGCTACCTTACGATTATTTTTTGGCTAAACATTGTCAAGGAAAACTGGTAAACTCTTGTTTGGTCGCAGGCTTGCCATCATGCCTTCAATGTCCGGCAGGAAGTAGCTGTTCCAACAAGGCTGCAACCGAGCAGTGCCCACGGGGTACAGCGAGCGGATTAGGCGACGGAATTTGCGCTGTATGCGTTCCCGGTTCTTATGCTTCATCAGAAGGTTTATCATCATGCGAACCGTGTCCTGCCGGTAAGTTCCCATTGCTTAGCACTTTAAACTTAAACCTGTAGAGACTGGTAGATTGCTCTACCCTTTTAATTATTATCAAACAAATGCATATATTGCAGCTTGCAGCAAATGCACAATAAAGGATTGATGCGTATAAGCATACCGGTAATATATATTGGTCCAGAAAATCAGAATCAAACTTAGACTGATGGAGTCTAGTTTCTTCAAAATGCAATTTTTACTTTTACCTACATTCTAGCCGGCGTTGCCCGCAGGCCCCCATCAATAGCGCCAGGGTGAAGAATATTGGTTTAGCCGGATGGGTCAGATTCACCCACTGAGTAATTTTAAAAAATGTGATGAATAATTGATGTTTTTCTTGCGCATCCAATTCTCGTTCTTAAATCAAGTGTTTTTTAAAAGATGATTGTCAAAAACGTTATAAACAGGACAGGCATAGCCCATAACCCCATGGCCCCGATCACTCTATTCCTTTAAATGGGTAGCTATCAGGGACGCAGTTTAAGTTGACCAGGGGAATGCTGGAACCAAAGCCATTGTTATTCCTGTACGTCCTATTTTACTAATTGATAATCTTATTTTTTGTGTTGGATTTTTTATAAACTTGGGATTTTATTACTTCGAACCTTGCTCCAAATCCCGATCTTCCTATTTTTAAGTAAAGTTTTGTCTTACAAACAGCCTACCAATTACGAAAATACTCATCAGTCACTTCCATAAGGATGGCGATGGTAACTGTTGATTAATTTCCGCCTAGTCTCTCCTCAAAAAGCTTAGGCAAATCCTATCGACAAATGTAGAATCCTTGTCTCGTACTGATAGACTTCAACGGAGTTATACAATTCCAAAAACGTGAGAAATAAATTTAATGACGGAAAATTGATAATTCGGTTTAATTCCACAAATTACAAAACGATTGATTGAATGTTGAATTTGGGGTTTTGTGTTTTCCTTATATGTCCTTAAACGTCTTTTAACGTCCTTATAACGTCCTTTAACGTCCGTTTCTAAAAATAAAAAACTGCAATCACTTAACTGCAAAACAATTACAAAAGGACAACTGTGACGTACCAGAACTATTTTCCAGACAAGAATCGAACAAATGACCACTTGAATTTCTGAGTAAGACAACACTTTTCAATTGTATATACTTATCGCAATTACTTATCAGTTGTCTTACTCTACAAAACCAATATAAGGATTAATATGTTGAATAATTAGCTATGTGATACAAAACTTGATAATAGCAATTTGATACTTAACTAAACAAACTCTAGCGCCGTTTTCTATTACTTCGCATGCAGGCGCGTTGCATTTGACTGAACAAAAAAGCGAGGATTTTACCGATACTACGCGTTGACTATTGCGTCAGAAAAATAAACCATTAGGCGTAACAAATTCCACAAACTCAACAGAAGGTTACAACAAAAATATTCAACAGTAACTAACTTAAAATTATGGGTGGGCGCCAAATTGCCCCAAATGTCCACTTTTCAGCTCATAAATTTGTAACGGTCGTTTTTTCAAAAACACGAACACGTAACCAGCTTCAATGAAAAAGCTGCTCAATGAACCACAATTACACTTACATAATTGCATTTTTTCGCAACTCAATACAACATAAAAGAAACACTTAAAAACTTTTAACAGAATTTTTCACGAAATTGCAGCTGCCACTAAACTGAAGTTAGATAAAAAAGAAATGGCATCCGGACTCGTGATTGCTTTTATATGCACTTTTTACGAAGAATTTGGAGGGAAAATAAAGTGTTGGTTTATTGGTCCATGTTGCTCACTGCAGAAGCTCATAACACAATTTTACATTTTGTTTCAATTTGAGAATTAAGATTAATCACCGGCACATAACTGAACTAAGGTACGCAAAAATCTTGTTGGTGGTACAGAACTTTTATATAGCTTTGAAAAAAGCTGTTTGAGCCATAAGCTTTTGCTGACGCTATCAGTGGCAATATCGCGTCAAAAGGGAAGTCCTGGAGTAAATATTTTATGTGATTAGTTTGGACGTTAGACAATTAAGACAAGCCAACAATAGCGCTAGTATTGCAAAGCGTGCCAAAGAAAGATTTTGTAATATCGAAATGCCATAGAAAGCGCAGCAGGAGGCCAAGTGGAAACGCCAAGGTTATCGAAAGAGCTTGAGAGTGTAAACAAACGCTTTCTGTCTGCATAACACCGGTCTTTGAGTCTTGATATAAGCAGCCTCAAAGAGATTAAGATGAAAAGAGCTGCGTGCTGTGGCGAGGATTGAAAACCGCTTGTCATCATAGTTTAATGCACATTGATTATTATCTACAAGATGTTGACCAATGGCAGAGTCACAGTCCGGTTTGGTGTCGTTTCGTTTGCACGATCTGTGTGGTTGAGATCGGCGTGGACGGGTCAACTGTTGTCTTAACCATTGCGGAATATCAAGCAACAAGTTTCGCAATGGTTAAGACAACAGTTTGACCCGTCCTTTTTCGTGACGCTCTCATCAGAGAGCGTCCCGAAAAGCATTCGGCTCAAACAGCTTTTTTCAAAGCTATATTAAACTAAAATGCTCTATTGTGGGGTCTCCTACAGTTTAGTTATTATAATTTTCGTACTCGCCATTTCATTATTTAAAAAGCTGATTTGTACCGGTTCGTTAGTACGATAATACATTATTGTACTTTAACAGACGCCTCAGAAATTTGCTTTTATAATTAGAGTAGTTGATAAGTGAAGCTGTTGCTGCTGCTTTTGCTGAAATCGGAACAGAAGCATTATGACAATGTAGAGATTTTTTTGAAACTTTCAGGACAAAATCGAGAAGAGAGAGCTTAAAATTAGAAATACCTTTAAAAAGAATTGCTTCTTACATTATTAAAAAAGCTCAAATTGTTCTACAATGTGCTTTTATCAAAAGCGACTCGTTAATATCTCTCGTTAAAGCTTTTTCCCGTGCTTCGACAGTCATCATTTTTGAAAAAATAAAGAAAACAAAACCTGCAGTCAAGCGTTAGTTTTGCCGTCATTTTAACCCTAAAGGAGTAAAATCTTTGCAAGTTGAGGGCTTGCTTTCGTTTGAGCAAAAGACCGTTTTCCTCCGTGAAGAAATGCAACATTTAAAAATTTATGTTCTCTCATGTCATCGTCATGACGTCACCGACCCCCTTGTGACTCTCACCGCGGAGCAGCGATTAATATAGACGAGTTTCATGTTCGTACGCTCTGTAGTTTTGATGGAGTTAGAGCTAACGCACTCACGCACGCACGCGCGTATGCACGTACTTATAGAAAAACACTGTTTTATAGTGTAGATCTAGATCTGATTTCTCACGACGTCGGTCGATTCATTTACAGCACAGCGGCTTAAAACTTTATTAAAACAAAAATTGTTATTAGTTTTTGTGTGAGATCAGTTCTATAGCTCTATTTTGCACAATATACTCTTTGCTGCATGAGTATATGCAGTATACTAGAGATACGCTAACTTGTTGCATTGTAGTTACAAGAGGTATCCTTCTTTACGAAGGTTCGCATTTTTAAGTGTAGTTAATCATTGGGGTCAGTTACCTTATGGCAAGGCAAAAGGCTAAAAAAATTCCGTTGGGATATAGTACATGCGATAGGACGCAGAGTAATGTAGAGCACTTGAACGGTAATCCGGAGAGTGTGGGTTCGGATCGCATCGTAATCATTTTTTTGCTTTCCGCAGTGCTCCATGGCAAGTGATCCCATTTATTGTAGTTTCTAATGCTGCGTGGTATGCCAATGCCATATCGCTCTTTACTCAAAAAGGTTTGATATGATATTTATGATGGTTTCTCTTGTAACCTTTCTTTTCCAGGTTTTTATTGCCCCAATCCCGTTAGCGATCCCCTGGAGTGTCCTGCTGGGCAGATTTCTGGCCTTGCGGAGAACGGTTGTAATCCATGTGACTCTGGAAAGGTTGTATCAATGGATCGACAATCATGTGACGCCTGCCCTGCTGGTTTTGAATGCAGTAGCCCAACGTAAGTATAAAAAATATCGAGAGGCATGCTCTAGTTACACTTAGAACTACAATATATTTGATTCCGTTTTAGTGTGCAAGCATTAGGCTTTACTATCGGTTAGATGATAAAAGTAGCACAAGTTAAGTGCCACTTTTTAAGATCGGCTAAAACTTTGTTCTGTCCGTGCATACCAATACTTGCAACTTAAAATTTATTTTACCGTATATTCGTTAGACGACATTAGAAATTCCATTCAGTGTTTGTTGCTAAAGTTTAATTTTCTTGTTACTTGGTTTCTTTTGTTGGTTGGTCTGGATTTAAGTTTTGACTACCAATATTCAACGGGAAAGTCATTAGGATCGTCGTTTTGCTTTCTTAGCGCTCAAACCACTATTTGTAAACCCATTTCTTTGTTGGCAGTTTTTGCTTATCTGGTTAATACAACTGAACAGAAGTTTGGTAGAACGAAATTTTAAAACTGCATTTTACAGCCTTTTGCGAAAGGTTTTTCATCTCGCTAGATTAAGGAAATGCTCAACAAAATTTTATAGGCAAACGGCACTTTTGCTAATTGCAAGCCAAGAAAAACTGTTGACTCTTTTTTTCTAGTACAATATGTAAGCGATGTTTACTTCTATAGCCGCTTTTAGCAATTTTTCTCGAAGTGTATCAGATTAAAAGCTTTCTAAAAATACTGTTAACATGCTTGCGTTAGTTTAAAACTGGAGTGCGCTTGTATGAAATCGCCATCAATAGTAAAGAGTTTTGGATAAGCGCAGAAATAATTTCTTTTGCCGGTTTCTAAAGTTCTTACTCTTGTAATGTTTCACATTTACTAAAGTTTTGTGATTTTATGGTTTGGTGGTTTGAGCGTCTGCTATCGGCGCGATGGTGTAGTAATTAGAGCCTCCGCTTTGAAGTTGGTAGACCTGGGACTCATTTCCCAAGTCAAATCATACGTTTTTGAAAAATGATACTAACAGCTTCCCTGCTTGGCGCTTAGCACAAAAGAGGTAGTTGTGGAGAAGGATTCGGCGAGCTTGCTTGTTGTGTCCTTGGGCAAGACACCTATCGGGATGCCTTTATCTTTACTTGGCAGACAGGTGGCGGGGGCTAGCATTCTACCCGTCGCGATGGCTCAGTCTAACTGAAAGCAAGCAAAGAGGGCTAATGAAAAGCTCAAAATCTGAGTTGCCTCTTCAAAAGTGAAAGATCTTGCCCCTACGAAGAAGAAGCGTCTGTTACGCAATCGTTGGCTTGTGGTTGAAGTTTAGGTGTGTTCAGACTAAAAACTTAATTAATTTTACAACCTTTTACCTGGCACTTAGCAATAAAAGAAAGTGTGGAAGGTTTTATGTTGTGTGTGTTCGTCGCCAATTGCCTTTTGCAGGCCTATTGGAATGTGCTGTTGTTCCATACTGTAATACCACTGCCCTCAATCTTAATCGAAGTTCTTTTTTACAGCAACGGAACTGTGCCATGTGCCGTTGGATATTATTCTTTACTTGGGGACGCGTCTTGTACTATTTGTCCTCGAAACCACGAGTGCCCAAGCTCAGATGAAGGCCCACGACCTTGTGAATCAAGTATGTGTTATTAGTCAAAGTTGTTCTTTAATCAATTTGGTCGCTCACGATTAAACTTTGCCAAGGCGTTCGTTGTTTGGCTTTTTCTACTTAGAGTATATCGTGCTTCATTTTTTTACTTGGCTTCGTTCTTGTGTTGCTTATACGTATTAACGCTGGATTCCGACGGTTGCGAAGAGCTGACAATCTAACGGTGATGGTCAATGACATCAAAAACGGTTGTCATTGGCTTTAGCATACAAGCTACGCCAAAATCAAATAATTGCAAAGCGCATAGCTGAGAGAGACTTTGCTTGATTGTAAGGTTAGATTTGACGCTTAGATTATAGCTTTTGCTTACCGCGACATCAAGTGTGCCTGGCTCGAAGACAGTTAGGTCAATTCGTAATTTCCCAAATTCTTTTGTATTAGATAAACTAAATATGTTTTAATTATATGAGGTGTTTTTTGTAACCCTTAATGTAAGTAAGTATGCAATTGTGTGGTCATTGTCTATAACAGGGGTGGGCAAACTACGGCCCGCGGGCCGCATGCGGCTCGCCAACACTTGTAGAAACTTCCATATGTCTAATTTAATATGACAGGGGTGGCCACATTTGTTGTACTAAAGAGCCAAAAACGACAGAAGCCGTCATTGAAAGAGCCGCTACGCAACTTTTAGTTTGAATTGACGCATTTTCCGTCTAAATAGGAGGTGATGACCTTTTTTTTTATTGTTTTGGACACCATCATTTTCAAAGACCAATAATACGACGTTGCAAGATTTTAAACTATTTTATGCTCTTGCATTGTATACAGCTATTGCAAGATTTTAAGCACTGGTCCTCGGTAACTTTTGGTTGGTCAATGCGGCCCTCCGACTAAAAAGTTTGGCCACTTCTGTTCTATAATATGCTAAAACGTTTATTAGTAATTTTTGACATATTACATTTTATTAGTCCCCAGTCTACCAACACAATGTCATTTTTTTCGGGGACCCTTTAGCATGTGTATCACTTCTGTGGACTGCAACCTAGCCACCCCCCCTTTTGCCAACGCATCTCTTTCACCATATCTTATTAATCTCCTACACTCCCTCTGCCTTGTTCCCAACACCTCTCTCGTAGTTATCTCCACCATCCTTTACTTCCGGCGCTTCATTTTTGCTTCTTACTTTTTTTGTCTCTTGAATCGCTCTTTAACTAGGTTTTTGTTCCAGTAATGTAGAACTATTTCACTTTGTCTCACTCTTTCCTGTCAAACTTATCTGTATCCGGGAATTCAGCCTCAACTCCTCTTCATCTTTCAGGATCTGTAGATCCTCTGCTTTGCGATCTGATCGCACTCAGATCGGTTTGACTTTCTTTCATCTAATGACCAGCATATTGGCGGCGGAATTGTGGGCTTTGTAAATCGGTGTCTATTCTTTTCTAAATTCTCAACCTTTCCTCCCTTGATCTTTACTCTGACTATGTGTAGGTCAACATTTTTCTGAAAAAATGTTTTCCTCTCTCCTTCTAAGTGTTTACGCTTCTCTGCTGGGACTTTTTTCTCCCTCGGTTCTTTCTTCCAGAAATCTTGTCATTCTGGGGGACTTTATTTGTCATTACTCTATGGGACCTTAAAAAGGCATTAAACCCTTGTGCGGATGAGGTATTCGATTTGCTTATTCCTTTGATCTCCTCACCGCCAATGATCCTGATACTCCTACTCTTCTTCATTGCTCCTCCGACAATTGCTCCTCATCTGACAGCTCTTTTTCTTCCTTTTTTGCTTTTTGGACATACTTTTCGAATAGAATTGTGATCACCTTCCAATTCTTCTCACTGTATCTCTTTCTCCACTCTTTCCTCTGCATCTGTGCTCTTTCCTTGTTGGCACTAAATGCTGCCTAATTTGCTATTCCCTTTCGCCGAAGCCTTGTAGTTTTTCGAAGTGGAAGAAGCGGTGAGTGAAAGACTGAAGGCTTTTGCTTCCGCTTGCAGAAATGACGAAGAACATCGGATTTCCGTCTCAGCTTCTTGGCATGCTTCGTATGTCATCGCCAACGCCAAGGTGTGGTGTGAGACATGCTCCTCTACCTTTCTTCTAGATTTTATCCTTAGTCACTCTGTTGTCTCCTTCGATCTGCTGATGGATCTGCTTCTTCGTTTTCTAACTTTCGAACTACTCTTTTCTCTGGTAATCGGCATTGATTTACGCCAACTACCAGATATCTTACTTTTTCTGCCTTAGCCTAATGCTTTGTGTTGCAGACCACAAGCTACCTGTGTGAGCTGCGCTGGGTCTTTTGTCTTTTCTGCTCATAAATCTGTAGCCACGTTATTCCGGAAGAATCCGTTCTTGGTTCTGTCTACTTCTGCTAATCAATGATGTTCCGGCTTCTATACCTTTCTGCGTCAGCTTTTCTTCCTGCCCACGACCCGGCCATCTCGTCCTCCTTCCCATCGGCACCTTCTGCTGCGGCGGCCACACAAGGAGTCCTGATTTAACTGGTACGCTGATCCAAGCACTGATGTTTTTCTCTCAATCCAAGCAAATGTAAAGCCTCCTTTTTCGATGGATTCCCTCCATGCTAACTTTCAGCTCGGTCTTTTACTGTTCAACTCGCCCCTTCGCTTCAATTATACTTCCATTTTATCGGAGTCAACTTCGACTGCATTTTTTTCTTTTCTAACCATGCATTATAGCTGAAAACCACGCTCTTTCCATTTATCAAGGCCTTACGTTTTATCTTTGCTTCATCATGGGGGCCTGCAAGGAGTCCCTTTCTCTTCTATGTGAAACTTTTCTTCAGCCCGTATTCGTGAATGCTTTACCCGGGTGGTTTACCCTTTCTCAGCGTTACCAACTTTACCACATCGTACGCCTTCAGTGTGCGGCCAGTTGCACCATCACCGGTTGCTTCTCGTCCTCCCATATCTGTTTTCTTTTTGAGGCGTCCCTGGCTCCTTTACTAGTCACTCTTACTCATTTCACTCCTGGAGAGATCTTTTTTCCATTCAACTGCTTCTGCTTTCTTCTTTCTCCGATTAAAATCTTCCTTCTTGCCTACTCTCTCCCCTTGAAACTCGCTTTCCTTTAGTGTGTAGCTCACTCTTTCTACTCCGTCCTCTTACTTTGATCCTACTCTTTCTTGCCACAGTGCGGGTCTCGCCCAGCTAGACTTTTTCTCATTTCGCAATCTTTTAATTTGGATTTGTTGGCTCTGCTTTTTCCTTTGGCAAAGGAGGCACGGCAATTTTTCCAATTACTCATTCTGTGGCCCTGTAGCCGCTCTTTGCTATCAGGCAGGCCCAGCGTGTTCAAATTTCTCTTCCAAACTATGCATCATTTTGTTAGCTCTGTGCTGGTTTCCGGAGCACCAACAAGTTTGCCTTTTCTTCTCTCTTCTGCTTCTTTCAGACTCTCGCTCTGTCCTTGCTACATCTTCCTCACCTTTATTTGTTCTTATATCGCACACTTTGCAGCACATCCGGCAGGAATTATTGTTTCTTTCTTCCTCTCATTCTGTCAAGCTACTATGGTTCCCCTGTCTCTCAGTTGTTCCGGGCAATGACAAGGCCAATGAGTCGGTCAAACAAGCTGATCCAGCAATTTACATTCCCACGCAGTCTCTCTTTTTGACCAATTATATTTTCTCACGTCTTCTCTCCGACTGCAGGTGTGCTGTTTCATCAAAATTGTTTGATATCCCCTGAGGAACTTGCGTTTTCGGTTGTTTTAAACAGGACGCCTCATATCTCATTCTGTTTTTTCCACCTACGCACTTTTTATGTCGCTCGCTCATGGGCGACTTTTTTATGTATGACTTCGCGTCCAGGCCTTAGGTAGTTGTCCAGCTTTTTGAGTTTCATGGTCTCCCAACATGTCCCCAGCCCACGAAAAGGGTCAGGCAATAACAACAACAACATGGCCAACTAGCGAAAAGCATTTTTGCATCTATTAAGCTCATTTGTCTTTGTTTTGACTATTATTTACTATTGAATAGAGAAAACACGCAAGTCCGGGATCAGGTCGAAGATTCTTTGCTACTACACAGTGTTTTGAGGTTGTTTTAGCTATGTTTTATTTAATAGTACATTAATTTTTTTATTCAGTGAGATATTCGGAAGCCGGTCAAACAAACTGTGTGCTATGTCCTGCTGGCCGAGCTTGCTATGTGACTGGCGATAACGTCACTGCACTGTGCACGGGAGGAACTTACAGCGCTGAAGGAGGTCTGTAGACGAAGTGTGCTGCCGATTGCAATCGAGGCAAAGCTGTACCTGTTGGTAACAGACTGAAAAAAGGCTGACTCGCAATAGGGAAATTACGAATTCAACTGCCACGTAGCCTCAGCATCGATGTGTTCTTGGAAAGGCCCTTGAAGACTTTTTCCTTTTTTATGATAGCAATGCTTGAGTAGAAATGCGGTGCAAGCAATACGGGCAGTTTCGAAGTACGACGTAGGTTTCAGCACAAGTTGCTCTATGCGTGTTTTACTGTAAAAATTTTTCTGTTGGTAACTTCTGGATTAAATGATATTACATTACATGGAGCAGATAGCAACGCTGTGAAATATGAAGAAGCCTTGAATATTAGAAAGTATTCTTTTGAGAACTTATTGCGCTTTTTCTTGATTGGTTCATTTATTTTTCAGCAAGGTTTTGAGAGCTTCGCTGAATTTCACGTTTTGCAGCACCATTTATCCATCATTTTTACAGTACAGCATTTTGCTGTGAATAGGCATGCTTGTTTACTAGTCTATCATAGCTTATAAAAAATTTGCCACGTCCTCGCTTTGTGATGTTTGTTACCCTAGAACTAATATCAAAATGCTAAAACGATTTCTTTCAGTTATACAATGTGAAGACTGTCCGATTGGAAGCTACTGCCCGGATGGGGCAGTTGCCCCTATTCAATGCTCAGAAGGTAGGATGTATTTCTAGCTGATCGAATATATCTCCATGGCGTTATATATTCTGTGTGATAGTGAAGTCCTGCAGACTATAATATATTTTGGTGTTTCAGTGGAAAATCCAGCGAATAATTGCTTAATTTCTAGCCAAGAAAAACTTTTGTTGATTAATTTTGGATGCTAGTTGGTGGCTTGCAAAAAAGTTTGAAATAATCCCTACGATTGTGAACCTGTTTTTAATTTTCGGTGGTGCGTTTTATTTCATTGCTAGCCACCGTTTGGTTTTTCAAGTCAAAGTTTTATGCCTTATGGTTTCACGAGACCGGATTTTGTTTTCTTTTTTACGCAAAAAATTTAAAAGTGATTTTGATTTTCCAGGAACTTTCAGCATGGCCAAAGCTTCTACATGCATTGCTTGCACTGTTGGTAACTTTTGCAGTGGTGGAACACAAAGAGCTTGCGCGGACAACACTTACAGCCCGTCTGGAGGACTTGCTAGCTGTTTGGCTTGTCCCACTGGTAGGCATTTGTTTTCCTACGTCAAAATGCATTGGTTCTAAGTGGTGCAATAGACAGCTTTTGATGCGCATAACTCTATAAACTTACAGATTTCAATTTGAGTAAGCTTTGAGAGGAAATTATTATTTTGTGGTATGTAAATTTTTTTTTATTTTTCAAGGGGCTACATGTACTCGAACAGCTATTGAAACTTTTGCCTCTGCTAACTGCACTCCAGGCGAGTATGATAACGGCGGATCGTGTGAATCTTGCACGCCGGGTTTCTATTGCGATGGGAAAAACCAAAACGAATGCGCAACAGGTTGGTAAATATACGTAACGAGCTTTTTCGTGCTATAAGTTCATCTGAGTGCTTAAGTTGACTCCTAAGCTCCGTGTTTTAAGTTAAAGCTACTTGGTGGGGGCTGTCTACCGAAGTAACCGAAAAAGCTTACCCAGGACTCGTTAGAGACAACTTTGTGGCTCTTGTTAAGTTCAGTTTACTTTTCTTCTGATAGATCTTACAGTCTGCAATGCGTGCTTACGGGTAGTTCAAACGGGACTGTTGCTTTTGTGCAGCTGTTCTTGATTATAATTGCGGTGTGCCAGATCAGCGCTCTTCAACCTTTTCGGCGTCATGGAACCTTTGCGATATCTTTACAAACGTCATAAAAACTCTGTCTCTGAGAAATTCATGAAAAATATTGGCTCTAATTTTTTTGCGTAAAAACCTTAGTTTTTCACCAATTTTAAGCTGAAATATGTGCTGTCACCTGTTGGTGCCCAAGTGAACCATTAATCCGGCATTTCTTAACTTGATATAAATTTCTTGATTTCTTAATCTGGTTTCAAACGCGTGGAGATAAGCTTCTTTACCATTTAGATAAGTTTTTTTATTGCGCTCTAATTGTTGGCAAAATGAATTTAAAATCTAGACTACGCATTGTAAAAAATGTAAAATCTAGGCAGATTTTTATTTGGCTTTCAACAGGAAGATCTTTTTTTTGAAATCTACTATTTCAAATCGATTAGTTTGCCCAACTTGACTTCGTTAATTTTTCAACTTGAAGATCTTTTTTCGGAGATTAAGAAATGGAGCCCCAGCGAAAAATCATTTGGGGGTATATCTAGCGAATTGGATCGGAAAATGGACAAAAAGTGGAAAAAACTTGAAAATCACTGGACTAATCTTGTAGTACAGTCAAACCTCGGTTTTCGAACACGATTCGTTCTGGAAGGCTGTTCGAAAATCGATTTGTTCGAAAACCGAATCGTATTTTCCCATTACAAATAATGTATAAGAGATTAATTTGTTTCATGCACCAAAAAAATAACTTATTTACCTACTTACACTATACCCTGTATATCGTAGTATAAAACCATTTATTCAAAGAGTCTTGGCAGTCACGTGTTGCTGTTGTTCTTTTTTTTGTTCGAGTTGTTCGAGAACCGAATTTTTGTTCGAGGACCGAGTTATTTTTATCTCGAATTTTCTGTTCGAAACCGAATTGTTCGAACTCCAAGACGTTCGAAAACCGAGGTTTGACTGTAATTTTCTGTTACAGGCAAAACCTAACAAACCGCTTTCTTTAATTTTTCGAAACAATAAACTTTTTTGTTTTGTTGTTTATTGGCGACGCAATGAAGATTAAAATCGTTGTGCATGCAATGATCGAGCGAAATGTGCCGTTGGCATGATTGTTACATCATACGTTTGTATTAGAGTTGTTAAGTTTTTCCCTATCACTCCCGTATAACTAAAATACTGGTTTTAGCTGTGAAAACGAAAGCATTAAAAATTTTTGAAGCTTGCGGTACCCATCTAAATGATTCGTGGAACATTGGGATTGCTTGGGATCCTTGTTAAAGAACACTAATCTAGATAACCATATCGTGGCGTGCCTCCGTTCCAAAGAAGAGTAGAGGCAAATAGCTACAGACGGAAGAACATTTTGTACATTGTAACCTCTAATCTCATTCCTCGAATCGTTGAGTGGCAGCAGTTGTCGTTCGTTCATCACGTTACCATTTTTAGCTACGTTTGACAAAAAGATTTACGGAATCGCAGCGTGAATGCTCTGATAGGCACTTTTAGTTAATTTATAAAACGTATCTTTTTGAGTAGATTGATCCGGTAGGGAGTTGCAACTATCACGTTTTGCCTGATCACGGGTAAATTGCCTTGCTTCGATTTTCTTTTTAACGTTTGGAGCTTTTTTGCACGAAATTCTTTTTATAGGCCACCTCAGACTATGACTGAGTGTCAGGCTTGTAATCGAAGTTGCAAGTTCAATGTTCTGAGCGTTATTTAGCATGCAACTTGAACGAATTGAACCGACGTTTGCTTTCAAGCTCGAACTTCGAGTTCAAACTGAAGCTTACTCCCACCGTAGTGTCGCCCGTGGGCAGCTGCTGATTGGAAGATGTAAAATATAGCGGGCATTCCTCGTATGTCGAGTGTAACAATATTTCAATCAGATCAATTCGTTCTTTCGACAATTTATTATTCAAATTTAACGTTTCGCTCCCCTTAGTTACCGGGGAGCTTCTTCAGAAAACGGTAGCTGTTAAACTACCGTTTTCTGAAGATGTTATATGTTTATAAAGTTTATATTTATAAATTATATTTATAAAGCTGTTATCTTTAATAGCTACCGTTTTCTGAAGAAGCTCCCGGTAACTAAGGGGAGCGAAACGTTAAATTTGAATAATAAATTGTCGAAAGAACGAATTGATCTGGAAGATAAAAAAGTTATTCCGCAGTTTCCTAAACTTTCTTTGCTTCTTCTTTTTGACGAGTTGCGTAGCCTAAGTTTTTGTAACAACCGTATTTAAGTAATTTATTTTTCAAACAGGTCATTACAGTGGTAATGGTTTTGAGGTGTGTTTGCGGTGTCCACCAGGCAGTGAATGTCCTGGTAAAACGTTGACTGCAATGAAAGAATGTTCACCTGGAACGTATTCCGAAGGAGGAAGGGAAAATTGTTTTGATTGTCCGAGCGGATCCTATTGCCCTTTTATTGAGTAAGATAATAAGATATTGGTATCCATTTACATCAATGTCTGTATTGTGTTTTGGATTGTTTTGCCCTTGAGATGGACTCTTTTCTATGAAATACGCCGTTTGGTTCCAGTATTGGTGGTGTAATTAAACTGCACTGACAGCTTGCGCGTCTGAACCGATTGGTTTTCAGCAAGCGTATTAGAATAAACTTCACAGCCACTTATTCATCAAACAATAGTGTGTTATTGCCACGACGTCCAGATGTCAGTGATGAATCGGTTATCTTGATGTACATAGCGTGTACAAAGCTGGCAAGTTTTCGAAAAGAGGCGATTGTTTGAAGAATTGCTGTTTTTGTGGTCTCGCTCGCCAGCGTTTTAGGTCGTCCGTTTTGGTTTTGGCCTTTTCGTTTTGGTTTGGTCTGATGTTTGATTTAACATTTAAAACATCGCGTAACCTTTGAATCCGCTGCCTAGTTTCATTTCATACTCACTGGCATTTTTCATTTTAGTCAAGCCATCGTCATTGCATGTCCGCCGGGAATGTTTTCCACTGGAAGCAAGCAACAATGTGATCCATGTGATGCGGGAAAGTTTTGCCCGAATCCCGATAATTCGGGTATGCAACAATTATTTGTTTAAGATACTTTTTTATAGGTCTTTAATTTTTTTTAAAGGCATAATTAGCTGCTGGTCTTTGCTGTGGATTGCTTGTAATTTAAAAGATGTATGTAGAATCTCAACGTCGATAATTCTAGCATTAACTTTGCACTAAATAGCTTTGGATCAAAATTGCATCGGTAAACTTTTACAAAGCCTATATATTTAAAGGAAAAATGTAGCTTAGATAAAAGCTTTTACATACAGTGCTTAATGTTGAAAAAATATATATTTTCTTGGGGCATTTGTGAATTTGATAAACAAAGTGTAATAATTTTTTCTTCTGTAGCAGTTGCTTAACTTACACCTGCTTAATTGTGGAGCGAGCAGTAAACAAAAGGTTCTAACATGGAGTTGCCAGACATTGATAATACGGTATTTATCAACCGATATCCACTATCACTTGCATTGTTCAATTAAAGTAAACAAGGTTTTGATTTCTTATTAGATTTTCAGTGATCGTCAGTGCCACTGTAGTGTAGAATACCTTGACTATGAGCTTAGCAGTCAACAGAACACTTTTAACTCTCAAAGTAACAGTGCAACTCCAATTTGAGAACATTACAGGTTTTGATTGCGCGGACGGTACGTACAGTTTTGGGTCGGCTGTAGAATGCACGGTATGTCCCGCAGGATATGCGTGCCCGTCCAAAGACAAGATATCAGATCAAATCAAGTGCTGGCCTGGTTCTTACTCGGTTGGACAACAAACATCATGCACTCTTTGCGGCGAAGGAGTGTAAGTTGTATTTAAATTGCTACTGGTACAAATAACCGCGTGATAGGCGGCGAAAATACTTTTGAAATTGGAAACAACCGCAGTGAAATTTGTAATTCTATTTAAAGGTATTAAAAATATTCTTGTGATGCTCGTAGCTGAAGCCGTCATAGTGTAGTGGTGTTAGTGACTGAGTTTGAAACTTCTTTAATTCACCATTGACATTCATCAGAAAGTCATCCAGGATGTAAAGTGCTGTGTTGCGCCGGAAAAAGTATGATTTGAAAGCGAATGGCAGTGGCAAGTTCGTGCTGTATCAGCTAGTTTAAGCTCAGACGATTGGGGAAAAAACGAGGTAAAAGCGAGGTCTTAAGTTTTTGGATGCAAGAAGCGGTAGAAAATTCAGAGATGCAAGAAAAGGTAGAAAATTCAAAAACTTAATTAAAAAAGGCTTTTAATTTTGGTCAGAGACTTAAAAAGCAAAAAACTTTTCTAAAAAACTTGATCTCTAAAAAAAATAGGAGACTCGAGGACTTTACTACTGGCATAATTAGACAATTGTAAAAATTGGGTGGCATAATATAAAGTTCGGGAACCATAGGTTTTGTAGACTGCGAAATGATCTTACAATCTTTGAGTCAGCAATCAGACAGATATTTTGTTGCGTTTTTTACAAATCATAGTTTGAATTCAAAGCCTGAGCTCTTAACGCAAATGCCGTTCCGCTCAGATCAAACTTGACGTTCTGAGTGCTGAGCTCACGGTGCCTCGATGACAAGTTTGCATTCGGTCCATCGCGTTAAGCTGCCGATAGCACCCAGTGCGAAGTTATCAGTAAAAAAATAAGCCCCAAATAAAATGTGACGTGAAATTCTTATTTTTTACAGTGCTTGTCCATTCACATACCTTAGCACTACTGTTGCATGCTCTGAAGGTTACATGTCTGAAGGAAACAGATCGTCCTGTGTTCGATGCTCGGCTGGAAAGTACTGCCCCAACCAAAATGATGAAACAGAGTAAGTTGTCACATGTAGCCGACAGTTATTGATAGAAAAGTTTGAAGCCGATTCGCCTAGCTTAGGATTTCACTGACTAGCAGTTGTCATCTGGTATCATATTTTCTTTATATTTGAAGGGTTGATTGCCCGGATGGTCAATACTCCCTCGGTGCAGCGGTGGAATGCTCCCAATGCGAAGCTGGTTATTATTGTCCACTGAAAACATCCGGACAGATTCGATGCCAGAGGGGTTATTACTCTGCTGAGGTGAGCGTTTTTGTTCCTTTAGAGCGATATAATTGCATGCTCAAGCACAGTTTGACGACATGTGATTCAGCTAAGAATAAGTTGTAGACATGCGCATTATTAAGGAGTTCTATTTTGTTGTATCTAGCCCATGACTACTTTTTAATATTGATTTTACACGTGCCCTAAGCCGACTACAAGTCTGTTTATATAAAAAAATAAAAGCAAGCCAATGTAGCTAAAATTCATGGTCAATGAATACAGCTTAAGTAAGTTTTTTAACAAAAACCGGATAAGGTTTGGTTCACCAATAAATTTCGACTAAACACAGTAAGACTTCAGCCGCATTATTCATGCTCTCTCGCAATTTTTATTCCACGTTGTATTTCATTTCGGTTTAGCTGGCAATAACTTTAAATGTTACAAACAATCAAATTATGTGGTTTTCAATCTTAAAAGGTTTTACTTGCTTTAAAGTTTTTCCCCTAATGTTTTGACTACTATAAGACATTTTTCTTAGTTTTCTTTCTTGTCTTCTACTGCCTTATCTTTTCTTAGTTGAAAATTGCTTTTTTGCATCTAGGCAATTCGATTTCAATTATCCTGAAAGCACATACTCAACACTTTTGTCCATCTGCTGCTTGTTTTTTTTTTCCGAGCTAATTAGGTTATGATTTATAAACGATAGAGTTTTAACTAAAGCGCAAGCCCTCATGCGAATTAAGCGACGCGAGAAAGACTAGTTATAATGGATCAAATTTAAATTATTTCCTCTGTCTGAGCGGTTTGTTTTACTTTTAACGTTCTCTACCGATCTTATAGCATTGCACAAACGCTTAGGTTAACATTTTTTCCTGTTTAGAATGCAGTTAATTGTACTCAATGTGAAGCTGGTTTTCAATGCAACAATCCTGCGGTGGATCCTGTATCATGTGACGCTGGAACTTGGTCTCCGGCTGGATCAACTCAGTGCTTTCCGTGTAATGACGGATACGTGTGCGAGGTAAGCGATTTCTTTTAGCAGCGTCATGAGTTTGACTTTTGACTTCAAGATCGAAGCCATGATCTTATCAGCTGTGCTGTGAGATCGAGTTGGAAAAGCTGAAAAATAAGTTCTTTTCTAAACGCGTTTCCGTTCATGATGATTTTGTTACTAAGAGGTTTTGGCAAAACAGGTTTTTAAAGCTATTTTATATTTGATGACACCAGAAATGTAATTAGAGATAACGTTTTGCAATTTTATTTTCTCTGTTGACACGAGTTGCTGATTAAAACATGGCAAAAGCGTCTGCAGTAGAGGACTGTGGCAGTAGGAGAAGCTTGTAAATGAAATGAGGTTTGGCTCAAAGATAGGACCTGTGAAGTCTTAAAACGTGAACGAGATAAGAATGTTGAGGCATATTCCTCTGCTTGGCTGTCGGAGTTTTGGTAAATATCTACTGCTGTTCTGGCGACTTCTAAGCTTGTCCGATAGATATTCCTATGACTAAAGTTACCGAAGTCAAGATATGTAAGTAACTGCAACCAAGTAAGCAAATGCTCTTTTGGTGTTGCTATAGTTACGAATGCTCTCAATTGTTATCTTTCAAAAAGCAAGCTTGGTTTAGGCTGAATCGACGTCACCAAACCCAGCGTCTGGTTTGTGCGACAAAGGAAAATACTGTGACGGGCTGGAGGCCTTCGATTGTCCTGTTGGAACTTATAACCCTAACAACGGCTCTAGGAGCTCGGCTAGCTGTATTTCATGTACTCCTGGCTACTGCTGTCCCAACGCTGCAACCACAGATCCGACTGTTGACGGCGAAGAGTGCCCAGCAGGCTATTATTGTCCAGCCGGAACGGGAGATTGCCAGTCCTTTCCTTGCAAAGGTAATCATTACATGTTCAAATTTTCCTAGGCTGAACTTAAAATGCCTTTGCGGCTGCATAGAAAACGCTTTCTCCTTTACGAATGCGGCAACGTGGTGGGTAGTGAGCTGTATAAGGGCGGTGATGACCAATGGTCGTGTCATCGAACTTGACAATGACTGCGTTGTTGTACCGTTGGGAAAAATGCTTTGTGCAAGCCGGAGTGGTCACTTCGAAGAATGCTTGAATACAAGCTGTTCTTTGGTTAACAACCAAAGTTTGTGACATGAAGATAGACATACGAAAAACGAAATATGGAAATCATAATTTTCACCTGGAGTAAATGGATCTTTTTATTGCCTCTACATGTTTAGCGATTTTAAACCTTAATGTAAAGTTTTAAATACCGTGCATGCTAGCTATTAAGGTAATCTCTACTTTTGAGGAGAAAAGGTTATTGGTGTATGAGTGTGTTTGTGTCTGCCTTTTTTTCCTTGGGATTGAGCCACGGTACGAAATGGTTATTTTCCTGTCCACTCCGCGAACCTAATCAAGAAAAAGTGGCCGTGAAAACAAATAAAGATTGGTTGCATCACCTTCCACAAGGTGGACTGCCAGTGTTAGGTGCTGAAAAACCGCCTGTTGCGGCACGCTGGGTGAGCTGCTCCACCATTTTTGTCCGGTGGATATGAACGCGGATTTTATTCGCAAGTTTAAACCTCTTTCCAGCTACTTTGTTTTATACGTTAGTTGCCTTCTAAAAGGAACAGCTTTAACGAAATACTTTAAATTGCCAGTGATATTTCTTAAGCTTTATTTTTAAAACCCTTACATTTGTTAGTAAACTTGTTTTTGTATTTTTCTGATTAACCGTATTTTTTTAGCTGGAAGGTACAATGAAAACACGCAGCAGTCTGACCCAGACGTTGCCTGTAGTTCAGTGTGTCCTGCAGGGACATTTTGCCCTGTAGGTTCTGGTCCTCTTGATCAAAGCCCAGTGAGGTCGTGCCCACAAGGTTTTTACTGCACAGATGGACAGATATCGGAATTTCAAAACCCTTGTCCTCCTGGCACATACGGAGCCGGCACAGAATTGAAAGGTAATACAATAATACGTGTGATAGTAGCTGCTTTAGTTTGGCAGTTCAGTGAAACTACAGCAAACATGGCTGAGTAAACTCTAAGTGCAATATTTTATGTATATAGGCATAGTTATGCGCCATTGGTATAAATAACATTTGTGAGACACCGACTGTGGCTATGAGCAAAAGAAAATTGTTCACACGTCCTTTGGATATTACAAATTTTGATCTTTTCCTTTGAACTGCGTGGTATTACTTTTGATAAATATATTGCTTGTTAGAATTCACCAAAAAGAGAAAATCATTTTAAAGTGCCTTTATCAAGGGCACAGCAATGCATTTGTTGCCACTTGCATTGCCGTTAGCGGTACCAAACAAAAAGTTCTTTTTTGTTTTGTGGCCGAAAAACTTCCTAATCTTTAACAATAGGAGCTTACGTAGACTTTGACGTAGTACCTTTAAAAACAGATACAGGTGATTTCGCATACTTTTTCTACGACTGCTGCCCCGTAAATTTATTTTACATGGAATAATTACGAGTGCCATGTTTAGAGCGTCAACATCAGAAATGCGAACCTCTATACATTGTGTATGTTTCAAAGCTGTTGACATTCGAGTATTTGAGCAGCCGTTTGTAGTGTATGTACGCTCTTATGGCAATATTTTTAATGTTTGTTGAGGGAAATATATTGCAGCTGATCATTTAATTTGGTAGAAGTAATTAAGCTTCCTTTAGAGCAAATTTGTTTTGTCGCCTAGCGATATTCCTATTTCATATAAGCATTTTTTTGAAAGTGGAAGCAGTGTTAAGATACACCCTTGTGCAAGTTAATCTGAACACTTGCAAAAAAGAGTCAATTTTTGAAAGTTTTCGTTTTATTTTAAAAATAACGAAAGTACAAGCTGTTTCTGAAGTAATCAATAGTTAATATGTCCACCTTTATTCTCTAGCACTGATTTCACTCGTTTTTTCATAGATAAAACCAAGGTTTTGCAAATTTTTTTGATTTCTTCATCATGGAACCAAACATGAATTACAGCTTCAATTAGCTTGATTTTAGTGGTGCAATCCATCTTCCTCAGGCGATTTTTAACAATCGACCACAAGTTTTCTATGGGATTTAAGTCTGGCGAGTTCCCTGGCCAATCCAGTACTGTTATTTTCATTTTTTTTAACAATTTGTTATGATTTTAGCCTTGTGGCAGGGTGCAGAGTCTTGCTGAAAAATGGCCTGTGGGTGGAGTTTAGACAATTCTGTGGAAACTTTTCTTTCGATGATTGGCAAATAAGCTTTGCTGTTCATCATACCCTCGACCGGCACAAGCGATCCAGGTCCATTAATAGAAAAGCAACCCCAGAACATCTTTTTGTCTGGGTGCTTTACTGTTTGCACAAAATGTTCTTCACGCAGCTTCTCGTTGGGAGAACAGCGAATGAATTTAGGATTGAATCCCTGAACAAAAAAATGACTTTCGTCTGAAAAGAGGACACGGCTCCAATCATCTTCAGACCAGTCTTTGTGTTTTTTTGCCCAATTGAATCGTTTCTGTTTCATCGCGGCGGTTAACAGTTGCTTCTTTTTTGGTCTTCTCGCTTTCCTTCCTTTCTCCAGCAATCGTCGTCGAACGGTAGATGAAGACACATGCACACCACTGTCATCCATATCCCTTTTCAATTCTTCACTGGTTTTCCGTGGATTCAATTTGCTTTTGCGTAGAAGAGTCAAATCATAGCGTTTGGTAGTATTTCTTTTTCTTCCACACCTTCCTTTTCGTTGAACCTCAACATTTCCAATTTCTCTTTTTTGTTTAAGGATGCTGCTGACGGACCCTAAACTGACGCTCACAGTTTCAGCAATTTTTCTTTGAGAGATTGTGGTGTGCTCACGAAGTGTAACGATCTTAGCTCGTTTTCTTGGAGTAATATCCATGATAGACCCACCCTAAGCAACAGTTTCAGCAAGATATTTTATTTCTGATAAAGAATAGTATATACAATCTGTAAAAAAGGTCAATGTTTATGTGAAATTAAAGAAAATTCTACACTTTTTGTGCATTGAAAAATCATCTAAACTTTTTATAATTTTGCGGTTTACCTTTCCAAATGCATTTGTCACCTTCAAGGAATAGTATCACCTCAATTACAACTGATTTGTGGCGAAAAATATGCATTGTGACTAAACAAAATGCTTTGTTCAAAGAAATACTGAATTTTTTAATTGATTTGAGGAGTGTTCAGATTAATTTGCACAAGGGTGTATCTTGTGGTATAACCTCCAACGCAAGTTGTAGAGATTTTTTCGTCCATGTGATGGTAAAGAGTTAACTATCTAGTTATTTGCCAGCCGAAACGAATCTTAAGTTTTTCCGTCGCCAATGACCTGTGTGCTGATGGTCAACTCATTTGATTTTGTGTCACTTTTATTTACATTTCATGCACTTTTCTTTAGATGCTTCAGAATGCACAGATTGTCCAGCGGGTAGTTATTGTCCATGGGGAAGTGAGAACGAACCAACGATAGCACCAGTCGAATGCCCTGTTGGGTCATACAATCCTGACATGAAATCGCCGGATAAGCTGCACTGCATGCTTTGCGATCAATCGAAGTCATGTAATAGAACGGGACTGGATGCACCTTCAGGCGACTGTGCTCCTGTGAGTTTCCGAATATTCGTCGCTTAAGTGCTGGTACTCTGCTTTGAAAAACATCATAGCTACAGTTTTTATAGCTGAATGTGGAATTGAAAACAATGCAATTTTTGCGTAACTTTTGCTTTACCAGATTATTAGTTCTTGAGAAGCTTATCCAGTTTTTTGAAAGAGGCAGCTTTTGCGACCCACCTATTGCAACTCGTCCTGTTGGTGGTATTACTGGTCGGAAATTTATGATCATTGATCATGACTGGTTCAAAATAATTTTCCCAATTTCCTTATGAACTTGATTGGAATTTGAGCCTTAAACCTTGTAATTGTTATGCCGTGCCCTCACCTGTGGACGAACAACAACACCCTCGCAGATAAAATTTTTTTGTTGCAAGTTTGATTAAAAACATTACCGGCAGATCACCAGATTTTCAAAGTTGTAGCTGTAAAGCAGTATGTTGACTAAAAGCGTTTGCTGGTAGAGGGAGGACCGCAGACGGATTTGAAGCCAAATTCCTTCTGAAAGACCAAAGAGCGAACTATCATTGCATACGTGCTGAACGAGATGCTAAATCTTTGATTTAATTGTTTTTGATAGGGCCACTACTGCCCTCCTGGAACTGTCTTACCAACACAGTACGATTGCCCGTCAGGCACTTTCACGAACGCTATCGATCTGTCCGCTTCTGACCAGTGTGACATTTGTCCGGCTGGGTATTATTGTGGATTTGCCACAAGTGAGTTTGTTGTTTGGTGGGTAACTGCGGAGATATCAATTGTAAGCTACTGCTTTTATATTTGTATATTTTTTCGCCAAGTATATTTTATTTTGTTTAAAAACAGTTAATAGTGGTTGCGCTATCCTTAGATATTTCCTAATATTTTTTAGAAAGCAGTTGTTATTTAGCCTTAGCAAACGTTGCTCAGCTCGTGAAGGGAATTCAATGCTCGCGTAGGTCATGCGCAAGGCGTCGTGAGAAGAGCGTTTTACGGCCATTGTTCTTTGTTGCACTGTTGCATTTGTGCTAGAAAATTCAACGCCAGCGCTGCTGGTAACTTCACGCGCGGTCAAAAACGTAGAGTTACAAGGATAAGTTTTGGAAACGAAAGATTAAAATGCATAGCATTTTGGGATATTTGTTGATTTGAAGTTTTATTTGAAGTCGATGTAAGCGATCGTGGTGGTGTAGTGGTAATTTCTGTCTTTGAAACAAAAGACTCGTGGTTTGCAACTTCCTTAAAACTACGTAGGCATTTCTCAAAAGAAGTGTCTGAAATTTATTGCACTGTGTTGCTCTAGTAAAAGTCTAGTTGAAAGAAAAAACGTTTTCCACTGCTCACTAGATTTCGAGTGAGCACATACCAAACCAGAACTTTTATGTCCTGCAAAGCGAAGAAAAAATGTGAAAACAATCTTTCATTAAGTTTTCGTAAAAGTTTTGCTGTAGAAAAATGGTAAGTTTTAAATTTTTGTTTTTTAGCTGGTTTTGGACAAGGAAACGAGCCTCAAACTTGCAAGGCAGGATATTACTGTCCCCCAGGCACACCTCGCTCGGAGAACTTTCCCTGCTTTCCTGGCACCTACTCCGACCAGGAAGGAAATTCCCTCCCAGAGAACTGCACAACATGCGATGCTGGATTTTATTGTATTGGTTAGTGGTGGTTGAATCCGTTTTGTTGCGGTAATTGTTGAGTTTCGAAACGAAAAGGCATTAGGTATTAATGACACAATTTTCTCTGTACTGTATCATTCGAAAATATATACGATTCTTCTACTGATGCCATTTTAATTGCAGTAGAAGCAATAGCTCACAAGAAAACTACCATTCAGCCAATTTTCATGCTCATTTAACTGTTATTCTTAATCTCGTGTGCTTAAAATTTTCTGAGCGAGCACTAACATTCTTACTTTAGACCAGCAACAGTCCGAGCTTGCGGGCTGAAATTTGATGTTCAAAGTTGACATTCTTAGACACCACTAAAAATTTTTGAGAATTCCTATAAAAGTAAAGTATCTTATTTAAGGCAGTTGCTTGACTGGGAATATTCTTCTAAAAGTTTGATTTATACAATAGTTATTTGTACAAGATATTTTAGTTAAAAGTAGCACAGAATCGTATTAGGTTTTGAATTTTTATTTTAACAAGATTTAAAATAGTAATTGTTAAATTCGATATTTTGTTGTTTATTTTCTATCATTGTAATTTCCATAACCCTGAGTTACGTTCAGGTGGTCAAGACGCGGTGACCGAGACTTGCCCTCCAGGCTATTACTGTCCTCCTGGTACAAAAAGTAAAGAAGAGTATTCGTGTCCTTCTCGCACGTACAATAGTGACACAGGAAAAACATCGGAAAGTGACTGCCTCAATTGCACCCAAGGTACGAAATTTGATGACAGCATTTTACTTTCTGATAATGCAGGAAATTGTCAACGATTTTGATCTGCAGTCAAGTTGATATTGAAGAGCAGATTTCGGGAAAGGTAATCCATTTCGTAATTGGGGTAATTTTTTAGGTCGTGCCTAATTGGAGCAAGATATTGTTTATTTCAAGAGCTTCAGTCTAAGCTGCATTAAGTTGTAGATAGGGGTTTAAATTTGGGAATCGCCGGAAACGTGAATATTGTGGGCAACCGTCGAGCATGACGTCTACGCTATTTTGCTCACGAACTGTAACATGTATCCGCGAAAAGATTTAGTATGAGCCTGCTTGGAATTTTTAAGCTCTGGTTCCTTTTTTTCATGGGTTCTGCTGTAGGCCTTGTAAAAGTTCGGCTACTTTTCTACTTATTGTTTATGATGATTATCTCTCTCTTATAGTGGAGGTGTAGTGTAAAACAAAACAAGTCCATGATGCACCCTAACCTCTCTTAAGCTAGTAGTAACATCAAAATTGGGTTATGGTAAAACGGCAGCTCTTTCAAACCAGTTAGAAATATCGACTAACTACCAGCAAGATGGACGGCCGTTGTTGAGTTTCCGATCAGAAGCTTCTTGCAACATTATGTGTGAGAAGCTTTTTCATTTCGGTTCGGTAGAGCCGCGACAAGTTATGGTTTAGGCTGGTGGTGATAGCACTGGCGAGCCAGATACGTGTTGGAATACCAGCCGATTCATGTAGAATGACCGTAGTTTGTGGCTCTGGGATTTAGCTATAAAAATAACTAGGTGGCAGTACACAGAGTAGGCTTTTGTATGTTTTTCTCATGCATTCTGTTCGAAAATTTTTGTCCGCTGACATATTTATACGATGCTTTATAGCAGGGGTTCCCAACCAGGGGTGCGAGGCAGCATTTTAGGGGGTGCGAGATGATCATTCAGATAAAGTAAGGATAAAGTAAAGACAAGTGCAATACATCTTGATCATTTGTTTGGTTTATTCCCCAAAACAGCTTTTTGGCCAAAGTCGGGACGCTCAGCTTTAGATCGCGCCCTGACGGTCGAGTGGATCTCTAAAGAGAGAAAAGAAAACGTCACCACGTTCTTCTTGTCGTTGGCAGCGAAACCAGCCAACAACGACAAGAAAATGGTGGTGTCCTTTTTTTTTTTGGAGATCCACCCCACCGACAGGGCGCGTTCTAACACTGAAAGCTGTGCGCGGCCTTCAATTCAACCCGAAACGATGCTGATCTACAAAAAAAAAGGTCAACACACGCAATTTCAGCCTAGCCTTTAAAATCGCCCCAGCCCGGGACATGTTAAAATATTTTAGGGGTGCGAGAACATTTTGAGATATTTTAGGGGTGTGGGCCTTTATAAAGGTTGGGAACCACTGGTTTATAGCATAAGCTGTTGTCTGAAAATTCGATTTTGTCTCCAAAGTACGAACCAAAAGCGCGTGAAACGTGCAAAAATCTCTTAGTATGTACTTAGCGGACAAAATTGGATGTTCGCGCAACATGACGTACGGTGTGATATATAAATATCCAAGCCGATGAAAATTTCCATACAAAATTGCTTGAGAGCTAAAAACGTACAAAACCGGTCATAAACTAATACTGTATACGTCCACCAACAGTTTTATATTTTTCCTCCCGTTACGGCAGTACATGTTGCCGGTTATATCAGGAGGTCGTTATGTCAAGACGTGTTTCTGAATAACCGCGTTGGTGATACGACGCATTTCTACCACGAGAAGGAGAAATTGTAACAAGGGCCTTTCCCAAAGACTCAGCAAAATGACGTTGGTCATTTTGAGGTTTGAGCGTACGACCATTCACCCCGCTAAGAACGCTCACTTTACCTTTGCTTGTTGCTCACTGAAGCACTGCTTTATAATCGTACTTTTGTTTCATGATGGAATAGGCCGAATTGAGAAAAGTAATGTTTGCTGCTCTGAATGAAAAATGAATTTTTTCGTTTTATCAGGAAACTACTGTGAAGAAGCTACTGTAAACCCTGTGGCATGTCCTACTGGTACGTACATGCCCAATGGGACAGACAGTGCTGATCCAACTAGTCCCACAGTGGGGACACCGGCCGGAAGCGCCAGTGACTGTGAAGAATGTCCGGCTGGATCGAGATGCGAAGCAGGAGTTGTGAATCCTACTGAGTGTGGAGTAGGATTTTTCACTGCTCCTCGAAATTCTGTTTGCCAAAGATGCCTGCCTGGGTGAATAGAAAATAGTTTTAGATTTCAAACTAAGTTTGTTTGTTATTATTTTTGATATAAGTTGTAGGCTACAGCCTACAATACATCATTGCACAATGGTTGTTGATTGACTCTTCCAATAGCCTATTTAGGAAATTGAACAATTAACAAACAGAACTACAGTGATCACTTTTAAACCGCATAGAGCTTGTGTGACTTAAAAAGCTGTAAACAGCCAAAATATTGCAAATGTGAAACATTGTATTCATTATCAGAAATAAAAGAAAAACAAAACTCGAAAGATTTTTAATCCTTCATAAGTTTGTTTTTTTATGTTGCATGAAATCTTTGGTGTTGCTATAATTTGGCTGATGGAAGCTTGGAAGAGAAACTTTTCTTACAGACACTAGAAAAGATATATATAACTACTTTAAAGGGATTTGTCTTTTTTGAGGTTAAAAAGTATTTTTTTCATGCAAGTTTGAAAAGCGCCAGAGAGCACTGTTTATTTTTTCATATTCCGGTTATTATTACCGTTACAAAAAGTCATAGTCCTTAGTGCTGCTCCACGATCAATTATTTTTGTTCATTTTTTATATAATAATGGTTATGAAGTACATTAAGAAATCGTTTTTACGTTGCTGAATGCTCTGTTGTCTTTTAGGACTATTTTGTTAATTTGTCAGTCACTTTTTCTTGTCTGGACGTGTTAACCGTTTGAGCCGTACTTGATTTAAAATAAGCTGGTTTTTAGTTACTATTGCGATGATGCGGCTACTGGCTACAACGACATGATAGAGAACAAGAAATGCACTCCGGGCCAATATTGTGACGAGGGATTAGAGTCACTAGGTGAAAGTAGGAATTGTCGTGCCGGTTATTATTGTCCTGAGGCTACCCCTGTTGAGCTACCGTGTCCCGTTGGAACGTGGAACAATCAAGAGGCTAAAGCAGCGATTTCAGACTGTGTTCCCTGTACAGCAGGGTGAGTAACTTCGCACCTGCAAACGTGAAATTGCGAGTTTAATTTCAGATGGTTCCTGTTTTAGAAAAGTGCGTAATAGACATTTCTTTTGCTTTGTAGCTGTGCTTTTTTAATAAATGTACTGATCCTGTACCAACACTACTGGTAACTGGTAAGTGGATCTGAACACAACGCTATTCTATGTTTTATTGTAAAAACCTTGTCTTTGGACCTGAGGATACGTGGTAGTGACAGAGGATTCGTATCTCAACGTACCTTGCTTGAATTTGAAATGGAGATTATAGATTATGCTTCAGATATATTCTGAAAAATGATAAATACCTTTAAGTATATTTTTCGGCCGAATTTTTCCGGTCATGTATGTTTTAGCATTCCAACATGCGCTTTAGCGTCTTATAAACAATCGTGCATTTCACGAGGTTATAGTGGTGTGACTGAGTTTATTGCTATTTTGAACATTGCTTCAAAGTTTTCTTGCTATTTTTTTCACTTGCATTTTACAGTTGTTTTGTTGTTTTGTTTAGATCTTACTGCTTGGAAGGTGCTAACCGCCTTAGCGGAGATTGCGATGCTGGATATTACTGCCCGAATGATATTAAAAACCCGTACACATCCCACAATCTTTCTGTGATAGGCTCATATGGACCTAAGCAGGTAATAATTTCGTTTTTGAAAATGGTACATGTCGTAGCTAATTGTGCCTGATTTGAAATAGCCTTTGATGTAGTAAGTCATAAAATCCTTTCACAAAAACTTTATGGAGAATTGCACAAGACGTATTGACTTCATTTGTTAAAAGCAAACAATTTATGATGATCAACAAGGAGAGCATCAAGCATTAATAATATAGCGTGCGCTGGTGCCACAAGGTTCTCTTTCGGGCGCTTTATTGTTTCTGCTGTTTATTGAGGATATTAAGTCTTCTTTTCTGATCAGCCTAGATGATTTGCTGGTGGCTTTTGCCTAGTACTTGAAAATCATTTTATAGTGAGTGTTAATCTAGAATTCGAGGAATCACTTCATGTTCATAGGGTTGATAATTGGTTGCAAGTGGATTACGTAATTTGTAGTCTCACAAATGTAACTCGATCTTTTATCCGCCCAAAACCAATCAACTTCACAAGGCTCCATAATATAATTAAATGCCAAGATTCTTACACAAAAGTTATTGTTAATGTTAAATACTTGAGAGCTAGTGTGCATAATAGCTTTCATTTTGACGCATCTTGGTCATTTTAAGGCTAAGGTGTTTAGATCCGTTAGTATTTTATGCAATCAAAGATATTTTCTTAATATTAGCTGCTTGCTGCTATTAGATTACATCATTTTCTGTTGTCACCTGGAATACAGAATTTTGATATGGGTTGTTACTTGCAAATCGCTTTCAAAATACTGTAGTTGGCAATTTTTCAAAACAAGGCAGCGAAAATTTAAGCTGGGGTTAGTGGCATGATTTCGCATTACCTCATCACCATAAATGTAACATTTTGAAACTTTAAGATATTTATCAACTGCAAATTGCTGTAACGACGTTCACATATAACAACAAATTAACGTCCATCTCGGTTATTTATCTCATTTTAACTTCAAACTCGTGAAGTTAAATTGGGTGCGAAAGCTTGTAATTAAATAGATAATTCTATTAATGAGTACTTGGTAGTTCATTAAAATCGCCCCAAATTTCTTGAATTAGTTGGGTTCTCTAGTGAAAAGCCTATCTACATTTATTCAGTTATTCTAATTCTTCTAAGAATATTTAGTGACAATAGATGATATCACAAAACAGGATGGCTGCTTGACTGGATAATTTAAAGTCTTTTTCGCAGCCGAACCAGTTACAGATATCCCAAAAATTTATCATTGGCCACGGTATACTTTATTTTTTATCAAATGTGTTTGCTATGGTAAAATACATTGGCTTTATAAAATTAAAAGCTTGGTCAGGCTAGGTTGCATAAGCAATAGAAAAATGGTGAGTGCCCAGTCATTGTGAAAAGCGTGCAAATAGAATTTTGCAAACTCTTTGTAATTTTTTTGCACATGTATTCAGAAATAAATCAGCAAAATAATGAGCTATTGCAGGGGTGGCCAACTTTCACATTGCATGATTCAGAAGTGCGCAATGCATAACTCTTGGGCAAGTATTTTCACCATGCGTTACAACCGCGAACAAATCTTTGTTTAAAACAAAGATTTGTTCGCGGTTGTAAGCTGCGTGTTATTACCACAAGGTTGCAATGCGCCACTTCTAATCATGCAATGCGCCACAGCTTGGCCACCCCTGAGCTATTGTCAAATTTAAGTGAAGACAGAGAGTTGCTAAAGTTTAGGAATTTTACGTTCTATCGAGTTACTAGAATTAAGGAGTTAGAGATATAGGATTTCCATTTGAAAATGCCCCTACCACGTTAGTTAAGGAACTCTGAATGGTAAATACATGTAATTTGAAAAGGTTATGCCATGTCAGACGAATAGGGGTGCTTAACCGTTATAATCCCTCGTGTGTACGTCAATGACTGTACATACATAATTACGGAAGGAAACAAAGCGGGTACTTTTGCCAGATTAAAAAAGAGAGCAAGCAGGCGCAGACCATAAAAGAAACAAAGAATGCAAGTTGCTACTTTTCCACGTGTCATGAATAATGAATTCACGCCATCGGGGTCTCGCGTGCCAAGGGTTGGTTGTCCCTGTGCTAGATTTTACGTCCTTTTTTCCGCTTTGCAACGTTTGGCCGTCCTGGTTCAGTATTTGCTTGCCATCAAAGCTTGTTGAGTGTTTGCTTGCCACCATAGCTGGTTGAGTGCTTGCCTGCCATCGTAGTTCGTTAAGCTTTTGCCTACCACCATAGTGTGTTCAGTGTTTGCATGCTACCATAGTGTGTTCAGTGTTTGCCTGCCACCAGTGTGTTCAGTGTTTGCCTGCCACCATAGCTGGTTGAGTGCTTGCCTGCCACCATAGTTGTTTAATGTTTACCTGCCATCATAGTTGGTTGAGTGTTTGCTTGCCACCATAGTGTGTTCATTGTTTGCCTGCCACCATAGTGTGTTCATTGTTTGCCTTCCACCATAGCTGGTTGAGTGTTTGCTTGCCACCATAGCTGGTTCAGTATTTGCCTGCCACCACAGTGTGTTCAGTGTTTGCCTGCCACCATAGCTAGATGAGTGTTTGCCTGCCATTGTAGTTGGTTGAGCGTTTGCGTACCACCGTAGTGTGTTTAGTGTTTGCCTGCTACCTTAGTGTGCTTAGTATTTGCCTGCCACCATAGCTGGTTTAGTGTTTGCCTGCCACCATAGTGTGTTCATTGTTTGCCTGCTACCATAGTGTGTTCAGTGTTTGCCTTCCACCATAGCCGCAATTTATTTGCTTTGAAATTAGACTTTTACTGAAGCACTGTCACAATATAAATTGTGGAAGCCCTTCCTGACGAATGTCGATAGAGACTGGTTTGGAATTAACTACCGTTTTACCTTAACTACATCTTGATCCGGTTTGCGATATGTGCCTGGGTAGCTGTTTTGTAATGTACTTCCAGCCCAAGAAAGAGGAAGGATAAACAACGATAATAACGATACTAATAGTGTACTAAAGGAGTTTTTTTGCTACGGGGTTTTGTTTTCATGTTAAAAACAATTTCCACCAGAACAGCGTGTTTTAGCAGTGAAGTGATATTTTTGAATTTTGTTTAGGTACCATGCCCTGGTGGTACTTATCTCGATACACCTCAAGGTGCTTCAGAAAACGACTGCAAAGGATGTCCTGCTGGAAGCTTTTGCCCTCTTGGTTCGATAAATCCTTCACCTTGCACACAAGGCTATTATTGTGTTGCAAACATGTCGTTGCCTACTCCTTGTCCAAAAGGAACTTACGGCAACAGATCAAGTGGGTTGCTATTTTACTCTCGGTGCTATTTTATCAAAGTTAAAGCGTGCTAGTATTCTAGCTTATTTTGGCCTCGTTTTATGTGTTACGGTTTTCTGTGGTTGTCTTTACTCCAGGTACTGTAGCGGTACAAGCAGAAGTAGTATCCGTTTTTTTTTCTTTAAATCCAAATTGTGCCCATTTGCAAAGTTAACTAGACTTACCTCAATTCCTGAGGTAAGTCTGAAGGCCAATTGCCCTTTCGCCCGTTTCAAAAAGCCTTTCACCCACAAAACGTTTTTCTTGAACTCTTTTACTTGCCTTCGTAATCTTTTCTATTGCCTTTATTTGCTCATTATTTATTGTATGAATCAACTCGTTGTTACCAATAATAATTTGTAGCAGCTTTAAGCACAATTATTATGATCTTATGTACGGGGGGCCAAAAACAGATTTTCGCAGTCGAGGAGGGAGAGGCTTTGTAAATTTCAAACATCGTAGACAAGAGGGAAGGGGATTTCTGGGATGCGGACATTCCAATACCTTGTTGCCAACTTTCGGTTTCAGCTTTTATTTATAACCTTCATTACGTATTTATACAGATTTAAGCATTTATGATCTCATTCATGTTTATATTTACCACAAAGTAGCAAAAATAAGCAGCCAATTAATATTGAACATTTTATATTAGAACTGAACGTTTTCGGCTCATTAAATTGGCCCTCGGTTGAGTATTGAAATCACATGTTTACATTACCCCTGAAAATTGGAAATGAGTATTTATATATAAAAAAATACTAATGACACATTAACAGCATGTAAATAGGATAAATATGATCTAATAATATTGTTGCAGACGTAATAGACAAATTTTGGTGTTTTTAACTCATAAACTTGGTCAGCGTCGGAGTATCAAAATTGCATGTTTGCATTACAACAGAAAAATCAGAAAAGAATATGTATATATAAAAAAACTACTGATGACGCATTGGCAGCACATAGATAAGATAAATATAACCTAGTAACATTGTTGCAGACGTAATAGACAAATGCAGGTAAAGTTAGGATTTAACAAGGGCGATTCATAAAACAAATGAAAATATACACGCAGACAGCAGTTAAATAGTATAATCAATTATAAATTCTAAAATTCATGTAGCAAAAACGAATAACCATTGGCATATAGTTGCTTGTTGAGTTGTGGATTGATTTTCTTGATTTGTAAAGCTTCGTGGATCTTAGTCTCGTATTCTATGTTGTACTTTCTAATGATGTTTAACGAATTTATGTTGCTGTTTTTCTTGCGGCCTTCAAATACCTTTAGATGTTCTGAGATGGCTGTTTTTGTTGTTGTGGAGTGAAGATGCTCATGTGCTCTGGTCGTTAAGTAGCGTGTGGTCATATCAATGTATGAGCAGTTTGTATCACGCGGACAATTAAATTTAAACACCACATTAGATAGCAAAGCAGTGAGAGTAGAACACTTCAGTTGAAAATATGTACCGGCTTTAAAGCTGGTGTAATACACGGACTGGTGTAATACACTGTAATACACTGACACGTCCACAATAAATTTCTTTTTCACGAGACAGACAACACGATTAGCAAATCGGTAAAATAATTTGCCATAGTAGGGAACTTCAGTTGAGCGAGAAAAATCTGCTTCAAGTATCTGTGTACCAAATTTATTCTTTTCATTAAATTTTTTTCCAGATTGATCAAAAAATCAACTAGGATAGCCATTTTTTAGAAAAAAGTTACGGAGATAACTTATTTCTGTTTTGAACAGCAAATCATTTTAGCTCTATTAAAAAACACAATTAAACCTGTTTTTCATTTTTTAGGACATTTTACTGAGTACTGAAGTAGTAAACCTGTGTTAGTAGATTTGCACCAAACCCAACGATTAAAACCATGGGTGGTGATTTCTAGCTTAAGCTCCAGAAAATGAAAGCTGTTTTGTAGGTTTTTTAACTGTAAATTTGAGGTTGTTGTGCTGCCTGTTAAGTACATTCAAAAGTTATGATTATCAAAAATAGCAAACATGTCATCAATGTACCTTAAATATAGTTTAGGCAGGCAGAAAGGCTTATCGGCAAAAACTTTTTCTTCTAAATGTCCTAAAAAGAGATTTGCGATCGTCACTCCCAAAAGAGAGCCCATTGTCACCCCGTCTACTTGCTTGTACAAGCGATCTTTATCCACAAAAAGTCCTTGGCTGGCATAGAACGTCAGTTTCTTGAATACTTCTTTCAACGGAAGCTGGTTTAACAGTCGATCATTCTATGGATATAGCGATTGGCAATTATTTCAATTGTTTCCGATAGTGAAACTTTGGTAAAAAGCGATACTGCATCAAAACTAACCATGATTTGATTTTTATTGAACTTAAATTGCCTCACATGATCCATGAATTGAGATGTTGACTTCAGTAGATATGTATCTGGTTGATGTGGTTTAATTGAATTATCCAAAAATTCAGCTAATTTACATTCTGCTGTTCCCTCCATAGACATCACAGGACGCAAAGGTACAGTTGACTTATGTGCTTTAGCCATTCCATACATCATGCCAGGAGAACTGCCAGATGGGATCAACGTTTTGGTCATATTGCGGTCGTGGCTTTTAGATTTTTTCTAATTTATAAACTAACCGAATTTTCCTTTGTGATGATTGGCCAAGCATGGTTGTCAATGACAGTAACTTCAACAAATTTTGTGGTATCCATAATAATTGAGTCCAGTTGAAATAATCATGTCCATTCAAAATAGCAACTCCATTTTCTTTATTGAATCAACAGATTTTTATGCTCTTGACTCGCGCCACATTATTCAAAGTACTATGTAAGGACTGGTTTTGTCTCGTATTGTAATTCTGGTTACTATTATCTACAAACGTTTTGTAGAAGTATTTTGCTTTTGTGGTAGATTGGTTTACCCCTCCTCTTGAGATGGAGGTACGACACGAACGGCAATCCAGATTCACGCCGTCAACCTACTTGAATTAGGGTAGGGGAAAAGTGGCAGCCCATTTTGAACCATTTATAAAAGCAAATCACTGACTGGTAGGCCACCACCAACAAAGTGGACTGTCGTGGGCTGGTACCCAAAAGTCACCTCTTACGACATGCTTGGTGAGCAGCTTCACTATTCTAACCCGGTAAAGCGCGAATAAGGTATTTTACTTCGTTTTTAAATTCGTTGTTTATGTGATTTTTTGGATTTCGTTTAAGGGAATAGAATAACTTTTTCAAAGTGATTTCGATTTTGTCTTTTTGCACTTTCTTCGGTAAAACATGATGTTTTAAACTGAAACGTATTGTATTCTTTTCCTTCAAGCTAAGGAAGAAGCTTGAAGGAAAATGAAATTACGTTTATTACACAGTCCTGGCATCTTACTGATTGATGTTTCCATAGTTTGAACAGCTTTCTTTCATGAGTTAGAATGTAAGGTGTAGCTGCTGATTTAGAAGCTTCATTCAACAAAGATTTGAGGCAATGCTTTTCTGCAAAGCTTGGTTTGATCGTAATACTTTCTCTTGGCGAAATATATTTGTTCATAGCCACTTATTGATCTCGGTGCATTTCCTTTAATTTTTTTGAACAACTAATTGAAGCAGGTCTTTAGCATTTTTGTATACATTCAAATTGGAGGGCTCAAATTTTATATATGATAGCTGAATTGTGTACACAATACCTCCAATGGCAAAACTGTCTGAGGCCATGGATGCAAACCCCCTGTCACCCTGCTCTTTACAACTGTACTCTCTTCCGTCTTTCCTTACCCCCTAAACTCCCTGGCTCCTGTGGCAAAAACTGTCTTCACTCTCATCCTTCACCATCAAGCTGGAATGGACCCCAGGACCCTCATTTCTCCCGGGGAACGACGCGGCTGATGAACTAACCAGGTGAGTTGCGCTACTCTTGCCTTCTGCAGTCCGTTGTAAATTCTTCGACACATAGGTCCCCTCTGTGTTCATTGAGGATCTTGCGCTCCCTTATCACGCTCGCTGTGCCCTCTCTCGTCTTTGCTGCAACGAACACAGCCTTCTGTTAAATTATCATTTTTCTCTAGAAATGGCAGAATGGAGAATCCTTGATGAAATGCCTGCGGAGATCCGTCTTAAGACACCTCATCTCATTCTGCACTGTCCAACTACTGGCTATTTGCGCCGCTTGCTCTTTGTCTCTCTACGATCTTTGGTTCAGGCCATGGAAAATTGCCCGGGTTGTGGGGCTCTATGGTCTTTCGCCATGGCTTTGAATAGGTCGGGCAATAGCAACAACAATAACAGTCCCCTTCTCCTGACAAGCTAAATGTAAAAACCAGGCTCCAACTTAATCTATATTTTATATTTAGAATTCTTTTGGTTTTAAACAAGGTTTTTTTGAAAGTTTTTTGGTTTTGTTTCGAAGTATTTTCTGATGATTTCGAGTTTTTGTAAGTTTATAACCTGTAGCAATCTATATCCGAATTCACCTTTGTTTCTCAACTTTTGGTGGTTGAAGGAAAGGTATAATTTTTTACCAAGATTCAGTCGCGTTAGTGTCTTACAGCAAATCATCAGTCCACCTTAACCCAACCAGAAGGCATTAATAAAAAGTAATTTTAAACTGAAAATGTTACATGGAAACGTAAAATTCTTTTTTTAAGTCAGTTTCTTAAATATAGTTCATCATAGACGTGATGAAAGCACATTACATCACCCGGCATTTATTTTTTGTGCTCGCGGAATAATTTGTATATGCTTTGGGACCTAATTATAGCATACCCAAAAAGTAGGCAGTGGCTCCCTTCAGCTAAGTTTTTCCCTCCTGGCTCAAATCTTTATTTACGTTACTGGATATCTCATAAAAAAGTACAATTTGTGGCCTTGAAAATCTACGGAAAGTAGAATCGGAGGGCCGCTTTTTTCCGGCGTCCTACCCTGTTGTCGATACTGTACGACAACAGGGTTGGCTCCACATTACCTGTTCAACCCTTAAACTTTTGCAGAAATATTCAAGTCACCTTTCTGTTCCATACGCCATAGGTATTTTCCATCTGCTGCCGAAGCCACACGGTACGGAAAGGCAACATTTAACAAACACTAAGTATTGACTTGCAAAAAGAGGAAGAGAGGGAAGTTAAATTGGAGGAAATTGATGAATGTGCTCCGGTGATGATCTATAAAAACATCTATGATACCTTGCAGTACCCTTGGAGCAAGTACTATTAAGCCATTCAATAAACGAAAGACATATTTTTGATGACTTAAATCAGTCATTAGAAGCCCGATGACGTGGCCACTTGCACTTCGAAAAGACCAATGGTATTTTTGCGCGGACAAGGGGAGAAAAAGTGCGAAAATTTTGCCGAAAGAGAGAAAGGGCGTTAATATTTTGCGGACGTCTCTTATGGGCAGCCTCTAACTAAAATCTACATATGGTTGTACTTAGTTACAATATTTTGATTGTGAGAATGTGGTTTTGACGTAACATTGGCCAGTGGTGAAACTCGCTTGTTTCAACGTATGATATCACAGTGATTACCTATTGTTGTTTTTACTGGAATCTTTCAGAGCGTCTAGAATATTCCCCGCGTAGTTATATATGGCCGAAAATCTTTGAAGAGAGAGAAATCAATTAGTTGTGTTGATGAACAGTATATCTGCGTTAGTTCATTTTCCGAATAATTATTGTTGAAAAGCGCAAAGGCCAAGTCGAACTGAAAGTTGTTTTAACTGGGGAGTATAATTGCCAATCTTGGAAGTTTTTAACGTCAAAGATTGGTTTGGGATTTTTATTCGCTAACCCACCTTGGGATCTTTTGGCTAATGTTAGGATTTTTTGCTGTTGAGTTCTGCATAAAAGACTTTTTTTTTATGTAGATACTTACTCAATATTGTGGTATTATTTGATAGTTGTTGGGTGAAGACTTATATTTTTTTAGAGGTCAACTCTAATTTTGGGAAAAACTGGGAAGTGTGAAAGTAAAGACTTTTTTTGAGTTGGACTTGATATTCATAATGCGCCAAAAAATCGGAGAATCTTGAAATTATTTACGCAAAAATACCATTTTTAGCGTGTTTTTTGAGATGTTTTTAACATTTTGGGTTGGGTATTACAGTGTATTGGTGAGTGCAGGTGAGCTTGAACTTGATTGTGAATATACTTTTTGTTGTTTCAAACGAGAAGTGATGAAGATCTACTGCTTGTTGATTAAATCTTTAGTAACGGCACTGAACTAGCAGAGCCTTAGCAAAGTTGCAGTCAGATAAATTATTTGAGCAATTCATTACATTGTCTTAATTTTGAAATACTATTATTGAGACAGAAGCAAAGTTCTATCGCCCGACGCTTGTATATTGTGTTGTGTTGTCTCGAGCACACATTTATTGACGTAAAATACCGGAGTGATGGCGCATTGATTAGAGCTTTCGCTCTTTTTGATCACTAGGCTTGTGTGAGGCGTGAGTTCAACTCTTAGTGGGGCCCAACCGAAGGTTGAACAAATTTTGTAGTAAAGCTTTCTTGTCCAACGCTTCACATCAAACTCAAGTGTGAAGGGTTTTGTGTTGCACGGTGTGTGTCTGTTCGTCGTAAATTTACAATGACTACATGTAGTGCTGTTGCTTGCTTGCTAAATGCCAACACAATATACTGTGACTCTACGGTCTCTACACCGCTGTCCCCTAATTAAGTGTAACATTCTATTCAGGTTTGGAAGAAGAGAGCGAGTGTTCGCTGTGCGATCCTGGAAAATACTGCGACTCTCTGGGTCAGGTGACTGTTACTGGCGATTGTGATGCGGGCTACATTTGCTACGAGGGGGCTTCGAAATCGAACCCGAACGACAATATAACGGGGATAGCCTGTCCAAAAGGAGGATACTGCCCTGGAGGTGCGTAGGTTTGGTGATGCTGTTTGTGACTTGCTTTTTTTAACGCACGATTTATTTCTGAAATCGTTATCTTACGTGAAAGGAAAAATCTGTGCTGTTTGATGTAATTGTCTTTAGACCTGCTTCGGTGCTGGCTTAGAGTGTTTTTACCATGATAACTGCCATTAAGTATAGGAGAATGTCTTAAAATATTTTGAAGGTGACTACAGAAGCTCCGTTTGCATGCGACACTTGCCTGTCATTGCGCGGAGTTGTTGCCGTTGGTTAATGTTGGTACTATAGAATGGGTTCAATTCCCAGTTGGACCCTTGTAAATATTCATAATGCTACATTTTCTTTCGAGTTTTCTCTGGTAAAACGGTGTTGTCACTTAAGTGGGTTTTTTTGTTTATTACTAGGTTTAGTTTCCATATCCAGTCTTTCACCGATCTCCTAGCGCTCAACAGTAGGAGCAGTATGGAAAATGAAACAAAACGAAATACTCAGTCATGATAGAAAAGTGTAAATGACATATTTTGTGCATTTTGATTTGCAGATTCTAAGTTTCTTGTGCAAAAACTAAGCGATATTTGCCATAGCATCTTGAAGACAGTAGATTTCTTTAACGAGGGCTTTAGCTGCTGTTTGACGAGTGCGATCAAAAATGAAAATTATAATTAGCTTAAGATAACGACTTTTTCCTGTACAGGGTCATTTGAAGCTAAGAGCTGTGAAAGAGGAAGTTTTAGTGATTCGCCTCTGCAAACCGATGCTAGCGATTGCAAGCTGTGCACGCCCGGCTGGTACTGTGACGGCAGTGCCCTACCCAGGCCAACCGGGATGTGTCCAGCAGGTTATTATTGCCCAGCGGGAACTGCAGGAAGATATGACAATCCATGTCCAAACGGTATGTTAGTTATGTTAAAAATACATCCATTCCTAGCTTAACGTTTGCTATTCAACCTGGAGTCTTTCTGGTGGCAATAAGCTTTAGTTTTTGGTTTTTCCGTCGTTCCGTGCTTTGCGCTCAGCAAATAGGATAGTATCGAGAACAAGCCGGCAAGCTTGCTTGTTGTGTCCTTGGGCAAGACACTTAACGGGATGCCTCCGTCTTTATGTGGCAGACAGATGGTGCGGCCAAGCAGTCTACCCGTCGTGGCGGCCCCAGCCTAACTGAAGACTTGCAAACCGAGCGTGAGCGCTAACGCAGTGTAGCTGCAGGCGTTGACAAAAGCTATACCTTGTTTAAAAAGCCCGTGTAAATTAAAATATTAAGCTCAACTAGCTTGAGGCAAAAATTGAAGCTTGTGAAGTTTTAAAAAGTGTTGAACTATTCCTTTCTTGTCGCCACTTAGCCATTGTTGTTATTACTGCTGTTTATCTTTTTTGTTCTTGGGATAAAGGCACTGTATGAACGACAATGCAGGTTCACAGTCGTGTCCCAATTAGCAATAGGCTAACTAAGAGCATCAATCCCTTTCGATCTAGTCATAAAAATAAATTTCAGACGGGTAGTTCTGCCACCAGCAAAGAGGGATGCTATTAATGGATGATTAAAAACCACCTCTTACGATATGCTGGGTGAACTGCTTGACTGTCTTTTTGAAGTCGGCTGAGATGTTTATTTAACTTAATTTTTCAGGTACTTATTGCAAAGAAGGTTGGTCTCAGTGGTCTGAGTGTCCGATTGGAACTTTCAACGGTGGCCAAGCGGCTTCAAACTGCTCGGCTTGTGAGCCGGGTCGTACTTGTCCTTCTGTTGGCATGGTAGAATCGCTCCCATGTCCAGCAGGTAAGCAATTAACGTTGAATAAAATCAGGGTCGTATTTACCGTAGATGGACGAATGGAGACTCATCTCTTTTTTGAGAGTGTTTAAAAATTCCACTTAGAATCATAGTAATATTACGGTAAGTCGCATTCTGTGTGGTTTGTAGAATCTTGCACGAAGTCACTAGAGTAGAAATACTACTTTAGGAACGCTGTTTTTATACAGCAATGCACCCAAACTAAGATTTCAAGTTTTTCATCAGGCTACATTGCTTTATAAATTCGCTGAGAATGTGTGGGCAAAAAGCCTGAGAAATTGCGGTTCTTTTCGGCCCGATCAAATAGGTGGACCAGCAACCTGGGCATTGTAAAACTGTTGGCTCTTTCTAGACTGTTGCAGCCGAAATCCTTGCTTTTTAATTTTTAAAGTACCGGTAGTGTGTTTTACTGACAAAACAAAATTAGAGATTTATAACTAAGTTTAAGCCAGAAAATGTTGTAATTTTTTTGCAACGTTTTTAATCAAATTGAAGGTCTAGATCAGAAAAGGAAGCCTATGAACGATAGGTTAATTTCATTTAAATACTGGAGATCAGTTAAGTGCGGTAGACATATTATTTGGCTGTAGAGTAGCTAATTGAAGACGATAAAAACAATTTTTAATTTGGATAACTGTTAATATATTGACCTAATGTTTTAGCCTATATGCTTTTTTGCGGTACCGGTACAATAGTGTGGTTGCATAGCCTTCATGTCATTGCATTTATCATAGTGATTCAATTGGCAATAACTAATTGTAATTGTGAAAAGGAAATCATTATGTTGCCGCGAAAGAAGTGGGGTAATGCAGATAGATAATTCCTGTATCTCGTACATCTAAAACTGGTTTATGTGCTGCTGTATTTTGTTATTATAATAATATAATGCAGCAATAAAAACGCCTCTTGTGACGAAATTTGGATAAAAGTAAAAAAATAGTGTTTTCTCGTTTTACTTCAGATATAAATAAGTCTAGGCTTTTATTTGTTATTTTAAAAACGTGGACGCAATGATCAAAAGCTTAAGGTTTTGTATCCCATCCCTCACTAATATCCTCTGACGCAATTTTGGACAGAAATGTCTGTTATTCATATAATGGATTGTTATTACCTTAACTTGAACTTCAAACTGAACTCGAATGTAAATTTATACTGACTTCACTGTGGTCAACCACAGTTACAAAACTTCTAGATTCAATTCTGGTAGTGGGCGGTTCGAATGTGTTTTTCTAGTTTTGGAATTATATTTGTGTTTGTGGTACCTAACGTTTTGATAATAGCTGTTACAACAGAGAAGAATTTCGCCAGATTAACTTATGGTTGTCAATTTGGTTTTAGGAAATTGGTGTCCTTCTCCCAATCCGTTTTTTAATTTTACCGGTGTGGACACGAGTGCAAGCGAATCGTTCGGTACATGGAAAGAACTGGGAGAGCCTTGTCCCCCTGGAACGTATAACCCTTCGTAAGTTAATGTTGTAACAAAAATACTTGAGTAACTTTAGTGGAGCACAAAATCCGAGAAATGGATGAGCCAACCTGACAATGACATTATGAGGTAATCATAAGAGATTGCAGTCCAGTAGTTATTCAGTTTTTTATTCAGTATTGTCCCCTTAGCAGAGATGGCCGAATTTACCCCATTCCTTCTGCAATTGCTTGCACTCCGTCTCTCCACTTTGCTCAATTAACGGCATCCTCCTTCTTCAAACCAATCTTCTCTGTCTCCTCTTCCATTTGCTTCCTCCAGGTCTTCTTTGGTCGTCCTCACTTTCTCTTGCCACTCATTTCAAGATCCAGAGCAATCCTCAAAATACTATCGTCATCCCTCCTCAGTACACGTCGATACCATTTAACTCCATTCGCTGTTGCTAATTGATCCATATTTTCTTTCAACCCCAACATATCCATCTGTTCTTCAGTCGACTTTCTGTCAACAACTTTCTGACCGCACATGGCTCTCACCATAGCTCTCCCCGTTCTCCTTAAAATTGTTTTTTCATTCTCTTTTAAATACCATCTCTCACTTCCATACAGTAACTTACGCAACAACGATAAACTTTACCTTTCATTCTCAGAGGAAACCTATTTCCAAGCAATAACTCTCCACATTCCCTGAATCTTACCCAACCGATTCTTACTCTTGCTGTAACTGCCGCTTCACAATCACCACTAGCATTTAGTTTGTCTCCTAAGTAACAAAATTCATTCACTGTCTTCACTTGATCCCACAACTTCTCGATCGAATCCACCGTTCCTTCCATTATTCCATTACATTTCGAGCAAACAAAATGCATTGCCAACCTAGCAGTAACTCTTTATTTTTGCACATTTGCCATGAATCCATTTTCCACATTTTGTGCACAACACTGAATTGGCCAGAGTGGATAAAATCTATGAAAGCCATTTTACCTAAGCTTATGGCACGTTAAATGTGGGAAGTCTTTGTGAAAGAATGCAGAAGTGTGTGAAGAACTGAGGAAGAAAGGAGTTGATGTGTGCTGCTTGCAGGATGTAAGATGGAAAGGCCACAGACCTCGTTTTGTGAGTACTTTGGGACGAAGGTATAAACTGTGGTGGTCAGGAAATGATGCAGGATTTGGAGCGGTCGGAATTTTGGTGAAAGAGAAAATATCTGGAAACGTTGTGGAAGTTAAAAGAAAAAGCGTCAGAGTAATGGGAATTGTGTTAACCTTAGGTGGAGAAGTGATGCGAATAATATGTGCGAATGGGCCACAAAGCGGAAGACCAGACTCGGCTTTGAAAGTTCTGGTGAAATCATCGTTTCTTTGGGGGATTTCAATGGAGATGTGGGAAAATGTGCTGAGGATTTTATAGATATACACTGGGAAAGTGGTATTGGGAAAATAAATGCAGAAGGAAGAAGATTGCTGGAGTTCGGTTATGGAAAAGAGCTGTGCGTGGCAAACACTTGGTTTTATAAGACAGACAAAAAAAATCACTTTTAGTGCTGGTGGATGTGGAACAGAAATTGATTTTGTGTTTGTGGAGAAAATACAGAAAGTATATAAGGAATGTGAAAGTGATTCCATGGGAACTTCAGCACAGGCTGGTGGTCGTAGATCTGGATAAAAAGGTTCTAAGTAAGGTAGTGAGAAAGCAACGGATCATAAGAAGAAAAATTTGGAAGTTGAATGAAAATCGAACAAGTGTAAGATTTGAAAAAAAAAGTAAAAGAACTAGTTAGCACATACGTGCTTGATTTGTGGAAAACTTTCAAGGATGTAGTGTTCTAAAGGCATGTGATGAAGTGTGTGTGTCGAAGAAGAAGTTTAGGAGAGATTGAGGATACATGTGATGGTGGAATAAAGAGGTGAAGGATGCCATAGCAAGAAAAATGGCGGCATTTAAAGAGCTGTGCATGTTTTCATGAGAAGAAAATAAGACTCAATACAAACGTTGAAGGAATGAAACGAGAAAAATTGTTTGCCATAGCTATGAGAATGGAAGCTAATCAGGAGTTGAATGATTTACATCAGAATTCTAACAGTGTTTGCTACTTCCTTAGAATGATAAAGGAGGGGAAAGATGTAGAAGGAGGAAGGTGCTTAAGAGGAAGAGACGGACAATTGGGTTTTATTGAAGAAAACAGGGCAAAAATTTGGAAGGAACGCATGGAAAAGATCATGAATGAAGAAAACAAATGGGACCACATGGTGGAAACTGATGTAATAGAAGGACCAGTGGAAAAAATGGCTCGCAATGCAATTGTGGAAGCAATGCAAAGAAGGAAATCAGAAAAGACAACTGGACCATCTCAAGCAAGTGTGGAAATGATAGTTGGAAGTGGCGAAATTTGGGTTAAAGTGATGATGGAACAGTGTCAGCGTATATTGGATGGTAGAGGAATGCCTGATGAGTGGAAAACTAGTGCGATTGTGCTTGCCTTTAAAGGAAAGAGTGTTGTGATGAGCTGTGGATCATACATGGAAGTGAAACCGCAAGAAATGCCATGGAAATTGTTGAAAGGGTACTGAAAGGTGAATACGAACACTAATCAATTTGAATAAAATGCAGTTTGGATTTATGCCAGGAAAAGGAACAGCGGATGCGATATTCATTGTGAGGAGAATGCAGGAGGAATATCAAAAGAAGAACAAGAAGTTGTTGACATGGAAATCGCTTTTAATAGAGTGTCAAGAAAAGTGATGGAGTGGGCAATGAGAAAAAAGGGTCTATCAGAAGTAATGGGTTGGGAAGTTATGAACTTGAGTGATGGTGTAAAGACAAGAGCGAGAGTGGGATCTGCATATTCAGAGGAATTCAAAGTAATAGTTGGTGTGCATCAAAGATTTGTGCTGTCGCCACTATTGTTTGCAATAGTTGTTGACGTTATTACAGAAATTGCAAAAAGGGGCGTGGTTAATGAATTACTGTATGTAGATGACCTTGTTCTCATGAGCGAAACCATGGAACACTTAAAGGAAAGATTTTGGAATTGGAAGGATGCACTGGAAAATAGAGGTTTAAAGGTCAACACCAGAAAAGCAAAAGTGATTGCAAGCGGGTCGGAAGGAGAACTATTGAAAAGCAAGATAGATACATGTGGAATTTATGGGAAGAGAGTCATGGCCAATTCAGTGTTGTGCACAAAATGTGGAAAATGGATTCATGGCAAATGTGCAAAAATAAAGAGTTACTGCTAGGTTGGCAATGCATTTTGTTTGCTCGAAATGTAATGGAATAATGGAAGGAACGGTGGATTCGATCGAGAAGTTGTGGGATCAAGTGAAGACAGTGAATGAATTTTGTTACTTAGGAGACAAACTAAATGCTAGTGGTGATTGTGAAGCGGCAGTTACAGCAAGAGTAAGAATCGGTTGGGTAAGATTCAGGGAATGTGGAGAGTTATTGCTTGGAAATAGGTTTCCTCTGAGAATGAAAGGTAAAGTTTATCGTTGTTGCGTAAGTTACTGTATGGAAGTGAGAGATGGTATTTAAAAGAGAATGAAAAAACAATTTTAAGGAGAACGGGGAGAGCTATGGTGAGAGCCATGTGCGGTCAGAAAGTTGTTGACAGAAAGTCGACTGAAGAACAGATGGATATGTTGGGGTTGAAAGAAAATATGGATCAATTAGCAACAGCGAATGGAGTTAAATGGTATCGACGTGTACTGAGGAGGGATGACGATAGTATTTTGAGGATTGCTCTGGATCTTGAAATGAGTGGCAAGAGAAAGTGAGGACGACCAAAGAAGACCTGGAGGAAGCAAATGGAAGAGGAGACAGAGAAGATTGGTTTGAAGAAGGAGGATGCCGTTAATTGAGCAAAGTGGAGGGACGGAGTGCAAGCAATTGCAGAAGGAATGGGGTAAATCCGGCCATCTCTGCTAAGGGGACAACACTGAATAAAAAACTGAATAACTACTACTTCTTGTTGAAAGACGAAAGTTCATTGAGGTTATGCTTTGTTTGGTTTTTGCTATCATTGCTGAACGTGATAGGCAGCGACTGAGAGCTCCATCGCTTATATTGGGGTCCAAAATTTTAATATGATTTTTGAAGGTGTCCGTAGCTTGGAAAACTAACAGAAACAGTGGTTTAATCTTTTCCATTTAAGGCAATTTTGTCAAGCAGGAGTGCGTCTCGGAAGGTTTGTTCCGAAACAGGGTATTCAACGTTTTTTAAAATACCTGTTATTCTACTAGAGATGGGTCCGAAACGGAGAGTGATTGTCTGCCTTGTCCCGTGGGACAATACTGTGCTTCCACTGGCCTGACGGAGCCGGACGGCAATTGTTCGGCAGGGTATATTTGCTATAATGGCTCGACTGTTTCTCAGCCTTCACAGGACAACTCAACAGGTTAGTTGTGGTAAAGATGAATTAAAATACAAGATTTGATGATTAAATGAAAAAATTAGGGGTTACTGGTTCGTGTGTAGCAATTAATTCTTGGGTAAGAAATGACTTGATTGAGATTAAATCTTATCTTGTGTGACTGGATTGACTGACTTGTTTGAGATGAGATCTTTCATGATGCCAGAGCTGTTTGACAATTTTGGATAAGATTGGAGGGGTTTGGGGAAAATAACGCTTCTTTAAGTAGCAAATTCTTAATGACAGTGAAGTTATTGAACACTTTGAAGAGGTGTTGGTCTGTCTGCTCCACTTAGATATTGTGTTAGTGAGGGCAAAGACCGCTTTATCTACGTTTGAAGATATCGTTGTGCTGCAGTAGCAGTTGGAATCGTATTACGTTGTTGGCTACATTTTAAGCTCAATCCGACAGTGTTGACAAATGACATATGTCATATAATTGAATAAGCAAAACAAAGCGTTTATGCTTCACTGAACTAATTTCATCTAATCGCACATTTGATCAAAAAACTACCTGGCTCTGCTGGTGCCGCCCGCAGAGCCTCATCATTGATGTCGATGATAAGAATATCGGTTAGGCTGACTGCGCCTGCTTCACCCAATGGATAGTTATAAAAACAATAATAAAATGCTAATGTTTTTTACACAGCCAAATCTCGGTTCCAAACAAAACTATTGTTTTTTGACACGCAAGCGATTAGAAAAACATTATGGGATGTTGCTCATAGCTATTACATGTTTCCCAAGTCTCTCGAGTTCTTGACAACGACTTATTTGCCCTGCTTCCACCATAAGTGTCCTTTAATTTTACAAACGTTTATCCGTTAACCTCAACAAGTGCATAAAAGCCTTTGAAAGTTGTGGAAGAGCGCCAAGGTGGTTGATATGTATTTTTACAATTAAGATATTAAATATTAGACCCACTACTTACGACTTGTTAGTAGCTGTAAGAGTTTATGTATCTGGTAATACTTCTGATTGCGCGCATGTTGCTTGGTTTTGGCATAGACGCAGCCACTTAAAAAGCAAACAAACCGGAAATAAAGCACTTAGAGTTAAGTGATTTCAATAGTAGGGCCCCCGATTAGTATTGTGGGGGCTAGGAATACCGGTTAAGCTTGCTTCCCAGCTTCACCCCATTAATATTTGTGCGAACAGTTGACCTAATAGAAAGGTGATGTGTTGTCAACATCGTCAAATCTCGTTCCAAATTTAACAACACCGTTTTTTTTAAAAGATTGATTAAGCTTATAAAAGCATTACAAGGGGTTGTTCATAGCAGCTATATTTCTTCCAAAGTTTCTGGAGTTCCTGGCTACATCTTGCTTGCCTTGCTTGGTACTTTAAAAGTGGACGTACTCACATTTGTAACAGGCAACGATTTCTAAGATTTTTTTTCCTTCATTTTATGAAGTGCGTGGAAGCATAATTTAAAAGATGTGGAAGGGCACCAAAGCGATTGATATGTATTTTCAAAAAAACCTGTTAAATTTTAAAACCAATACTCATGACTTTTTCGTTGCTGTAGGCCTTTGCTTATTTATACGACCTAAAGCCTGTGACTGCCCGCATGTTGCATGGTCCTGGTATATATGCAGCCATGTAAAGAACAAACCAACCCAAAACGAAGCACTTACAGTTAAATAGTCCTTAGCCCTAACTGATTATAGTTAAATAAAGCAAATTTCCTAGAAAGGAAGAAAGTAGAAAGCAAATTTCCTAAATTTTCAAGCCGTACCTAATTGTTAGTGTCTTGTTATAACTTTTATTGTTTAAACTTATCTGTTGTTACTCTGCTTGCCACTGTTTGGGGAGGGTAAAGAATTAGGCTATAGGTATTAAAGTTTAATTTTTGAAGTGTAAAAATAAATAGCTAAGGCACATGTCATTTATTATTGTAATTGGCTTGAAATACCCTTTAACTTGTTAAAAATTGGTTGATTTTTGTAAATTGTAACTGATTTTCTAAAAATCGGGCAAGCTTTGAAAAAAGTCATATCATTATCTCTGGCAGCAAAAGACTGAATTGATCGTACCGAACAGCATTGTTATATCATAAAGCGAGCTGAAGCGTGCGGAAAAAAGCAAGAAGCATGCTTAGAAGGTTTAAAATGCTCAATTAAGAAATTTGTTGTTGCATCCTCAATTGAGCTGTAATGGTTTTGTATGTTTTATCAACAGTACCTTAGTAATTATCTCCCAAAAAAGTTTTTAATCGCGTTTCTGCGATCAGTATTTCTTCAAAAATGAAGAAAGCAAATTTTAAAAGTAATGGTTATTTTTGACGTTATGTGAGATGCTAAAGAAGTGAAATTTGCAGGTGAACTGGTGGACGTATCCCAAGGCGAACAATGTGCGAAAGGACATTACTGTCCACAAGGAACAACATATATGCGAAAGTGCCCGCCAGGAAGGTTTAACCCTAACTTGGGTGGACAGAATTTAGCTGATTGCGAGTATGTTTTGGTCTTGATTTTATTATTAGTTAAATATTTTCTATTCACTGGTTTCAGGAAAACTTTTATGCTTATACAACATCTTGTGTCCGAACACATTTCAGAGTAGTTAATAGTGATGGCGCATTTAAACCACGAGCGCTGCCGCCGAGCTCGAAAAAACTATAAGTGCCGCGCTATTTCCAAGAAGACAGATGCTAAGTTTGTGTTAGACCAGGCGTTACTGTTTACTAATAAACAGCAGATTTAGAAAAGAATTGCAAGGTATAGTCAATGTGAACAAGCCGATTGTAGTAGTGAAGAGTTATTTATATGTCGATACCGTAGATTTTAGTCACAGCTTTCATGCTTGGTGCTGAGAAGGAAAGGGAAAAAAAGCCGGCAAGTTTAATGTTGCATGCTATGGTAACGCACTTACTGGCACCCCCCCAGCGCAATTGACTACGTTGCTGACTGTAGATCAAGCGACTTTTCTTATGTGCATTACCGGGTTAAAATAGTAAAGCTGACCACCCAGAATGCAGCAAAAAACAACTTTTGAGCGCCCAACAATACCAGTTTTCCTTTGTAGTGGTGCTATTGTCTACATTCATGACTAATTCAAAATGTGCTTCCGCTTTCCGCTAGTATGATCTTAATTAGATTTGTGATGTGAACCTGTATAACTGCTTCATGCCTTACCTTAATTTCAATGGAAACGATGGGTAAAAACACAAACACGCGCAAGCACCACGTACACATATTGCCAAGAGGTTAATGGTAGTCATGCACCACAACCTCATCAACAGCAGGTAAATTTACAATGCAAACTAAGAATTTTCACATTGCTCTCCTAATCGCATTGTTGTACTATCGAAGATCAAGAGTGGCAATATGGCTTGTATTAGCCCACTTTGCAGAGTTTACAAGTTCCAATGTCCTAAGTTTCAATTTGTAGAAAAATTTATATGATTTGTTTTTTAGGTTGTGCCCTCCTAAGAAGTTCTGCAACGAAACAGGTTTGAAGGAGCCTAGTGGCGACTGTGCAGATGGTTACTATTGTTGGGGTGGAGCTTCAACTGCGACACCAGCAGTAAGCCTCAGTGTAGCTTCGGTTAAATAGGCACATCTACGCACAGTGCACACACACACACACGCGCACGCACACACACACACACACACACACACACACACACACACACATTTTGAAGGATCGAGGGAATATCTGCGCCTATGCTGAGAACAAACTAAACCACTACTACTGTAATAAACGCACTGCTTATTTTAATTTAGTACAGCCAAAATATTTTTGTGAGATGAAGTCTCAACTGGAGGCATGACGGAAGACCATAGAGCCCCATAAGCCGGGCAACTCTTTAGGGCCTGGACCAAAGATCGTACGGAGACAAAAAGTCGCCAGAGGGCGAGCGGCGCAGAGTCTGTAGCTGAACAGTGCAAAATGAGATAAGGGTGTTCTATGACCGATGTCTGCAGGCGCTGCATGAAGGATTCTCTTCTTAGCGTTACCAGTATTACCCAATTGGAACGCCTCCATAGAGCGGCTAGTTGCGCCATCACCGGCTGCCTCTCGTCCTCCCCTATCCCACTTATCTCTGAGGCGTCTCCACCTTCCCTAATAGTCACCCAAACTCCTTTCGTCCCGTCGTTTTATGAGCGGGCCCTTCGTTTCCTAACCTCCTTTCCATTTTAGGTTTGGCCAGACTTAAAGTGAAAGTAAGACTCTGCAGATCCTCCTGCAGATCCTCCTCCTGCAGAGAAAACTTTTGCGTCCACTTAAATAACTCATGCTTTCTTCTACTTCTCCTAGGAAGGCTCTCCTTGCTCGTTCTCCTTCACCTCCTCGGAACCTGCCTTCCTTCACTGTGGAGTCCACCCTTTCCTCTTCATACTCCCTTCCTGACCCTTCTCTCATCTCGAAGGTGCGGCTCTCGCTCACCTTGATTCTCTCCCATTCACAATCTGGTGATTTGGACAAATGACTCTGTTGCGACTCCCTTTGGCAAAGGCGACTCTGGCGTACTTGCCAACTGCTCATTTTGTGGCACTGAGGCTACTCTTTCCTTTTCCGCAGGCCCATTATGTTCAAGTTTTTCCGCTGAGGCCTGCGAAATTCTACAAGTTCTTTGCTGCTCCCGGCAGCACCTACAAGACTGCCATTTCTCTTCTCTTCTACTTCTTTCCAACTCTCGTTTGGTTCTTGCCACTCAGTCTTCTCCGCCGCATCTCCTTTTATTTCAATCTCTCTGGCAGATCTGGCAGGAACTACCATCTCTCTCATTCTTTTCTGTCAGGCTACAATGGGTCCCCGGACATTCGTTTCTTTCGGGGAACGATGCGGCTGATGAGCTGGCCAGACGGGGAGCGCTACTCGTGTCCTCTGCAATCCCTTGTACTTTCTTTCCTCTCATCTCTCGTATCCACTCTTCTCTTTTCTCGTACTGAAGGCGTACTGTCGCAATTAAATTTTTCGACACACAAGCTCCCTCGATTTCCATCGAGGAACTTGTGCTTCCTCGTCACGCGGGCTGTGTTTTGTCTCGTCTTCGTCGCAACGGACACAGCCTACTGTTAAGCTCTTATATCTCTAGGAATGACAGAATCGAGAATCCTTCAGGCAGCGCCTGCGGACACCCATTGCAGGACACCTCTCATCTCACTTTGCACTGTCTAGCTACGGACTCTGCGCCGCTCGCTCTTTGGGCGACTTTTTGTCTCTCCACAACCTCTGGTCCAAATCCTTGTGAGTTGCCCGGCTTGTGGGGCTCTATGGTCTTCCGCCATACCCCCATCCACCGGAAGGGATCGGGTGACAACAACATCAGCATCAATTCTGGAACTTATTTGTAGTGCAGTTAGAAATGACTTGGCTCTTTCAGCTGTGTGAAATTGAGTGTGCGATGCCCTCCAAAAATGTTTTACGGGCTCTGCACTAAATTTTTGACCCACAAACTTGGATTTATGCTGAGTCATCAAACTATGAACGCAGCTTGAAACGGCTTTTGTTGAAAGCTGCGTTCTTGGTTTGACAACTCAGCATAATTTCAAGCGTGTGTTCCCAAAACCTTGATTCAAAGCGAACAGTTAAACAAATTAACAGGTTAGTTGCCATCATTGGTTCACAGCATTTTGACCGATCTGCCTGCAAAGGTTTTTACCGTAGCACAGCACATTCAGGATTCAGATTGGAAGGGACCACCGTTGTATAGTCATAATTATTTTTGGCTTTCAAAAAGGTCCGGAGTTTTTAACTTTTTTAAAACGCTGCTAGTGTTGGCGCTATTCGGAAGTAATCTTTAAGTGCTGCGTAGCTTCAGTGAAAAATCTGGTTTACAAGCGAGTGTTTGGTGGTAGACACGCACTGATTCTGTTTGTCTTAGCCATGCGAAGCGGAAATAAAAAGAGGGACGAAAAATCTAGCTTTTTCAACCTGATTTATAGGGTTTGCAATAAGACAAGCTGAAGTTGGAAATTGATATCTGCGTGAATAAGTGCTTAGTTGCTTAAAAACTCTTTCAACGCTGATTTCGTTGCAGAATACTAGCGCAGTAGATGCAGGTGGTGATGCTTGTCCTCAGCAGCATTATTGTGCCTGCGAAGGCGGATGCGAAGAGCCAACGAAATGCTTAGCTGGTCGTTACACCAACCTTACAAAGCAAACGGAGGTAGCTATGATATAAACTCGTATTTACTTTCCAATATGCTCTTCGTTGGAATTACGAACGTACTGATGGCAATTGACCGCTTCAGTTTGTAAGATTTTGTGTCAGAAGAAAAGTCAGTACGTCGCATATAGAACAATTTGTGTTCAGATTCATTACGAGATTGCTAGAGCTACTGGCATAACGCATTTCTTCTTCAAGCAATGCAGCCATGCAAAAAAATTACTCCACAGCGCTTTACATAAAAACTTGGCAGCGTAGAATTAGGTTTAATTTGCTTATAGGTTTTAACATACCGAGAGCGATGCATTTTGTGGCATCTCATCTACGACTACGTTTACATTTAAACTGCATAGTGTGTAGCAAGCCGTTTAGTGAATTCATAGCTTTTCGAATCCATAGCTAAGTTGAGCACAAATTGCTTGAGCGTTCTACAATTTAGAGAAATTTTTTAAGAAACTCTATTTCGTGGTTTTTTCGATAGTGCATCGCCTGCAGCGCCGGCTTCTTCTGTGCTTCTGGTGAGGCGCCTATTTTGTGCCCCGTCGGTCACTATTGCGTAGGAACCGTTGATCAATTACTGGAAGACAGACCGAAAAAATGCCCAGCTGGAACCTATTCAGATAAACTTGGCCTTAAAGCTGAAACAGAGTGTACGCATTGCGATACTGGAAAGTATTGTGAAGGAGGAAGAAACGTAACATCTGGTAGGTTGCTTTCTTTAAGTTGTATGTCGTTAAGTGATCTATTGTGCTTAAGTACAATTCAGCTAATTTCCAAATTGAACATCGGCTTTATGGCCCCAGACAAATATGCTGGCCTGATTCGCATTTGATATGAGCCAACTTTCAAGCTACGCTTGCATTTTCCTGCTTGTCTATTTCAATTTAAGGTGCTATGTTTATCCCGAAAAAATCTGGTTTAAAAACAAATGGTGTGCTCTAGACACACACTACATTAGTACGTACATGCATCGCAAATCTGGAGAAAATAAACTTGAAACCAAGCGTTTTTTTTCAATATACCATTTTGGGCTCAGATGGTTTTTGAATTTTGATTATTAACTACCGTTGTTTATAGTGCTAATAGTGTGTTGCTGATAGTTTTTGTTTCTTTAACAACGTACTACTTAACGGGCAACGACGAAAAGAGCATTAAAACGCTAAAGCATAGAACTGCATGGAAGGCGAGAGTCGCAAGAAAAATTTGTCAACAGTAGGCGACAGAATAAACAGTTAGGCACATGTTGCGTTTTTCGTTGGAATTCGAAGTAATTTTAGACATTGTGCATGCTTCGTTTTTAACATTGAACCAAGATTTGTAGCCAAGCAGTAGCTGTTTGGAACAGACGAGTAAAGTTTTTTGACAGTACATGCCTTTAAGTATAGCTCTGAAAAAAACTGTTTGTCCGACAGCTGCTCGTGACGCTTTCGTCAGTGGTGGTTTGCGAGAGTTAGGCTTTGTCTTATATCTCAAGAATTCGTTTGCATGCAAAGCAAAATTAGTAATACTTTTCTATTGGTTTGCATTGACAATCAACAGGATTTCTTAGCGTCGTTCAATCTTTAAATTATTAAACGCTACTTGGCTATTTTTTTGGTTGTATTCTGATTTACAATTTGTGAAAGTTGTGTGCAATTTCAAAGGCAAAAAAATAAACTACATTTTGTTCTGTCTTGCTGCTGGTTTTGATATTTGTTTGCATCCGAATTTTTTTAATATAACAAAGTATTCACCCTAGTTTAGGAGTCAGAGGTTGCTCAGGATAGGGTAGCCTTTAAGCCCGAAGAGCCTTTGAGCCCGATTTACGCCGAAAAGAAAAGCTTGCAACTGCAAATACTTAAAGATTTTTGTGTTTTTTCGGGGATCAACTTTTCGAACCTAATTATTTGCATGTTAGTCTCAAAACAAAGTTGAAGATCTTATTTTTGAGGCCTGCTTTTTGAAAGTGATTTTTGAAGTACATGCCTTCTACTTTTTTGCCTAGGCGTTAATAGTATAGATTTACTTAAGGCACGCGGAGTCGCTGGTCACCGACTTCTACTCGAGCTCTCTCCGCTGTTTAACGCGACACCGCCACTAATTAAATCCTCACGAAAAGCTTTTGGTAAAACATGGTTTTCGAAGCTATATTAGAGCTTCTTTTGATAAGCGTAATACAAACAAAGCTACTAGTGCCTCAGAACCAGTTTTTGTTATTTTTACTATAAACATATTTTATTAGTTAAAACATAAGTTGTTACCAGTGACTTGAAATTAATTGAACAAAAGGGAATGCAGTGTTAAATAATTGCTGGCATATCTTGATCGTGTTTTCATTTTGAGTGTCTATTGTGCTGTGGTTAAAATTTACAAATTTACTGTAAATGCTGACTACTTAGTATGGTGCTGATTAAAAAAATTTCATTTATTTGAAAACAAAAAATAAACCGAGAAAATTGGACTTTTCTGTTAAGCAACTTAAGATTTTAGTGGTCGCCAGAAACATCTCCAACGTCAGATTTACTCTGTAGAATCCAAAACGTAGCATCATGAGAAAGCGGATAATTTTTGGCATTTCAGCTAGAAATACAATAGAAAGGAGTAAATTAAGCAGATTTTCACAAAAAAAAAACTTTTCCTCTTGGAAAGGGAGAGCAAAAGTACTCCAATGTGTCTTCTGAGGCTTATTTGTTTGGATTTACGATTTACGTAACAGCTAAACCTGATTTAGATCTTTTCTAGACCTTAACCATTATGGCAAAGACAATTCCATATAAAGCCGAAATATATCTCTTTTTAATATTCTTTTTTACCAAATGTTACGATGCAAAAATCCAAAGTGAAAAACTTTTTAAAAAATTATGGCAAAATACAGCAATTTGGGAATTTTTTCTAATAGAAAAAAGAACTATAATCAAAAAACTAGTGGATGAACAAATGTCAAATTAAAAAAAAAAAATGATATCAATAAGCAATTATTATTAGCTTTGGACATAAATGTCCCACTAGGCGTTACACAAATACAGGCATCAAAGCTTTTCAAAAAACATGCTCCTTCAGACCATCAAGTTTAGGCGTCTTTTTGTTAGGTTTAGTAGATCCTTCGTCGGAAAAGAATTGCTGCTGGCGATTTTGGCCTCTTCAAATCAATAAAACTTGACCTTCACTAAAATTTTTATCAATCTCACTCAACGATGATTTATGTATTATTTTATGTACAAATTTTATGACAAACGAAATTTTATGACAATTTTATGACAAATTTATGACAATTTTATGTACAATTTTATGACAAACGAAAATTTATTTACCACTTACATATTAACGTTTCATACATCGTCGCTTATTGTCACAGTAGAATTTTTATAAGATTTATAATGGTTTTAGCAGAAAGACAAAACGTCTATAAATGTTAAAAAAATTGACGTTTTATTTTAATTTTGCATACTTAATTGCTTAATTTTTTCAGAACAAAATGATATACTGTTTTAGGTAATATTTCGCCGGGATTTTACGCCGAAGGAGCTGCCTCTGTATCAACTCCACAGAATTGCGAGGCCCCAGATGGGACAGTTTACGAGTGTGGCCGATGCCAACCGGGTCATTTTTGTCCCGGTGGTGAAGGAACCATGAGAGATTGTCCGGATGGTACTTTTTCGACTTCCCGGACACTGCAGGATGCTAGCCAGTGTCAAAACTGCACTGCTGGACGCTTTTGTATGGGATTGGCCCGGACCAATACGAGCGGACTATGTTCTCCTGGATTTTATTGCACTGGCGGATCGCAAAGACCGAATCCGGACGGCACAAACGGCTGGGGCGGTGAGTGCTCTCCGGGACACTACTGTCCAGAAGGCGCAACGCAAGAGTTCATGTGCAAACCAGGAACATACACCAATAGCTCGGGAAAAGAAGTTTGCGACGAATGCCCGGCGGGATATTTTTGTGGTGATAGGACTTCAGTGCCTCAGGAATGCTCGATCGGTCACTACTGCCCGAATGGAACAAAAGAAGGCGAGGAAATTTCGTGCCCTTCAGGGACATTCAACAGCAAAAGGAAAGGAGAGAGCGTCGAAGCATGCCAGTCTTGCCCCCCTGGTACGTACATCACCAAGCTTACAACAAATTTACCGTAGAAATCCATTTTCGTGGCATTTTCATATAAGTAGTTTTAGCGTCGTGGTGACTTCATTTTACGCAGCACTTTTACTGTGTTTTGTCAAAATTGAAAACTAAAAATGACTATGCTTCTTGATAGATTGGGCTGATTTGCAAAACACATTGCTATATGCTTCTCGCTATTTTCTGTCTGTCAGTCTACAACACGTAAAAAGCAACTTTTATAAACCCACCAGTGGCAATCCTTTTTGTTGCCTTGAAAGTATCATATTTGCATACAGACAAATTGGATGAACTTTATCAAACCTCAGTCAAATATACTGGCTAATAAGTTTGTGTTGAGGACCTGGAAATTCCATTTCCCACAGCTTCTCCATTCTACAAAAAAAGATAAGTACACCGATAATGATAAACTTTTTTTACCGTGTTTTAGGTCGGTTCTGCAATTCTGCGTCTGCTCCTGGTCCAACTGGTAATTGTTCAGAAGGTTATTACTGCACTGGTGGCTCAAGTCAAAAGGAGCCAACTAATCCGGAGTACGGAGGGCGTTGTGCTCCTGGCCAGTACTGTCCTGAAGGAGCATCAGGCCCTATAGCTTGCGACGCGGGAATGTTTTGTTCGCTGCCAGAGCTTCCAAGCCCTGAGGGAAAGTGCAATGCCGGGTTTTATTGCGCAAATGGCAGTAATTCGCGTGAACCAAACGGGAATGATGACACAGGTAGGCTGTATTATAATTCGTGTTTACACACACGCACTAACGCACATACATACATACACACACAAACTGTGTAGTACATTTACTAAGCTTGTTCAAAGCCCTAGGAGTTTCCCATAAATCGAACGATCTCTAGCTAGTAGCTACATCTGCTACAGCGTAGCTCAGTTTGTAGAATACTAAGTCGTAATCAAGTCAACCTGTACAGGTGCATGTTATGAATGATTTGCACGATAATTGCTTGATGTAATGCTGTGGTGAAGAATGCTTTGAATTCTAATCTATGCAAAAGCTAGCAATAGTAATAGGCAGAAAGTTTAATTATTTGTTTGTAATAAGACAAAAGCTGGCCGTACCTTTTTAACAGTATTTAATTACTTATGTTTCAAGCAAAAACCAACAAGCTATTTAATCGACTAATTTTTGTGGCACATTTAACAGCAATTATTACTTAGGTTTTTTTACAAGTTTTGAAATACATTAAAGCACACTTAAAATAGCTCTTTCGAAAAAGCTTCTCAGCTTTGTATTGTCAATATACTGCTTAAGAATGCAATAGCAAAGATGTTAGTAACGTACAGTTTTCTGCGTGATAATAGTGTGATATTTTTATTGGTCCAGCGGATTTTGGTTTGCAATGTGTGTTATATTGATTCAATATGTTTAGTAGCAGCACAGTATTGAGATTGTTGTGATAGCAGCAAAATGTGGTGATTGGTGATATAAGGGCCAGTCATTTCCGAAACCAACATTATTATTATTAAAGGATCGATCAAAGTTGTGTAAGCTTCTTTTGTATTTTTTATAATTTCCTTGCCGCTGTTTGACGTTCTTGCAAGCTGATTACATGAATAACCACTGAAGTCTATGCTTTAGGGGGACCGTGCCGTCCAGGATTCTTTTGCATTGCGGGTTCACAGACAGGTGAACGATGCCCCATTGGCACATATGTGGGCTCGGAGGGTAGCAAGACCGAAGATGATTGTCTGAACTGTACTGCTGGTTCTTACTGCAATGAGACCGGTTTGGACAAAGTTTCTGGTCCGTGCCAAGAAGGTTACTACTGTCCCGGAGGTCAGTCAGAAATGGCACCTCCAGAATATGTATGCCCGCAAGGTATGATTTATGTTTTTTTTTCTTTAACATTTAATTTTTTATTATGAGACATATTCAACAGAATTGCAGTAGCTCTTGGTTTTTTCAATTTATAGGGTGATAGACCGTGCTGAGGTCTATGTTTGTCTTGGATTTCGCTAAGCTCTTGCTTAGGTCTAGACTTTGCTTATGTAAGAATCTTTGCCGAGAAGAGATTATCATAAATTTTGCTTGTCACTTATTTATGAAGTCATGCATCATTCCCAAATGCTTTCCCGCTGTAGAGTGCTGGAAAGTGAGCAGCAATTTGGATTTTTTTTGCACATCTGATCATTTCGTACAGCTACGTTTGCTAACAAAGATAATTCAACCGTCAGTTTTTTAACGAGAGAGTACGTTTCTGCAGTTCACGATTAATAATTGATAGCAGCTTTAAAAACTTATTTTCATGCTGATTAAATGATTGTCCAGCCAAACTTGTTCACAACGTTTTGTTTGCAAGATTGTGGCTGTGCCGCTACATTGGCCAGGAAAAAAATGCGCAAATTCGTATATATGCCATCACCGAAATTTCCATTTGTTTTCAAATCTTCTTGCACGTCTAGAATCTTGTTTGCTTGAAATAGGTGTACAACCAAAAATCTTTAGAAACAGAGAGAGAGAAATAGATTGATACTGTTGAAGTATATCTGGCTTTGTTTATGCGGCGTAAATTTGTTTGTTGTTGATGGCCGAAAAGGCCTAGTGGAACTGATATTGTTGTTTTAATTAGTAGTGCAGTTGAGGTGAAGTTTAATTGTAAATATATCTTTTGTTGTTAGAACAAAAAGTTGTGTGAATTTACAGCTGGTACTGTAGACTAGTACTGTAGATTTGGTTTTGAATAATAGAGGTCTCAATTGGGTTGCAGTCAGACAAATTGAGTGATACGTTACATCGCCTCAATTTAGGAATACTAGCCGGACATTCAGATAACGTATGATCTGCTTTGCGTTTTTTCCAGTTAGTGTTGCAAAATGGATTTAAGAACGAATGATTCTCGGGCAATATGCTTTTAGGGTTGGTTAATTCGATTTCTTTAGATGTTAGCCCGGGGAGTGGCTTAGTGGTTGAAGCGTTAGCTACGCAATCTGTAGAAATGGGTTCGATTTCCTTGCCTAGTTATATCTAAGCCTTTTTGAAAACGGTTTCACAGCCTGTTGTTTGACGCTTAGAAATATGGGCAGAGTCGAGAATGGAATGTGAAGCTGAATTGTCTTGGTCGTGATTAAAATAAGCACTGGCGCTGAAACGTCGTTGCAGTGAGAAAATATCAGCGTGATATTTAAGTTCCTTTGTTCTTGCAGGTCACTTCTGCAAGAGTGGAGCGTCTTTTGAATCACCGTGCGGAAATGGAACTTACCAAAACGAAATCGGAAAACCCACTTGCAAAGTCTGTCCTGCTGGCTATTATTGCGACGCTTCTTCTGGTCCACTCATTAGCTATAATGATAGCGTCTGTCCTAAAGGTAGTTAATCGTTTTTCCGTTTTTTCGTTTTTCAGCGCTTAGCAAGTTTTTCCTATGAACAAAAAAATGTATCGTATGTACCATTGCTGCCCCCTTTGTAAAGGCACAAGGTGGGTGTAATATGCAGTTGTTGTTGTTTTTCGTATGATTTCTCTTTCTGGGTATGAAGACGCTGCATGAAGCGGCTCATGCATGAAGTTCACTTTGCGAACCTAATCAAGATCAAGCTAGGGGAAAACGGCAGTTTATTTCGAATTGTTTACGAATACAAAATGCAGACGGATAGCTCCATCTGATTCTTCTCATTAATCATTGTTGTCGACTGTTGAGTCTCTAACTCTACTAGCGTAAATTTTTTGCATTTGCTTTTCGTTAGAAATCGCAAACCCCATGCAGCGAACTGGACCACTGTCAATGGAAGCAATGACTACGCATTTAAACCTAACGTTGGATACCTTGTTGCGTACTTAGTAAACACACTTTTTGGCTGTTATTCCTGCTTGACTGCGCTGCTGGTAACAGAAATCCGCTGTACCATCGGTATTAGTCACGGTATAAGTATTAGTATCGGTATTGGTGACTTCATTGCGGCACTAAATACAGGGAAGCTCTAGTAAGATCCATTTATTTAATCTGATCTTGTCTCGGTTAAACGACGTGCACAGATTCAACTCATATGTCATGGTCCAACCCAGGGATGGGCAAACTACGGCCCGCGGGCTGCATGCAGCCCTCCAGAGGATTTTGTGCGGCCCGCGAACACTTGTTGAAACTTCGTCATAATAAAAATTAAAATGACAAGGGGAGGAACGCTTGCCGTATTTAAGAGCCAAAAACTTTGTTAGCTCCCGCTGACGCATTTTCCGTCTAAGGAACAGGCAATGACCTTTTTTTATTTTTTAGAGACGCCATCGCTTTTGCGCCCTGTAATACGACATTGTTAGGACATATCATAGAATTTTAGGCTAACGCAATCTCTTTCATTGCATGCAGCTGTACAAGATTATAAGCACTGGCCCTCGACCACTCTTGAATGGTCAATGCGGCCCTCCGACTAAAAAGTTTGCCCACCCCTGGTCAAATCGATAAAAGCTTTTATCGTGTTTGGAGGATAAAAATAAATGGTCAAAAAGAGACTGAGTAAAGATTCCGTAATAGGACAGGAAAGATTGAGAGGTCTATGTCGAGTGACCGCAGATGCTGCACCTCGACTTTTTAGTTTGGAGAATTGATCTCGTGGTATTTGTTGGAATGCAAAGCGTTTATTTTAAATGAGTCTATTCGGAAGCAATTTGCTTTGTACCCGAACCGACGTGGCAATTTTTTTACTCAGGACATTACTGCACGAGAGGTGTTTCTTCTCCGGTACCGTGCAATGCAGGAACCTACAACAACATTACAAGAGCGACAGATGAAGACTTCTGCCGGCCTTGCCTGGGTGGATACTATTGCCCTAATCAAGGAATGCCTTATCCTCTTGAAGAATGCGCGGCAGGGTACGCATTTGATATTTTATAGCAAGTTGTTGTAATACATAATGAAAAGTCTCCAGGATTTTTGATTTGGTTTATCTGTAGATATCGGTAAAAGCAAAATATGCTAAAAATGCTATTTGTTTGCAATCGAATCTTTTTAGAATAGAATGCTTTTTGTATTTTGGCTTTACTCCATTGGCAAAGAAGATCTATTTTAGCTCCTAAAGTATTTTTGAAATAAATGTTTATACTAACAAAATTTTGCATCGCGAAAAACTTCGTAACTATTTTTTTTGCCGCGCAAACGTTAATTTAGTTTTCTTTCCATGTCAAGCTACTTCATAGCGCTACATTGCAAACCATCATCATGCTATATAGTGCAATTTGTCAGTGATCAAGCTACAGAACGTATCTGAAACAGCTCGTCCAGTGATAGATATTTTGGTTTGTCCTGGTACGAACTCTACTTAGCACTCCACTGCATGGTATACCAATTGTTGGTAAGCTGGAGATGCGTATTCTTCCGCCGTTCTCCCATGGAAAGAGGCCGGATGCAGTATCAACTGATGACCAACGTTATCGTTAGGTACAAGTATTTAAAAACTGAATGCTTGTGATTTTTAGATACTTCTGTAAGCGTGGAGCAATCGCAGAAGCGCCGAATGATGGCGAGAATGCCAACCAATGTCCGCAGGGATTTTACTGCGATGTTGGTACCACTAATCCCTCACCTTGCCCACTCGGGTCGTATGGCGAAAGACCAGGCCTTCAAAGCAGAGACGAATGCGCGGGATGTGACCCAGGTAAGCAATATTGCTTTTTATTCCATTTTTATTCTCCAGTCTCTCAATAAATTGTTCGTGGTGTAGGAAAGTGCAGACAATTGTCTTAACCTGTTTATTCCAAAAATTGTTTTTCAGTTTTAAAATTCCTTTTGAATTTTTTTTTTACTGCCGATAAATTTGCCGTCGAGCAAAGGAACTTATTACAAAGTTCTTTTTCCAGTACCATGGCAACGTTGTCATTGTGAACTTCGAACCCAAGACCTCATTAATCTATAATGGCGTTTAACTTACTCAACCATGCTGCCTATTTCCGATTGCTTTGCTCATCAGAGCTCTCTTTTTAGTTGATTTGTTTATTGATCGCTGCTACATATTAGTTATCTTCAAAGCAACAGTTATCCTTTTCAATGCTTTGCTATTTTGAATATCGCACGGACACCAGAAATTCTGAAAAGCATCTTTTCTATTTGGCATTCCTTACCACGCGGTTGTCAACCAAGCATAAGTGCATTTTATGCTTTGTGTTTGCTACATATCCTCCATTGCATGGAGACACGGCATGAGACAAATACCCAGGCTCACAGCGCAAACCTATCAGATGGGAAAAGTGGAAAAGTTGGGAAAAGCGGATTTCGAACCAGCCATGAATGCAAGATGCAGACTGGTAGCCTCTCTACCTACAAGATGGACTGCCGTGATTGGCGGGCGCTCATAGCTGCCTTTTACGACATGCTGGGTGCGCAGTTTTATTATTCTAATCCAGTGAAGTACGAACATAGGTATGTTTTGGAGAAGTTAATGCAGATAGATGGACAGACAGGCAGACATATTACTATTTTCATTTTTACCAAAATTATTATTGCAGGATTTTATTGCTCTCAATTAAACGCGACTGGTCCAACTGCGCAATGCAGCGCAGGATATTATTGTCCGTACAATGCGTCCAGACACGACGAAATAGTGTGTGATCAAGGGAAATATTGTCCAATAGAGTCATCGGCACCAAAGAATTGTCCTCCTGGTAAGAAGTATATGCTAGATGATCATGGTTTGAATTGAATCATTTTTATTTTTTGAGTTCAGCGAAATTATCCAGTACGTTCGAGTTTGCTGTGATATCATGTTATTATTTATTATCATGTTTTTATAGTCCTGCTATATCGTGTTATTACTTGCTGTGAATACTTTTTTTTGGTTTGCATCAGCAATTTTAGAGACTTAAATTTACCAAAAGCTTCAAATTTTAAGCAAGCCGGTCAAATAATTACGAGGATTATTTTGTTAGGAACTTTTTCTAATGAAACTGGACTTAAATCGGACTCGGAATGTACAAATTGCACTGGTGGAATGTACTGCGAAACCCCTGGCTTGCCTGAACCTAGTGGAAATTGTTCTGCCAAATACTATTGCCCGCCTGGCTCCATCTACCCTCAGACGAACGAAACTGGATGTGAACCCGGGTTCTATTGCCCAGGTGGAACAGAACAGCCTCTGCCTTGCGAAGACGGAACCTATGTATGTCTTTGTGGTCTGCTGCACGAAATAAAGTAGTTGATATTTAGGATTACGGGCGCTGGGTTCATTTTCGCTGTCGGTTTCATTCGCATACTGTGCGAACGTACTACTCTGTAGTGCTTTTTTTTTGCTTTCGGGCATAATAAACAACTCTTATACATTCATCTTAATTTTTCTTTTAACTAGATTGCTAGTTAATTTTTTGTCAAAACTTAACTTTTTCACCTAACTCGACTTTTTGGCTTAATTTTACTTTTGACAAATCTTAACTTTTTGACTTTTTCTGCTGCGCATGCGCAGTAGCCACTATAAACGAGATATATTTGCTTTGATGAACATTTGTGTAGGTGAACACCTCTCTTGCTGAGTTTTGCCCACCGTGCCCTGAAGGCTACATGTGCACGAAAGAAAAGGGGCTACAAGAATGTCCTGAAGGTTATTATTGCCCTGCTGGTACTGGCCTGGACACTAAAGCGTGCCCACGAGGCACATACAGCAACGTGACTCGGTTGGAAAATATTACTCAATGCCAGCCATGTCCTGAAGGATTTTTCTGCGAAGATGAAGCTATGAAGACTACCTCAGGTATGCACTGATTTTTATTGTCTAAAACATGCCTTACATTGAGTTTGATCCCAAGGTCCGTAATAATTACTCTAGGTAAAGTAGACGTGGGGCGTAGAACCAAGACGGTAATCTTTGTGGGTAGAAACGATACCCAGACAATCAGGTTATTCAATGGTTTATTAAACTGGCGTGCACCTTGGCCTAGCAAGCTAGACAGAAAAGAATTTGCCCTCTATCAAGCGTACTTGGTAGTGATATATAGTCTCAATTGGTTACCAGTAACAGAATACGTAACGTAATAAAAACGTATTGAAAAACAAATAATGTCCAAATGTTATCGAAGATCAATTTAGAGAATGTCAAAATAATTTCACCAACCAACTTGCACCTTTTGATTATTCTGCAGAATATCTATCATCTCAACACTGTTGTGCTCTGGAGAATGTTGCTCGGTTTGTTTTGCGGAATAATACTTTTTCAGCAGATATATACATGACTTAAAAAGCAAATCTAGCATGCCCTGGCCAAGATATTCGATTTTAAGCTGTGATTTCTTGCTGTTTTTGTCAGATTTATGCTGAGGCCAAGCGCGCTTGCGGCTAAGCCAATACAGAACAAACAGTTAACCCGCGCTTGGCCTTGGTGTAGACCAGCCTTAAGCCACGATTTTCCGTTTTGTAGGACCTTGTGCCGCCGGATACTTTTGTGTATCCGGCATGGACAGAAGGGAACCGGATGGCGATAACAGTACCGCTACAGAGTTGTGGTGTTATGATGGTAGGCAAACTGGGTACGGTGGTAGATGCTGGGCGGGTCATTACTGCAAAGAAGGAAGCACTTTCCCAACTCCGTGTGAACCTGGAAGTTATGCTGCGACCGAGGGAAAGGAAAGATGTGATGATTGTGTGGCAGGTAAAAGAACAAATTCATTTGCACATCAATTTGTTTTAAACAAATACTTTCAAGGTCAACTTCTCACAGATAATTTTTAGAAATATTTATGTGTATAGTATAAATGATGCTTTTATTTCGAAAACAGCAATCAAATTCTAGAAAGTGGAGAACTTTCGATTAATGCAGAAAAAGGCAGCGATACTATTATCGTCAAGGGTTTTTCTATGCCAGTGCCTAGGGTGTGCCTAAGTTTGAGCAATGAACGATTTAAATTTGGGGCTGCTGCTAGAGATTGCACCGTACTTAGAAGACTTATGAAATAATGTCTAAATATAGCTTAATCGATCGAGGTACTTCTACAACATGGTCTGCTGTCAAAGACACTGTACAATATACTAAGCTATTCAAGCAATGGGTTGAAATTTGGAAACTATGTAGCAGGCGTGGGCATTCGGCGATCTTCCTTTTTCCTGACGATACTATCACTGTAACAAGATTCTCAAAAACAGAAAAAAGCAATATAAACCTATTAAAACGAATTTTGAAATTGGTAAAATCATTATTTTTTAGGATATTACTGCGAGGAACGAACTGTTAATTATACGTCAAATCCATGCCCATCTGGCTACTATTGTGAAGTCAATACCACCCATCCATATCAACATCCTTGTCCCAATGGAACCTTTAACAATGAAACCGGAAAAACAAGCATTGACGATTGCATTAACTGCACAGGTTTGTAAAAGTTAAAACCAACAGTTGAAAAGTGGTTTCAACTGTTTGTGTTGAGCTCAAGTGTGTTTAACAAATGGTCTGTTGGTTTAAATCACGTATTTTTATATCAAAAAAGTGGCTTTGGGAAACGTCACTATACTTTCTGAAAATGACAAGAAAATTATAATCATGATAGATATGGTGCCGTCATACATAAAAAGAATAAGATTCAAAAGAACCAAATAGCTCTATAATTCAGTTTCTAATCTTTGTAAACAATCAACTTAATTAAATGCCTCTTTTTCTCCATTATTTAGCACATTGTTCTGATAGGCCTATAACGTTGTAGCCTATTTACTTCATTTAATGTGTTTAATGTATTTTGAAATGGTGGACTGGTCTAAGCATTTATGTCAGATCCCTCACTGCAGGATATGTTGTCTTTTACAGTCTCCTCTGGAAAGGATTTTATTTTTTGTTGCTTCTAGGTTTGTTGTGGATTTAACAAAAAATAAGTTGAAATGACGTGTGACGCGCTCAAAAAAATTGGAATTGAATTGGCTGGTTGTGTGTCTAATTGCTTGAATGCCCATGTTCTAATTAAAGTGAGGGTTAATCATTGAAACATTTAGGGGGATGGTACTGTGAATCAACCGGGTTGACTTACCCCAAGAATCAATGTCCAGAAGGCTATTTCTGCCCTGGAGGGTCAATTAGTGGAACTGAGAATATTTGTCCGGTCGGTAGCATATGTGCTCTTGGGTCTGAGTTTCCCGAGAAATGTCCCGCAGGGTAAGAACTAGCATACTTAAGTGAAAGAAAGTTTTCAAAAAATTTGTGTATGCCTGTGATTAGTCGGTTTTGCGTCATTTTTCCCGCGTTTCGCAGGCTCAGACCTGCTGATTCAATGTATGTCTACCACTGCGCACTCGCTTTCGAACCAGACTTTTTACTGGAGCATCGCAGCACTTTGTATTCCGGATGCTGTGATTAGAAACGATAAAGCTGTCTGGTCAGTACTTTGTTTTTACTAAGTAATTACAGAAATATTTTGCTTTTCCATGAAACAACTATAAACCTTAAACAGAAGGACAAGCGCTAATAAAACGTATTTCAGAAAAAAGCGATTGGTGTAAAGCAGAAGCGCTTCCAATCCCCATTTTTCGATAAGTTTGTCATTGAATTAGGTCAGTTTTTAAAGGTTGAAACGATCGATGCGAAAAATTTTTCTGAGTTCCAATAGCTAAGTTAGATTTCAATGATTAGGCTTGAAGTTTTGGCTCAGTGCGATTACTTTTCATTTATGCTTCGTAATTTGTATCATTCAATCTATTTTACCGCAGAATTAAATTTGATAATCGGGTTATTCTTAATTCTGAAGATAAGGCTTTCATGTTTTCTATGTCAATGTTGGTAGTCTTGTTTGGAATGGTCTGTTAAAATACTCGACTTTTTTACAGGTATTTCTGTGACTCTGAAGGCAGACACAATGTTAGTGGTAATTGCTCCGCCGGTTGGTATTGCAGATTAGGCGCTCAATCTCCTACCCCTCAAGACGGAAATGTTACGGGTACGTGCACCTTGATTGCTATTGCACATGTACAATAAGTTTGCCGTTTTCTTTCTTGGGAGAAAAGCGCGGTAAGAAAGAGAAAGTCCAATCTTAGATTGCTTGTCTAACATCCAAGTACGAGCATGCTGTTCGGATTGAGGAAAAGTGGCTGTCCATTTCGGATCAATTATCAACTATTAGTCCAACAACAAAGCTGAGTGCTGTTGATGGCGCCTAGTATTTCTGTAGTAAAACTATTTGTTTACCATGACTGCTTTACTACTGGTAATTCGAGGGAAAAATCCATTGGTAATGCGTGACTGGCTAAGAGTGAGGAACCGGCCTACTGTCATTAGCGCTGTGGGCTCCGGAAATAGAAGTCTTTACCTTTCTATCTCCAAAGCTTGAAGTCGAGTATGAGACCTTTATACCTGAGGAGACTACTTATAGTTTTATAGCAGGCAAGTGCAAATTACTTGCGCAGTAGTAGTTTAGTTTTTATCGGGTTTTTACCCTTAGCAGAGTTTGCCGGATTCACCCCATTTCTTTTGCAAGTGTTTGCACTCTATGTTGCTACATCGCTGGATTTATGGGCATCCTCCGTCATTAAACCAATTTTTGTCCCTTTTCCGCTTGCTTCTAGGTTTTTTTGGTCGTCCTCGCTTTCTCTTGCACCTTCTTCACGATCTTGGACAACTTCCAAATTATTATCCACTATTATCAACTCTTCTCAGCACATGCCCATATTATCTAACTCCATTTACTTTCGCCAGCCCATCTGCAGTTTTCTTTAACACCAGCAGGTCGGCCAATTTTTTAGTTCAAATTGATAAATTCTATTTGATCTATGATTAGGTTGAAGCAAGTTTGGCCAAGTAAGATCGACCACATGAGCAGCGCTGTTTATTTGCTATTCCAAAACTTTATGAGAGAGGTCGACGATTTTTTTGGTTTGCACCATATGCTCTTGCACAATGTCTGAAATGTTCATAAACTGAGCTTCTCAGAGCTCGTATGGCCAATCTTTTGTAAGAGGATTACAATAAACAATTAATCAACCTCGCTTGTGCTTTGTATGTTTGCTGGTAATCACATTTTTTGTGTAGGCGATATATGTCCTGCTGGATCGTATTGTCCTCCTGGTGCTGGGGCTCCCACCCCGTGCCCTCCAGGCACGTATTTGCCGACTACGAATGGAGCAGATGAGTCTGATTGCTTGGAATGTGAGCCAGGAACTTTTTGTGGGGGACGCGGCAACTTGGAACCAACTGGTAAGTGGTTAACTTGTAGACTTAAAATCATATATTTTTAGAAGGACATCATTCATTTTGCTGTTCTTATTCTCTGTTGAGACCTGCATTATAACAAAAGCCATTTGCTTGTTGCGGTAACACTAACAGGTCTATCAAATTTTTTTTGCTTTCATTTCTTCAGACTCGCACTCTGAGACGTTACTCTGCTCCTTCTTTTTTCTTTTCTCACTCTCTGGCATGAGGGATTTTTTTATTCTCTAGTATCATGCTGCTCTGGGTAAACGGTCATTTATGTTGTTATGGCAACGACCGTTCAGACTACGAAAAAGCGGGTACTCAGTTCCGGCCATGTATAGTTTATTGCAGCCTCTTCCGTTTGTTTCTCGTACCCACTCCTTCTTCCTTTTGGACTTGAGGTGCTGTGTACTATCACTTTAAAATTTCTTGACACTTAAGTTTCCTTATTCTACTGACTAACATGTACTTTTTTGTCATTTTGACTTTGCTCTCTCTCTCGCTTTGCGAAAGCTTTTGGAATACTCATGCTTCCAGTTTAGAGAATCCTTCGTCCAGCGCTTGCAGATACCTAACAAGGACTAAGGACACTTATCTTCTATGTTGTCCTACTGCGGACTCTTCCACATGTTCACCTGTTACACTTTAATCTTTACGTAAACTCTGGTCTGGGGTTGCGGGATCTACCTAGCTCATAGTGTTCCTTGACGTCCCGCCCGATCCTTATTCTGAATAGGGTGTTGGGTAGCAACAATAAAAACCGACGCATCTTTCATTTACACTTTTCTTTCTGAGGCAAAAATAGCTCTTATTGTTCTTTAATGTAACATTTTAGACGATTGTGAAGCCGGATTTTACTGCCCTGGAAAACCTGAGAAGATAGACACCGGTACCCCGGCACAATTCATATGCCCGGAAGGGCACCGATGCCCACGAAAGTCTGTCGAGGCGAAAAGATGCCCGTCTGGCTACTATCAAAATGAAAAGCGCCAAGAAGACTGCAAAGAGGTACGTTTACTTGTTGGTAGCTTTTTATGTCAAATTAAGCCCTATCTCTGATTTTTGAATCGGTGTATGCAAACATTCAGGGTCACGTGCGAAAAGAATGCAATTGGAGTCCATAAGATAAGTAATGACGTGACTTTTGAAGGCATTGTTTTAATGTTGAGTTCGAAGTTTTTTTGTGCGGAGATTTAAGTAGGGATAGCAACATCTTGTTTTTTAAAAACGTCGTGTGAATAAGCCAATATGATTGTCTGCTCACAACATGTGACCACGACGCGAGTATTGAGGAAAAAACGTATTGGTCGATGTAGTGAGAGTTTTTACTCAAGAATACACTGTTGAACAGAATACGCTGTTGAGCTTTAACGGTAAGGCTAAATGAGGTAAAGAAGAGCCTGATGGAAAGCCTTGAAATGTTTTTTTTACCGGACTTGAAAGCTTGCTTCAAGCTTTTTGTTTAGCTCTTGTCAGTTATAGTAACATGTCATAGATAAACGACCTACCTCTTTCCAATTTAATGCAATGCCACTTTTGACACGCAGATCGTCAAAAGGTCAAAAAAATCGGTTAATGTCAATGCGGCATTAAAATTCGGCGCCATCAACTAATAGTTTTGACTTGCTTTGATTTGAACTTTTTTAGTGCTTGGCTGGTTACTTCTGCGACAACACCATGGAACCTGTGGTGATTTATAACGAGTCATCGATATGTCCTGCAGGACATTACTGCCCTAACGGTACTAAGTACGCTACGGAATACGAATGCCCACTTGGAACGTTTTACAACGAAACAGGAGCTCAAAGATTGGAACAGTGTATTCCGTGCTCTGGAGGCATGTGAGTATAAATTTGATAAAAGACGAAAAAATGAATACTATAAAAAACATAATAAAAGTCGGTGATCAATTCATTTGAGTAAACATAAATCGATTTCGTTTATGACGTCTTCTGTGACAATTAGTAGCCAACTACTCATCTTCTACTCAGTTGTTTTCTGTTTATTTCATACTTTTTGTTAAAGGTATTTATTTTATTTATGTCGTACTCTTTACTTGGATGTGGTCCTAATTTTGTTTTTTCTAAACGATAGTGCCAAAGGTCATGTGTACAAACAGCTCTAAATTATTATAATATTCTAGAATTATATTTAAGGTTCATTATAAAAACTTTTCTTGACTATGGTCATTATGATGCAAAGAGTTCTGTTTTACTAGAATTTTAATGTTTATTTCAACCAACTTGTAGCGTTTAAGGAAAAGGATAGTAAAAATAGCTTGTTGGAGCCACCGGTGTTTGTTCTGATTTTAAATCTAAAAAAAGACGAATTGAAAGTAGATTTCGAACTCAATAACCATGCTTTGTAATTTTTACTCTTTGTTTTTTGTTAATTTTAAGTTTCGTTGTCACCAATAAGAAAAGCATGAAATGACTATACTAGTCCTCATTTGGAGTTTTCATCATTTGTGGTATGACACACGTCACGTGATGCATGTGCACAACCGCACACGCGCGCACAAGATGTTGGCATGTCGGTGCCTTTAAGAATGACATTCTCATCTTTCCTGTCGTAGTGGCTACGATGGCAAAATCGTGAGATAGTTCGAACTTGGGATCGTTTTGTCACGATATTGTAGTTTTGTTGCAAAAGCTGCAGCGGCCCTATAGCTTAGACTCTCGGAAAATACATTTCGCTAACGGTTTTTCCGGTATCGAGCACAAAGGAAAGTTTTGAAGTTTGAAAATGATGCTGGGTGCGAGAAACCACTACTTACAATAAATACCTTCGCGATATTTTCATCGCGGTACTTTTGAGAAATGCATTTTGGGCTGTATTTCCTGCTTGGTTGCAGTTGCCGGGGTAAAAACAAACTGCGCCGGCACAACTGGTGATTCCAAAGCAGGTATGAGCGCAAGTTGTTCTATGTTTAACTTTAGAGGTTGTTTGCGAACGAAAAGTAACGATGCCAACCTTTCCAGGTACTGCGACCAACGTGGTCTCGACTATCCCGTGTTTGAATGCGATGCTGGTTTTTTCTGTCGCAGAGGAGCTGAGATTTCGGCGCCGCCAGAAAATGGAGATTTGCACGGACCTTGCCCTGAAGGTACAACAATTGTTGTTACTGCTTTCAAACCAGGAATCAGTAACTTTTTGGTCTTTTGAGTCATCATTGCTTTTAATAATTGAATTGTTGCGTACAAGATTGAACAGCACTTACGACCAACTATAAAAATTTTTACAGAAAATAGAATTAAGACTGAGCTCTTCAAAAACATGAAATGGCTTTTTTTCCGATTACTGGAAACTCATAATGTTGCGAGTATACTGGTAAACATTTACGTGTAAAATCTTGCACTTTTTCACCCCAAGCGTCGTTGCATGTTTCTAGACACGTTTCTTCTTAGGAGGCTTGAATGGCAGTTGCCCTAGGTGTTTCCCATAAATCTCATCATCTCCAGCTACGTCTGCTATCTCGCTTGGTAAATTTTGAAGTCCGGCTCTGTGGCTACAACACAGGTTAATTAATTTTATATTTTTCAGGATTTTACTGTGAAAAAGGAACCACCAGTCCTTCTCCTTGTCCTCCAGGAACGTTTAACGCCTTCAAAGGTGGAAGAAACACCTCAGCTTGTACGGACTGCTCCGTTGGAAGATACTGCCCATTTTACAACATGACACAAGATGGCTTGCCTTGCCCAGAGGGTAAAAACTAGAGATGCTTTAATATAAATCTGTGGTAAAATCTGTGAAACACAAAGAGTTGTCCCAGTTTTTCATAAACCTAGGCTAAAGATAGTTGAATCACCGCCGCCAACAAAAGATGTTTCTTACCTAAAGAACCTTGAACAAGCAGAAAAAACGTAGCTTTTTGAAAGTTAATACATTTGTTGTTGTCGCATCTTATTCCTATCTTCCTTAACTTTCTTAGCGTTTGGTTACTAGCAGCTCAAGTTTTTCAACAGGGATTTCTCTTTCCCGACTCTACACATTTACAATGAACTTGAGCGGTAAGTGCGGCATCTCAAAGCGTTTGATAGGCAATTTGATAGAAACGGAAACCTGTTGAGTGCTGCCATCTTTGGCTTCATTGCTCAGTTGCTACTATACCGAATTCTGAAGTGGCAACTATCCATCAAAGTTGAAGAGCTTTAATAAAATTTTATTCGAGATGTGACACCTAATGTGGAGTTATTACGCCATGTGTAAAGAGCTTTATATGTATTGCTTTACGGCGACGATTTTAGATGTAGTTTGTGCTGGTAGCCAATTTCTTGCTTTCATCAAATTTCAATTCATCTTGTATTGGTTCCAGGCTTCTTTTGTCCTTCGGGTTCTTCAAATCAATCGCAATCCTTATGTCCAGCTGGTTTCTACTGTCCTGAAGGCATTGACATACCACAGCCGTGTCCTCCTGGGACGTGGAGTGACAGAGAAGGACTCAATGATTCGTCGCTCTGCTACGAATGCAGTGGTGAGTATTATTTTACGATGTGAACAGAAATTTTTTTCTAACGTATATTACGGTAATTGTAACACATTTGAAAAAGTAAATAATTCTTGCGTTGTTGGATTATCAGAAAACTAAAACTTGAAAAGATCTTAATTTTGGGCGTGTTCAAGAAACCTATCCACACCTTATATCAAGTGTTGTTGCGTGGGGTTTATTTTCCCAGCAGCCAGACATACTTTTCTGTGTCATACGTTTTTATGCTCCTTTTAGGTGAAACCCTGCCAATTTTTCCAGAACGGGGATGTGCTTATTTCGGCCTTTGTAGTTATCAATACTGGAAACACGGTGCATTTCTTTCACCAATAGTTAAAACAAACAGGGATATGACTTTGAAGAATTTTTTTTAAGTGCACAACGTTGTCATTCTCAGGTTTGAACTCACAATTTTTGTCACCATAAACAGTGCGTCAGTTCACCTGACCATATGGCTTACATGTCATTGCTGTCGGCGAAATACGTGGTTTTAAAGCAACGTTGAACTGACTGATGTATTATCTTCTTTATTTATCTATCAGCTGGTTATTACTGCCCAAAGTCTGGCCAGACCGAGGTGACGCACGAATGCTTGCAAGGATTTTACTGTGAAAAAGGCCAGAACGAAACAACGGACAACATATGCCCCGCCGGGCTTGTGTGCCCCAACGGGAGCGCAATCTACCAGCAATGCGAAGCCGGAACTTTCACGGATAAGCCAGGTAAATATCACTTAAGCTCTGACATCACGGCGAGAACGGTGATCATCCCCGATTCAATTTTTTCTCTGCTGTGATTTTTGGTTTTCAATTAAAATCCCAATCGTCGATTTGGGAAATTAGTGAGGTCATTCTTTTGCACATCACTCAGCACTCTAAGGCGCTGGCTCTCGTTGATGAGGTTGTGTGTTCAGTACCCACGTGGTTTCTGCAATATCGTTGTTCCTTGGAAAAAGCATATTACGGCAAGTTACCTTGCTTGGTTGCATTTCATTCGGCATAATTGCAGTGTGCAAGCAGGCGTCGTAAACTACGACGCTATTTTGAAGAGAACGTTCTACTTACTCGCTATTATTGTTTTTTACCATAAAAGTAGAATCTTTAACAGTACATTGTTTGTTTTTTGTTGTTTAACTCAAGATATGACGTCACAGCCACGTCATGGCTCACGGTTTGCATCAATAATATTGTAACAGAGTGCTATATTGTAACAAAACCATCTTTTAAGGGTCTTACGAATGCGATATCTGCACTGAAGGATTTTACTGCTTACCGGTTGATGTGTCAAATGCTTCCCTGAATATTCAACCCTGCCCTGCGGGTTACTACTGTCCCGCCGGCACTGGTACGTGGAATGTAGTCAGCATTTTGCTGTTGAAGCATTTTGACAGCCCGACCACTGCTTCTTTAAAACAAGTTTTATTTCTACAGTTTGGTAGTAAAGCTTATCGCATATTTGACTTTGTCAAAAAAGCTTAAAAGTGTATTGACGATGGCTCACTTCAAGCATGGTTTATTGACCTTGATGCTTTTAATGCTGATGATGATTAGAAGTATAAATTTACACACAAAATTTAAGATCATTACAGCTTCGTTGGAAAAATTTTTATAGCACAGAGTTATTTGCTCTGATTCCAGTGCGGTAGTGCAATCGTGTGGGTGTCCACTTTGCAGTGAGTAGAACCGGATTCAATTCTCTTGTCGAGTTGCGCTATAGTGTTTTAAAATGGTTTTTACCAATCAACTGAAGGAGTAATGGGAAGGGTGAAATATGAAACAGCGTGAGCTCAATCATGATTAAAAAGAGTGCAATTGGTCTCTATGGTGTGAGCACGAAGCCACCGCTGGCATCAGTACAAGTCACATTTGTCAGAATTAAAGAAAAGCAGCATCTGGTTGCAACGTCGGTTAGTAGTAAAATTTTGCAAAAAGAGCTGTTCATTACTGATCTAACTATTGCATCTAGTGATGTTTATTGGTATTTGAAGAAGGAATATGTAATGATTAGGAGTTCTGCTTGTGAGTTTATCTCGATATATTTCAACTTATACGGATATATCACTATAAACGCAAAGTAAATGGTTTGTATTGGTTCTGCTTTGATTTATCAATCCCTCCTGGCCATAATCAAATTGTGTACTCAAGCTAAAACCGGATAACTCGTATCTGATCTGATAAATCTTGCTTTTATGCAGGTTCTAATTCAAGCTGGTGGCAACCATGCCCTGCTGGTACATACAATCCAGTCACTGGACGTGCTAGCGAAAGTGATTGTCTTCAATGCGACGAAGGGTTTTTCTGTGAGGGAACGGCTCGTAAAGACTTATCAGGAGAATGCGCTGAAGGTCAGGACGTTTGCTTAAATTAGTGGATGGTTTCTACTTTTGGCTTGCAGTGGAGCACTTTTATATGTTTACTGTTGTAAGAAAGTTCATCAAAGTTTATGCGTTTGAACTCGTCCGTACACTTATGCGGAAAGATCTCAAATCTTATAGTATGCTTACTCAAACAGAATTTGGTGGTAGTTTTTTCAAGATCAACCAAAGTGATTATTAACAGCAAGTTCACTTTTCAGTTTTTAGCGTTTACCTCTAGCTTCAATTAGCAGTTGGATTAATAAAACAAAACATTGCTGTAATCTGCAAAAGAAAGTTGGTATGCTTACAAACTCGCTCGCTGCTAGAACATGCTGACTTCAAGGTTGTTGTTTTCTTGAGCTGCGTGTATTTTGTGCTCAATCGTGATGTTTGGAGTAGAAATAACTGTGCCTATTGTACAACTTCAATGCAGTTTTGAACGCAGGATGCTTGATGCTGTGTACACCTGCAGTTATTTTTTGTGATTCAAGGACAAAAGTTTAACTCTTTCGCGGTATGTCTATCTTTTTTGCAGGTTACTATTGTACGAGAGGAGTCGACAGAAAGCGCCCTGGCAATGGAACGACCAGTTATTTGAATCCGTCTGATCCTGACAACAACTGCACGTGCTGCGGTGGTTCCAACACTGGCGTTGGTGGAATTTGTCCCAAAGGATCCTACTGTGTTCGTAGAAGCGTCACACCTTCTCCATGCCTTGCTGGCTCCTACTCTGACACCCAGGGCGCTGCTTTTTGCTTGCCATGCCCGACCGGATATTATTGCTTGAGCGGGGCAATTGGCTTTGATTTTAGCCCTTGTCCATCTGGACACTTTTGCCCTGAAAACACTACCTACGCAATCGAGTACCCTTGCCCCGCTGGCACTTACAATCCATTTCCAAATCGAATTTCACAAGACGATTGCTTGCGATGTCCGGCTGGAGAGTTTTGCGAGGGCGAAGGACTCAATCAAACGAGCGGCAACTGCTCGGCTGGACACTACTGCGTTGAAGGCAGCGCTACTAGAACTCCGATTGATTCCGAGCAAGGAAGCGTTTGTCCGCCTGGCTTCTTCTGTCCTGAAGGTATTTTATGCTGTTGCCGTTCAAATGTGAAGCACAACATTTATAGTAGATGCTTCCCTTTAACAGCTTGATTTAAGGATAGAGTCTAGTTCGATTCTCCTGCAAATAAACCGCCTCTTGTTGATTATTGTCGAACAACTTTGTTTGCTGACACGCTTAGAAATTGCCAGCACTACTGGCTTTGTAAATTATTACACTGGCAGTGCAATCAATTAGGGAGGGCACTGGTTACTCCAAAGCAGACTCAAACACAATTGTTTGTAACCATTTTCATGAGATATAACCCATCTTTCTGGTCTTTTTTCAACTGCAATATTTTTTTTGCGCCCAGATAATTCTTCAATCATGACTAAGTAAACTCAGTTTTATGTTTCCTTTCCACATTATTCCTGATGCTTAGCGCGTAGCATGAGATCTGTGAATACTGTGTTTAAAAATTTTGGTAAAAATCAACCGGGGACTTAAACCTAGACTTTTACCTATTGTGGAAGAGTTAAAATTTTTCTTTGCACAAGTGGAACATGTAACTAAACGTATAAACATAAACATACTAAACGCTCGTTGTTACCACGTTCTATCATAATCATTGTTCGCTTTCAAGTGACAGTTATATTGCTAGTCATCTCACAAAGATTCTTGAAATTGTTTTTGTATACTATTAGCTTTACTTATGAGATTGTTCACAAAAAGTTAAATGATGTTATGGCGATTCTCAGCAAGAAACACTGCGCTTTAATTGTAGAATACACTTCATCTATGGTTTTAGAAAATTTTATCCTCAGTTTGGAAATCAAAGCTTTTAGTTTTGAAAATTTGATAGTTTCTTTTTTTGTAGAAATTTAAATAAAGTGTGTTTCACTATTTGAAAAATTGTTCATTCTAAAAATATTTTATGGCTCCCACATTATGCTCTTTGTATTTCAGAACAAACTGGAAACCCTGAAATAGAAATCGTTGTTGCTTTTGTTCTTTACGGTTTTAGAAAATACTGGGCTGCGAAATTAAGATTTCAGTTGTCGATAATTTTGATGCCGATTGCTAACTTTACTGAGAGCTCGTACGTGTGGAACTGAAATCCACTCCTAAACAACGATTAGCTTCGATACACCTGTGTCAGCATAACGCGGCATCGTCAGCACTAAGTTCAGTTGGAATTTGAATTCTCAACGCTTAGTTTACACCTAGGCCAAGCACGGTTTAACTTTTTGTTTGGTTTTATTTTGACTCAATCGGACCAGACTTTAAACTCAAAATACTTTTTTAGGCACCGCTGCTCCAAGGCCTTGTTATACTGGTTATGCATGTCCGCTTGCTAACTTGTCTGCTCCATTGTATAAATGCTCCGCTGGATTCTACTGCTACCAAAATGCAACATCAATAACTCCTGACGGCAATGATGGAACAGGGTGGCCGTGTCCTGCTGGTTACTACTGTGAAGCTGGAACACTAGCTCCCACTCCTTGCCCTGCAGGAACGTACAGCTCCGCGACGGAAAATAGAAACGTATCAGATTGTGATGACTGCGACCCGGGAAAAGTCTGTTCCGAAAACAAGCTCCTAGAACCAGATGGAAATTGCTCTGCCGGATACTACTGCCCTGGAAAAAACGACAACGGAAAAGCAAATGCTTGTGAGCCAGGGTATTTCTGTCGCCCTGGAGTTGGAGACCAGAGTCCGTGTCCATCTGGATTTTATCAAGATGAACCTGCGAAGGCATCGTGCAAACCTTGCCTCGAAGGCTTCGTGTGTAACGCCACTTTCGGTCCGGTAGTTTATCCGTCTGTGAAATGTCCTGAAGGGCATTTCTGTCCCAATGAAACGAAATATGGCGAACAACATCCATGCCCTATTGGTAAATGTGTTTTCAATCATTTTCATTTATTTTAGAGGAGTTTCTGAGACAATGTCTCCGTGGTTAACAGGAAGGTTGAACGAATAAAACGGCCAGTTTATGAGAAAAGTGATTGAAGTCGTCACGCGTTCAAACTTTTCCATGATCTCGTTGTTTTGGAAAAGCCACTTTGCGTTGATTTTTTTTCTCCGCAGAATTGGCAAGCAGCCAATTTATTGAAAGTAATGCCAGTTTTTTCAAACAGAATGTTGGTATTTTGAAACTCCTCAGCAATCTTGCAATTGTTCTATGTTTAGGCCTCTTTTGTACTCCAGCGAATTTGAAGAAAAAAAATACTAAAAAAATATAAAAGTGATTTCTTGCTATCGAGAATTTAGTATTTGTATTGTGTCTACGTCATTGCTTTTTGTTTTTTTAATTTTTGTAAGTCACTCTATGGCAATTGTTTTGCTCGATTGCATTATTTATAAAAGAATCACTATATGCTTGATATTTTAACAAGTCGTAAGTAGTTTTGGTCGCAAGTTATTCTGTGTACAAGTGGTAGAGGTTTTACAGTGGTCGGAAGATGAACCAGTAATTACTTTTTCTACAGGTACTTTCAACAATAGAACGGGAAGCACGAAAATGGCTGACTGCATACAGTGTCTTGCTGGATATGCTTGCGATGAAGAAGGGCTTGTATATCCTTACCGACAATGTGCTGCTGGATTTTTCTGCAAGTCAGTATTTGATGCTCCTACAATTAAATGTGAAAGAATTACAACTTATTTTGAAGTTGTTATGCTTTTTAACTTAGATTGTAATTCTTTTCAACTTAATTGTGGTAGTTAATTGTTATGCAACTTATAATCAAAAATTCAATTTCGAGGCTATTCAATCTCACTGACTACGGACTTTGCAAATATTTAAATTTGACGCAACCGAAGATGTTTCCGTAGACTACAGGGCTCTTGTAGAACGTGCATTTGCATTATAGCGGGAAATGAAGATAGAGCTACCACCTCTGTTAACAGAATGTATTGAATTGTAGTTGCTTTGTCGTAGTTACTTACTTCAAGTTTACTGCTGCTGGTTATAGAGGTGTTCGGTATAAAGTTTGTCGATATAGTAATCGTGTAACCCTCTACAACAAAATCGAAAGAAAGTTTACAGAGTTTATGTAGCTGCATTTCTTTGGTGATGTAGGATTGGTTATTGATATCTTTTCATATCACTCTGCTATTATCGCGCGAAATTAGAAGCTACAGCTGTAACGCACATATATTTTGTGCTTCACGGGATTTGAATAGTAAAGCTGCTCACCCAGCATATTATGAGAAGCGACTATTGGGAACTTCCTAATCTTTTATTGGTGGTTTGGCTCGCTGGTGGTGAGCTTACCGATCTCATTTTGTAATCATGACTGGTTCGAAACCGACTGCCGCTTTCCCATAGCCTGATCTCAGTTGGGTTTGCTGTGCGAACTTAAATAATCGTTTAAAACCTAAATTTCGAATGCATTTCAGACGAATTTGTTTTCTGTTGCAGGTCATCGGCTAATTCAACAACACCCAATCTGGGTCCAGATCTAGCCGATGAGTGTCCGCCGGGGTCATACTGTGGCGAGGGCACACACGAACCAACAGGGTGCCCTATTGGAACATTTAGGTGACTAAGTAATGATTATTGAATGCTACTGCGGTGAGAACTGATTTAGCAAGCAGTGTATTTATGAGAAATTATAGCGAGCAATTTACGCCCAATGTTGAATTTGCAAACTCCGAAGTAGGTCATGACAATTTTCCAACGTTTAGCACCTCTATCGTTCTTTTGTAAGTCTGGAGGATAAAAATGCAAGAAATGACTAGCAAACCTCTGCTTTAAAAGAAGAATTTCTTTCCCCACTAATTTACTGTCCATTTAATTCACATCGAATATTTTTCAGTACCACCCCTGGTTTAAAGGAGCCAACTGAATGTTCTAATTGTACTGCCGGCTTTTTCTGCAACACTACTGGGCTGACCAGTGAAACTGGTCTGTGTGACGCCGGTTACTATTGTCCTCTCGGTTCAATACATCCGAAGCAGGTGAGCGGTAAATTAGTGAAAAAATTTAAAGACAAAGCCTTGCTTAAAATTCGAAATCTTTCGACAGTTAACCTTGATTGTCAGTGCCGACGTTATACCACACCGTGACGCTCATCTTGTAAAGAATTTGCAAAAAACAGCGTTGGCAACACTGAAGTAACTGAATAGTTTTAAAAAACCTGTTCGCTAAATCATCTATTTTGCCGAAAGCTCTTTGCAAATCATTTAATAATAATAATAATGACGAGAATTGTTCTAGATTTTGGAACAAAAAGTCTGGAATTCGAAACTCTTAAAACACCATGGTGTTCGTCAGAAAGCACACCTGAATTTAAAGTGCTGCATTTCTCCATCAAAAAGTCTGATTCAAAAGGAGTGTGCACTGGCAGAAATTCACTCGAGCAGTTTGTCTAAGGCTGCAAAACACCGAGAAAAATGGCCGTAAAATCAACATCACTTCAAGTAGAAAAGAGTTCGTGCCACTACTAATATTGTTCGATTTGGTGTGACTCTTAAAGATTTCATTCCACATTTGTACCTCAGCTCTCAAAAAAAATATGGAATAATCTTATCATCAACGTCATAATATGGTTCTGCAACCTATTACCTCGACCGTAACCATTTACGGGCGGTTGCTGGCTCCAAGATTACGTCGCAATCTCCCAAACTACGGCTGCTAACCCCAAGATTGCGTCGCAATCTCCCAAAATATCCATTCCTGTCGTGTTCGATATGTTGTCTAAGGTGCTCTTAATTCTTGTTATGGTTATTTAGGAGATTTGCCCGCCTGGCAGTTTTTGTATTGAAGGATCTGCTGATCATGAACCTTGTCCATCGTCCACATACTCGCCGAACGAAGGTCTTTGGAGTGCCACTCAATGCTTGAATTGTACTGCTGGAAGTTACTGTGAAGTTCCCGGCAAAACGAATGTAACTGGAGATTGTATGGAAGGTTTGTTGTTGGATTTGTTTTTACGGATATTTACATATATCTTTGAATATGGCCTCAAGCTATCAGGATTTTATTTAACCTTTATCAACTACAGTTATCTTGAATTGACCTTTCGATCTATGTAGTATCATCGCGTTTGCATTAAATTATGCCTTGTCACCAGAAACACAAAAAGGCTCATTGCACTTTTCTTGTTCACGACCGAACAAACTCAGTTTTATAATTCACCCTTCACATTATTGCTATTGCTCAACAATGAGCAGAAGGTTTTTGAATTCCATTTTAAATGTCTTTGGTATGACGCGACAAAGGAATTGAACCCAGGTCTTTCGACCGCCAGGGGACGCTTTAACCACCTTGTCACCGCGCCGGTGGTAAACAGAGAGACTCGTTAATGTGTTTTTTCTGCGTTAACTTTTACGCATAATTGTGCACATAACCTAACAACGGCGATCAAAAAACGAGATCGCATTGCTAAAGAGTAAGGAGTAAACCGTGTGATTGAATTAGGGTGAATTAAACTTTGCCGACAATTGCATGGCATCTGCTTAGAATCTTTGTCATCATCATCATTTTATTGTTTTTTGAGAATATGAATGTGTATACTTGATTTTAGGATTTTATTGTCCAACTGGCAGTTCGTCCGCGACCCAAATTGAGTGTCCTGTTGGATACTTTTGCCCTCCTGGTTCTCCTATCTACGAGTCGTGCGGAGATGGATCTTATGCTCCTGATCCAGGAGCTTCAGCTTGTGAATTATGTCCTGCTGGACGGTACTGCGTGGCAGATGATGTTGTGCCCGGTGACATCACAACTCTGTTTAAACCGTGCCCGCGCGGTTTTTATTGTCCGAATGGAACAGGTATGTATTCATGGAATTTTACTTATCACTTGGAATTGAACAGAGGTTTGGGGGGGGGGGGGGCGTAAATAGTGAAGGTGCTTACCAAGAATGGTATGCAGGTGCTATTGATTGCCTGTCAATGACGGTCCTTTTTGGAAGAGGAGCTATCGCTTGGTGTGGTTGATTAGTGTTAATTAAACTGTTGAGTTCTCAAGTCTGATCACCATCGATATGACGCTTATTTTGATTTTGCGATACAGAACTTGAGTGCTCTTCTTTTAACCGTATATCCTTTGGAAAAAAAGGAGTAACTTGATATTCAATATAATCAAATTAGGGTCATTACAATAAATATATTGCTTGAGTTACATGTGATGTTTTATGCTAAGCTCTAATCGATTGTGTACTATTACCGCTAATGTTTGTAACCGCTAATGTTGATTTCTCAAGCTGTTTTTTTCTTTTAAAAGGTCTAGATTGGATGCGGTGTCCTATGGGTACTTACTCAAACTCAGAGCAGTTGTCCTCTGAGGAGCAGTGCTCTCCTTGTGATCCCGGTTTTTTTTGTAACGGCACCGCTCGTACATCACCCACGAACCCTTGTGACCCAGGCTATTTCTGTAAATCTGGCGTCGTTCTACCCAACCCTGAGCCTGCAGCATCGGGATGCGAGACTGTTGGAAATTTGGTGCACCCTAGCATCGGCGATGTTTGCCCGATGGGAAGCTTCTGCAAAGGGGAAACCGAAACCCCTGAGGTAGGAATGCAAAGTATTGGACATTTTCTGGTTTCATTTGTGGAAAAGTTTGAGTGGTTGAAGTTGTTGCGAGGTTATTGCCCGTGTTGATTTTGCGGGGCTTCATCGTTAGAAAATCTCCTCGCGTCAGTCTCCTCTGCTTGTGTAGAAATGCGCGGTGCTTCTAGTAAGGCTATCTTGTTTTGTGAGAATGATAAATAAATAGCTTCAAGTTGACTTTTTACACAGGTTTGCTTGCCCGGCACGTACAACGACAAGATCAAACAAAGCGAGTGCCAACCTTGTCCACCTGGCTTCTACTGCCCTAGTAACACTTCCTTCGTTGACGAATTTGTTTGTCCCAAAGGTATGCTCTGTAGTGACTTTTTCATCGATACTTTGTAATATTTATGAAGATCTATAGGCTCAGATACCAGGGGGTTAATCTGGTGATTCTCAAAGTAAGAAACTTGGCTTCGCTGCGAAGAATTTAAGAAATAAATCGTAGTTGAGAAAGAAATTGCCAAGAAGTTTTAGCAATTTTTAAAGTTCTTTTTTAAAGGACTCCTTCATCTTGCTCCGGAAAACTTTTTTTGTTGAAGAAGGCGTTCTACTCCCCCCCCCCCCCCCCGAAGAATTGAGAATTCAGAATGACAGATAAAAAAAATTCCTAGTTGTGATAAACAACGATCTAGAATTCCACATCAACTGCGTTGTGAAAACAAAACCTATCAGTGGGAGAGACATGCTAAAATAACATCAATTGTGGTACATATAAATGACCATCAACAGCGATTCTTCTAATAGAAGTAGAAGGTTTTGGATGTCTTTTTTTTCAATAAACCTATTTTAGCGGCTTGCAGTAGTTATTATTCCAGGCTTTGGAAAAAAGTCTTGAGTTCGAAACTTCATAAAAGCACTGTTGGTATTTGTTAGAAAAAGGATCCGAAATTTAAAGTACTGTGTTGGCCCAGCAAGAAGTTTGGTTTAAAAGCGAGTATGCTGTGATACAATAAATCTGAGCCCGTGAAATTGCTGGAGTAAAGAACGTAAAATTGACTCCTTTATTTGTGTGCTGCAAAGATTAACTTCTGCAATTTCGCTTCAGAAACTTGCGTTAGGCTTTGGTATATATCTTGTTAGGTCGAAAACACGAAAAAATCCTTGGGTTGATTTTTTTGGCAAGTTTAAAAATGCTTGGGCTGTCGTATAGTTTGTAAAAGAGCAAACTAATCCTGAATATTGATATACAGCAAGTTGTATGCGTACTGAAAAGCCATAAAACTGGCGTTGCTCTATGTTTGGGCGAAATGAGTTAACTGATTTTGCACTCTTTCAATTTTTTGCAGGTTATTACTGTCCACTTTCTACCGAATACGCTACGCAGCACCACTGCCCTGAAGGTACATTCAACAACGATACTGGAGCACAGAACATATCTTTTTGTATCTCTTGCCCCGCTGGGAGATACTGTGCTGGGAGAGCAAACGAAGATGATGGACAGCCATGCGACGAAGGATATTATTGTTCCGGTATTTATATGCAGTTGAATAGTTTAATCCTCTGGATTCGAGAATGGTTTTAGTGTCTTGTGTAGAAGGACTTTTGAACAGACAAGTGTCTTGTATAGAAGGACTTTTGAACAGATTCTCTTTGGAGTTTCCACTACCACTGGCTTATGGTACTTCTACTAGTAGCTGTCGACAACGGGATTGAATAGGTTGTAGGAAGGCTCTATTATGAAAGTGACCAAATAGTCATGCGTTCAAATCGCAAAATTAATGAATTATGGTTTTGGAAAAGGCTTGTTACGATGATTTGTTCTGGGGGGTGAATTTTAACATTCAGTAAGTTCGATAGTTTCCTGTCACTGTCTTGCGAGCTTGAAGGGTGCATAAAATGAAACAAGCACTGCAACCACGCAAGAAAAGTTTCCAAGTGTCTTTCCCTGGAAGATAACAACGCAGAGAAGTTATGATACTGAAAAAAAGCACTTTACTTCGTTATTACACTATCTCTTTTGTCTAGTTCAAACACTGCTGACTAAATATTTTCATAAAACTGCTATTTCCTGTTAAATATAAGCTGAGCGGGTAGTTCGTTGCCTTATATTTACTTTTCCAACGTACCATTTTTAATTCTTTTACTAGAGCCGCATTTAATAAAACAACAAAGTTACCTAGGTTTTGCCATTTGCAAAAAGCAATTGGCATAACCTGATTGAGGTTTGAACTTAAATCCTACTGTGTATGAGGTGGGTGTTCTAACCGCTACGCTACCGAAGAGTCTTTGACTGATGAGGTCGTATCGTTGTTTTTTGACTCGCTCGCTCCTGCGAAGTTCATTACGAAGAACAGCCTTTTGCAAAGCTATTTATAAAGCTCTGTACATTGTATATTAAAATACCAAACAATTTGTTATTAAAAATAGTCGTTTCACATTGCAACACTTAATTTTGCCATGCCCGTTGCATACATAAATTCCACGTATGCGGTATTATTGTTGACTTCGACACGATGCACTAGTGATGCGGTGATCTTTTAAAGGGGGAGCGTATGATTCGATCGGCACTAACCATGGAGGAATATGCAAAAAAGGCACGTACTGTCCTGCGGGTTCAAAGACACCTTGGCCATGTCCTGCTGGGCAATATTGTGCTTATGACGGGTTTCCAGAACCTACCGCCGACTGTGCACCTGGATATTGGTGCCCTATAAATTCCACCAGTGATCAGGAGGAGCCGTGCCCGCGTGGTTTCTATTGCCCTGAAGGCACTACAGTTCCTAGATCCTGTCCAAACGGAACGTATGACGATGGAACCAACCCGTTAATGTCATCGGAAATCCATTGCCAGAAATGTGATCCTGGTCATTATTGCAACGGCATCGGCCGTGTTAATGCAAGTGGTGAATGCTTTGTTGGTTTCTACTGCCCTGGCGGCAACATCCTTCCCGATAACCCAGTCTACGAATGCCCGGCAGGTAACCACTGTCCAGCCGGATCTCCGCAACCACTATTTTGTAACGACGGAGAATACCAAAACAACACACGCAAGGGCGAGTGCGAAAAATGCCCCGCTGGATTCTACTGCCCTCCAGTAGATCCTGTTCCAGACCCCTTTATTTGCGAGGCGGGTTACTACTGTCCGCCAGAATCTCCACGTCAACTTCCATGTGAACCTGGTTCGTACAACAATGTTACTGGACAAGAATCGCCCGACGCTTGCGTTCCTTGCCCCGCTGGCTCTTATTGCGGTTCTCCCGGTCAACCAAGTCCCGATGGCGATAGCCCTTGTCCAGCCGGTTTCTTCTGTCCCACTGGCACTAGTGACTTTAACGAAAACAGGTGTCCGCCTGGCCACTTCTGCGAAGCTGGCAGTCCGAACGCCACCGCTTGTCCCAGTGGCACGTTCAGTGAAAAGTACGGAAACGAAAACAAAAGCGACTGCGAGGCGTGCAAGCCTGGTAAATATTGCCTGTCTGGCTCTACCGGCGGACAAGATTGTTCAGGTGGTTTTATTTGTACCGGTGGCTCTGATCAACCGAAACCTACCAATCCGTCCATGGGCTACGAGTGTCCGGCAGGATACCGGTGTTTGAGTGGGGCCCCAGATAGGGAGGAGTGCCAGTCTGGCCAGTACCAAGAGGCCCAAGGAAAGTCTTTCTGCGATGATTGTCCCGCTGGATTCTACTGCAACGACACAGCAATGACTACTCCACGTTCGTGTCCAGAAGGTCATTTTTGTGAAGTGGCGACCAATTTTCCTAGTCAGTGTCCAACTCGAACGTATTCAAACGTGACAGAACTTAAAAACGAAACACAATGCACACCATGTCCGGCAGGAAGGTAAGATAATCCGTTTTTTTTGCATTTTAATGCATATTAATGAAAAACAGTTTTTGATAAGGGAGATATTTTTTTCCATTTTTTTAATTCAAATCAAACGTAAGGATGTGGTTTATGTTGCATAGCAAAGAGATGCTTTTATTTTCAATTGTTTTACCTTTTCAATTTTCACTTTATTTACGCATTAGCCCAGATCGGGCTCGGTGAAGAAAGTAAAACTATGGCGTTTCTAATTATTTTAGAATACGCTCAATGCTTTATTGCCCCAAAACAAGTGTAAGAGTCTTTGAAACATTTTTGTGATTATAACGCTAGGAAAACACGGCAGTTTCGGATTCTACTGCCAGAAAAATTGCTTTGCCTTGACCAGAGCACTTCCAATTTTTTTTCTATTTGCAGAAGGCAAGCGTAATTAAAAATGGTTTCTGTGTAGCACAAGCTGCAATGTTGCAGGATGTGATTGCTTTTATAGTTATACGATCACGAACAGTTTGTAATGCAGGTTTATGTTACGTACTTTCTTGCTACTCTTGGTTTTTAATTAAGATATACAGTTTAATTGATTTTGTTTATGATGAGCCAATTTTGTTTAGGACTCCTAAAATTTCTAAAGTTTTTGTATTACTTTACAGAGCATTACTGGCTTTTAGAAGTATAGTTTGTCCCGAAGATGACATTTCTTGATTTTTCAGATATTGCACTGGTCCAGCCGAAACTGATCCTTCTAACAATTTGTGCGACCAAGGTTACTTTTGCTTCTCGGGGGCCGAAAGAAGTGCACCACCTAACGAAGCAGAAAACGGCCGTTGTCCACCCGGATTCTACTGTCCCCGAGGTTTTTAAATATTTTATTTTTAATATTCATTTTTGCGTTAAGCTCATCCTCTGTTTTCTATTTGTTTGATAGACTGACATCACCGCGACCGGTGAACCGCTTGGCGCCACCTTCTGACTGCCGTTTAAAGATGGAGGTACCCGCTAGTGCCTTGTCCCGGACTCATCTCTCACACTTGCTTGTTTTTGTGCTCTGCTCTTTTCGTGCTGAGCGCCGAGGATGAAAGCTGCACACTGTAATAACCGTTTTTCAAGTCGTCGCTATGTCTCGACTAGGGTATTGAACCCAAGTCTACCGACAGCCAAGTGGACGCTTTAACACTGCGCTGGCAAAGTGATTAAATGGCAATATTGACTGGTCTGCTTAAAAGTAGTTTTAAATTGTTACTAACGGCATAAACCGTTGGATTACTACGGTACTGCTGACGATGATCACGAAAATTGCCACCACATCTTAAACACTCTGACATTTTTTGCTTTTTGTAGGAACCGAAAGGCCTATCGAATGCCCGCCCGGTAGATATAGAGATAGCAACTCAGGAGCGTCACCGAGTGATTGTTTTCCGTGCCCTCCGGGGAGATATTGTGCCGGACCAAACGCGACCACTGACAGTGGCCCTTGTGCCCCCGGATACTACTGCCCAGCTGATGCTGTGATAGCCACCAATAAGCCCACCGGCTACGAATGCCCTGCTGGCCATTATTGCACAGAAGGTGTAGCCCAACCTACCCCGTGTAATGCAGGTAAGTTTTCTCTCAGTTAAAGAACTATCTACCCTATGCTTCTTTATTCAATGTTTTTACTCTTACTTATTTAAGAGTACTTTTTATGAAATTGACTTTGGTATCGAAAATTATTCTGCCTTGCTAGCTTAGATTTTCTTCAAAAGCGATTTCTCAGCAGGTTGGTTCCAGAAATTGGAACCAATAGAGGTGGCCAACAGAGTCGAACCCATGGCATTTAGAACACAAATATTTTAAACTTGAAGCTGCTCCACTCTTGAAAATGCTGAATGTACCACAGATAGCCTGAGGGTTAAAATTGATTTCTAATGATCAGCGAGCAGGGGCTATTTCTGTAAACTTTTAATTGATGAGAACTGGTTGAATTAACGACTTGGATGGAAATTGAAAGTTGTCTTTTTAAAGCCTCGGATGACCAAGCCGAGACTTAATTTGATCCTGCTAATGTGAAGCCTACATCTTCAAAATAATACAGCACTATCAGACACTGGTTTTACAATGAAGACGGTGGGTTTAATTTCTTTTTGACTTAAACGTTGCTGTACCTTTTGAGAAAGACTCTATTTGTTTGGATTTGCAGCTGGTAGAAAACGATATTTTAGGTACGTACCAACCTGCCGAAGGGCAGTGGTCATGTTTGCCATGCAATGCTGGATTCTACTGCCTTGAAAATACAACTACACCCATTGAATGTCCCATATATTACTACTGTGAAATGAGTTCCGGTTTCGGTCAGTTATGTCCCAATGGTAGATATGGAAACGAAAGTGGCCTGAGCTCTCCAGATCAATGTGCAGAATGTCCAGTTGGCCAATATTGTACTGATGGACGTGTAACAGGTGTGTGGGCTTTTACAGTATAGCGGAAAGCATGTATTAAAGTGATTAATAAGCAGTTAGCACCACTGATCTTGATGAAATACCTATTACCGTGATTTGAATTGTCGTTTATTAATGCGCAAAATTATGTGTTGTTTATTGTTGCGCAGATTTCGCATAACCTAAAATATTTTACTCTACTTGGCTTATATTTTGTGTAACCTTGCTTGAGTGTGTGGACCGGGTAATGTTAGGCTATGTGGTTGATTTACGTACATGTGTAGCCGGCGCCTGACTGGAGCGGTGAAGTAGTGGTTAGAGCGTCCGCTTCGCAGTCTGTAGACCTGACTTCAATTCCTTTGTTCAACGTCGGCAGCGTGGCGCAGTGGTCTGAGCGTCAGACTTATCATCGAAAGACACCGAGTTGAGCGCTCGTAACGTGACGTTGCATGTGGCATGGTCGAACTGTACCGGCTTTTGTATTAAAGCTTACGCTTCGCGTTCAAACCGAGGCTTGCATTGATCACAATGTGACATGTATGGGTGACTGCTGACTCGAAGATTGTAAGGTTGTGTTGCTGTTATCCAAGACCTTACATTAATCTTATTGAGTTATAACGCAGTCAAATTAAAAAAAAACGGTGTTCACAGCTTATCTGCTTGACGCTAAGAATGAAATGAAAAGTGTGGAGAAATCCGGCAAGTTTACTTGTTGTACCCTCGAGTGAGACACTTAACAGAATACCTCCATCTTTATGTGGCGGCAACTCACGGCTACCACAGCACGACAAAGTGCTGTGACTAGCAGTGCCACGATGACGGCGGACAGAACTGGTTCGTCAAGGTGACGCAGTCAGCACTGAGCAGATTAACTAAGTAGATTTTCCAATTATAGTAGTATAAGGCGGTCCAAATTTGTTGAATAGCGATCACTTTATTTTTGTCTTTCAAAAATCTCAATTCGCTGAAAGACCCATTTTGAAATGACAAAGATTTTTTGTTGTTGAAATTTTCTGCATGGATGCTGTGTATCTATAGCAGCTAATCATTTACTTATCGATTAAATATAGGTTTAAACTTTGCGAAGCCGTATCACTCGTGAATCAGTGGCGGTTGTCGCAGGTACACTAAGTCCAGCAACTGGTAGAGCAATAAGTTTTAAGCTTCTTTTTGCTTTACAGCACCTTGTTCTCCTGGGTATTTCTGCATAAGTGGAAGTGGAACTCCAACTCCTAATGTCTCTGATCCAACTGTGGGCATGCCGTGTCCCGTTGGCTACTATTGTTTAGAAGGCACGACGGATCCTCAGCCTTGTGACTCCGGCTTGGTGATCAGCGTCCCAGGAGCCAGCTCGAAAAACAACTGCACTCTTTGTCCAGCTGGGTTTATATGTAATAATAACAGCACCAAGCCTGAACCGTGTTTTGCTGGTTACTACTGTCCATTCGGTGTAGACATGACTCCATGTCCCACTGGGACTTTTTCTAACGTAACTGGAGCTGTCGACGACACCGTTTGTGAAGCGTGTACTCCCGGCTATTGGTGTGCCCAAACGGCCACTACCACTCCGGAACAATACCCATGTCCAGTCGGACACTATTGTCCATTGGGCACTGGAGGAGCGCCGAATATAACATCGCCCATGGAGCCTGTGCCCTGTCCATCTGGCAGATACCGGGACCAGGTGGGTGGTATTGATGTGATGGACTGTTTCGAGTGTCCAGCTGGATTCTATTGCCCTAACGCCACCACAGTTTGCTTCAACTGTACCGATGCCGCTGTCACAGGTGCGTACGTGTTTGCAATAGACGTAGAGATTTGTTTTATTTTGTTATATGGCGGAATTTTTAGAAAAAACAACGTGCCCAAAATATCAATGTACATATTGATCAAAAACTTTTCGCTTTTGCGCTAAAAGAACCTTCAGTCAGTTTTGTCGCTATTGTCATAACGTAAACAAAAAACATTAAATTTATTAGCAGCTTGAATATAATTTTTTACCAAAAATTTTATTGCTAACAGCTTACATTTTGCCAGCAGTTTGGATGTATATTTTTCCGAAAATTTTTTTCTAATCCATGATGTGCAGTTTTTCACTGTTTTTAACGGCATCGATGCATTATCACCATGCTTCATAAATTTTGCTTGGTTTCTTTATTTCTCACATTATTCCTATTGCTGAAGGCCCAAGTCTTCGTTTGTTTTACTATGCGACGTTGCCATGGTATTCTCATTCTCCTTCTTCTCCTGATCAGCGGCAACTTCCATCCCAACCGTGGCCTCGTCTTTTCTTGTTCACTGTGGGCTGGCAATGTTACATGAAGGGGTGGGTCGGTGCAATGCTGCACCTGCTCCAAATGGGTCCATTTAAGGTGCTTACTGCTCTCTTTCTTCAGATTCAAAGCTCTAGGTAGCTCTCACTCCTGTAGTTGTCCCGCTTGCTCCGTCCCTGCTTCTTTTGGAGTTCCCACGCCTTCCAACCCTGTGTTTTCTAACTGTCCATTTTTCTTTTGGGAAACGAGGCGGCTAATAAATTGGTCAGACGAAGAGCGCTGCTCCTGCCTTCTGCAATCTTTTATAGTCTCTTTCTTATCTCTCGTATCCATTTTTCTCTTTTCTCGGACAGGAGGTGAACCGCCTCATCTAAATTCTTCGACACACAGATCCCTTGGTCTTCACTGAGAAACTTGTGCTCCCCTGTCACGCTCGCCGTGTCCTCTCTCGTCTTCGCTGCAACGGACACGGCCGGCTGTTAGACTCTTATCTCTCTAAAATCGGCAGAATCGAGAATCCTTTGCGCAGCCCCTGCGGTCATCCGTCCAAGGACGCTTCTTATCTCATTCTGCACTCTTCAGCTACGGGCTATTTGCGCCGAACGCTCTTTGATAACTTTTTGTCTCTGTACGATCTCTGGTCCAGACCCTGGGGAGTTGTTCAGTTTGTGGGGCTCCATGGTCTTCCGCCGTTTTTCCATCCCTTGGAAGCGATTCGATGAATGGTGCTGAACCATTACAGATAGGCCTTCACAATGATATGCAAAGCATGAGCCTGGACGTTCTGCGAATGTGGCATGCAAACAATTGGTTTGAAAGAGAATTTGCATTGCTTTTCCGTTGCTCTTTTTACGTAGCTGAGAGTGCTTACCCTATACCAAGATTGGATCTAAATATGGACATGTTTAGTCGAGTTCTTCAAAGTACCACCAAAAATTTTTTCCAGTCACCGAAGAATAACAATTTTCTGACTAAAAAGGCACATTTTTGTGAATTTCCGCTAATTTTAATTAAATAATCATATATTTATATGCGAGATGCTCAACAAGTGATGACTGCTTAAATACTTCCACACGCAACAATGAAAGTTTTATTTTACTGCAATACTACATTCTTTTGCGCTGTTTAGGAGTTCCTTGCGAACTGGGCTCCTATTGTCCTGCCGGATCTTCGTTTCCCTCTCCGTGCAGAGCTGGATATTACTGCCCTCTTGCTGCTGAAGAATTAGTGTGTCCTGCAGGTGATGATTGTGTTGTAGTAGTAATAAACATAATTTATTTAACTAAGTGTGTGATGACGTGTTAGTTTACCGGATATATCTGGCGAAATTGGCTACGCGCGGTACGTCCTTGGCTTTTCAATCAAAAGTAACGAATTTACTGCTCATATTAGATCTGTGGTAGCGTCGTTTTAAGAAAGGCTGATTGTTAAAAGTCCTTTGCTTGGCTGTATTTTGTAAGTATAGCTTTGGCACGATTTAAAAGCGGATCTGAAGCTCAGTTGCTTAACATGTGACTCAAAAGCAGTTTGACGATTAACTGAGTTAGTCAGTGGTGTTGAAGCAAAAAAATGCGCGCGATGTACGTGCAGAAACCAATGTGGATTTGAGCTAAGAACTTTCTCTTTTTTAAACAGCGAACCACGTTTTGTAATCAGTTGATTTTGTGTTTCTAGGTTTCTATTGTCCACAAAATTCAAGTGATCCTGTCCAGTGTCCACCTGGCCACTACTGTCCGGCCGGCTCACCTGAAGAGAAAAAGTGTCCTTTGGGATATTTTGAAATAGACGGATCGGTGCAAACGACATTCGAAGATACTTGCAGCCCATGTCTGCCAGGAACATACGGTGGAGATGCTAACAGACAGGTGGGTAGTTTTTCCTGGCTTTGGTTCTACGTATTATTTTTGTTTTCATTTTAAACCTGCATGCGTTTCGTCTTTCTGGTTTCAGACCTGTTTGCCTTGCCGAGCTGGCGTCATCTGCCTCGAAGCAGCAACTACGGATGAACCTCAAGCTAACAACGTCACTTCCAACGAGACTAATTCTTTCCCTTGTCCTCCTGGATATTATTGCTTGGCGCAATCAATTGCACCAACTCCATGCCCTGCAGGAACATACAATCCGAACGAATTTGCCGAGAGCTCAGTTGAACTGTACTGCATACCTTGCACTGTGAATTATTTCAACCACTTGGAAGTAAGTAACTACATAGCAAAAGAAAGTATCGTTGACTAGTATGTTGTCATTGTCTGCTGACAGCAAAGCCTTTAGAGTGATACATGGAGCATCTTGTGTTCAGAGTCGCTTTGTAGCTGCCACCACTAGATGGCGCAGTGCGTTGGTATCACAAACTTGCGGTCAAGCAGAGCCTTAAACTGACGAGCTCTCGACTGCAAGGTTTTTGCCGGTCATTTTTTTGCTGGAAACCTCAAAAGTTTCATCGAGGAGTTTGCTGTTATTCTCGCTGACCCCAGCGTGGTCTTTCTCAGCTGGGTTCAATGTCCACTGCTTTATCTACAACAAATCGCGTCATTGTTGTTATCCGACTATTGTATTCAGTTTATCTGTGCATATGATATTATTTTTATTTAAAATTAGCATAGCCAGTATTGACTTGTGCGTTTTGTTTAATTGAAATATTGTAGTTTTTCTCATGTACCCATCATTTTCAATATGCAATACTGTTTTCTTTAGGATTTTTTAAGGGTTTTCTTATCTGGCTCCGATACTGCTTTCAGTAACAATTATTTGTGCTTCAGGGGCAGACTGCATGTTTATCATGTGGTGGAGAAGCCAGTCAGCCTCTGACTGGTCAGACCACATGTCAGTGTGCTGGGTCAGGTCGCGACTTTCAACCGAGTGATGGCCAGTGTCCATGTGCCACTGGATATCAAGCGGATGATTCTAGAGGAGGAGACTGTGTCAAGTAAGAACATATATATTGTAATCTGCTTTAAAATATTATACAGGTCACACGCGCGCGCACAAACACCCACACTGTTATGCATATCCACTCACAAGAAAGACATTGTATTGTAGCTCGCTTAATTGTTGTTGTTGTTGTGATTACCCCTTTTCATCCTCGGGATGTAGGTACGGCGCGAACTGCAATTCAGGTTCATGCCGTAAACCTAATTGAAATTAGGCTAGGGGAAAGAAGGCAGCTCATTTTGAACCAGTCATTCATGACTGGTAGCCCCACCACCAACAAGGTGGACTGCCACTGGTTGGTACCCAAGAGTCGCCTCTTACGACATGCTGGGTTAGCAACTTCAGAATTGTAACCCGGTGAAGTGCGGGTAGGCCACCTGTCTGCCACATAAAGGTGGAGGCGTCCCGTTAAGTGCCTTGCCCAAGGACTCAACAAGCAAACTTACCGGCTTGTTTTCCACACTATCCCTATTTTGCTGAGCGCCAAGCAGGGAAGCTGTGAATCCATACCATTTTTTCAAAGTCTTTTGGTATGACTCGACTTGGGGAATGAACCCAAGGTCTACTGGCTACAATGTGGACACTCTAACCGCTACAACATCGCGCCGGTAATTTTCGCTTAATTCGTGGTAACTATTTAGATATGTTTATCCGATATGTGATGTTGGGACATGGCGCACACAAACTGGTCAGTGCTACACGGCAGAGGAATGGACTGTGGAATGCGAGAACGTGTGCGGGGCCGGTCAATCGCAAGGTACTGATTATGGTAACCTGCATACATAAAATATAGCACGTTTGTTCTTTTAAGATCCCATACGAATCTTGATTTTTGGGAACAGTTTTTTTAAGAAGACCTTGGTTGTATGGAGAGACTAGAATTTACCTGTTGAAACGTCTGTAGTTGAGGATATTTGGATCAGCCGTTGGTAATTTCTTTCCCAATTGTAAAATCATTTTTTGTTCTAACACTTTCCAATCAGGTTTTGTAAGTCTATTTGCTCTGCCATGCCAAATACGAATATCTGACAAGATTAATCGTTTTGTGAAACCAAACAACTGATTACCTGCTTTGAATTGCGACCAGTGCGCGTTGGCATTTGTGGAAAATGCTTGAGCGGCTGGTGCGATTGTCCATCGTTAGTTAGGAATCTTTTAATCTGCAGATTGGTGGGAGCAACCTAAAATCTATTCCTAACTGTCGTCGTTCAGATATAAATTTATATTTGACATATACATAGTACCTATGCGCTTCTTCTACTACCAGTAGATGACATGGAGAGAGCTTTTTAGCAAATTGCGCAACAACATATTGACTCGCACTTGTTTTTTCAGGCTGGGATACGACAATTGGAGCGTGTAAGTGTAATGTCGATGATTTGGATTCGATTTGCGATCGAGAATGTCGAAGCCGTCAGCAACAAACAGTTGAGTTTGTCTGTCCGGACCCATTGCTGAACGAAACGGCATATATCAGGTGGGGTTATTGCGTTTATTACTCGGAAATTTGTTGCATATAACTTTCTCAGATAGCTTATTGGAATTAGCAAAGTTATTTTAAAATTTTTTAAACTTTTCGTGATAGATTTATCGGAAGCGATTTTACGTCGTGCACCGGATTAGAATCGGTGAGAGCCCAGGTGAAGTCACAGTAAAAATAACTTCAATCGTCGATACTCTTTCTCCCAAGTTGTTTGGAGCTCTGTACACAGATTTTAATGGTGTCTTTCACCACCAATTTTGGTGCACCTATACCCTGCGCCACACCCCACCAATTTCATAAGCCGGCATTGTCAAAAAGAAGAGTAAGATTTGTGAGAATTGTTTAACTTATTCTGTGTTTAAACCATAAAGGTTTAGGTTTGGATGGAAAATGTTTCAGTGTTTTGTGACTCTTAACAATGCAACATTCTTTAGAGTTACCACCACTGACGGGAGCATCGAAACTTTCCCCAGCGACGAATTAAACAATGTCATCAATGCACGCTTTGCGATACAAAATGATCAATGTACATCCGGAATAGCTAGCTCTCAGCCGATATTCTTAATGGAAACTCTTTCAGACAACTTTTTGGGTGTGTATGAGCCAGACCCACTCTTTGTCATTGATCAGATAACAGCGAACCAACAGGTAAAGTGTTGTTTGCTGTTATGTTTAACTGTAAATATAAATGCTTTTCAGGTGAATTGCATCGTTAAAAAAGCACAAGGTGATTTTCTCATTTTTGTTCCTGCATTCGTGTTTCTGATCTTGTCGCATAAAAGCGTTTTGCTGACGTGATTAGCAATTACATAGAGAGAAGAAACGCGTGCTCTTTTAATTGTATTATTAATTCCGCAATCGTTTTCAAAAAGACTGAGATACATGGCTAAATCATTCTTCATAATGCAGAACAATACTTCGGCTCGCAGACGACGGAGTACTTATGGTTTCGGAGAGTCGTATTATCGTTTAAGAAGACAAGCTTTCAATCCAGGCGGACGCCGCTTGCTAGCTGACTCTCCGGTTTCGTCAAACGTTGGCATCAACAATCCTGTTATATGCCTGGAGTACAACTCAATAATGATGTTCACGTAAATCACTGGTTTCGCGTTTTTCGAGTTTTCATTTTTCGTATGGCTGAAACTTAAGCACGAGAGATATCGAATCAGATTTCTCATTTCTTATAATTTGTATCACTAGGAGGTTTTTTGTGTATGATTTTACAAAATGTGTGATTAAAGCATTTTCCGTCTTTACTGTGCTATATGTAGGGCGATTTTTTTGTAACTTAAAAAACTTAAAAAAGTGACTTTATTTTTCTTAAAAAAGTAAACTTATTGACCTTATTCAACGAAATAAAAAATAAACGAAAAATTAGAGCAGTTTCATTAAAAAAATACAAAATTTGTTCAATTGACGCTTAAATTATGATGCACACACATGGATTTGTTACTTGCTGACGAAAAAGTTTGGTCTTTAGCTAGCAGCTTCGACAGCATTGAAAAACTGCGCTCTGCTGAAGCTGTTGTTGGTTGGTTTGCACCATCACCAGTACTGAAAGAGTCTTGGCCGCCTAGAACATGAGTAAAAATGATAAATATGTAGAAAAATTATGCAAAAAACATGAAAATAAAAATAATGAAACAAATAAAAATGACCTAAAATCAGAAATAGTAACTTTTTGTAACTTTATAAGTTCGTTAATATTGAACTCACGACCGTGAAATTTTGTTTCCACACTTTTATTATTCTCTACAAGCAAAAAACGTAACTTTGTTGACCTTAAATCACCCTAGTTATATGTTATGCGCAATAAAACGCTCCAATAGACACCGTAACAAGAAGTAGTTCGTAATACGGTTTTTATGGGAGCGTTTCAGCACGGAGTTGTTGAGCGTTTGTTTGCTGGATATAAAAACTTGCCGACTTTTTAGTTGACTCTTTGTCAAAAACTTACCAGGGTTCAAAATAACAACTATCCAGAATATGATCTTGTCAATCTCTACAACACAAACGAAAACTTTGATTTCGGAGGCTTCAGAAAGTTAGCGGAGGATAAGTCTTTGATCGGAACATCAAGCACTCTATTCATTTATCGGTTTTCCTCTCCAGGAGTCTATGTATTCCAACATAGCAACAACCCATCAAAGAAGATCTATGTCAGGGGTAAATAAACTGTTTGAGTTATTTTTATCTTCAAGCTGCAAGAACTTTTACGATTACACGGAATTGTGCGCATACACACGTTCTACTTGCTGTTCTCCTAAAGCCGTTGTATTATTCCCCTGGTGATGTAACAGCCTGTAGTGGGAAACTGCCGTGAACAACCTTCAAAGAGCGATCCTTGCAAACTTTAAAGTTTTCATTACGCTGTAGTACAACTGTTTTGCTTGTTTATTTTAACGGTTTTGCGATATGTTAGGGTATATAGAAATGGTCTCTATAGAATCATGCCACCTACTGATGGGACTACATCTTCTTGGAATGAAGATACGGTGTGTAGCAAATCGTTCACATGGAGACCGAGAACTTGTAAAACAATTTTAGTCTTTTGCTGATTTACGAGTAATGTATTTTGCAGTGATTGCCCAAGGTGGAACTTGCACCGAATTGGGTCCCTTCTTTCCTCAAACACCTCTTTACCTTATTCAAAGTGGAATCAGTCTGCGCACTGACATTTTGCTGGAACCGGATTGGGTATTGATTGGCGTGTTAGTGGGTGCCAGTGTCGCCACCGTCATCATCCTTTTGTTAGCCCTTTATCTTTTCCGTAAATACGGCTGGGCAAAAGATCTGTATCTCAGTCCCTGGTACCGCAAGTTGGCTCAGAAGTTTTCTTTCGACGATTATTCATCAAAGGTAAAGAACTCCCATTGCTTGTTGCAGTTAAGGCAAAGTACGCTAAAGCTTAAATAGTTGTGGTATGACGTGGCATGATGTAAATTTAATTCTTACTTTTGATGATTTAGTTGTTATTTAATGCATTCTGTTCTTTTTTGTAGGTTACACGCTTTATTTTTATGCTATTTATTTTTTGTGTATAATATTTCAGTCTAACTTGTACTGATGTAGATTCGAAACTCACTCGAAGATCGCTTACACTGGCGCTGTCTTACGTTGATGACCAAAACGACTATCTTTATTGGGACTAGCCTCTTTTTACAGAGATTGATCTTGATTACGCCTTTATTTTTTGTCCTTGTTTACTATTAGACTGATTTTATGCAGGGTTCTTCAGTCCACGCTGTCAAGAAATTCCATCGCAATGTTGAAGGTGACGCAGCTGATAACAAAGTTAGTGTTGGTGTCGAAACTGATCAAGTAACAGCGAAAGATGAGTTCTGGGATTATGAAAAACAGGTTTGTTTATCAATAATAGATGAAGACAAGCTGTTTTCTTTTTGCTTTTTATTTAAGGTCAGATCTTATTATGAGTGTTGGTGGTTTACTATCATGCGCTTAATGTCACAGTTGCAAAAGTTTGGCACTGTTTTTCTGAGAGTCATTTCAAAGACTATACTGCAAAATGGTATCTTGTGTTTAGCAGTCTACAACTGCAGTGCATGACAAACGCTAACAGCACTTTTTTGACTTATTAAGTCTCATCAGATCGTCTACGTAACGAGTTGAAAGCCTAGTTAAAGACGGCAGAAACATGCAGGGTGGTGGTAGATGAAGTGACCAATTTACTAAACTAAACTTGAAAGTTCTTTTTGATGCAGATAGTCGTTGTCAAAATGTGCTTATTGATCACGCGCTGTTAAGTTTTTAACCTCGCAATATCGCATTTCGCAGTTTTTACTTTACATTCGCTGTACTTTTTCAGGTCGATTTGGAAGCTTTCAGTACTCAAGAATTTTACGATGTTCTCAAGAAGCAGTCTCACAATGTGACCGCCACGATCAGTCTGCAAAAAGACGAAGTGAAGTCCTTGTATCAGAAGATAGCCCAGCAAATTCAATCTCTAAAAGGTCGTTGTTTGGTTTTTGGTCGCATTGCTGCATAAATGCGCTTTGGAGCAAAAAGAAGGAGCGGAAGCGGGTCTATGCACAAGATCTATGTTAACCGGAAATAAATTTTCGATTATTTTTTGTAAAACGCAACATCACGCAGTTGTTGCCAATATTTCAATATATATTTATTCTCAACGTTTTTAACTCACTTTTAAATTTTCAAATTACGCAGCATACCTCAATCATTTACTTTTCACCAATTCGCTGGTTGTTTTTAAAAATTTGAGAACTAAAGCGTTATCCTGATATACGTATAGATAACTGTGGTCGTTGCGATAAAACGTCACATCATTGCGCTATGGTCGGTCTGGGTTAGGTGGTGCAGCAAATGCTTAAAAGCAGCTGTTGTAATAATCGAATTTGTAGAAGCAGAAAAGTTCTGAACTTACAAAATGTTCAGGTAACATTAACGTTACATCACTGATTCCAGTCGAGCCGCATCAAACTATGATGCTAAAGTGTACTGTTATATAACATCGGTAAAACAGAATTATTCTAGCATTAATTTTTTCTATGTTATAGATTTGTGGGCAGCCAAATTGAATCTGAAAGGTAGGTCCTCTCTCGCAACGCAGGAGGAGCTTGCAGAGTACGAGAGGAGGAAAGAAGAGCTAGATATTGAAGAGGCGAGAAGAAAGCAGCTTGGAGAGCAATTCACAGTGAGTTGATATTTGTCTTGAACTGCAAATTGTCTAAGTTTTGTAATACCTTCTGCACGTGGGTAGCAAATGAGTTAAAGGTCACTTTGCAGTGAAATTTTACATGACATTGACATGCAATTAAGAAAGTTTTGCAGGATTCATGGTATTTTGTAACAAGTTGGAAGGTAAGGAGTTCATCAAGAGTGTTTGGTGAAAAGCTGTAAAATGTTTTGTAGGACTTGACAGTTTTACATCATCGTTTAGCTTTAATGGCGAAAGATCTGTTAATAATACGTTTACACCTCTATTTATAGTAAAAAAGCTCTGATAAATGTTAATAGTATTGTAAAGGAGCAATCCAAATTCAAACAGCATAGGAATTACAAGATTGCATGTTGTTGGAAATGGCTGTTAAATGCTAATGTTGTCTAGATTTTGAATGCTTCTTTACTTCATCCAAATCTGAAAAATGAGATGTAGCAGATATATGTCAGATAAGTTGTCTACCTCCAAACATAGTTTTAAAAACGACAAATCTTTTTGTTAGGCTGTGCTACTACAACAACGATCAATTTTCAACGAGGACGAGCTTGCCCGTCAAAAACACCACGTTGAATATACTGCAGCGTTCAAAGCCGCCAAAAGATTGCTTGACAAATCACTGAGCGCACTGAAAGACGGTAGGTTTGCTGCGCAGTTTTCTGCGTGAGTTTGCTCTTGGGCCTTGCGCTTTCCTTCCTTGAATCGCCTGTGGGATAAATGCACTCTGTTGGCGGCAGTGGCGTCGTTAAAGCAGGCTTGGACACAAATTGCTCAAAATTATTTTATGTGTCCGCAAGATAAAATATTGAATTGCCACTAAGCTCGATTATGTGGCAATGCTACGTGAAACTTAGCAAAACGATTAAGTAGCACGCATGAGGAATTTTGTTATCTATTTAACAAACTGCGATATGCAGCAATTTGACTTCATAATTTTAACTTGGAACGTTTAGGAAGTGCTTCGCAAAGACTAACTAAACTTGAACCAATCTTTTAGCTCTATTAGAATATTGAACTTGTAGTTAAAGTCTAATTCTTGCGTGCCATCAGCGTTTTAGTCTAAAATTCTACTTTGGACATGCTATGCTAATGTTGGTAGTTACAATTTTTCTGTGAAACAACTGAGCGCGAAACTTTTACGTTCCTCTTAATTTTTGTGTCTTTGAAGTGAAAGACCAAAGCTTAGCCATTGCTAAGAAGCTTGCAGTTTGTGATTGACGGCTACTGAGGCCAGGATAAAAATTGCTTTGTGGCTTTTGCGGCTTTTACTGGAGGTTTTTTTCTATAAGGAAATTTATTTCGCATCTTTTGTGTTTCAGGATTGATGACTGTGGAAGAAATTCGAGGCGAAATTAGCGGTCGCGTTGGTGCGCTTATAAACAAGATGGCTGCTACCATAACAATTGAGTCGGAGAGATTGGGATGTTGGGCGATCCTCGGTGAAGCTGGAGGTGCTAAATTGGTCTTTCCTGGTAAGTGGTACTTTGTCGACAATTAAATATTTTTTTAATGTTTTCACCGCTGAAAAACTACTCAAAAGGGACCAAAGACCACCTTACGAAAGACGACATTTTTGCCAACGATGGATCGCTGAAAGTTACCGATATGTGTCGCTATGATGTAGCTACTGGATTAGTCATTCCTGGCAAGGGAAGTGAGATGTTATTGGCCAATGGTCATGTGATGTCGATTCCAGCGGATGAATATTTTGTTCATCCAGTCACAGGTAATATAAATTACATTCAATGTTTTGCAATTCACTATATTATGCAACATAGAACTTGTATGCTAAAATTATTATATAAAGGTACTGTATGTTAAAAGATATAAACTTTCAATGGCATTCATTTGCATTTGTTATCTTTTTAACTGTTTGTATTAAAGTTATATTTAAATGTATTTGCTCTCTAAGTATTGGAAAACAATTTCTTTAAACATAATATCGGAAATAATGCGACCAAGTATTTGGCCCAAAATTGTTGTTTAACCGTTCATTCATTGCAGTCAAACATGATTATTTCTTACTTAGTCTAGCCACCTTCATCTTGAAGGCATTGCCGATTTCAGGAAACTTGAATGGTGTAAATTAAGTGTTACGTCGTAGGTCACGTGCTTCCGATCGAGGGAAATCTCTGTTACAATCCTGTATCGTCGAAGATCGTATACACAAGTGATTGTTCGAGCGTTGATAAAACCACTGAACCTCTGATTCCGTTTCTACCATATCCGGTGGACCAACGTACCGGAGAGCTGCTAAAAGTTGATTTACCCTCTGTTGAAAGGAGGTCAGAACTCCGCTACAACGCCCCAGTGTTTGACCCCACCACTGGACTCACAGTACCGATCTGCGCAGTTACAATTCATCCAGAAACAGGAGAAGTACATCCCTTGGGTATGAGAACTATTCATTTTCATTTTTGTTTACCTTACGACCTTTTTCTAGTTATGACGAGTTTTAATTGATTGGTTTTTATATTAGCAAAATGTCTCCTTGAAAAACTTCTCAAGAGCTATATTTTTTCTTTAATTGGAAAAAGTGCATCGCAGTTCAAGATTAGATGACTGAACTACACAAACGTTGTTAGTTTAACTTGGTCATTGGTCAAGGCTTGACACTGAACCCGTTAAGTTAGTAGATGTAGCTGTAGATGCTCCTACAACTATTGCCCTCACGAATCTCCTTGGAGCAAAAGCAGGTAAAGAAGGTGAATGACACGCAGCAAATTTATTTTCTTTTTTTCAGGCGGTACTTACATAAGCCCTGTGACTGGTTTACCAACACCGATTGAAATTGGAGGTTTCATGCTGGAAGCAAATTCGGATCGTCCTGTTCCTATCATTGGAATCACAGTAGATCATAGCGGAAAAGTTGCTCCTGTAAGTCAAAATTTTTCGTTAATATGATATATTGTTAAGAATATTTTTGGTCATAAAAAGGTTTAACCGGCAACAAGAGATGTAATCACAAAGCTGCTCACTCAGCTTTTCGTAAAAGTTTTTCTTTAGTCTGATCATTGTGCGGATACTGGCTTGATTGAGTTTAAGCTACTTGATAACTGTTCCAGTTCACGTTGAACGTTTATGATACTGAAAAGAAGTAGTTATCTCAGTTTAACTTAAGCAGACTACTGCGTCGTCGGTACCACAGACTAATTGATTGTGAGCTAGCTTGGTAGTTATAATTCTCACACTTTAAAGCATACGCATTTTTAGGTTGGCGGCACCATGGTTCCATCAAGCTCTCGAGTGCAAGTTCCTATTGTTCCTGGAGACTCCTTTGTTGAACCTTTGAGCGGAAAACTTATGAAAGTGTCATCTTGTCGAACGTTTTTGCATCCCGGTCAGGAGGAGAAGATCCTGCCGTGTGCTGGGGGATACCAATCCTTTCTAGATGCCAGTGTTCTTGTTGCCGAAGGAAAAGTCTTGGATGCAGTTAGAGAACTAAAAGATGGAATCACAGGTTAACTGAAATACATTTCTCGATTCACAAATTTCAAACATTATTTTTCTCAGGAAAATTCAAATAATGCCTGTGTGCATGATAAGATATTTTATTTTGAAGCGTGTGCCGAAATTGAAAAGAATCTAGAAAGGATAATTGTTCTTTGACAATTCGTGTCTTGCATTTGCACACTAAACATTTTTTTCGCTCAATCGTTGCTTTTCATTAAAAATTGATTTTTCCTTTTACTTGTGTAATCACTGATTTCAGTTTAATCACGTGAGACCACAATAGTCAAGCCTCTAAATGGAATTCACTGGTTCGCGAAATCAAACATTTCATTTGAATTAAAAACGCAATAAAAGTAACCGATTCGAAAATTGCTCACGTGATTTTAGTCAAAAGAGGTTGCTGTTTCACTAGTTTACTTTGCCATCTCCTCGGCATTCTTCAATCTGCTCAGGTGCTTGGGTGTTTGTTTCTAGTTGATGGTTTTCTCGCGCAGGGCCGGAAGCAATGTCACAAGGAGTGTCGTTCAACGCTCGGCACGAGATCAACAAGCTGGAAGCCACTCTCAAAGACCTTTCTTCCACAAAGCGGCAGTGCAGAGCACACATGCTTAGAGCGTCACAAGATCTGTTGAGGCGAGAAGAAAGAGCGTCTGTACTGGCATCTAGTGGTGGATCGGCAGGGATGATGGAATTCTCAGCCACAGGTAATCTAGAAAGTGAAGTTTTGTTAGAGCCATTTCTGGAAGTTGTTTATCTTTTAGGGTTGTTTTGATTTTTTTTGTTTCTTCAGTTGGTGTTATTTTTGCTTTGGAGATTGGCGTTCTGTTGGTTTTGTATTTTGATGCTCTTGTTCCCATTCTTATGGTTATTAAATGATTTGCTTGCAGGCCAATTGCTTCCTATTTTGATTGGAACTAAGATACCAGATCCGGCAGGATCCGATGAAGATGTTCCTATTCTTGGAATTGACAAGGACAAATTTTCTGGATCTATTCGACCGCTTGCCGGAACAATGGAAGATCCTAATGGAAGAGGATTGATTCCTATCAACCTTGGAGCGGAAGGAATTGACACAGCCACAGGTTTACCAAAAATTTTCTAAAAGTCTTAGAAATTAAAAAACATAGAGCTATTACAAAAACAAATTGATTGAACAGAGTTAAAGGTGTGTGCTAAAGTTTTTCGTAGAGCACTTTTTTGGTAACAATTGCAAAAAACTAACCAGTAATGCTATAAAGCTACTGCTTAGACCGCCACGTTAATTTTTTAAAAGATATCTGGGTTCAATTTTCTCATCCTGTTTCTTATTCAAGGGAAATCTGGAAAAGTTGTTGGAGCACGTATCAGTAGTGACACCAACACTGTGATACCAATTATCCAGTCCTCGCATCATCATTTGAGACAAAGGAAACCTCCAATGGGATCAGTGAACATGCTTGAGGATGAAGTTGCCGCCAGAAAAGGGATGTGGAGGAGACAGAGACAGAGAGAGGGAGATGTTGAAAAGAGAGCGATAGACCTTCAGCAAGTAAGCTACTTTTAATAAGATTTACTTTTAAACAAAGTTATTGAGCCAGGTAAGAGAAAGTGTAGTGCGGTGCAGCACCAAAGCCGACACAATGTCATGGTTTAAGGTGCTTTTTTACAAACAATGACTTCTATCTTAGATGAATATAAATAAATTTTCGTCGAGAACATCCAATGCCAAGTTTAAAAGTTTTGCTTAGATTTTCTTTTTGAAGTTTTTAATCTCTTATAGATATATCGGGTGGGGAGAAAAAGTGATAATCCTGTTTAATCAAGAATGACTTAAAAACTAGGCTTTTCATACAAGTTAAATTTGGTACATGTCATGAGCAGCTAGTTTTGGTCAAGTGGTAAAATTTTCAGCAAAATATATGGACACAGGAGTGATGATAAAACACAAAATTTAGGTCAAATATGCCATGCCAGACGTTAACTTGAAATTTATTTACCACGGTTTTAATCAACAAGATGATCAATATGGCCTCCATCCTTGGAATCAACCAATCAAAGTTTCTTTTTCCAGGAAAATATGGATTTACGAATTTCAGCAACTGATATTTCATCCCACTTTTCTTTTATCTTGTCCTTCAGTTCCTGCTTCGTGAATTTTTCCGTTCTCCCGGCATGAACTTTTTTGGTAAACAAATCCCAAACACTGTAGGCCATTGGATTAAAGTCAGGTGACTCTGGGGTACCTCATCTTTTTTTGCGAGCATTTAAGTGTTCTGTTATAAGTATTCCTGGGTAACACTGCTTCAGTTGTGATCGAACTTTTAGCGATTATGAAAGGTTGCGCAGAGTGAAGAGATATCAAATCTAAGCTCTCCTCTAAAAAATACCGTCTGGCATTGCACATTTTACCTGAATTTTGTATTTCCTCATTATTCTTGTGTTTATGAATATTTTTGGCTAAAAATTTTACCACTTAACCCAAAACTTGCTTCTCATGACATGTACCAAATTTAATGTGCATGCAGAGCCTGATTTTTGAGTAATTCTTGATTAAACAGGGTTATCACTTTTTTCTGCCTATCCGTTATAATTTTGTGGTAGAAAAACGGGTGTCAGGGTGTGAAAATCCGAATAAATTTTTACGTAAAGATAACTTTCACGCATTTGCTACCGCAATGGTTAAAAAGATACCTAAAGTTGAGGAGTATTAGGTACTACTTTTCTGCATTATTTTCTACTCTGTCTTTTATGCTTCCTGGTTGCTTATGAAAAATGAATGTGAATGGCTGTGTACTGGAGGAAGCACTTTGTGGCTCTTTCCCCTGTTAGTCGCAATGTGGGCGTAGCCGTAAACAAGGCAGGTAGTATTGGAATCTCGAAACTGGGTTCAAACGCAAGGTATTTACGATAGTAATTGTAACCAAAAGATGATTAAACCAGCGAACTTCATGTAGGACGTTGTCACAAACATTGAATCACTGACTGTTGAAAAAGTTGATGATGGATTGGAAGCTATTACTGACGTCACAAACCATCTTGCAAACTCGCTAAAGCGCGAAAGCGAAAGAAAAGAAGTAAGTTTAGCCCCTAATACGCTTGGGTAGAAATTGTGTATTAAGTACGATACCATTCTTTGGTTTTGAACTATTGAAGCTTTTGGTAGGGACGCGTTACAAAAAAAATGATGTGTTATTTCTAAAGATGTTTGAAAAAGAACGAAAGCTTTCAAGTTCATTAAAAAATTTTCTGGTTAATTGCGTAACTCTCTGAAGCGCTTGAATTGGCCAATAACGGTCTATACGTGCCACATATTGGAGAAGCATAAGTAATGAATAATGCGCGTCGTATATCGGTTGAAAAAGCTGCCGGTTCCTTTTTTGCAACCTCTCTTCATAGTCTTTTATTTTCCATTTTCAATTACTTAATATTTTTTTATTTATAAAAGTGTTCTGTTTTTTTTAGGCTGCCAATGCTGAACTCAGTCCAGTATTGCCCCCTGATGTTTTGGCAATTCTAACAGACAACGATTCAGAGGAAATGCTTCAAGAAGGAAAAACTCACAGCAGTTACAATAAGCTAGTGGATGCGGTGGGTATCAAATTTTTGAGTCTGTAATAGTAGATAATGCAATAATTGCCTTAATTTTGGAATATTAATACACAAACAATTATTTTTTAATTTTGAAGGCAAGCTTGAGTGATGTTAAAATTTTTTTGAGAAACGAAGGGTAAACTTCTTGTTAGTTCTGTACCATGGCAATTAAATCAAACGCTTTAGTTTATAAGCTTCAAAAAAAGAAAGATGGACTCATTTGTAGGTTCGCAATTTGTTACAAAAACTTCAACTCGAAGAGAACCGTCGTGATGAACGTCTTCGTGAGGTCGTCGATACGAGTGACCTAGTTGCTACCGCAACTGCTCGTGAATCAGTGCTTGCCCGTTATCAGCAAGTGCGAAAGAAGATACAGGTTGGTAGTGTATGCTCTGTTGTGGTCACTAAATATCTTCGCGGTTCACACAGAGCTATTTGCACTCAGATTTGCTTTTGAGATAGCATTGCGAGTACAGTGAATTTCACACAAACACGTTAATTAAGCAAGGGAAATCGCGGTCACCTGTACTGCAAAGCTAAAAACAACGTAAAACAATACAGACATTGCAGACAGTGTCATTGTCTGCAGTTTTGCTATGTGCATCGCTAGCCTCTTGCATTACTATAAATGCAGACATTGTTTGCAAGATCTGTGCTTAATAGCTTTGAGCAAATGTTTTTGACGCAGAACTATGCTCTGCTGGGATATGAGTGTAAAGCTGCTCAGCCACCAGGTAAACGGCGACTATTAGGCACTCACCGATGGCAGTACTAGTGGGGCTAACAGCCTATAAACTTGCCTTTGTGACTGGGTCGAAAGTAGTACATTCTCTCCTGCAGTGTTCCAATCTTGAAATGGTTTGCCATGTACACCTGGATTTTCGTTTTATGGCTGGCCTCTATTCCGGAAAAGAGGCATACGCGACACAGCAACAGCAAGTTCTGTGAGATATCTTATACAGTCCTGTCACACGAAGTTAACTTTTAACAGGGTGAATTGCTTGGCCACCTTGATCTTCGGGTGGAAGCTATCGACAAGGATCTTGCTGAACTTGAATATGATCGAGAGCTGTCCGAATTGTTGACGGAAGAGGCGAGGAACGTGCTGAAGGGCTCCGCAGTTGTTGCTGGGGACTTTGAAACTGTTATTACAGGAATCTACGGCGATGATGTTGAAGTAAAAGAAGTGTAGCCTTATAAAAATGTGATGGTAGATCTGAACTCGTTAAAAAGCAGTCAAACATATTCGTTAAGTCGTGTACTATTCTTATAAGCTAATGACCATTATTTGACTGAGTTGTATCGATGTGGATTCAAATCCCTTTTTTGACTAAAGTTGCTTTTAACTGTTTAGGAGCGATGGGAGGTAGACCCCATTATTCATTCCCTTGGAGCAGCTTAGAAAGTTATTGAATATATTCCTGAGGGTGCTGCCTTTTTTTAGGTTTCTGGAAGGAACGAGTTGATTCCATTGATGAAACAGTTGATTGCTTTGCTTGAAAGTGGCATGCAGTTCCAGCTTTCGCCAGACATGTTGTCAGTATTACGTCAACCTCACAGTGCTCAACAGCAGGTAATTGCTTTAGTTTTGTTTCCGTGTTTATTCTCCACTCACCAAAAAACTCGTGTGGTTATAATCTTTTTTATTGCGTTGCTGGGTATGGATTGTTTGCAGCTTGGGGCGTTTGCAAGACGAACTTGACCATTTTGCGAAGTCCTTTAGTACCTTTTATTCAACAATGCTGTCATTTAGCCCTTGCCTTCTATGTATCTAGAATAAAATGGTTTTGATGTTATTCTTTTATAGTGTATTAGCTTTACTGCAATGCCTTATTTTAAAATACGCTGCAGAGGTATTTCATCAACGCCAGAAAACATCATCAAAATAAATATTTGCTTGCGCCTAAAGTGCATTGCTTTTTAAAAAATGCTTTTACTCGCATTGGATTTGTATGGAGCACTCTTTACTGTTAATTGCAAGAGTACTTTAACTGCATCATATTTGTATCCGGCAGGCTCAAGCCTTGCAGATGATGCAAGCTGCTGTATTGCAACAGCAACGAATGCAGCAGATGAGGCAAGAGGCTGATGGCTCGAATATATCAGCTGCTGGAGCTCAGATGGGAGTTGCTGAAAGAGGAAGAGGCGTGCAATGGGTATGTAGATGTTTGATGAGCGTCTTGAGTATAGAGATTTTCAGGTTGAGTGAAACCTGATTTTTACAATTACCATTACTGAATTTGAAACTTGTTTCAAAATCTTGTGCAATCTTGAAGATTTAAAGCTGAAAACAAAACATTAAGTTAGAACTGCCGTAACTTTCTTGTTTTGATTTCGTGTTTAGGCTTCTGCAATGGCAGTGAGCGGCGAAGTGCCTGTTGGTGCCGTGATGCATGAATCGAAGCAAATGCATGCTGCAGGACAGTCTAAAACAATCAAAATGCAGGAAGAGAGCGTGCGTTTGGGATCGAGCAGCGTGGTCAACTTTGAAAATGGCCAAATCGGCCGAGGAGAAGTAGGAATAGACGGAGCAGGTGACTGGTTAGAATTAGTTTGTATGGCAAACGAACTATAGAATGCTTTCGAAAATTCGGCTACCTTGAAAGCGTGCAACAAAATGAGACGAAGCCTGTAGCGGTGGATTTTTGTGTGGACGAGCTAGATCAAACAGAGCTGTGTGTGTGTGTATTGCTAATTGTCTATTGCATTTCATCGATAAGGAAACGCAAAATTATGAATTGCTATATGTTTCATTTCCATGGCAGTGAGCGCTCGGTCGACAAAAGTTAGATGCTTTCTGAAGTACACTGCATTTTAAAGGATTGAGATTCGGGGTCACGTTAAACTGATAACACCATCACGGTTGTTGCTCATCTGAGTTCATTGTAGAGCCTCTGGTGGTGTAGAAGCCACGACTTCTTGATTGTGACAGGAGCGACCTTGTGCTGAATTGTTATTTCTTGTTCCTATTATAGTAAATTTTTAACATTATATTGAAGAATATGCTTCCTCTGCCGCTGCTAAAGCTGCTATGGTGAAGCAAATGAGCAGCAAACGACTTTTGAATGATGCTGACGCCATGGAAAAGGGCTCAACGTCAGCCATGCGTGAAATGATGGAACGCCACGCTTTGGAAATTGCACAATTGGAAAACGAACTAAGGAGTGAAGAAATATCAAAAATAAATGAAGTAAAAATTTGTTCTTGCTACTTTTTAGTGGAATGCTGATAACAGTACGGTTGAAACGCATCTTTTGATTGCAGAAATTTAAGCCTTTTTACCTAGCCCTAAAGTTTTGCTGAGTTATTTGTTTTTGTACTTTTCTGTAGCGAGGAACCTCCTTTTAAATTTCATACTTTCATATAAGTAAATCTTTTTTTAGCGCAGTGATTAATGTTTATTTCATACCAGATTATATCTGACATCGAAAACAAGAAAGAGCGTGAAGTGAACAGACTCAAAGCAGAGTTGAAAGAAAAACTGAAACTCTGTAAGACTGAAGAAGAAAAACAACAGGTGAAGACGCTATTAATATGTTTTTGTTCTAATCGAATTTGCATATCTTACAATTACGGAGATGCGAAACGTGCTGAAATGTTACTGCAGTTTCGTTGCCGTAATTTCTATTAATATTGACAACGGGAGCTGATGTAATGTTGCTCTACTAGGAATCACTGGTATAATAACGTCATCATCCAATCGCTGGACTACCCCAAAGTAAGCTAAGTTGAAGTAGGTTTACTTTAACGACAAATTTCAGAGTCAATATTCTTAGTATCTTCATGTAAACAACGACATTTTTTCAAGTACAACAATAGTTCTGTTGCGGTAATTTGTAAATCAGGTATTCAAATAACATTTAATTTTATTCAAGCAGATTTTGTATTTTTATTTAAATAGAGTTTGTTGAATAAAAATGAATTCAGTTGTTTATGTAGTGACATAGCATTAGTCTTGGGTCATACAAAAATTTACGGCCTCAGGAGATGGTTATGTCCAAATCTACTTCAAAACTTCTAGTGTTGCAGTCACAGTGGATTTCTACTGCAAACGACGCCCCTGAGCGCTTTCTTTTTAGTCACTGAGATTATTCGTTTAAAATCTATCTGTCAGGTGATGATGGAATATGCGTCGAAAATCCGTGACGTCACTGACAACTTGGAGAAAGAAAAGCAAGTGAGGTTGGCTGACTTGAGGAAGGACCTGGCCAGTGAAAGAAAGAGGAGGAGACGGGAGCTGTACAAGAAGCACTGCAGAGAGGCGCAGCAAGCCGGGCTTGACCCCGACAAGGTTGGTTTTGATTAAACTTTGTAGTCAACTTAAAGTATTCTCGACCAATCACTGGTAAGGCCCCATACTGCCCTAAATGAAAGAGGGGTGATTGTGGCAAATTAGTTTTAATGACAAGCAAATATCCACGCTGTAAAACGAGATAATGATTTTAAATTTCATCCTGTTTTTCGAGGTTGTTGGAGACGTAGCTGAAGAGAGTGAAGATGAGGTGAATAAAGACTTGCTCCTCCTCGCGATGCAGCAGGAGAAGTTGATTGCCGATCTGCGACAAGCTTACGCTGCAGAGGAAGAGGAGGACACGGAAGAGAACAGAGCGAGAAGGAATGCTGAAATGGAGGCCAGGATGAAAGCAATCAATGCAGGAAGACCGGTGAGTTGTTATAGATGGTGTAGTTGTTATTGCGTATATAAGTGATGCGAAAACGTTGGTTTTTCCTCGTTACGCTCGCTGTTTCCTTTTTCGTCTTCGCTGCAACGAACACAGCCTTCTGTTAAACTCTTATCTCTCTAGAATTGGCAGAATTGAGAATTCTTCCTGCAGCGCCTGCGGACATCCGACCCAGAAAACCTCTCATTTCATTCTGCACTGTCCAGCTTTCAACTCTGCGCCGCACGCTCTTTAGTGACTCTTTGTCTCTCTACAACCTTTGATCCAGGCCCTGGGAAGTTATTCGCTTCTGGAGCCTAATTATATTTTGCCATGCCCCCATCCCTCGGAAAGGGTCGGGTAACAACAACAACAACAAACTTTTTTGATAGAAATGTGCATCAAAATTTTTCAAACAATACTGTACAAAAGAAAAATTCCTATATTTAGTCAGCGTGCCTACCCAAAGATCATAAGAAAAGCCTAGCAGGATGTTGCACTGGCTTCATGCTCTTATAGTGTTGCATTTAAATTTGCTTTTTCATTTTTAGAATTTCATATTATCAAAAATTTGATTAAACTTCGCAAAAGTTGTTTTTGTTTTTTTGTTGCCTTATCCATTTTAGCATATTGTATCAAGAGAACTAGATCTATTGTTCTTGTAGCTGTTACATCTCTTAATCCTAAAATACAAACTAATGTATGGGATTCGAACTCACGTCTACATCGCCCAGTCGAGCGATAGTCATAGGCTGGTGTGAAAATTGACACAGTCGGTTGACTACTGGGCCAACTTAACCAATCATTTGGTATAACTGTATTGCAATTTTTAGTCTTCTCTAATTTCTGATGATGCAATTGAGGAAGCCGTTAATGCGGAAAAAGATGAGAGCAGGAGAATGGATGGCATCCGAGCCAACATTAAGGATAGGATGAAGCTCAGGAGAGGACAGAGGAAGAGCAGGAGGGAGTCACTAATAGCTCAAGGTGATTTAAGCTTAAAAACCATGGTTGCTTTGAAAGCATCAACATATATCCGTGTTTCAGTGCAGATGCCTGCGATTTGTCAGCAACGTCAACCGAAATTTATTTAATACTAAAATTCCGGGAATAAAATATACCTAGAACTCTGACGATGTCGAAATCGACATTTTTCCGAACTTCAGCGTCCCTATAACTTAAACTTGTTGGTATCACTGATGGTGTGTTTTTAACAAATAAAAGGCATTTAGTGCTAAGTATAGTAATAGATGTTCAGTTTTTAATTTGTTTAATTTTTTTAAAACGAGGCCAATTTTCATCGGTACTCATCGCAATCGCGCTTTTTTGGGTTTCATTTTCGAGTCATTCATATTCTGAAGTTTTATTGATAGAAGAAGTAGCACGAACAAAAGGACACTCGAAAATCGCATGCAGTGCTATACCATTGTACCATTTTTGCATCATAATAGCTGTATGTCACATAGTTCAGTTTATTGATGTGCCCTCGCCAGCTCAAAACACGTGATACACTGCGTTACTTTATAACTGGCCTGACCACATTTTCCGCATGTGTGCAAGTGGCAGATGCGACATACTGTTTTTGTAGTCCCCACACATCCTTTCACAACACACTTCCGACGTTTAGGAGGTGAAAGGTCGTTTGATACAGGGTCTGGACGAAGTGAAGTCCGCTCAGTGACGTACTTCGATCTCAAGCTTTCAACCAAGTCTAGGATAAAATCACGCCTACTGATCTTCTCACCAATAATTTTCTTATAGATAGCCCATAAGTTCAAATTTGCTATATACAAGATGTTTGTCCACACAACAAAGGGCCACCTTCGGCTTCCCGAGTGAGTGGAGTACTGCCGCAACATTTGGTTGACAACGTCTACGCCAACCTTGTTCTAGTAAAAATGAATAACACAAGGTTTTTTGTTCTTTGGTCAATGCTGGGAGTATTGTGCATTGTGAAAGTTAAATTCATAATCTTCTTTTTCTTGCACAGGTTGTTAACAAAAAGTATCTCTTTGCCATCAAGCTACTTTTATGCAGTTCATTGTCGTTTTTGGTCACAAATTTTGTAAGGCCTTTGCTGTTGCTCCTCACTGTGCCGACCATCAAAATTATCTTTTCTAGAAGCAAAGTAGACTCTTGAAAACAAGTTATCCTCCTTGGTTGTAGATGCTTTGGGTCAATATCTTAACGACATCCTCTGCAAGTGGTCGCCCATCTCTCTGCTCTCTCTCTCTCTCTTTCTAAAGCTCCCAAGTACGGCAAAATTTTGTACACGTACTTTGAGTAAACTTCTGTCAACATCCAAAATTTCATGCCAAACTTTCGGGCTTATTTGGCATGTAGACGATGAATAGACACCTATTTTTCATTGGAAAAAGCTGCTCGACTATACTTAGGCTTTAATCAGGTGTGTAAGTGAATAAGCAATTAGCCACAAAGCTTTCTAGCTGCTCACAAATGTGAACAAATTTGTCTTCAGTGAGCCTTTGCCTCTACCTATCTTTGCTACCAAATCTGATAAACTTCTTGATTTCTAGAAAGCAGTCTCTTGCCGTAGTATTTCGGAATATGTTCGGTTCATAGATTTTCTTTCATACAAAATGCACAGAGTGATGTTTCCCGTATATACCTCCGGTATACTTCTAACTGCTCCATCGTAGTAAGAAATTTGGATCAGTTTTCCTTGCTTCCCTGCTTGAGTGAGTTGCGATGGCTCTAAGCATGTTGTTGTTGATGAATAGCTTCCAGCATTCGTGGAGGCTAATTCTTGCTCTGCGCCGTATCGCCGGATAAACACCGGCTTTAGCTCGAAAAACTGTGGCAGGTTTCACTCATGGACTATGGAGAGGAGCCCAAGTCATACCATTGCTACTTGTGTGAAGCTGTAGTTGGATGACATTGCCTGATAAATCATCGTCATCGTCGGAAGAAGATTCACTATCAGTAAATGACTGCGCGGGGGTTCATCAATACTGGTGGGCACAGTAGCAATGTCCTCTTGCGCTTCTTCCTCTGGCTCTAATGTAGCAGAGTCTTCGTTCAGCATATCATAGGCCTCTTCTGCTGTATATCTACAACGAAAACTATTGCTAGACATAACGTCTATTTGTTTATACACAGCATTATTGCATCTAAAAAAGTCAAGCTTAGTATTACTTTATGTTAATGTAGTTTTGTGTGTAATTTGCACCAAAAACGAATTACAAAGCTGAGGTGCAAACTAGTTCAGATTTTAGAGCAAACCCGTGAGAATGAAATGAAAATAGTTTGAGATTCGTTTTTTCAGATGACCTTAAAACATTGACAGCAGCAGAAGCTGAATTGGTCGAAGCAAGCTTGCTCGAAAGTTCTGAGAAAAACGATACACACGTTGAATTTATGCTACTTTCCGCTTTCGAAGAGGTATCTGCCGTCTTATAATTTATATGACTGAGTAAATGCTGCCAGTTTAGAGATCGTTGCATTTTCAGCCTTGTTGGTTATTGCATTGTATTGTTGGTAACGTTTATAGTTTTTACCGAAACGTCCAACAGAAACTAGAACAAAGTTATTGTGGTTTTTGTATTTAAAATTGTTATGCAGACTCTGTTCACTTGCTTCTGCTTTAAGACTTTAAATTTGAAACTTTTCAAGGCTGAAATGGAGATGAGTGAAGCTCGCGAAATGGAGGCGCTCAAAAAGATGATGATGGAATCCGGTGTCGAAGAGGAAGAGCGAAACCGGATCTTGGAAGAGTACAGGAACAACAATGCCAGTCTTAAAGGAAAGATATCTGCTCAAAGAGACAGACAAGTTAGTACTTGCTGACTTTGCCCTAATCAAGGGTAGTGCAATCTAAGTATAGGTTTGAAAGGAGTAAATGTTGAATTTTTAACCAAGTTTGAGGATGTGAGGGGGTAAGATTTGCATATTGTATTGGTTGACCATCACTAGTCCAGCAAACAGTTAGCTGGACAATCAGTTATCCGGCATTAATATGACCTAGAAAGCAGTACCTGTACTCTGATTTCAAATTTCCCGGGTCACCGCGCCAGCTTGTGTCAGTGGCCGCTACTATTTTAGTGGAGTTGTTTTCTGCATCAACGAGCTGGCATGCTTTTCCTACACTGTACTTTATTTTTGTAAAAAGGTCATTTTTTCAGCCATGTCTCCAGTGAAAAACAAAAATACTTTTTTTGGTGTAAAGCGCAAACACAAGGCATTGTCCATAACAGAAAAGGTTGAATTCTTTATTTTACCTGTATTTGACTTGTCTTTCACTTGTCTTTTCTTTATTAACCAACTTGTGCTGATTTAGAGGATATTTTAATTTTAAAATGAGGTGGTTAGCAACTGGGTTTGTGAATTCTAAGATAATAAATGGCTAATCCGACTGCTGCCAGGTCCCAATGATTCCGCATTAGTGATGGTCATCCTGTACTAGTGTTTACTGAAGCATTTTGTCCTGTGAATGCTTTGTAGAACATGTAGTGATTCAGTTTCCATTCGGTGTTGTCCCTTTAGCAGAGATGGTCGGATTTACCCCATGGATGGGGATTTGTTGGAGCGAAATTTTTCTACAGGGAGCATGCCCTTGCTTACCCCCAACCTCAGTTTTCTGACATGAGTGGTCCAACCAAGCAATTAAGCTGGCAACCCCACCATTAACAGTCAGACTGCAATTGGTAGGTGCCCAATAGTCGCCTCTTACGACATGCTGGGTAAACAGCTTCACTATTCTTTATCCGGTGAAGCACGGCATCCGGTGAAGCACGGCACAATTAAAAGAAACACATGCAAGAGAAAAAATTTTTTTTCAATAATGGCTTTAAATGATAGATGTCAGAGGTATATTATCGGTTTTATTTTTGCATTGTCACAGAAAGAGCAGATCCAAGCACGCTTGCAAGCCAGAAAGAAATTATTGGAAGAAGTTTCAAAAGAAAAGGCCGTTGCCAAGCAGATCCGCCGTGCAGCATACAAGAATCAAGCTGCATCTGCAGCTATTCAGAAAGCGCTGGAGCGAGTCGAACTTGCCGAAGCGCAGCAGAGCGAGACTGAACAACAACTTCTGGAGGCGCAGGTGAGCACCAAAATTCAAGTTTTGAATAAAACATAAAACATCAAATCAAAAAAGACAGAAAATCAACGTGAAAATTTTGATTTTTTTGTTTATGATATTTGTGTCTCATGGTATGCCACAAAAAGATTTCATTCTATTTCTTTTATATGAGATAGGTTGAAGTTTTAGCCGCATTGGAAGACAAACACATAAAAGAGCAGAATGAATTGATGATGGAAACGCAAAAAGAAGCCGAAGAAAGTAAGGGAGTTTTAAGTTAGGCTACGCACGACCGCAGCCCGCAGATTTTACACATTAAAAGTTTTACTTGGCTGTGTGGGGGTGTTATGGATACTTTTAAAAGCAGTTTAATTGAACTCGTTTAAGTGCTTGAAAAACAAAATTTTATTGATATTTTGTTTTCTTCCAAAAACTGTGATAAGCGTTTGACACTTCTCTCTCTTCACCTACAAGCATGTTGCTAAGCTTGCGCAGATGGGCGAACTAAATTAATCACCAATTGACCTAGAGCGAGCTGTATAACCCTACGGTGCTCCAATTGTGAAGTGTCCCAGGAAGCATTTTTGGCAAAATTTTTTTATGTTTTTTTAGAGGAAAAAGAAATCGAAAATCGCATGGAGGAACAAGCGCAGCTCCATCTAGCGGCTGCTATGACACGTGCTCAAAATGAAGCTGAAGAGAAACAACTAAGCGACAAGCAGACCAAGAAATTGATCAAAGAATACCAGAAACAGGTAAAGATATTGTTTCCCTTAATATGTTGCATCAAACTGGTAGAAGTCAAAATCGAACGCTTTGTTTCAGACTCGTATTTTTTTCTTGGCGCATGCTTAGCCTTCTAAGCTAACTGTGTTATCAAAAGTAGCTCGAGAAAAGGTGAAAGCACGTACATTTGATTAATTATATGAGTTGGCAGTGCTCCCTTCAAAAAAAAGCGTTACAGTCTATTCCTACAGATACCGTTGTGTAAGTGACTGGAAGTTTTTTGTTTACAGGCTGAAGCATTGAATAAATCTCTTGCAAATGAGAAGAAGAGACAAATCGAAACAATTCGAGAGAAGATGAAGGCAAGAAAAGAAAAAAGGCAAAAGAACCTCAACGAAAAACAAGAGGTGGGCTAGGTTATTTTTTTTCAATCTTAATTTCATTGACAATATGGTTACCGTGTCGTTTCCAACAGAACCATAAGTAGGAGAAGAATAAAAATCTATGCAAGGACTTGTAATCAACCTATCCTAATCACAGAATCGAAATTTTTTGTTCACTTCAGCTGGCCTAAGAAAAAATAGGTGAAAATTATCTGTAGATTTTGCGTTTGGCCTTATTTTAGTAAACGAAAAAAATGTTTTTTTTATATTGAATTAGAAACAATTTTTTACAAACAGGCTGAGTCGGAGCTGGAACTTATGAATCTCAAGACCCAGCGTGAAGCTGATTCGTCCAATCGATCACGTGATGCTGAGAAGCAAGCTGTTGTAAACGCGGCAGCGGATGAGGTTGACTCACTGGAGCACTTCGTGCGTAATGTTTTGCTGCCACGACACCTCAAAGAAATGGCCAGCCTCACCGAGAGATTGCAAAGGGAGATGGAAGCAGCGAAGAAAGAGGCCCACGCCAAGGTAGCCGTGTCAGCTCGGCTGAACTATGCATTGCAGCCAGTACTTACGTACTGTAAACTCGAAACAGGATAATATCTTCAGAAACCTTGTAACTGCTCGCTTAAACATTGATTTTCACATGCACAAGCATTTGCCGAAGGCTTTCCTTTTTGTTAATATTGTTGAATGTACCCCAGTGCTCTTTTGAAGGAGTTCCGCTGAACCTAAGTGTTCCGAAAAATATTTACTAGGATTCCGTGAACTTTGGTGGTTCCGCAAAAATGCTTTCTCCTGTAGTTTCATTTGACAAAACAACATTTTTTAAAAACGAGAATTTGGCGAAACTTAAAAACAATGAATTGGCAAAACTTCAGAACTTTACAGTAAACAGATGATGTAGCAATCACCCTAATTGCACATTTTGTTTGATTATTCAATGTGCAACAATTTAATTTCAGTTAATATTGCGTCACAAATACATAACGAAATTAATAATTGATTTTCTAGGAAAATTAAAAAACAGCGAATGCAAGCTTTTGCCTAATGACGGCAGAATACGATTGTTTTTTCAATTGCTTAACAACTTGCCATGACTTGAAACCGGTGCGGAACAAAGACTGAAATGCTCAAACTTTTTTTTAATTCATTTCATTTCACTACATCTAGATGTGTGGCCTACTGCTAAACAAGAATATTAGAAAAAGCGGAATTTGATTTTGTATAGTTAATTTCAAAAACGCTGTTGAGAAAGGACGGAAGGAATGAATAAGCATGAGCAGCAAGGGTCTCATAACGCTAAAGAGGTTGGAGTGTGCTGATTTACACTCAACTTACATCACCCTATTTTAGCGGAAAGAAACAAAAAAGGTCTACATTGCAAATATTAAAAAAGTAGTGTTATAAGGCTAGAAAAAAATTGCTAATGTGTAAGTTATGGGATTTCCATTTAGGCAAAACTTTGTAAATTTAAAGGAGTATATTTTTATTTTTAATACTGTTTGGTACAACGTGCTTTTTGCTGCTTTTCAATGTTTCTTGTGTTTGTCAATATTTTTGCTTCAGGTTTCATCAGACCGTGACGAAGCGCGCAATCACATCGTTGCTAGACAGGATGACGAAATGAAAGAAAAGTTGCTGAGTCATGCTGGAGAACCAGCGAAAACCGTGGAGAAAATGAAGAGGAAATTGCAAGCAAAACATGACAAAGGTGAATAAATACGTATCACAGTCATGTAGTTATTAGGTTAGATTTGACATTAACAGAAGCTGTTGTGCCAAAGTTTAGCGATACAAGTTCTTTCAAAAACTTAATGACATATTAATTAAGTGACAAATTGCTTTAACTTCAATCAGCACGTATTTGAGCAAAAGAAGTAGCAAAAACGTCATGATGGTGTTAAAAAATAGTGTTCTCAGAACTTAAAGTGTTTGATGATGAGACAAAGAAGATGACTAATGATGCTGTGAAGACGTCATCATCCTCTCTCGCTCTTCACCATGCTGATGAGAAGCTCAAGCTCCGAGAGGAACACCTAAAAGAACTGGCAGACACAATGAGGAGTCTAGATCCTGAAGCAGTAAGCCGTTGTGATATTGAGAATAAAATATGGAATCTATTTTAATTGAAAGTTAAAACGTTGATCATAATCTGACATTTGGTCAATTCATTTAACAAGAATAGCGGGTTTGTAGTCGGTCCATATTCACCGTTACCGATTACACATTCACTGCTACCACATATCATTTTAGCCTATTTAATTGTTACATAACAATTTTGTTAATTTTAGTCAAAATCTAATGAGGTGTACTGTTTTTTCAAGCCACGATTTTTTTTGCTTTGATCTCAGGTTTCTGAGTTGTTTTGTATGCAAAACTGGCTCTTAGCTTGTTCGCGGGCGCCACAAGCATACTCTGAAGTATTTTCCTGTTTTGGTCACTGAGTACAAGATCTTTGAGCTTATTTTACTAAAGCCTTACCTACAACGAGGCGAAGCGCTGCTGAATTCTTTATTTTGGTTCAATGGCAAGCCATGCGCAACACACACTTCGGCGTACACTTGTTGAGCAAGCAAGTTTGCACTGTTTTGGCGACGCAAGAAATGAGCTGTTGCTTTATTTTGTTTTCACAGGCGTTGGAGCACAAGTTCTCTGAACAGGCCGCCAGTGCTGCAGAGGAGGCAAGATTGTTTAGAGAGAAGAGAAAGAGGGAAGTGGATGAGCAAATAAAGAAACTGAAAGAGGAGAGAAGAAAGAAGGAAGCCGAAGGTAAAGATTTGCGCGCTTGAATAGGTTCGATACGTTTTTATTGAATAAACTGTTGATGCCAACTAATGGCAAAGCATAATTTTAATGATCGATGGCGTTACAAATCGTCACCCAGCAAGGGTCGTTAGACATTCATTATTATTATTATTAGTGGTTGCTAAAAGTTACATTTCCCAGAAGAATACTGATTTTAGTGAGATTTTTAGTCTTTCACCGCCAATTGACCTGCTTTTGGTATTAACTACGCAGTTAAAGTCATCATTCCATTAACAAATAATGCATATTGCCTGATATACCAACGTAAATGGGAATTTTTATTTGTTTATTCTTATGAAAATGCTCTCATTGACACTTGCTGTCTCCTTTTGGAAAAAGTATTGTAACCCTCCAAAATTTAGCTTTAATAGTTTTGTTGTTCTTTCAAAGGCTTGATTGATTGTTTTAAATTATTATTAGCCAATCAGCACATTGCTGACGAAATTAAAGCAATGGAGCGTGAATTAAGCCAAACCTCGATGAAACTGCGTCAAGATATGGATGAAAAATTGAAACGAGAAGAAGACAAAAAGAGAGATGAGGCTCAAAGAAAAGAACACGAGATCATGGCTTCCGATCTCGCCGACGACGAGAAAGAAAAGTTGCTGAAACAACACAAAGCGTACACAGAGAAAATGGAGGTGGATTTTTAAGTGTAACCTAATCACTAATCTGCTCTCTTCCAAGGGTAGCATCGTATTTAGGTCTGAAACCTCAAAGCAGTATTTGTAGAGTGTTTTTTTGAAAGCGCGATTGTAGATGTCACGTTGGCAGATAGCTCGCGCTAGATGCACATAGCCACTACTTTCTCTTCGATTTATTTATTGTCCCAGTTTTATATTTGGGATGCTATGACGTATCGTACGTATTTTTCAACATGACATTTGTGACTAATTTTGTTTTATTCTAGGCAAGCTTGGCTGACGACAAAAAGAAAGCTCAAGATAAGCTAAACAAGAGACTGGAAGAAAGAAGGAAGAGAAAAAAGGAGCAAAAGATCAATGAACTGGAGGAAAAGACCAAGGGCGAGCTAGATCGGGAGGAAGCAGAGCAAATGAGGAAGATCGCAGCGAAAGATGCGAAGCAAATGGAGACTACGGAAAAACTGCTCGCTGCTCAAACTCAATCTACGTAAGTTTAAAGCTAGTGTTGTACTTGCCGTTCCATTTCAACGTATTGCCAGTTACTTAGTAGCATTGGTAAGATAACAATGCAGCACTTTACCACCCAACTTCAAGTGACAAGGCTGTCAGGTAATTTGCGAACGTTCAACTAAAATGCCGATCAATGTTTTGACTTTGATTTATGTGCAAAGCCCTTTTAAAAAAATATTACTCTGCTTACTCTGCGTGCAGCGTTTTAAGGTTTTGCATATTTCCTATAAATTTTTAAAAAATTTCCGGAAAATCTTTGTTACGTCATTATCCCTTGGTTTTTCAAATTCTTCTTTTCCATTTTACAATTCTCAAATTACTGACTGTAAATGTTAAGCTGAGTTACAAGTTGCATCACTCTGGCAAGGAAAAGATATTTTGTCGCTTATAGCAAAACAACAGGTGTTTAGACCCGTTTGGAGTTGCTAGTATTTAGTACATTCCATTGCTAACGCTAGCAGCGCAGCCAATCAAGTAAAAGCGCCATTTTTTAAAGACACAACAACACAACTGTGACGAGATTCGAGCGCACGATCATATCATCGTCACGACTGCTCTAACTCAGGGGTTATCAAATACTTATTGGCGCGACCCCAAAAAAATAACGGTCCTTAAGTCTCGCAACCCAACAATTACTTATCGAAATTTTATGAAAAATAATTTCTCGACAATGTACAGAATGCTCTTCATAGTGGTGTTGGTCTTTAAAAAAAAGGGGTGGGAAGGAATCTTTACACTTCGTTTAGCATAACTTGCCTCCTTTTCCGGTTGGATTTCAAAAAACAAAAGAAATCTTCCCGTTTCATTTAACACAAGATTCCACCTTCTCTACTTGGATCTCCAAAATAAGAGTTGTTTCATAAATTTTTTGCGACCCGATGTACAAGGTCTCGCGACCTTATTTTTGGTTGCGACCCGTTTAAAACCGGCGCGGTGGTGCAGTGGTTAGAGCGTCCACATTGTAGTCGGTAGATCTGGGGTTCATTCCCTAAGTCGAGTCATACCAAAAGACTTTAAAAAATGGTATTCACAGCTTCCCTGCTTAGCGCTCAGCATAAAAAAGGGATAGTGTGGAGAACAAGCCGGCAAGCTTGCTTGTTGTGTCCTTGGGCAAGGCACTTAACGGGACGCCTCCACCTTTATGTGGCAGACAGGTGGCCCCACCCGTACTTCACCGGATTATAATTGTGAAGTTGCTAACCCAGCATGTCAGACGACTCTTGGGTACCCACCAGTGGCAGTCCGCCTTGTTGGTGGTGGGGCTACCAGTCACTCAAGACTGGTTCGAAATGGGCTGCCATCTTTCCCCTAGCCTAATATCAATTAGGTTGACGGCATAAACCTGAATTACCGTTCATGCCGTACCTCCATCCCAAGGAAGAGGAGGGGTAAACACACACATACACACACACGCCCGTTACTTGAGAACGCGTGCTTTAACCCGCTGGACCACGTTGACAATACTCTGCTTTCAATCGGTCCATATTAAAGCAGTGTTTATAGGTTTTTAAACTTTGCAGATCACCATCAGATGAAGTGGCTCAAGTGCCAACCTCTATTCCCGTGGGCGTACCGATGACAGAAAACGTTGATGCTAGCTTGCTTGCCGGTATTCCACTAATGGCGGGCGCTTATCCTACACAGTTTAATGAAATGCTGTTGTCATCAGAATTTTTCAAGGTAAGTGCACCGTTTTAAGTACCATAAGACGTGTCTACTGTGCACAATGACAAACAATACCTTTGCACAATAAGGACTAATCTCACAAGCGAATAGTGATGAGTTCAACGTCACCATGCATTCTGCTACGTCATGGTTTTATTGAAGGCAGTGTTTGCCATTTCTTTTGCTTGTTTGAATTGATTCTGGTGTTAATACGGTCCGCTGGTAGCACTCATGATTTTAAAGCGGGACTTCATACAACTTGTTCTACGTATCACTGTCTAGATTTGTCCGTAATCCATTCATTTAGTCTTGTGCAAACGCACTAGAACGATTCCAAAGCCAACAAGACTGGCATGGTCCTTGTTTTGCCTGAGCTTTATTGGCTACATTGTTATGTAGGAATTGTCTGAAGTTGAAAAGAAATTGAAATCTCACCTGAATCAATCTGGAATGAAAGGCACGATAAACAATCCTTTCATGGATCTTCAGGTAAGACCTACGTTTGCTTCTATTCTTGTTGATATACACTAGTTAAACCATTAGCATTTTGAATTTTTTGCATTTCAATTTTTTTGTTTTTTTTTTCGCAGAAATGATTTTGCGATGTTTGGAAAATCTATCTTAATGCTATTCTTGTTGTTACCCGATTGTTTTTCAGGATGGGAGTCTTGGTCAGTCTGGATCCGGGAAATCCCCCGGCCTGGACAAAAACCTTGTCCTAAATATTTTCAATTTACATGTCATACGTATTAGACGGAATCTTTCGCAGGAGTAATTTACCACAAAACTGGAGTAGTAGATAATTACTAGCGTAGTGATGTCATTTTAATTGAGATAATATTTTTACCCAGGATGCCCAGTGGTTGCTGCAAGGCAATTTGAAACAAACTGATCTTCACTCTCTTACACCGAGTCAATTCGTCATTTATAGATTTGGAGTTTTTGTTTGCAAAATGTTACAGCAAGTTCTCAATGTGAGTTTTTACGTGGCATGGTCGAATAAGCTAGCAAGATCCATTAAATCCCATGTTTTTACTCCGGCTGGTATTGATTATGAGTTGGTACTCCAAACAATTGCAGTTTTGATGAGTTCTTTATAACACGCTACCTTGCACAACTTTTTTTGTCGACTATCGGCCAGGAATTTGCTTGGTTATAGAGTTAGTGGTAAAAATTCTCGCTAATGACTGCTGGTGGTTCGGAATTTGGTTTAAACACCGGCTTGTTCAAAGTGCAATGCATTGCAGAAGAGTATTGTGTATTGTATTGTATTGCACAGTGCAATGCACAAAGGTTTCCGTCGTGAAAAGCTGTACATAAGGTACAAACTATATTTTCAGACGGATGAAGTCACCTTGCTGCTTGCTGACAACTTGCCTGTCAATAACTACACTCAAAACGCATTCCGCAATTCCTTCTTTTACCAGCGAGCTAGACGGATCCTATTTGTCCGCTCGGAGCGGGTTTCCTCTGTCGGTGAATTGGTCATGGTGGTGATTCATTGCATGGCTCATATTGCTGTCGGTCAGTTAGAAGACGACAGTGATCCGTACTTCTTGAGGGCGTTTTACAAAGTGAGTATGGCCAATGCATTTTTAGCACACTTTTGATTTCGAAGTGTCGTAAAGCCAGCACTTTTAGAAGTTTTCTGTAAACCTTTTGATCTTCAACTGTACCGCATCTGGCTCAATGGTTAGCTGTGATCGAGCCTGGTCATTTGTATTTTAACCACCCAATTCTTTGTCAGTTTTGTGCTTTTTTCTAGTTGTTAGTCTACACCGAAAAAAAGTAGATTTATTACGTTTGAATTGTTCTTCATTATTCGGCTGGTTTTTGCATTTTCACGAGCGGCGACACTGTTTCTTGGCGTCGCACAACTTTTTATTAGATTTTGAAACGATTTGGTATTGTATTGGTGAGCTCCAAGGTTTGTAATTTTTGCTCTTTTGGTTATCAAAGCACAATTTTGATATTAAGTAGTTTGCTTTAACTTTACTTCGCATCATCGCGGTGAATCCGTATTATTTAAAGGATATGGCATAAAGCAACCAAGAAAATTAAAGCAATTAATGAATGAAGTTTCATTTGTCTTAAATCTACCTCTGTATTACAGGCTTTGAAAATAACTTGTGAAGATTTGTTCTTTGCCCGAGCGCGCATGCCTCATCAACGCGGCGCGCCAGATGCCGGACACGGAGCGCTTGATGTTGCACCACTTGAGAGTGCTCGAGGTCTAGAAATGAAGATGAGCGTTCTTGATGACTTGATTGACGTTAACGTCTTTACTCCAGCATCGGTTCGATTTTCGCCAGAGGTAGTTAGTTTTGATTTGCATGACGTATGGGTTAAAGTGGAAAAATAATTTCGAGTAGTTTTTTGCAGAATTGGATTAATGATATTGCTAACCCAGTATATCTGAACTTGATTTGAATACTGCCCCCAATGGCAGTTAGCTCTGGAGGTGGCGCTATCACTCTCTATGTGTGGACGGTTCGAAATATAGGCGTTTAGACGGTTCAAAATATAGCCCTTTCTCTGACCGACAAACCTTTTTTCTAGCTTAATTATATTTCTGAAAAAAAATTGGTCGCTAGACCTCAAAATAAATGTCGCAACAACTTTAAAAATTGAACATTTTTTAATTGAACATAAAACCTTTTGAAAAGATTTGTCTGTTTTAAAAGTGCAAAAGTTTTGCGGTTGCATTTAAGTTAACGATGTAAGACACGTTCATACCGGATCCGATTTACTATATTTATCCGATTTACTATGGCTATGTTTGCGCCTAAATTATTTGTTTACGTCATCAGCGGAAAGCGTTTCCTTGCGGGCATGGAAACTGGGCACTGAGACAGACAAATGCTGACACTGATCTGTTTAAACCAAGTTGGTTATTATTTTTGTTTGCTTGATTTTGATGTTCGCGATTACATTTGCTTTTAGTCCTGAAAATTTTCTGTAAACCTCATGGTGTTCAGCTACACCCGCTAGCTCAACTGAATTAATTTCTAGTCATTCCCAAACCAGGTAGCTTGGATAGCTCATCCACCTAGTTCTTGGGTGGCCAAGCGGTCCATTTTTTTTTGCTTGGACGAGAAAGTTGGCGAGTGGGTCTTTCTGGAGGCACTCTGAGATTACCGTCTTTACGTGCCGAAGGAGATTTCGTTTTGAAGGACCTAAAAGCAAATTTTGCTCTCTCTCCCGCAATGTCATCTGCAATAGGAAAAGAAATTTGCATACAATTTGTAAGCCTTATAGCAAATTAAAATTTATAAAACCTCTGTTTATACTGCATTGTACGTCGTGCAGAATGCAATGGGCTTCGTTCTGATCTTAGACTGCGGGCTCCTTTCCAAAGCAAGCTATACGCTATCATGAAAGCTATTCATTTTCAGAGCTCTACCGAAATCAAAATATTTCGGGAATTGGCATGCACGTTGTATTAGGCCAGTGTTTTCCAAATCACTGGTCGCATGCGAAAGTGTAAAAGTATGGGAAAGAGGCTTACATATGTGTAAAAAGAGCTTGCATTAGCAAAAAGGTTGATCGCCCAAAAAAAGTTCTTCAACTTAGCCTAGTTTTGTGTCCATATATTTGGTATGGGCCGCAGTTATTGCTGTAAGAGGTGTTTTTAAACAATTTTGGGTTGCGGAAAAAAGGCGCCGAGAAACTTAGTATTAAGTTATTACAAAGAAAATACAGTGCATGTCTTAGGACTTGAGAAAATATAAAACAATGTAACCTGACCACAGACCGTAAAATCGAGGACGTGACGTTACGGAACGATAGGAGAATTTCAATCCAAATGCCGAAAACGTGACGCAATTCTGTCTTAGCTATAGGTATGCCTTTGACTGGAGTTTGTGGCACGCCCTTTCGAATAATATACATCAACTCTAAAATATTTAAAAGTTTGGAGAAAAGCTGTAACCGGAATTACACAAAAGTAAAGCTCACACTGTATTTAAACAAATCGATTTCACTATTGTAAAGCATCATCGGTGTTTTTATACACAAATGGAATCTGATATACTTGACATTGTTTAAATAAGTTGGTAGTATGACATAATTAAGTTGTACAGAAACTGACGTAATGCTTTTGGGTAAAATACTATTGGACGCAATATAAACAGGTGAACGCGCGGACAATGTATTCGTTAAGCAAAAATAAACTACTTTAACCTATAATTGTTCACGCTACTTCTAAGCGAGAGGACACATGCTGTAAAGAGAATTTTTGCCGTACACCCGATCTTGCGGGACCTCACCTTCACTTTCCATACAATTACTGCAACATCGAATTGCTTTGAGCTGCTAGCGTGTAGTTTGCTACTGTCTCAAGATATAATTAAATTGATATGCTCTATGATAAAAGTTTTACTAATTATTTAATGCGAATGCTCCTAGCCTCTTGTGGCTGGCACCGGCCTCTGTTAAGTGACGACAAGTCGTACCTGTGTATGTTGCGCTTGCATCGCCCAAACAAGTGAATTTATAAATCGCATATGGCACAAGGGCGGTAGAGGTATTACATTACAACATTACTTAAACTATGATGCTTTTGTTAGAGTTTCTTATTTTAGTTAATGCGTTAATTTACTTGTTTGGGTTCTTGATAACTTTTAAGAGTCCAGACGTAAGCGAAACTCGAGCCTACATCTTCCTGCGTCATAAACGAGAGTATGCAACAGTTTTTTAATAAACTGCTAAGTCTAAGTTAAACTTTCATGTGATAAATTTAGCCAAATTTAAATAACATATTTTTAAAATACTTAATGCGTCTTTGGTACGAAAAACTTGTCTCGTTGATACTCTTTGTTGTTGTTGTTGTGTTGCTCCACCTCTTCTACGGGGTGGAGGCACGACATGAAACGATTTTTTCCAGATTCATGCCACGCACGTAATCAAAGGGGAAAAGCGGCAGTTCATTTCGAATTAGTCATAAGCACGAAATGCTGAGTGATAGTCCTACCACCAACAAGGCGCACTACAATTGGTGCTGCTTCTTACGACAAGTCACCTCCATCGTTTCTTACCGTATGCTGGGCGAGCAGCTTACTCAAATTAATCCTATAAAAAGGTGAAAAAAGTGCTTCGGAGGACCATTGTGTAAGGGGAGTGCCCGGGGTAATTGGAACCCTCGGAAAGGCCAACAGCCATTTCAACTTAAACCAAACGATGTCGGGGACCGCACCACCACGTTGAGGTGGCTGTTGATTGGTACAGCCCTTGGGAATTGCCCGGGTTCTGGGGCTCCATGGTTTTCCGCCATGCCTCTATCCTTCGGAAGGGGTCGGGTAACTACAACAACAACCATTGCGTAAAAAACGCAATGCCTAAGTTCTTAAATATGTACAAACAGATTTAGTCTATTCAAAGGGCACGTCATTATATCGTCTTGACTACAAGCCTTACCGCAATTTAGAATAAACCCAAGTTAAATTCGCCCACTAAACTGCTAGCAGTTATTTTTTGTTTCATTTTAATGGTAGGCGATGTGTTGTCAGCGCTTTTACCTCATGTTGTTTTTATAAACATTTTGCAGAACTTATTTGTTTTTACTTTGTGCGCGGTTACATGTTTTGGGGTCACTTCGATTTACCTTAAGCAACGCGAAAGGCTAAATATGTTTTGGATGGGATCCGATCGCACAGCCCCGTAATTGCAATCAAATGCTCTCCGGCGATAGGAGCTACAAACAGAAAGCCTTCGCGCTGTCAAGCCACTCTGTGCCTTTATGACGTTACACAACTTCAAATTTGGTTGGTAAACAGCGAAATAACAGATGCATATTGAGTTTATCTCGACCAGGGGTGGGCAATTGTTTCGGCTTGCGGGCCACATCGTGGTTACGGAAGCTAGATGAGGGCCGCACTTTTTGACGAACGCATTGGTATGTTATTCTAATTAATTTGCATTTTTAGTTTGGTATAACATAAAAACCAACAATTATTAGACAAATGAATCAAAGTAGTTTTATTCAATTGAAAATGCAAGCACGTTTAATTTTCAAAGGCTGTCAATGAGAAAAATGCACCTAATCATGTTCTTCTACATTAATTAATTTTTTTTTTAATTTTTGCTTGACGCTTTCGCGGGCCGCACAAAAGTTCGTCGCGGGCCGCAGTTTGCCCACTCCTAATTTAGAGGAATAGGAATGCGAAAGCTGCAGAATATACTAATACTACGAAATGACGTTGCATTGCGCATTGCGTATTATTAATTCGAATGATATATATCATTTTGTGAATCACCATTTCGCTAGAAAACTGCAGGCTTCAACCAGGGAACAGTATTCATTCAAATGAGTCTTTATTTCGTTTAAATAAGGATTTCTGCCCTGATAGAACCACCTTATTTGCATATGAGAAGTCTTTGTTTGCAAGAGAAATTCGCCTTTCATGATATTACTGTCAATCAAACTACGATTTACATTATAGCATTTTTTACAGCACATGGAAGGAAGAATCGGAAACTATGGATCGTTTGAGAAACAAAACTTGTTGCGATATCTCGTCTCGGGCAGAGTGCCGAACAACATGACCAGCCAAGATCAACTCTTGCTGTCCAGGCTCCGACAGCTAAGAAATGCCGAGCGCCTGCCACAGAGGTGGATGTGTGTTAACGGGATTTATCCTCCAGACTAGCAGAATAGCGTCTTGCGACCAGCACAAAACTTTTTGTTTGGACATGCTTACGGGTTTTGACTTTGCGTGGCTTGCAATCCTGAAGTTGTGAGATCAATACTTTCTGCTTTACGTTGTCTTCGGAAAATATGCTTCCCTTCAATTCCTTCTGTATTTGTGCAGTGCTTAATGTAGGATAAATTGAGTTTAATTTCCTAGACACTTTGAGCGAGTCTGAACACGACTTGTCCAGTGGATAGGTATATACGACTGAAAGATTGTTTCGAACGCTAAAGTGTATTATTATCTGTTAACAAAACAAAACTAGACTTATTGTGGGATTTCCCTTTTTCCGAAAAAAAAACTGTTGACATGGCTCATTCTCTTTTAATTTCATTACGATTGATTTGCTTCTTGCTAGGGTCCATCAGGTCGAAAAAACATTGCAAAAGTGCTATTTTTAGTGCACTAACGGACGCAATCATCCGAGGGAAACTGAACGCATGATTGTGGGTCTATACCAACGGCATTTGATCATTTGCTGACTTCGCTTACGTAAAAGGAAATTGTTTGTTTAGGACCAGCACGTCTGGTATTCCTCGTCCTATGAGAGACGCAAAACAAATCATTCATTCTCAAGTCGCTCGATTGAAAGAACGATTGGACGCAGTCAACCGCGATCTTGTCACGTGCGTGCAATCGCATTCGCACGTAACAGCAGCTCTTTCCGACCAATCCAAAGGCAAGTGCTTTCTATACAACGAGCATTAATGTTCCAATTGCAATGATATTGCAGTTTTCTTGCAAGGTCCTTTGCTGTTGTTTAGCGTACTCTGCCTTACGGCTGGTTTGTCCTTGCATCATGCGTCCAATTTATTTGGCCTTGTTGTCGTGGGAAAATACTGAGGTGGTTCACCGTTTCCTTCCTCAGTTTTTTTGTATGCCCGTGCTACCTGTCTACCGCATTAACATAGAGGTGTGCCGTTAAGCGACACCGCCAGCAAACTTGCCCGCGTTTTCGCTGTGCTAGACCTTTTGCGCTTAGCTTCAAGCAGGAAAACTGTGAATGCTGTTTTTAAAGCCTTCAGTATGCCTCGACAAGGACATTGAACTTGATCCACCCGCTGCAAAGCGAGCGCTCTAACCTTTACACATTTGTACGAATGACGTGCTAATGGACGTGATGATCTGAGTAACCCGCAGGTTGGTTGGTAAAAGGTGTCGCTGTTGTGGGGGGAAATAGCAGCATCATTGGCCGGGTCTTAAGTGAAAACTATTGTAACATTTGGTGCCCTTTTACGCTCTTTTAAAGAGCGCGTAAAATTGTATATTTAACTAGTTGGTGTCGGCCGAAAATTCAGTGTAGTGTGTCGGTTTCATCCACGGAATACCTTCAGAATTCGAACTCGATAACCTCTCAATGACCGTTTTGCTTGCGACTGATTCGCGACGCATACTATAAATATCACTTACAAAGCAAAAATTGTTTTTTGTTTATTTTATTTGTCAGTCGGCCTATGTTGTCATGCACGTAGAATCAATAGCAAGCCGAAGTGTTGTAATTATAAATATTAATAACTCGACAATTTTTCCCGACCGATTAGGCGCTCTTCAGATGAGTGCCTTAAAATGAAAGAGTTTTTATGAGCAAGTTTATTAAAACTTTAAAATTTCCGCTGCAAGCAATACGCTACTTTCCCAGGCCGTTGGCTATTTTAGAAACCTATTTTAGCGATGTTTTAAATTACGCCCCATTACGAAACGGAATTTCACAAGTGGCACTTTTTACGTAGTTTTGCCGCCTCTCTTTTTTAATAGAGTATTTTTGCTTAAAATTAAGCTTGTCAAAACTCTAGCTTTTTACTAAATAATTTAATCAAATTTTTCAAGCGCATTTGCTGTGAAAGAGAAAAGCTTTTTGACAATTTAACAGGTCTGTAGTTGTTTCTACAATATTCCGTTTATAATACTCGCAATGATTGTTCAGGAGGAATAGCGATGTCTTATGGGTAATTTGGTTGGTGTATTGCACTTTAAAGTACTTTTGGTATCATATACTGTATAATACTTTTGGTATCGGAGGTTTTTCAAGTTTAACTTTTTTAGACGAAGAATCACTCGAGTTATACAAAGGACGAATGGAGGCATTGATTCAACGCAAGAACCACTTGCTTGGAGTTCTACAGCACACGAACCAATTGATTGATAAGAAAAATAACCTCTTGACCTGACCAGTCATGACGCACGATATCGCACTGTGACACAATTAACTCCAAATGCTGTACATAGCGAATTCTTTGGAAAAACTTTATTTGTAGTAATGTAGTTAAAGCCATTTAAGTGCAATGGCAGCTTGCGATTCTCATTAAGAATTGCTGTGTTGAAGAAGGTTCAAGTGCAAATTTCTTGTTACCTAATGGTGTGTACATTTTTTTAATTTAACTAAAACTTTATTTGATGATGGTGACGTACTAATTTTTTCAATGTGGCGGTCACTTGGCGCCCTTGCGTTACAAGTGTAGAGTCGGGTTTAATAGTCAGTGAATGACGTTTTGTGTATCTGGTTTCTCTGGTGATTGTTGGGATTCAACCATTATTTTCAAAAATTGCTCTTTTATTGTGGCGTAATTATTTTTCTTAATTTCGTGGCTTTTTATTAATTTAGTCTTTACTGTGACCGTTTTGTTTCGAGCAGTTTATTAATGTTTGGCAGTCATGACATCCGCATGCAATTTGCACTTTTTTTTCTGAAAAAATCACGTAGAAAAATAAAACTGAATACATGCAACTGCTTGTGATAAATGATTTCGGAATGGAGTAATTCATTAAGCAAAGTTTTGTTCAGAAGATTTCGTTCGAATTGTGTGCTTGAACTCTTGGTCGATTCCAGAAGGCCTGCTTCGCTCGCTAAGACTGTTTGTGGTTATACATCACTACAAGAACGCACACGCCAAAGCCTTATTTATTTTGTAAAAAATATTTTCTTTTTGTGGTACCTTAGCGAAATAGTTTTTCAACGCTTTCAAATTTACCATGTATTCCTATCACCAGTCAGCTGAGAAGAACAAATTATATTTAGACTACTGCTGATTAAATACTTCCAACATGAAAGGAAGCGAGAGTTTAAGCGACTGCGAAGTGATCTTACGATGTTATCGATTCTCGTCGTTGTGATGTACACAAGGCGCGGTTTGAACACGACATGGGGTGTCGAAAAACCATTGAGCCCCAGAAACCGGGCAAGTGACTAATCTTTTGCACCAATCAACGTGGTAGTGCGGTCACCGACCCCGTTTGGGGTCAGTCGAAATGGCTGTTGGCTTTTCCAAGAGTCCCACTGACAATTTTTCGCGCAACATAATGCCTAATTTTGTGGCATTTGTAAATCGAGTGCCGCAAGATTACCACAATGTTGCTTAGCAGGTTTCGAGTATGCAATTGTCAGCAAGATTTCTTACCAAAAAAAGAAAGCTGCTACTCAATAAAAAAATAACCTTCCACGCCTAATGATTTTATATATCGGTTATTGCATTACTTGGTACTTAAAATCGATTGCCAATCTTGGTAATGGAAAAGTTTGATAGCTCCTGGGCTAATAGTCTTCTGAAAAAAATCTTGCATGTTCAATATTTTTATTTGATTTCGACAATTCTCAAGTAGACGACTATCGATCGCTTAGTCTACTGATAAATATACTTGAAAAGAATGCCGAAAAAACCGAGAGATTTATCGGAAAAATTAGGGCACTTAACATAAAAATTGCGTAATGCCATAGCGTTCATAATGTGACGGTGCAAATTTTAAGCTGCTCCGAAAAGCAATGAATTGATCACAAAGTAAGCTATTGAAGTTAGCACATTAATAATCTTTAATCAGCAACTGAGGCACCAGATGACAATGAGGCACCCTCGGCGTCATACAACAACGTGGAATAAAAAAAGGTGAGCTGGAGGAAAAATGTTCGAAATACCTCGAGTATTTCCAAAGATTTACTACTTTTTAGTGTCAACTGGCTTTCCCCAAAAAATCAGTCTCAAAATATGGCTTTGGTTAAGAAGTAACACCTAACCGTTTCCAGTTCTTATCAAAACCACGAAAAGCGAAAACTTTAACGGTTCGCAAAATGACCTTGCTGTCTTGATGCAGCGGTCGCCCATCGGCGCAAGCCAACGTCTGAACAGCGTGGTGTGGTTGGATGATAAACGACAGTACCGTCAAACGGTGCTTGCATTAAAATAATCGAAGCATTCAACTAGCCGCCTTTCAATGAAAGCGTGACAATCAGCAACTCACACGCATTGCGGCATACTCAAAAATTATGCAAGTATTTATAGCAGAGCCCACGCACCAAGTAGGAAACAAAACAATTCGTAAAAAAAACGCTAGTCTTTACAACGTTAATTACAAACGTTGCGACATAATACAGCGTCATTGAAATCGACTTCGGGTGAGATTCAAGACTCAAGTGACTTTGATAAGAGCTGCTGTATCTTAAAATGTCCTAACAAATTGTGGATGCGCACCTGTTTAGAACATTCATTAAATCCTAATGCTTCGGTTCAAAATGCTTATTGTATTGATTACCCCATTACATAGCTAAGAAGTTTTTCTAGGTTTAAGTGGCCAGACATAGACATGACTTTTGAAAACTGTGTTGGCGTCAAAGTGCTAAAGACGGAATAAATTAGTTGCTTTTCAGGCCAAATAATTAAACAACACAAAATATTTTCTTACAAAAACAACAACATTTCATTCAAAAAATCTAACTATAAATGATGTAAGAAGTTAGTCACTCCCACAATTTCGTTAACTAAAAGCGAATAAAAAAGGAAAAGTGTGACATCAGTTTCTGTAACCCAGTTTCATTAATTATAGGCGGAGAAAAAAGTATGACGTCAGTTTCTGTAACTCCAGTTCAATATATTTTTACTTGCACTTGCCAGGGTCGTAACTTCTTTCATCGCACGCAACCGCTTTTATTTTTCAGCCAATCTCGTTACATTGCTTTTATTTGATTTTATTTTAGTTCTATCGCATTGAACAAAACGCACGATTTGGCTGGAAACCAGGCACAAAAATTAAGCGATAGCCAAGTCTACAAAATTCCTAAACCTGGATTTTCTATGACCTTGTAGCTGATAGGAGGATATTTGTAATCTTGAAATTATGGTTGTGTATGTTACAGTGTTAAATTTATTGTAAATCTGCCAGCAAACCTTTTCTATTGACACAAGAGCGCTTTCAAATTTTTTTCAGTCATGAGGTCACGAGTTGTATCCCTCAAAACGAAAAGTCCTTGTTGTGCCACTGAGAAAAAGTTCCATAATTTTTCAAGGAGCTCTGAATAAATGACGCTAAAGTTAAGCGCACATGAATAATTATTCTGGGCAATTGATATCATATGCAGCAATATGCTTAGTACAACGTGAAATTTTACATTTCTTACAAAGCAACACGTTTCAAACATCCGGAAATAACGCATTTCCTTCTTCCGACGATTCAAAAACCTCTTCAAGAGACGGTTTCTGTAGACATATATGGAAAAATCATTATTTACTTAATAACCTAATGAAAGCATTGAAATTATTATCACTGATCAACTTAGTACTAATACTTTTACCTCAATTGTTAGTATATCCAATGTTGTTTCTAAATTATTTATTTTATCTTCCCTTACGATGCCACAAATTTATAAACCTTACTTGCTTACACGTTACCTTTAATTTACATTATTGAACCTTACGTTTTTGGAATTGTAAGTTGTAATTTAAATGAACAACCCAGTTGCTTCAAACACAACCTGATTTACTGTACAATAAATTTTAGAAATAGTCCGCCATGGTTTTGGATTTCGATTTTATTAAATCGAAGCGTCTTTCCGCTGTGTAAAACCAAAAATATCCAAATTTTTTTGGGCTACATGCGGTTTGCGAATGATTTTACGGCCCACAGGTATTATGTTCTAGTCTTCACTTTACTAAGCACAGGTTGATGCAAAAACAAACAAAACCCTCCCACCAAAATTTCAATCTTAGAAATGTGTGGACTATTATTCTTTTATCTGTTGTGGTGCATTGGCAGGCCTAAAGTCAGAAACTCCACAAAAGTACCATTAGTATTGGGTAGGAAGGGCATCCGGTAGTTAAAGTGCTGGGTTGCTCCAACAAAAGTCTGGTTGGAAAGCCAGTGTGTTGCAGTAAAACATACACTGAAATTTAGCGCGTATGAGGCTGCGAAGCCGCGGGGAAAAAAGATGTAAATCGACAAAATAGTAAAAGTAGCAAACAGGAAAATCGATCAAACCTTTAATCGATTGCGTGAAAACGTAACAATGTGTTGTAACCGTACAAGAAGTAATTCAAACAATCATTGACAACCGACCGTAAAATTAAGTCAGTAATGCGGCCGAAAAAAGCGAGACGGTTGAACAAACCTGCACTAGACAATGTTTGAAAGCCAACAATCAAAGCCATTTCAATATTTGCGTAATTTTTTTACTTGCAGTCAAAGAACTGACAGCAGCAAAATAATAACATGAAGCTTATTCACAAATTCGTTATTTGCTGCCTGAACCACATGGCGATCTGCCTCAAATTTATGTATGAAAACTGATTGCTACTTTCGCGGAATGCAAGATCATATTAATTACACTGTAAACGATTAACTTTGCAACTCGTCGTTTCGAAAATTACCCCGAAGGTCCTCTGGAGACTTTTTCACGCCCACTGGTCAAATGCTCATGCTTTAAATAGTTTCTTTGGATTTAATCACTCATTGATTTATCTTGAAAAAAATCGTCGATCAATAAATTAAAAAACTGCTGCCATTTCTGCGGTATCTTTGGAGAGTTAATTACAACTGACAATAAACGAAATGTACGTACTCAACCACCGGCGTCTGGCCGAGATGCTTCGAGGAAGTCAACGAGAACTAGCATTAAAGGTTCTTTCGATAAGGCAATTACGCTCTTAGCAAAACACCGAGCACGTACTTAATTTGCCTGAGTGATATTTATTATTTTTAGTGATTCAGGTTTGATGTTTTGATTGAATCGAATTTGTCGAGTAGAGTAGATTGTTGGCCGTTTACTGTAGTTCTGTTGCCAAATCGTCAGATCACAGTGACCGAGTATGTTAATTGGTCTCTTGTGTGTAACTGTTTATTCTGGTCGCCAAATTAATTGGTTATATACCGCCAAAATTTGTGAATATCATATAGACCGTCAATATTAAGCCCGTTTGGGTGATCGTGGCTGAGTTTACTAATTGATCTTTTGATTGTTAATGTGGTTTTCGTAGCCAAATTACTTGGTAGTATGGCGTCTGTTAATATCAATTCTGCCAGCCGAACTTATCAGACAAGTAGCGCTATTGACCACATACTGCAAGTTAGCGCATGAAGTAATCAAAAACATTAAGTTTATCGGTAACGACCGCTCAAACGAAACCTTGAATTTTATCTCTGACTGCCTTCGTCAAGCAGATTGATGTGCTGCCCTTTATTACTTGATTGTGGGTGGATACAAGCCTTTTTGTGTGGTTTGAACGTTTATTTGATCTGAACATGCAGAGTTCGTTTAGGCAAAGCATGTAGCTATAAGGTCAATTTGATGGATTGCTCTGTCAATCTATTGACCAATTTTTTTGTGATTCAACACATAGATCTATTGCAATTAATTTCTTTACTTTGGTTGATATAAGCTACGCTGCAATTAGATTTTGATTTTTAGTGGACGTGTTTACGACACCATGAATCACACGCCGATTGACCTTGCATAGAATGAGGCTCAACTGAATAATTTTTACAATTTGGTTGAGACGTTAATGGGTACTGGAGCCAATCTAGGCAATATTTCTGAACTTATAGCCAACCTCAATCTTGCTAATGACTTTTTTGCTTTTATGTCTTCTGTCATGTCCTGTGGGGATGTTAACCTGGAGGATCCTGCCACTAAGTTAGACTTTGATACTAGCTTCGGGAGAGTTTGTACAGAGGATTTAGAAATGATTCGACTGTTTGAATATTCTGTCATTTAGGTGAATACCGGTACTGGCATTGCACACTACACGCACTCTCCTGTTTCTACAATTCAACCTCATGCCAGTCGCCTCTCTTATGCATATGGGGGTTCTGCAACATAAAATCGTGGGTCTGGCCAGTGGTGGCAATTTACTTTTTTAAAGTAATTTAGTTACAGCAACTATTACCTTGCGAAAAAAGTAACTGAGTTACAGTTTTTTTCAGTAAACAAAACTTTAGACGTAAATAACCAATTTTGGATGCAAGGCGAAACAACCAAATCCCCCATCAAAAACCCGGTTTACTTTAGAAAGAGAAAGTTTGAATTCCTAGTGCTACACCGTTCCTCTTCAATATTCAAAATTTATCTTTATCCTTGTCAAAAAGAAGTGCGAGCCAACGAATGAAAAAAATTCGAATGGGTATCCCTCTATGATAGCATTATATTTTTTTTAACAAGATACAATTAATGACTTCTCTTCGACAGGTAGCAATTGCCAGGCCTTTTCAGCAGAGCCGAACCTGGATGTTTAACCTACAACACCCATGGTGGCAAAAACGGTTAGTACTGCTTTGATAAACTCTTTCAAACAGTCACCTGTTTAAACAAGCGAGGATTCACAAACAACTGATTACATAAGCCCTGAGTGTCTTTTCCTGATCAGCTTATCTATCTGCTACAGCTCAACGGTTCTACCTTGGTAAGTAGGCCTATACAGGTTAGTACATGAAACAGTTTCAAAATCCTTCTGTGCCCACGGCGACGCCATTAGTTCAGGCCCACTATGGTAAGTATTCAAGTGCCTCTTCTTACCTGTATTTAAATTTCTCTATATTCAACTCAAACCATGAAGAAAACCACTCTCACTCGGTTACACGTGCACACAATTTCGCAACTGGCAATTATCCTAATAGCTTTATGCCTGGCTCAAGTTATGATAACCAAAGACCCTACTCTACCGAAGAAAAAAATCAGTCTTCGTGACCAGCTTTTTTCCTCGCACTGTCATACCTGTCTCGCAGAATCGTGACTTTTATTCACAGTCGGTCTGTGATGCTTCAAAATCTGTAAGACCGTCAACTGTTCGCAGAATGTCAGAGTTGCGTTTTGGTTCAGAGCAATTGCTACCGAAGCCTACAACGAAAATATTTGATAATGAACTATTGGACTTTCTCAATCGATTCACTTGTCACGCTGTAGACTGGCTTCTTTCTTAAAAAAATTTTTGTATTTGATGCATCACTGTTCAGAACAATTCATTCAACACCTTTTGGATCTTCAAGATGAACATAGACCCTATGATCTAGCTTGGGAAGAACCGCATTGCAGGTAGGGTCAACAGCTTATGATTACCCAGGCATGTGAAAAATGCTTGCTCAAATTTCCAAGAGCTTACCGAGATATTTCTGGGCGTCTCAGCAAACTCTTGGTCTTGATGAAAAGAAGCAGTTATGTTCCTAAGGGTAAAAGAGTTGCCACGCACCTAGATTCTGCTCACATACGCTCTGCTATGGCAAATAAATTTCATATGATCTCAAGTGCAAATGGATCAAGTATTCGTTAAGAATACCCGAGGAATCCTTTCTTCACTTGTCAGAGTTAGTCGGGAATCAGAAAAAAATTGCCATCTCAGTGGTTAGACTCTACTATTTTTTCCAGTGGGTCTCTGGCTGAACCCAGCACTTGGAAAATTTTGAAGCCATGTAATTCTTACGTCACTTCGATATCGAATGCTAATGGTAACAAATCAAAATGTTCTATGCGGTGCTCACGTTGCTCAGATGCTCACTTTATTTACAAGTTCACATAAGTTTCCTTCTACTCATTCTGAAAAATCTCTAATGGCGAGAAAACATAATCTGGCCAATGCATGCTTAAACCCTGGACACATGGCCACTAAGTTTTTGCTTGAATTGAAATGCAAAGTCACAAGTTATGATGGCTTGTTCGACAAGACCACATTGCATCCTCCAGATGTTTTGCAGTCCGTCTTCGTCCCTCTCCTCCCTTTTAATACGTAAGCACTTCGCAGAATTTTTTAGCGTTAAAACCTTTGCTACATCTTGCATGAAGCCGTCAACAAAGTCAATGAATGAGCGAGATATATATGTAGATAAAGTCCCAGTTCAATTTCTTGGCAAAGATACCACAATGCAGACTTACGCCTTACTTTATTCCGGATCTGATAGGACTTTTTGTGAACATCGCATCGTTGACGAACTGAGTTTGAAGCTGCATATATCTCCTTTTAGAGTGCCGGAGTACAAAACATGATTAGCAAAGGAGTCTAAAGGGTAACTGTTGTATCTCTGAATTTAGATTTATTGGATTGCAAATTTTTCTTGAGATTTTCTGAGGTGATTGTTGTTCGCGAGATTCCGATAACTTCTTTACTGACACGGTCAAGGAATTCTTTGTCTAACTTTCCCCGTTTTGGTGACTTCACTTTTCTTTCAGTTGATGGAGGCTCTTTGACTGTGCTGATAGGAAGTGACATTGCAATGGCGCACAGATATTTATAGAGTCGCTTTTTCTTTGATCTTTGGGACAGCCCTGATACAGTAATCCCTTCTTTTGATTGAACGCTGCGTGGATCACGATTGCAAGACAACATATTTTGCAAAACATTATTTAGTTTTTTCGGGCGATGCCACCTGTGGCCTACTGTAATCTTAAAGAAGTGGTATTCACGGAGAAAAAAGACTTGATTCAAACGTATTCAGATACTGATCTACATGATAAAGTAGCCTTTATGAAGCTTCTTCGTGATTTCATTAAGAGATCTTCGAGCTTGCATTGAAGTACTCGATGGAAGATCTTACTGCTTACAATTTAATGGTGTGTCGACTTGTTTATGTTGATGGTCACAAACAATTACCGCTTATTTAGCCCAACGATGCAACGCAGTTGTCTGATTGTCAAGAAATACCCCCAAAACGTTTAGATGGTCAAAACAAACGTTTTAACAGCAACCTTGATTTGAAACTTAGATTTACTGACCAATAAAACCCTGTTATCAATTCCAATTATGATGAAATTGTTCCCAAACAATAAGCATGCAAAACGAAAAAAATCTGATACATTTTGCACCACTCAGTCTTTAACGCTAAAAACTCAACAAGTTTGAAGTGTTTTGTGATTGTGCCGCAGTGGCGGCGGAAACCAAATGTCTCAATAGCTTCTTGATGAAGGAGCCGGACATGGCAAATTCCTCATTTCGAAGATGACTTGTGCCGATCATAGCAGACGTAGAAGCCATGTTCTACCAAATACATGTTTTCCAGCCAGATCGAGCTGTGTTGCTACTTATTTGTTGGACCGAAGGCAGTGTTATCTCTTTGGAGCCAAAAACTTTTCAAGCTGTGCAACATTTCGCCTTCATGAAACTGCGCGCCAGTATAAAAAACTCTTTAATCTTTACGTTGCGGAAACTGTCATGAATAGTTTTACGTCGATAATCGCAACTGCCAGTAAAAAGGCTGCCATCACAATGATTGAGACAATCGTTCCTTGTTGGCAATGAGCGAGTTTAAACTCACCAAATGGCTTACCTTTAGCAACAAGGTTATTCAAACAGTTTCTTAGGAAGAAAGGTCAAAGTCCTTGCGAAACTTCAAGTCTTCACATGACCCTCAAAAATGTGCTTTTGGAATTACCATGGACCTTTCTTCGGACCCATTATTCTTCAAAGTTGCTTTGCCACACTCTACGGCCACAAGACGACTCTTACCAATTTGTAGTATGATTCTTTGCAATTGGTGTCTCCGTTGTGTTTTCAGCAAGTTTTTAATCTATAGTGAAATCTATACAAAAAACTTGATTCAGGTGAGCTTATTGAAGGGCCATGTTTGAAAAAGAAGCGTTCATAGTTAAACAGCTAAATCCATCTCAGACATTGAAAATTTCTCGATGTCACAAACAAACGCAATAGCGAAATATAGAGGTACCGTGTTTCCCCGATAATAAGACAGGGCTTATATTAATTTTTACTCCAAAATATGGCACTAGGGCTTATTTTCGGGGGATGTATTATTTTGATATATCAAAAAATGAAGTTACAAAGTAAAAATTACGAGATTTTAAATAAACAGAAATTACGAAAAAAGATCTACATTTACTTGCCATTAACATGTTTTTTATTCAGAAACTCATTAACAACAATTTATTCAAGAACAAGTTTGTTAGTTTTTGTATCGTCATTATTTTTGCTTGCCAAAAAAAGATTTTTTGAAAAGGATGGCATACACCGCATCAAAGCAGTTTGAATAAATATAAAAAAAGAATGTTTGACTCTTTCGTCTTTCTGCCGCTCTCAACTAGGGCTTATTTTAAGGGTAGGGCTTACATTAAAATCATCCTCAAAAATCACGCTAGGTCTTATTTTGCGGGTAGGTCTTATTATCGGGGAAACACGGTAGCTACATTTATGTTTAAATGTATCGAGCGAGGCTTTAGGAGGTGTGTGTTATTTAAGAGTGGAATTTTCAAACTCTAGCGTTAATTGTAGCTTGGTAATGGCAAAAACCTATGTCTATGGAGCGGGTAGAACCACAATTACTGGAGCGGAACTGGAAACAGCATTTGGTGTTGTGCAGCTATTTAGAACAATTAAACTGGAATTGGACATACCTGATTGCTCTGTCTAGTTTAAGACTGATTGTGGTATCGTACTGCACAGCCTCCACGCAAATGCCAGATGTTTTCGTTTCTTCGCAATTGCCTTCAACAAATCCTAATGCTGAGCAAAGTTTGTGATTGAGGATAAGTCAACTCAAAAAGTAATCCGGCGGACAAGATCACGCGGAGTGATGGCGAAAGCCTTAGTACAAGAGGAGATGTGGTTCAATGGCTTTTCGTTTTCACTATTTTTGCCCAAACAGTTGCCTGCTGGATATTTCATGAAGTTAAGTTTTGAATAAAATCTACAAGCAGTGTGATCTTCAAAATTCTACTGCAATGTTGACGGCTTCGCAAAGAGCTTCTTTGGTCACTCGGGAAAGTTCTTGTTCGCTCAAGCAATCTGATCATTGCATTCTTTCAGAAAATATGCCAACTGCTTTGTTGATTAACAATCATTCGACCCTGTACCAACTGAAGTTGACGACAGCTTGAGAGACAAGATACAAGGGGTCTCTTTCAACAAAAGCCAAGTGTAAGACTGCAGCCATTTGCCCACAAGCGAAATAACAGTGCGAGAAATGCAGTCAACTGAAATGGATTTGACTAAGTACACAATGCGGTACAATTTTTCAGAAATTGAATTTCTTGACATTGGAACTCCGGGGATGTCGAGTTCGACATTTTGTTTCAATACGCAATTTTCAACAGTTGTTGTTTACTCACAATTCTCACATTTACGATGTCAAACAAATTTCTATTCAGTTTACTCTTAGGTGAATAAGTGGAATGTAAACTTTATGTGGCAACTTTTACAAAAAGTTATACCTACATGTAGTACTCCGAAACTGTCGATTTCGACCTTACTCTGCCGACAGCAGCTCTGTCGTGATATGCCAAAACCTAACAGCTACATTTTAAATATGATAAACAACCTTGATTTCTTCTCGTTTATGTGAAGCTACTGATCAGCAAAGGCGAAGAAATAATTATAACTACAGTTAACTGCTTCAAAGCAAAACTGAAAAAAATTTGATTGAGTTCTTCCCTTGTTGAGCAACAATAAGCGACTACAAAGTCAATATTCTCAAAAACATGACTTTTGTAGTTATTAGGTTTTGCCATATCACGACAGAACTATTCGACGGCGAGCTGTGACAAAGCAATATCACAAAGAATGCAATTACCCTGTTGACCACATTGAAAACGACGCAGAGAAAGCTGCAAATTCATGTCAAACTACTTCTAGTATTTTGGGCATGTCTGTTGCTTAGATGTGCGAAATTGGTATATCAGACCTAAAAAAAGTTTTACCTATCACGGTATTTCAATTCAAGTGTTTACGTAAATCATTGGGAAGTGTCAGTGAGCTTCCTGTCAGCTTGTAATATGTCAGCCCATACTTATCGCTACATGTAGCCTACAACGTAGAAGAAGCTTTTGGTATGCTGAATGAGGATCCAGATGCTTCAGATTTAAAGTAGATATGCAAGCCAGGATGCTGATGCTTCAAGTGCAAATGATTCTATCTCTTACGACCATTTTTTGAGAGCGATAGCATTTTGTCAGATGGAGAAGAATTGGCCATCGAGTCAGCACAGGAAGATCAACACAGCAAAGATGAGTGACCTGGGCCCTCTCTTAGCGGTAGTGGTACAAGCTCCTACACAAAAGCATTAAAGGTGGTGTTCCCTTTTCTATTCGCTTAAGAGTAGGTGCAAGCCCTCGCAAAAGTTGGAGTATTTCTTCATCTTCACTGAAGAAGTCTATTATCATTCATACCAACCCAGAAGCACATAAAACTAATCCTCGTCTTAGACCATCAATGGATGTGCTGGAAGCTTTTATTGGACTTCAGTACGCCAGAGGAATTTATGAAAGGCACCAGTCTTACGTTTCCAGTGGAATAAAACATATGGACGATGCACCTCCCGAGAAACCATGCCGAGAGACAGTTTCTTTAAAATGAACAAGTTCATCAGGTTTAACAATGAGAGTAGACGAAGTCAGAGTTTTACGAAAGATACTTCTGTACACATTTGTGAAATTATTGAAACATTTGAAGCCAATTGGTTATTAACTATACCCCGGGATCGAGCGCAACATTTGATGAGCAATTATGTTTCACGATAAACAAAGCCTTTTATTGTCCATATGCCTAATAAACCTGAAAAAATTTGGCACGAAGCTTTGAATGTTGACAGAAGTTAATTTAATGCATGTCCTCAACATTTTGTTCTACTTCGAAGCCCTGGAGAAAGAACAAAGACAAGGCAAACCCCTAAAAAAACATGTTGTCATGAAGCTTACAAAAAGCATCCATGGTAAGGGAGGCTATAATGCTACGACAGACAACTTCTTTACAAACGTACATCTGGCTAGTCTATTGCTATTGCAAAAAATACAATGATTGGCACTGTCCGTATGAAACAGCAACGGACTCACCACATTAATCACAAAAAGTGACCAGGACGTAAATAACAGCAAGTTTGATTTCAATCATGAAAGTGACATGATTTTTGCCGACTATTAATGGAAGAAAAATAAGATTGTAAGTTTGATTTCAACGATACAAAACTCTACCAGCACTGATCAAAAAAGCCTCACGTTATTTACTTCCATCACAAAAACAAAGTCGTAGTTGATGTAGTAGATCAAATGCTGAGGCAGTACTCAACTCACACTGCTATTCGTAGGTAGCCACTCGCTATTTGGACAAATATATTGGACATATTAGTCTTGAAGTCTTGGATTCTTTTTACACAAGCCTCCGGTCGAAAAATCAAAAGACGTAATTTTGTTTTGGACCTGATTGAATCCTTGCGAAATAATTACGTTATAGGGACGACTCTCGTCGAGCCAATATTTCCATCCAGTGGATTTCTCCTACCAAACGTCGTAAATGTGCAGCAGAGAGCTTCGTAAAAGTCACAAAACCTGTTTGCAGAATTTTTCTAAATCACAGTTGCGCAAAATATGAAAACCGCAGTTACAAAGTCACTCAGTGCAAATCCTGTACTTGATCACGCGGAGCTGCATCAATTTTCCCACTTATCATGATATACAGTACAGTATATAAGACTTCTTAATTTTTGTGTTCTTGTTTAGAGCAGTGGTTCCCCACCACTGTGCCGCGGCACAGTGGGGTGCCGCGAAATGATTACTGGTGTGCCGTGAAGAGATGATACCTAGGAGCCATTAAATTCCATTTTGCCTAAAAGGGATTTTCAATTTCTCATCCATGATTACACCGATCAATTTAAAATCGCCGAATGTCTAAGAATTTATGAATATCCGCCACATATTTACTAACTTATTAGCCACTATTTATTTATTAACTTTATTTATTCATTAAACCATATTTATTGACTTATTAGCCACATATTTATTATTATATCAACTACGTCATCATTGATTGTCTGAAAAATAGCATTTTAACAATGGCAACTGAAAATTGAATAATTATAACAATGACGCAACAAAATAAGTTTTGGCTCTATCAAACTAAATAAAATGATTGGCCTACCTTATGAGAAGCACACCTATTTGAGAAAGAGAAGGTTTAAGAGGAGTAAAGTAACAGAAAATGATTAGAATTAAAGGTACATACCTGTGGCAAACCAAAAAAGTCAAAGAAAAGAGGCGAGGGTGAGGTAATAAAGTAAATTGAGAATGAGAATATTAAAATTAAAATGCGATTGGAAAATAGGCTGAGGTAAAAATTCAATAGTTAGTGTTAGTATTCCAGCAAAGTCAACGATGTCTGGGTAAAATATAACTTTGTTGTTGATTTTGCAATTAAACTTATATATCTACCGCGATTTGCATCTATCCGGATTGTAGATATGGGGTTGTTGTAGAAATATGACTTGAAAACATTCTAAGGGTATGAATAGCTTTTGGGTGGTTTTGTCGGTGTGGACAAGTAGTGCCGCTTTATCATTGTTCAAAATGTTGCTGTTCCAAGCATGCCGATGCCTAGCCTTGTATACAAAGAAACAGTTTTTTGTTTGTTCCAATTAAATGCTTACCTGATATGATAATTCATACCCTTGTTTAATGTGACAGTTTGGGTGGAAAGAATCATTCTTTTGCTTCTCAACTCTATCAGTGGCAACATTGAAATCGGGTTAAAAGAAAAAGGAAGGGAACGTACTATTTCGAGTAATTGAGCTTCAGAAAGAACTTTCCATTTTTTTTGAAAATGAAAAACTAGACAGATTTTTGTAAATACCTTGAACATAAATTGTGGATGTCTAAAATAGAGTACTTAAGTGAAATATTTAGACATCTTAATAGTCTGAACAGCAATATGCAAGGTAGAAATGAAACATTCTCACAGCAACAGATAAAATTAGTTGCTTTTAAGAAAAAAGTTGCAATATGGAAGAAAAGAATGCGGGATGATTTGGATATATCCCCTTTGGTTCGAAAAACTTGTGTTACCGAGATGATTCCCGATATTGGTGAGCATTTGACATGTTTAGAAAATAAATTGAACAATATTTTCCCACTATCAGCATTAAAGAATTTGGTTGAATTTTGAATCCGTTCCTAGATTTATCAGTCATTAACCATTACAATTTTAAGTTGTGTGAAGAGAAAGAATTAGCTAGCCTTTCCAGTGATCATGCTCTCAAATTGAATTATGCACAACTGCCATTGGACGCCTTTTGTATTTCTGTTAGGGAAGAGTATCCAATTTTCAGTAAAAAAGCCATCAAAGTATTACTGCAACTCTCAACTTCGTATCTGTGTGAACTGGGATTTTCCTATCTGAACAACATTAAAAATAAGAAACGTGAAAGACTTAAAAATATTGAAGAAGAGTTAAGAGTGTGTCTCTCTCACATTCGTCCAAATATTACAGCAGTAGTCAAGAAGCACCAGGCACAACTGTCCCACTGACATTTACCATTATTATTTTATACCAGATATTATTGTATACAAAATATGTTGATTTATGTGAATAAAAATTTTCCTTTTGCATCATTTTCTGTTTTTTTTATTGTAAAAAAGCCTTTATTGGCAGAAAATATTTATTTTTTTGTGATAGGGGTGCCGTGAAAATTTAAAGAACTCAATACTGTGCCGCCATGTAAAAACGGTTGGGAATCACTGGTTTAAAGCATTAAGAAAATATAAAACGCCAGTAGTGGCTTGAGTTTACTAAGATATGGTAACGCTTTGTCGTGATTTTTTGTTCACATTTTAAAATCGTAAAAAATGGTGGGGTATGATCAGTTCCAAACAGTAGGCAGCAGTCACATTTCAGTACTACTTGAGGAAAGCATTGCATAAAATGAAGTCTGGTAGCAATGGCGTAGTGGTTAGAGCGTCCGCTTCGCAGTCAGTAGAACTGTGGTTCAATCCCCTTGTGAAGTCATACCAAAAGACTTTAAAAAATGGTATCTACAGCTTCCCTGCTTGGCATTTAGTGGAGGTTGTGGAGAACAAGCCGGCAAGTTTGCTTGTTGTGTCCTTGGGCAAGGCACTTAGCGGGACGCTTCCGCCTTTATGTGGAAGACAGGTGGCCCAGTCATATCGCTAATGTCAACTCCCAAGCGCGTGCGGACGTTCCATCCAAAATATAGCGATACAATTCGCTTTCTTGTGAATGGAGGATAAATATGGCAAAATTAAAATAAAAAAATCTTGCACTTGCTATAAACTTTAGTTGCAAAACTCAATCAGGACTTGTCATCAATGAAGTGTTCTGTAGATGTAAGCAGTTGGAAAATTAGACAATGCCCAAATCGACATTGCCGGAGTTCTAGATATAATTTTTTCCCTGAGTTCTAATGTAAAAAAGGAGCAACGACCTCAAGGAAACATCATTTCTGTATAGGATAAATCTCTTATTAGTGAGCAATATGCTTCGCGTTAGTCGACGTCTTATCAATGCGAGAGCATTTAATTTAACCATTTTATTTTGCCCAAATTTTGTCATCTCACTTCTTTAAAAATTTTTGAAATCCCCTCAACTGTTGTAGGTCACTGTGGAGAAAATTTAAATTCAAACCGTCTTTTCTAAAAATTTTAGATTATTAACGCCAAAGTAACTGGTCGGCCTGTCATTTCTGAATGCATTGAGCGCAAAGAGTTAAGTCCAAATCTTCAAATCAATTTGTGGCCGATTTTCAAACGACAAGATCACAACTTTACAACTTTCCTTTTCTCAGGTAGATGTTGAGTACTTCAGAGCTTTTCTTATTAAAACAAAACAATTGAAGTTCAAAAGATAAGAACGCTTTTTAACTTGTATAGATGTTCGAGCTATATATTTGGAGATGGCATTAGATTTGACTATATCTCCCTACATCACTGTACTCTGTAGATTTATGGCTAGGAAGAGCTCCATCGAATATATATGCTTAAATAGTGGTATCAACTTAGATGGCACTTGACATCTCCTGCAGACATCGGTTGAATCTCGAAATCAATTCCTGATGCGCAAATCTCCTTCACAGATTAACGCATCGAACGCTTCATTTGCTACATGCAAGTAACACTGCAGACCTGTTGGAACCCATGATTCGTTTGGTGGGACAAATTTTTCTTGCTGTAACTTTGGAGCACACTTTGTACGACGACAACGACCTAGCAACGCTCTTTGCTGAAGTTGAAGCAACAGTAAACTGGAGGTCGCTTACAGACGCGCTATATGAAGTAGGTGAGCCCACTTCTCTTTTTCCAAAGCAATTGTTTTGCTTAAATGCAGCCGTTGCTAAACCATTTTTACTCCCTGACGAATTTGACAAGAATGCACAAAAATGTTTTGAAATTGTTCAATATGCGGCTCATTAATTTGGGCAACGGTGGTTGCTGGAATATTCAAAGAATATTCAAACCAGAAGTAAATGGCATAAAACTCCCAGGAACTTTTTTGTTGGAGACGGATGTCTTAGTTACAAAATAATTGTGCTTTACGAAGTCGTTGGCCTCTAGGAAGAGCTTCCAGATCGTTTCCGGACAGAAATGGACCGGTTTGGAAAGTCTTGGTCAAAGTGCATTCCACCGAGCTGAAGAGACCAAGTTGCAAGCTTTGCTTCGTTTTTCCAGCGAGCACTAAGGGAAATTGTTGATAATAGCTTACCAATCACTACACTTTTGTACTATGTAAATGCACGGTGCTCGATACTGTCGATACCTTTCTGTTTTTTACAGTATTCTAAAATTGAATCTGTTATCCCAGCTTTTCATTTTAGGTGGAAATGTTAATCATTTTGCTTCAGTTTTTAGTATATTCAATGTTGTTTCTAAATCATTTGTTTCACGTTTCCCTATAGTGCCACGAACTCATGAAAACAGGTATTTACATGATAGGGGAGACCGGGGACTAATGTAACGCGGGTCAATTGCAACAGTTCAGATTTCTCTCGCTTTATGCGTTACAGAAAGTCTATAAATTGATCACAGATCTGATTATTACGTGGGATGTATCAGACAAAGCAATAGAGCTTTAGTTTCAGCCAGACGGAAAATTCTTCAAACAGCTGTTTTTAACCCAAGTCTGTAACTTTTAGTAAATGCTGAATATTATTTGGTTGCATCATTGTACAAGAATATTGAAATCTCACTGCTGTAGTAACGAGGAAGCATGGGTTTTGAACAATATTAGATCAGTGTCTTTTGGTGAAAGTGATTGATGGAAAACTTGCTCACAAATTGGACGACTACTGTCAGGGTAAATTGTCACAGTTGTTACAATGGACTCCACCATCTACTAAGTAGCTGAACATGATTTTTAATGGGAAATATGTCGAGTTTACTGATATAGAGTCAGAATTTTTCATTTGCATTTCAGTAGTCTAGCCATCAATTAAGAAGCCTTAGTTATTTAAGCATTGATAATTAATTAATCACTACGCTTTAAACAATCAGTTGTAGTCACCACACCTGAATCATTTTGACCAGAAAAGATAAGGCCATTCCTAAGGCAAGCCAATAAAAACGCAGAAAGATGGTAGAAAAAGAAAAAGAGTGCTGTTCTAACAGATACACCAGTAAAAACAGCATTGGAAGAAGAAGCAAATAGTGCAAAAACAAGAAAAGTTAGAGAAGCTTGTAAGAAACTGATCTCAAATAAGAAGCCAGTATTAACTGTCAGTTTAAAAGTAGAATCTGCAAAAAAGGAGCTTAAGAAAGGAAAGGATACAAGACTACAGAGAAAAAATCTGACGAGGACGAGGAGTTTAAGAGTTGCTTAGTATGCCACAAAAACTTCAGTGACAGTCGATCTGTTGATGATTGGGTTCAATGCTTGACATGCAAGCACTCGGAACATGAACTCTGCACAACTGGAGAGGATATATTTGTTTGTCAGAACTGTGACTCTGACAATGATTTGGATAGAAATCCAATGATTTCCTGTCAAATATCAACATTGACAACATTGACAATTGATTCAAAGGTTTGTTACAATTGACCCGCTACATGGAGCCAAATGTAACACGTGACACAGCGTATTTAGATGACCATTATACACAAACCAACAATTGCACGGATATAAAATGTTTTGGAATATGTGGACGGGATGTTGTTTCATTTTTTAGCAAACATTTCTTTACGCTAGTCTCATTAAGTTTTGAATTACAAAGCAACTTGTAAATTTTGTTACAATTGTCCCCGGTTTCTCCTAGTTCTTACTTTCATTAAAAAAAATTATTGAACATTGCGTTTTTTGCACTGTGACTTTTCATTCGAGTTGGCAACACCGTTTCTTTAAGCACAACTTGATTTACTATACAAGAAAATTTATAAATAGTGCATCATTGTTTTAGATTTCGTTTTATCAAAGAGTCTCTCCGTTGTGTTAAACAGTTTATTTGGATTTAATTATCTTGAAAAGAATCTTCAATCAACAAATTGAAAAAAACTGCAGCCATTATTGCTGCTATTTCTGCGGTATCTTTGGAGTGTTTAATTACAACTGACAATAAACAAAGTGTACTCAACCACCAGCGTCTTGCAGAAATGCTTCGAGGAAGTTAACGAAAAACACTTAGCATATAATGATCTACATAAATAGGCTAAAAATTGTTGTGTTATGACAGGTAATTTGTAGCTTAAGAGGAATAAGTGATTTTTTTGTTTTTTTGACGTCATTGGCAGTTAGTTTGGTTGGAAATATTACCATTTTGTAGAAAACTTTGCAATCAATTATGTTTCGTGAAAATAACTCAACTAGTTCTGCGTCACCAGCAAACGATAATACTATGATGTTTGTAAGTAAACACAGTTGTTACATCATTAATTTAACATTGGCTGCCATGTTTATACCGTATTTCTGCGACAAAAAAATTTGTTCTGTTTATTCCATTAACTATTACTCTATGCAGCTGTTGCAGTCGACCTGGCTAATGTTTACCACGCCTGATCTGAAGTTCTCGCCCGACTAAATTCCAAGCTGTAATGAACATTGAAGTTGTAGCGGAAAATTTTTAGTAAATTCAAATTATCACAGTCAGTTCCTATAGCATGTATAAAAACAAGACAGTAAAACTAGATTAATTTAGTCTCCACGACAAAATTTGACTTCAAGCAAAAATACTATAAACTTAAAAATAATTACTCTCACCTCTACGGGTTTGAGTATCATTTTTCTAATGAATTGTAGGCAATTGCCGGGAACCTAAATTGTGTGTTTCTGGCTTTCAGTTACGAAGCAAATACGCCAACATGCTTTTAGTGCAGATATTATTATATTGAAGCTAGCCTGACCTGGGATAAATTGTGGGCCTTGATTTGAAAACAGGTTTCTTAATTAATTCTTGGTATAAACATGTATCGCGAATTTAATCAACTGATGCCGCGGGTAGCATGTTTATCTAATTTAAAAGCATGGGTAACATGTTTACTAACCTTCCAACACAATTCGAACGGAAATGTTGCATAATTGCATCGTCATTTACATAGGCCGTATTTTGTCAAATAAAAGCCGCGGCTATTATTTTTGTTCAACCATTTTGTGCGACTTTTAAGCAAGGGCGCCTTCTATTTCTAGCCACTACTGGCGGCTATTAATCAACAAAATGTGGTAAATAAAAAATCACATTGCCTGTACTTACCTCGTCTCCTAATCCTTTTGTAATTTCAAGTTGTGATAATTGGAAAAGATTTACCGCACGAAAATTAAGGATATTTTGTTTTCGAGAATATTACTCAAAATTTGCTTATTTTCGAAAATTCTTGTGTACCGAGGATGCACGCGGAAATTTTTTGAGGAGGGATGCGAAAGTGTACCGAAGGTCGATTATCCTAAGGAGTTCAGGGCATGCCCCGTAAATTTTGCAAAATTGCACTCAAATATATACGCGATTTTAGTAGCTTCTGAAACCACTTTTAAGTTAATTTTTCTCGAGCCACTGACGATGGATTTAGCAAGTCTTTCGGCAAACAACACAAGTCAAAAGTTTCTACCCTGATCACTGCAAACCGGCGCGATGATGTAGTGGTTAGAGCGTCCGCTTCGCAGTCGGTAGACCTGGGGTTTATTTCCCTTGTCGAGCCATACCAAAAGACTTTTAAAAAAATGGTATTCACAGCTTTCCTGCTTGGCGCTCAGCACATAAGGGATAGTGTGGAGAACAAGCCGGCAAGGTTGCTTGTTGTGTCCTTGGGCAAGGCACCTAGTGGGATGCCTCCGTCTTTATGTGGCAGACAGAGGGTGGGGCCAAGCAGTCTATCCGTCGTGGTGGCCCAGCCTGACGAAAGACATACAAACCGAGCATGAGCTCATACGCGTGAATAACTGCAAACATTCGATAGAACGAGAATTAATTCTGGGCATAAGTTCGGAAAATCACTTCTCACACTTTTTACAATTACCGCAGTATAAATTCACGTAAACTGCCGTGTATTATACAAAACCATTGCAAAACAACAATATCATGCAAACACATAAACAAGTGAGCAAAGAAAGTCTTAGGAAAGTTTTGGAGCCTATATTAAGACAGGGGGTTGTCTAGGTTTTCCAAGCTTATCAAAAAATGACAGATTCCAAGAGCAGCCGACAAGTGAGAAACTACGAGAACTACAGACGAAATCAATCGAAATAGATTTTCCCCGACAGACATTTTGTACTGAGTAATGAAGATAACGCGTGACATCCTTGTAGCAACAAATAAAGCTTGTTTCTTCTTAGGGTGAAACAACAGAACGAGTTAGTGACTAAATTCGTGGCCGCTTCGTGAGATTTGTAACAGTTTACACGCGATTTTGGAAAAGTTGTGATCTTTTATTGTCACAGCTTTTATTGTATGTTGCTTTATTTCAGTGACGGCGCCAGACCAGCCAAAGTAGAATAACGACAGCTTTGAGTAACGGGGCCAGTACTAATTGCCCAGGGGCGGAGTTAAAGTACTTTTCCGGGGGTTTGAAACTCCGCTCCATATCTAATAATAAATTTTTATACTTTTTACTGCAAAAAAGCCAATATTTAACACTTTATTATGAATGAAGCGGTGAATGTGAAGAATCCTACAATTTGCTATCTCATGGAGGAGATGTTAAGTAGCACCATGCTTTCATGACGTAACAGCCGCCTCACGATCAACTTAGAAATAATTTTTTTCAATCAATATTTTGCGCTCCTCTAAGTCTTGTACCCCTTTATCGATGAATGATTTACTAATAGCTGCCCTTGTACTGGTAGCAGGCTGCTGCTTTGTATTGTTGCTGACTGTGGTGATAATATCTAGTTCTCCGTTATTTAATTCTAAAGCTTGCTGGTTTGGTAGATGTTCAATATTTTTTCGGAGTCTTTCCTGATTAATCATTTTCTTTATGCTATTTTTCCTTTTCATTAAAACTCTAGAAATATTGATAATACAGCTGATACTTTACAGTTTATTCAAGGATTTTGCCAAACCAAGTCAGACGGAGTTGATTGTTAAAATTTTTTATCAAAGTGATTATTTCTTCATTGAGCTCATTATTACATCACAATTGCAAGGACGCGTGGCAAAACGGTAATTGTAATTGCATAGCTTTGGTGCTTAAATATTCTTTTAATTTCTAAAATGTTTAAAAAAATATGAGGTGCTATGGAAAACGTCACTAAGAGCGCAGTAGGAAAACAACATGTTCACAGTAGGAGCCATGCCCTCGAAAAAAGGAAGCCTAGCACATAAAGTAGTACGGCGTAGCCCCCTGACGTTGCCCCTGTTTTGTAGTATTTTTTTGATCACAAGTTCTGTTTTTGTCTATAGACGCTGTGTGATTTATCAACGAGAAATTACAAATAACGTGAAACAAGTAATGCTTTCCAAGGTCTTAGGCATTTAAATTAGTTCTATCACTGCAGAACAGATTATATGTTTGATACCTTTCAAACGTAATGACTGAAAATGATATTTTTAATTGTTTCTGAGGAGGGCCTAAGGGGGAGCGTACGCTTAGAAGCCCCCTTTCTCTGTATGCCACTGATTGTTACACTCCATTTTCAACCTCTTTCTAATCAAGATCATGTCTGGGCGCTTGCTTGCGTGAGGCCTGCATATACGTTTAAATCGGGTCAGACCAAAGATAAAGTATATGTTGGCATTAACAGAGTTTTTACATGGCTCTTGACATCAAAAAATGTGAAGGATTTCCTGTTATGTACTCGTTTGCTTTTATCTTTCCCTTTCTTCTTTTTTGGAATGGAAACGCGGCATGAAATGGTTATTCGTCAGTTACGGATTGATGAATCCATCACAAACGTACAGACTGCCGTTCGTATGCCTAAGAGTCGCCTCTTACGACGTTCTTTGTGAGCAGCTTTATTTTTTTCAAGCTGGGTAAGCTAAAGAATTTGTGTCTGTTTGTCTCAAGTTTAGCAATGATTTGTGAGTCAGCAGATTTTTAGCCTGTACTATTTGCTTTAACTCCATGATCCTACAATCTTTACTCAAAAATTTATTTTTGAGAAACTTTTTATCCATCAGTCAAAGATATCTTAGAAGAACTTTTAATTGTGAAATTAAACCTAATATTTTTGGTTTTTCGTCAGCACTCATGTGTAGGCTTACATAAAAAAGTTTTCTGTGTTGCTTATGGAAAATTATTCACATTTTTTGTTTTTTTGCAGGTGTACCCTCCCATGGCAAATAAAGATGGGTAATTTTTTGTAACAAACCCGAAAATTGTTTGGCTTTTTTAAAACTTTACGCAAGGTTAATTACAGGGTGACTTTGTAAAAGATGCTTCTTTATCTTCTTTAGGCGTAGCTAGAAAACTAGGGACTTTTGCAAGATCGGATAACATTCGGAATATTTTCTCTCTAATGCTTCGTCAAGCAAGGAAATTTGTGCAATGGATAACACGGGGTTTAAGGTTGTAATTGCATAATAAAAGAAAGACAAAACTTTTTGCCAAAATGTATTTATTGCAACTACATGAAGATGTTAACTTCTGGAAATTTTTTTGCTATGATTCCAAACAGATACACTCTACTAAAATTATTTTTTGGGAGAATAGAATTAAATTCAGGCTTTATGCACAGCCAAAACTTTCAGGGTGGGAAAAGTATCTGCTTTCAGTTTCTATTTATATCGTTTTTAGAAACGCTTTTGCGCAACGTTTGCATGATCCCAACTCCTTTTCAAGTCAACAACTAGAGCATTCATGGGCGGTATACTTTTTACAATATCAAACAGACTAGCATGCAAGCCCTATTTTATGAAAAAGAAGGTATAAGCGACCAGAAATCTAGTGTTTCGGATATGTGGAGATGTTTTATATTCAAAACCTTGTCTGAAATCAGCTTCTAGCTAAGGCCCTACTTGCGTTTACCTTTTATTTATTGTAGACTTACTTTTTGTATCTTAAATAATATTCCGTTCTATCTTTTTTTCATTTGAACCAGACTCTTTGAAGATGAAAATACCAAGAATGGGGCCAAAAATTCACATATCAAGGCAAAGTATAAGCATAAATTCTGATAATTGAAGTGAAGTTAACTTATAATTTTCAGAGATTGGTAAATTTGTTTGCAATAGTCAATGAATAAAAAACTTTTTTGTTAACATTTTTGATCAGAAACATATCACCAGTATAAGCTATTATTACGTTTCCTAATGTTTGTTTCAATTTTACACTAGCAGCCAAAATTGAAAAATTACAATATAAACAATTTTTGATTTCTTACCTATGCACTCTTGTGCAAATTAATTGAATCACCAGAAGATTAGCGAAAAAATCACATTTCTATTTACTTACCACAACGACAAAAAGCATTTCTTTAAGTGCATTTTTGGTAACGGATATAACCACCTTGACTATTAAAAACCATATTTACTCGTTTCGACTAATTTCTTGCCATTGTCTTGAATTTGAAGGTCACGACACCAGCACTCAAAGATGGTTTTTATCAGCTTGACCATGGTGGTACATTCTTTCCTTTGCAGCTGAAGTTTTATGATAGCCCAAAGATTCTCTATAGGTATTTAATTGGGAGGATTCGCAGGCCAATCCAACACAGAAATGTTATTCAAAGCAAAAACGTTCTTGGCTTTGCGACGGGTATGGCAAGGTGCTAAATGCTGCTGAAAAACTCCCGAACCTTTTGAAAATTTTCTTGCCATTTCCGGTGCCACTTTCTTTGCGAGAATATCTGTAAATTTTTCAGAATTCATCATGCCCTAGATAGACACGAGTAGTTCAACCTCATAATAGCCAAAACATTCCCAAAACATTTTCTTTGGGGTATTTGACAGCTTGATCACTAAGGCATGCTCTTAAAGGCTCTCCTTTTGTTATTCGTACATGCTGACTTTTTACTCCCTGGACTAGAAAGTAGACCTCATTTGAAATCAATGCTTGACGCCATTGTTCACGCGTCCAATCTTGATACTGCTTGGCTCAAGTGAAGCGCTTCTTTTTCCTTTGGGTTGTCAAGAGCTGTCTTTTATTGTTCGCCTTGTTTTCCGATCAACCGCTAAGAGCCGCCTGCGCACATTTGAAGAGTCAGCTGACACTACAGCAGAAGCCAGATCTTGTTGCAATTGAAAATCTGTTTTTCTTAGATTTAATTTGCTCTCTTTAAGCGAATAAGCATCCGTTCTGGGTGTTGTCTTTTTCTTCCTTCCGTTCTTACCTTTCCTGTTGGAGCTCAGAGTGTTTACAATTTGAACTTTTGCTTGCACTGTTGCTTGACTGATGCCAACAGCTTTAGCTATCTCTCTTTGCGACTTCTTTCTTGGCTGATGCAAACTCAATACTTTTGCACGCTTTCTAGGAAAAACATACATATTACAATGCATAAAATTAAGAGAATGTTACACGTAAGGAGAGAGCTTTTAAAGATTTTTGTGTGGTAGTCTAAATAGCAACAGGTTTATGATATCACAATACAAGTCATGATGAGTTGATGCCAGAGATATAAAACCTGGATTTAACAAAAGCTTAACTTCAAAGCTTTATTGTGAAATAAAGCAACACACATGACACACCATAAGTCAACATGGCAAATATTTCAAAAACATCAAATGATTCAATTAATTTGCACAAAGGTATATTTAAGGCAGGTTAAAAACGGGTGTCGGAAAATTTTTTAAATCTACTGCCCAGGAAAAATGTGAAAGAAACCCTTTTATGAAATACATAAGACACTAGGTAGTTCTGCGTCATAGCGTGTGTAATAATTCTTTCGACTGATGTAGGACTCGCGATGGTGACAGAGTAAAATTACATGGAAACTTTTGTTTATAAAAAGATTCCCTACGTTGACTTGAAACATAAATCATTATTTAGTGTGATCAGCATGTGTCACTAATTGTTGTAGTGCCAGTGGTTGACGATAAATATTTTTTATTTGACTAATTGTAGTCATTTTGTTCTAGTTACCTACTAATTGATATCAAGTAAAATCATAACTATTCGATGAAAATCATATATTTATAACACCGTTCAACAAATATCGCTTCTATACATACAATCTTTACTTCAAAAGAGTTACCGTATTTGCCGGTGTATAAGTCGACTCGTTGTATAAGTCGACCCCCTAAAATTCGACGGAAATTTACGATTTTATGATAATACAAAGTTGAATTTCATGACTCGGTGTATAAGTCGAGGTCAATTTTTTTAGGTCGATTTTTGATCGAAAAAGGTCGACTTATACACCGGCAAATACGGTAAATAAAATATGTCTTTATCTGCCAGTTGAAACACTCAGTAGCATTGGTGGACTCAGAAATTTGCGACAAAAGGTGCAGGTTTTGAAGAAAAAAATTCTTCATCCAGTTTTCAGCATGTCACTAAGATTTTGGGAAGTTATTTATAAACTTTTTGTCAAAACACCTTACAAATATGCAACCGATTTTTCCCTATTCACTTATGCCAAGCATTAACAATAGATCTTAACTTTCGATAATAGTAACAATCGTTTTGTGATTTGCGCCAAGTGTTATAATTGAAGCATATTTTTGCAGTCGGCAGATCTGAAATGTAGCCTCATTTCTCGTAGTGGTTTGTCATATCAAAACAATGAAATTTTAGTTTTATTGTGTGGTCTCAGCTATAGGGGTAACGATAAAGAAAAATGAATTAAGTTTAATCAGTTGTGATCAAAATGGTCCTGGTCGTGAAAAGCCGATAGGCTTTCATGGAGCCGTTGTGAAGAGATTCCGGGACCTGTAACAAATTTTGAAGAAACTTGACAAATCAATCTGTTTACCAGTAAAATGGAGCGATGGACTTATTTCAGGGGTCGCTTTTACAAACTCTATTTATGTCATAGGATTTCATTGAAATATTGCTCAACTGGGATGAAAATCGCCTTTGTAACTTGTCTCGAACATCAGCGGCGCCACAATCTTTGACATGAGGGTTAGATGGCAGTCTGATTACAAGACGGAAAGTATCATCTTCAATAAATACTAGCCCCCTCAAAAAACAGGTTCCAGGTATGTAGGAGTGTATACTTCCGTTCAACGCCATTGTGCTCGCAGCACAAACCGCAAAAAATGCAGATATTGCGTTTTTTCAATGAGCTACAGCAATAATTATAATCAGTGAAGCAGAAGCATTGTTTTTCTTTATATTGTTAGGTTTACTTCTTTTTCTTCAAGGTGTAATGACCGTTGCTGAATGTGTAGTATATATATGTACTTTGCACATGCTGTATATCTGAGCTAGACCATTTAGCCACTTCAGATATTCAAAAAATCTTGTTTTAGATGTGGTTCTATAAAAATAGCTTGCTTTTTGTCCAGCGAAAATTATAGTATTTTTTAACCTAGATTAATTCCATTAAGTTCAAGTTTTATTTTGCTTGTAAATAAATCTAAAGCACTCAAGACTGTCTGGATTTTTCCGACGGGTGTGAAAGTCAATGAGCCATGCAAAGCAAAACAAGCCGGTTGCTGCAGTATGCATGAGACGCTCCGCTGGTCATTAGATATTATAACGTCACATACAAGGTAATGCGTTGCATATAATTTTGCAATGAGCCATATATCGTTATCACTCAGTTATGAAAAAATTATTGCTGTTGTTCGTAGATCAAATTGAGTTCGGACCGTGTCGGAAATACCTCTTTTCGACTGGCAATGCATATTTTTCGATAAGCGCTGCCACAAAGCTGTGTTAGAGCTGTAAGATTTGGTTTAGAAAGGCTTATTAGCGCTCAATTTATGTGGCATTGAATTCCCAGCTTCATTGCAGCAATAGCTAACTCACCAACTCATTTAGTACTGGCAAGGCATTTTATTTGCAATCAATAAAAAAACGATTTCCTGCTAGCAACCTCTAGAATTCAATCAAAAGTATTTTATACCTGAATTTGATCAAAAAACCGCTGAAGCTGATATTAAGTGATAATTTCCAAGCGAAATGGTTTGTAATTGTTGAAAGTGATCCTACCGGTACATGCGAAAATTCCAAGTTTAATTTTAGTGATTGCCATTTGGTCGAAAACAAAAACATTTGTGTAATTTCTTTTTGAATTCTGTTTTTCAGTGAACCATATATAGTCGTTTAAATTGCTCTTTAATGCACTTGACCTGGAAAATATTTACGTAAAGCGCTTATGTCATCACAACGAACGTTGTTAGTAGGTGTATTTCATTTTAATTACTTTGAAAAATGCCGTGTATTACGACCAACTGTGCACGCCTACACGCAAGTACTTCCGATCTATTCATTTTGTCGAAAATCGCAAACAGTAAGCAGTGGAGTCTCATCTTACATATAAAGCTCAATTTTGTGTATACGTATGACCTCACAATCCAACATAACTTTTTAAAAGTATGCATTTCTTGACCGAGGAAAACTGTTTTACCCTCAAACGAACGCCAGCCCCCGACTTATCCTCTAATAACAAATTTCATCCATTTAAAGTCTAAAATAAAGTCACAATCAAAACTTGATTTCGCAATTGGGTATTAGTATGTTCTCAACAACTACTGATTGTAGAAACGCAATTAAAAGCTTTTTCGGGAGATGTTAACGAGGTGCTTTCGATTATAACAAATCTACCACAACTTAAGCTGATTTATAAGGTAACGAGCAATTTTGTTTTTAGGCATTTTAAGCCTTCTAAGCACGCTTATTTTTGTTTTTTCTTGCACACTTAAAACTTGCTCTACATTGTCATAATGCTGTCAGGTACAACAAACACAGTCTTTCCGTACCAAAGATCATCACATGATAATTTTTTTTAAATTGCACAATTTTTACAAAATCAGTTTATTTAAAAACTGATTTTTGACCTCATTTTTCAATGGATTTTCAAAATTATATTAATGAATCAAAGGCTATTTCAAGAAAATTTTGATAATATATGCCATGTGTTTTTAGTGTTGGCATTTGTTTTCATATTAAAACAAATTGTGATTAAACACCTGTTGCGTAACTTTTTACCCTTCCCAAAAAGTGATAAGCTGAATGAAAACAAGCATGCTCAATACAAAAAGGTTTTGATAAGCAGTTGGTTTCCTTTGAAAACTTAGAAAATTTGCTTTCCAACAATACGTGACTTTAATTAGTTAGGGCTAAAAATTCGTTTATAATGGTCGATCAAAAATTTGTTGCCACGCATAATTTTCAATTTTTAGTTGAACAATCATCCTACTAAACCTAACAGATTTGCAGTTGTTAGACAAAGTTAATTATTTGGTACATTTTGACTGTTTTTACCCAAAAGCATGGCTTTTTGGCATTATCTATGTGAATTTTCAAAAAGATTCATTAAAAAATGATGTCTCTAAGCATTTTGAAATGTATCCTACAGGATAAAAACACTAAAAATTTTGGTGGATCAATTCACAAAATTACAATTTTCAGAAAGAATAACTAAGCCCTTCGGTACATCTTGACTGTTTTTCCTCCATAACAGGTTTTCTTGGCATTGTCTATCAAAATTTTCAAAAACATCTATCAAAAAAACGAAGCCTCTTAAAAATATTAAACTGTAGCTTACTTCAAAAAAAAACTTGTTGATTCTGTTGCAAAAAAAAAAGGGGGAGGGGTAAAGATGGTTCTGTTTTATCTTTTGCAAGAAAATATTAATATCAATCTACATATCATCAAAATGCTGAAGCAATTTTTTTGCAATAGGGTGAGGCCGACGCATCCTGCTGATTGGATATTCATAACCCTGACATTAATGATGGGAGCCCTGCCATTTCAATTACTTAACTATGAGTGCTTTACTTCCTGTAAGTTTGCTTTTTGCATGGCGACGTTGATTCCATGGCCAAGCAACACGCGCACAGCTCGTGTATACGTCTGCAGTTACGAAAAATTGGTAAGTATCTGTCCTAATTTTTGATAGGTTTTTTCTGAAAATACATATCAATCACCTTGGCGCCCTCCCCCCAACTTTGATACGCTTTCAAGCACTCGGTAAACTTGACGGATAAAAGTCTGTTTATCATGCAAATTTATGGAATGCCAAATGTTCAAATTTCTACGTATGGCGATGCCTTACCACCATTCCCAACCTCCTTCAATCCACACCAGCATCTTACATTCCAGCCATCCACAGGCCCTACACACAAAATATAATCAATATTGGCACTTTGTGGGCTGGTCCATCTCCAGTGTTTTCCGCATAAAATCCAAATATGCCCTTCTGGGCAATTTTAGATTATGCTATTGATCCATTGTTGCATTACTCCAAAACCCCAAATGACATCGTGATGACGCAACAAATTCCCTTATGACACTTAATCCGAGGAGGTGATCAATCGTGCCAGGTTTGATGTTTGTCCGCCAAGTAGTTTCGGAGGAGGTGAAATGCAGGTATGTACGTACACACTTATACACAGAATTGAGCTTTACATATTAGACACTTAAATCTAAATTTGAAATGTGTGAAAGAGAATAAGGTTTGCTAAAAGTATAGGAACAAATAATAAATAATTTTTCGTCAGTAGCTAACGCACTTTTGTATTTTCTCCTTTTTTTGTTCTTTTTCTATTTTGTATCGATGTAACGTAAGGTTTCGATAAGGTACTTTCCAGGGTCAGTGTTATTTCGTTTTATAAAAACTTTGAAATTAGCATTGTTTGTTATTCGCATGAATAGCCAGCTGTCTTTCGTTTGACAGTAAAAAAAAGAAAAAATGCGAAGTACATATAAGTGTGGGAAACTCCAAATTTAACACCAAATGAAAACAGCGAGTAAATAGGCAGGAAACATATTTCTGAAATCAGAATTCTGGTATCAGTTAAAGATGGCACACACAAACGTTTTTAAAATTATTTTCAAAAAGAAATGGTTAAGAATGCTTGTCAGTATCAATCTACTTCTAGCACTAAGTTGCGACAACTCTAGCTGCACGCCAGTAAGATATCCTCAATTACCAATTCACAGGATTGTGCACAAAATACAAACCAGAAACGCCGCTCATGGGAATATTGTAAGAGCTCCAAGGTCGGCAAACGCGGAGTTACCTGGCTCGGTAATTCAAAGAAGAATCGCAGATAGTGAATTCAAACATACATGGTCCATTACCAAATCGTCTTTTATGGTTACGCTCCAACTCACCGACAATTTGACTAGATGGAGCATTTGTCGAAAAGACCGCATCTTCATGATTGGGTTACCGGACGATGATGGACAATTTCGTTTTATTTTTAAGGGACACTTCGGTCTTAGACTTGGAAGAAGACCTTTCAGCTGTACCATCGATGTAAACAGAAACGATCCTCACTATTTTCGGATCTATGAAAGTCCTCTAACCCAAAATTTAGTAATACAGCATGTTCTATCAGGGCAATATCTTGTAGCCTCGCCAGGTAATCAACAACCAACCTTTACTGACCAAGAAGAACTTGCATCTGGATGGGAGTTTTCTTAGACTACTTAATTTTAAAGTGTCAAGGCTATTTCGCATACATGCAAGAACCACTGTTTGTGTAAATCATTTTTTATCTATTTATCTTTCACGATAAAGCTTGTTATTCTTTCTACTTTTGGTAATTGAGTAACTAGTGATCCTGTTTAGATTCACGTATGTGAAAGCCAAAAAACTGATAAAACTTTAAATTTTTTTTAGATCATATATATCTCAAGTACACTTTTTTAGCATTTATATCTTGATTCACTTTTCAGTCTTTTGACAATGAAAAAGCACTTTTACGATTGAATGTTTCGGTATTATATTTAACAATCATAAATACTTTTGTTCCCTTTTGTTGCGCTTTTATTCTGTGAGTTGAATTTTCAAAGTCATAAGCTTTTAGTTTGATCAAAACTTAAAAGCAAAATTTATAAACATTTTACTTGCTGAGTACACTGTGATAGTGCGCCGTTGCTTTTTTATGTATTTGTCAGGTATTTTTAAGAAAAACGTTTCAATTTTTGCATGAAATCTATTATTTGTGATTATTATTGCTTGACGTTATTTATTTCTTATTATTTTAAGGTGTTTTATGATGTGCGGTAAGTTGTTTCTTGTTTTGAAGGTGGTACATCCTTGCGTGTTATATTGCTTGTTTAATTTTTAGTAAACATATAAAGATAAAGAAATATCTTGCTTGACGCATTCAAGGTGATACTTGTGGGTAGAAAGACAGAGCTACATAGTAGAAAGATCTATTTGCAAATATTTCAACAGCGCTTCATAGCTTTTAATAATTATTTTCTTAACGCGACAAAAACTTTTGCAACCCTTCCAGGAAAACAGCGCATCACTAAAGTAAATCGCATTAAGCCTATTCAGTTGCGTTGGAAACATGATTTTTCTGAAACAATTGGTCAGTGATAGGAAATCAAACTGATTTTCTCTCCTATTGTAAACAATAAAGAAACTACGGGATCAAATGCTAAATTTTCCGATCCCACAGATTGTGCATCGACCTCCGGTCTGCTCTCCAGTTCTAATGCCTTATAAAATCATCTTTTCCATAATCTCAGCAAATCATAACAGAAATCATTGTTTACAAAAAATTGTAAAATGCGATTTTCAGTTTTCCCGTAGAACACGCTAATCAAAATTTTAGATACTGTCGATGTCTATACATCAGCAACAGAAATCAAAAAAGGAAGCAAGAACTATAGCGAAAAAGCTGTGGTTCGTAAATTAGATGATGCAGTATTGGCATATTTGCAAAAAAAAATGCTCTTTCAAAGTTTATCCACAATCAAAAACTATGTACAGCGGACGGTTGCTCTCTTACGTTACACCCTTTCCTTATATCTCGCTTGATAAAAGAATCTAGTGGCTGCCGGAATATAGATAAAACTACTATATCGAACGAAGGATTACTCACCGAGGAAGATTGTATCATTTTGTGATAAAAGTAAACAACGCCTAATTAGATCTATAGAATTATAAAGGTCTATTGGAGCGGCAACAACATTTGACTCTTGGGAAGTTTAGAATTCGCTGTACAAAAGTACAGCATAGTATGTAAAATTGTCATTACCTGATCTAGGAAAGAGTAGCCTGACTTAACAAAGTTTGAAAGTCGATCTTTATCCTTTTTTCCTTTCGCAATGTAAGCCTATATTAGGGTAAAAAAACATTACAGAGACAAGACCTGGGTTTGTAATACTGGCAGTTCAATCTCAGCACGCTTTGTAGGTTGCTGTGCTTTTGGGTAAAACGCTTTACCAACATGAGATCAAGTTGCAATAAGTGCGGTGCTTGTGATAAAAGTAGGGGCGAAGAGCTAAAAAAGAAAAGTGAAAAAGCGCAAGTTTTTAGATGAAAGCAAAGTATGAGAGCCCCCCAAAATAGCCATTTTCAACAGTACTTCAGGTTATGACGTCTTAACAGTAATTACACTATCACGTTGTTAGGTGGCTACGCAACTTGCAATTTATTTATTTATGCTGGGCCAGGAGCTGCCCATAGAAATTTTGAGTAGAATGTACATCTTCCGGTCTGGATTGTGCAACGAAGTGCAGGAACTCAGTTCCCACATGACAAAAGTGTGGAAACGTTTCCACATCAAAACACTCTTGGATATAAGTGCCTAGTGCTTGCAATGTTGGTGGCACCGAAGCAGACTTAAGCATATGCCAGATTAAAATTAATCTAAAAAATTTATTGTTAGCAAAAAAAGAAAATATTTCACTCACAGTTTTACTCTGGCTGATGGCATTGAATAGCTTTGTCACTAATTTCAAGCTAATTTTCGGCATGAAAAAGTACAGAAAAGGGCATCGAGAGCAAAATTGTGCTGTCAATCATTTGGCAAAATACATCAAAAGAAATCGTTCTTTATAAAATGAAGACAAACATCACGCAAGTCACGACTTTTGTTTTCCACTTATCTCAAGCTTGTGCGTCTGATCGACGCTATCACGTTCTCTGCGACGTAAGCGAGGTTCTCCACCCCGATAGTTAAATCCTGGAATTGTACCAAGCAAGGGTTATGATAAGAATGAGAGTTAAATAGGACGTGTCATGTCATTTAGCCATAGATCTATTTATTGTGATACACGCAAAAGAATTTGAGAACATATTAATTAAATAAATATTTTTATCAAATCTGTTCAGCTTGCCGGACTGAAATTATATTTAGCATCAAATAGAGAAGCCTAAGCACACTACACTTAAAAGCGTATTTATATATCTAATATGACGGCTCAAGAACCATTGACTAAATACATGTATACGCTTCCATCATTTTAAAGAATGTAACTAGCTTTAACTTGCTAAAATTGTCAGAACTTTTCCACCACCAATAAAAAATAAAAACTTAGATAGGCAACCAATGCTTCCCCCCTTTTATCTTTAAAAATGGGCCACTTATATGACAAGGTCCAAAAGCATCAAACGTTTTTAATGTTGGCCTACTGGTAATATTCTACATACCCAATGCATTTTGTTTCATGCAATAAATCAGGATTATTTTTTTGCTGAAAAACTTTTAACAATTTGATATTGACGTCCCAGGAGCAAAGACGATTTCCAAAGCAACCACACATTCAAAAATCCTGTACTTAAACTAGGGACTTTCCAAGAGCAATTCAAAAAAGATTTTTTATCGCTTGTCTAGTCAAATTTATTCATAAAATATTATTTCTTAATCAATGCTAAATAAAACCAAAAATTCTAATTTAGTGATTTAATTCATCTTTTACTTTCTTTTTCAAAGAATTTTTATCGTAGTAGATAATCTAAAATATTAGTAAATAAGATGTTTGTAACCGATTAAAAATCACTGATTTAATCCAAAGATGTTTATTGCCTCACCGACTTATATTTTCAAGCCTCTTCCAATATCAGATGTATTACAAAATATGTACTTCGGCCTGTCAATCAATGAAGTCAATTCTCGAAAAATTTGGACCCCTCAGAATTAAACTACATTTGTGTGGTAAATTATTCCAGACTTGCGTGCATTGTTGAACGATATGTATTAGGACGAAGTAATAGAATGCACTTAATGAAATGAAATGAAATTAATAAAAAATGAAAAAGCCATAAAATAATGATGAGGTATTTGAGGGTAAGCACCTGTGGAGTAGCTATTAATTAGCTTTTTAGGCGGCAATAAAAGATATGGCGCGAAAGTTTGCAGGCAATGGTTCTAAGTAAACATCAATCTATATATTCTCTAAGTTTGATAGATGAAGGGTATTTACAAAGTCAATCGCAAAATTTTCAATGGTTTATACAGTGAAGAACCTAAACTTCATGCTAAAAATATACATTAACATACGGGTCAGACAAACAATATGCGAGTTACCTATTTCGTTCCAAATCGATGTGCATTAAAAAATTCAAATTGATTAACATCACGGCACATGTACAAGGAATGATGGAAAGATGTTAATTTTCTTCTTAAATGTTCATTTGTTTTTTCAAGCGCCTGATTGCCTTTATTTCAAATATTTTTCCATTATTGATCCAGCTAGCACCAACACCGGTTCGGAGACTATTCCCAAATAAGCGGTCTGGATCATTGAGAAGTTATTAAAACGGCGTTTTGAACTGCATTACAAATACCACATACACGATCATTGGTTGTGTTTAAAGGAAAAACTAGGCGAAAGTCATTACCCTTTGGTTCAACTTTTCTGGCACTAGAATCCAATTTGTCAAGGACATATTTTTTCATTAAATACCTCCCCTAAATGAAATTTAAATATACTCTTCGCTTGCACTCCATTTTTGATATCAAATAAACCAATGACAATTTAATTACTTGAACATCAATTTGAACAAATCCAATCTGACCAAACGTGAACAGCTTTCAGACACAATTAAGGCGGCAGTTTATTGGGATAGACCTATAAATCACCAGCAACATGTGTAACTCTCCCAGGCTTTTAAGTTTTGTCGCCAAAGTTTTTAAAACGTGCTATTTTGTAGTGTTAGCGCACAATGTGAATATAAAAGGACATGTTCACGCAAAATTGCTGTGTAAGGGGAATATAAAACGTGATACTCAGCATAAATAGCTAATAGCAGAAAAGCAAAAAGTTAAAAATTGCACGATTACGAAACGATGCTTAGGCTTATATAGTAAGTTTTGAATTTAATAAAACAAACAACCAACGACCAAGTAATTTTTTCTACTGGTTGGAACGCTTCTTACGTGATACTACTTGAACTGGACACTTGTAGACGTACATACACACATCAATATTAGGCGAAAACTGTATTATAAACTATGGCATTTGCACTGTTGTTTTGCTGATAAATGATACAGATTCAACGTCGCTAAGTGTACAGCGAAAGAAGTGGTGCGACAACACGCGCGTCTTAAGAATGTGTTAGGAATAGAAAAAAATATGTTACGCTATTGTATGTACAATAGAGAGTGAAGGATTTGGCCTGCGATTGGTAGTTCAGAATAAATTGGGATGAAGACTGATTATCATTTTTCAACGCAGAAAAACCTTTAACACAGTTCCAATACATCATGGCAGAAGTTTATTCTTATCGCTGTTTTTAACAACGCTTGAATTCAATTTTGGTGTTATGTCAGTGGTTGCATATTCATCGTTTAATCGCAGATATTTTCTGAGCTCAATGCCATATTTAGAATGGTTCGTGTGGTGGGAGGAGAGGGTTCTAAAAATAGAGAGTATATGCTAGTTCAAGGATATGCTTTTGAAAGTTTTCTGCATTCAGAAAAAAATATTCAATTTCATCTGGCAAAAATGTGGGCTGAATTTTGATGTTGCCAGAAACACATTTTGGTATGAGCACAAAAATTAGCGATAACTAATAATACCTGAAACGTAAAGTTTGAAAATAAAAATTTCAGGACTTTTACTCTCCGCCATCCAAATGCACTAAAGTCTTCTCAGGCAGCCTTAAACTAGGGAGCGAGGGACATGATCTCATGGTTATCTCTACCAAGATGGAGACAACTTGCCAAATCAGTGTTTTGAAGAAGTCGATCTCCAAAAATAGTCTTTATATTGTTTTGCAGAGCAAGTAATGATCACTATAAAGAAAGTGATCTTCAGAAAAATTTTTCTGTTTTGTAGAGGAAATGTGATAAAATGGCGATCGTTTGTGACCAAGTCTTTATCAGAGAAAATGATGGATACACGTATGAAAGGGTTGTTGTTGATAACATGTTAAGTGATGCGCATTTCAAAAATTCGAGAAACCCTGGTCTAAATAATTTTCTGAGCACTCCACAACCACCAAAGTTTGAAAGGTAGTTTGCAGCATTACGTCTAGCGTAAATTTTATTGTCTCGGGTCCGACTTTTCAAATATCGTTGATCTTTTTTAATGATTTTACAAAACTAATGATGCAAAAGCTGTGTTATGATGACGTAAAGAAACAAAGTTTAACAGGATGGAAATTCTTCAAAATGGTAAAGGAAAGACATCACAATTATTAATTTGTAATTCATGTAATAGAATTACATGGCCAACATACATTTGTCACATAATTTTTAAACTATTTTCAAAAGGACGTGAACGATTTTGGGAATTCAATCCAATTTCCCAGGTCCGTTCTCCAGCACCCGTGGGCAGTAAATTGTTCATACATGAAATCTATGATAGCACTTTTCATCAAAAACGCTAATAAAAGTCCTACTCTTTTGTGTACAGACTGCGAAGTCGTTTTAGGAATTTTTACAAGTTATATTCAAGAATTCAAAATATTTTACCTACAATTAGCTCTTGAAATATTGAGAGATAATTTAGCAGTGGATGAAGTTGAACGTAGAAAGCGTACGTTTTTCAAAACATCACCCGTGACCAGGGGCGGCTCGTGTATGGTACTGTGGAACTGCAGCACCCCCACCACCCCATCTTATCGATGACGTTCGATATAAATAATTAATCTTTTTTTCTTTATTTTTCTCATACTTGTAGTTACATTATACAATACATAAGGTTAATCTCAGTAACCATCCTAAGTTTATGAAAAAAATATAAAAAACTTTTTGCTTCAAAGGTGCTGTGATATGGTGTTTGAAATTAGCAGTAGATTGCAATGCAGCTGTGGAAAGAGAACTGTCGCTCATACAGTACCGACCCTTGTGTGCTGGTGTAATAGGGGTTTCTTTTTGACGGACAACTGGCGAGCTGTGTGTGTGTGTGTGTGTGTGTGTGTAAAGCTAATAGACAGTGACAAAAATTAGGCCTATAGGGTGATTTTCTGAAGCAGCTCCTCATTAATGTTAGCTACGAGCCGCCCCTGCCCGTGAAAACGAGGTCTGTGCATAAGTAGGTTACGTAAACGTGTTTCTACTTATCCTTGTAGATTTTAATACCTTAAAGCCAGCCAATTCATAACAACTTTGGTCTTTGGAAGTTCTGTGACATTACTTGTTTGCAAAATTTTGCAAAGATTCTTGTGTTGCATTGAAAATCTAAAGAGGTTTCTACTTTTTTACTTTTTTTGCTTTTGAGTATGAGCTCACGTTTGTTTGTTGGGGTCTGTTAGACTACATCACCGCGAGATTTTTTATGCTACTCGGCACCTCCACCTGTGTGCCACACAAAGATGGAAATATCCCCGTAAGTGCCTTACCCGAGGGCACAATATGTAAACCTGACGGATTTTCGCGAGATTTTTTGTGCTGAGAAAGCTGTAAATACCGTTTTTATAGTTTTACATGACTCAACAAGGGAATTGAACCAGGGCTAGCTCTTTTGTGTTGACCAGGAAGGAAGGAAAGTTGTAAATGCACTGTTTGGTTTAATTCGAAGGACAATGAAATTGATCTCTGGTCTACCGGCTGCGATGCCGGCTCTGCAACGCAAAGCCAGAGTCGGTTTTAGAGGTAAAAGTGAAAAATAAACTCTATGTCAGTAAAGCACGGCGTGTAATGAAATCAATTATAAATGCAAATTCGGCTTCTGACCATTACAATAAATTTGTTGGCTTTTGCTTTTATGATCTTTTTCAACTAAACCCGTATCACTTGTTGACCTAAGTTTTATTAAAATGACATCACAATAAACGAATAATTACCATTTCCGCTTGTCATAATGTAAGCAATTTATCACTATTATACTATTATTTGTCAGCATTTAAGTTATGTCAGCAGCAGGCTGTTCAATTGTAATGTCTGCTTCAAGTCGTTTGAATGACCGCGGATTCAAATTGTTGGCGGCCTTTCAATTTTTTTCGAAAAGCGGTAGGAGCGCAAAATCGAAGTGTTTCTAACGGAAAGAAAGAGGTCAAGTTTGTCCTCTTAGCAGCAAAAATAATTGTCAATGACAGCCATAGTTAATAAGGCAACGTATCAATTTCTTCAATCACATATTTCTATTTTAAATTTTAAATCTTTCATTACATTGTTATAATTGTCGAAAAATCTTTCGTCGAAAGCGCGGGACAGTAATTGCTAGACTTTTAAAAACAAAATATTGAACAAAATGGGTTATTGCTAACGCGTAGACTGTAGATCAAATAATGGCAACGTTTAAATATTGTGAAAAATGATATTGGTTGAAATGTTTGAGTGAAAACATCACAAGATTCAATCAAGTTTTTATTAATATTTCCGCACGTTCGGATGTTTTTCTGGCGCCTATGCATTTGGCATGCACGCTTTTGGCGGATACCAATTGTGATATATTGCAATAATTTTCGTCTATCTTAATAATGTTCTTGGCATCACATTCTTTGGTATTTTTTCCCTACGCCGCAACATAGTAGACTTTATGGAAGTAAAAATTCTTCAACATTAAAATTTTTTTAGTAATTCTTTAATTCCATTTCCATAGAAATTTAGACCGGAAATTTATTTTTGTTGAAGTTGCAAGGCAAGATTAAGCAAAAGCAAGGCAATAGATAACGCTAATAAGAAACTGTTGTTGTTGTAAAGGTCTGTAGTTATCAATGGGCGTACATTCTGCATCGTATTTGCTTCCGTGGTTATTATCGAAATTGTACTTTATTTCATATAGTATATATATGTACATGCTTTGCTTAGTCTTCTCTGAACTTTGATGTATCTTACAAAAGGTTTTAAAAAAACGGTAAAAAAAGAAATTTGAAAGCGTAAATCTAACATTGTTTTACTTGTATATGCAATTTTTTACCGTTATACACGGTTTGGTGGGAATTTTTCTCTTTTAATGTCCGCCATTCCACTAATAAATTATTTTCCATGATGTCGCTTTTTTCACACCACTTGATTTAAACGTTTGTCAACGAGCTGGATTAATATCGACAAAAACTTTTGAAATATGTCACAAAACACCATGCCTGCTATTAATCTTTTTGATGCGTTATATAATAATTGATCTATTTTTGTCGACATAAGACAATTACATTAGGGTTAGTCGCCAATGAAGGTCAATGAAAACCCAAATGACCGAGAAATGTTAAAGCTCTAATCAGGAGTCAGTTGGCTGGTTGTGGAGAAGTTTTACAATAACAATTCTGCATTTATAAAAATAAAATGCTTTGCGTTGTAGTTTCAAACAAGTGTCTTCGCTTCGATCTGTTGTCACTTTTTTAACTTGCTGTCTCCAAGTGACAGTAATTGATCAATGCTTTGAAAAGCGACGGTTTTAAATTCAATTAGCCATCAGTTTTGCCATTTCTTCATGAAAGCAATAACTGTCAAAACTCAATATTTTTGCACTTTTATTGACTTTGTTCTCAAAATCCAATTCTGTAATATTTTACTCTTATATATCATCAAACTAAACTTCTGAATTTGCAAATTTTTTTTCAAAATAAAGTAGAAAGGTAGAGTTACGATCTGCAAGAGATGCAAAGTTATGAATCATGCTTTGGTGGGGACTTAGCGCAAACATTAAAAGATCGTTTTGCAGCAAAATTACTCGTTAATGAATCAATTGATGAAGTTTGCTAAAACTATTAGATCATGATCCTAACTATTATGTTGTTGCAGACAAGTGACATTACTTTCTTGATACCACCGACGATTGTGGGACTTCTTCGTCGTTTGAGCCATATGTTATGCGCATTATGGAGGAAGATGCATATACACTGCGTCAGCGCTCATGCTGGTTTGCAAGTCTTCAGTTAGACTGGGGCCACCACGACGAATAGACTGCTTGCCCCGCCACCTGTCTGCCACATAAAGATGGAGGAATCCTGTGGAGTGCCTTGCCAAAGGACACAACAAGCAAGCTTGCCGTCTTGTTCTCCAAACCATCTCTATTTTGCTGAGCGCCAAGCAGGGAAGCTGTGAATACCAATTCTTAAAGTCTTTTCGTATGACTCAACAAGGAAAATGAACCCCAATTCTATCGACTGCGAACCGGACGCTCAACGTCATCGCGCCGGTATTGTGGAAAAATCTTAATGATAACTGGGTAACGCGAAAAAGCGGAAAAGGCAAAAATTAACATGAGAAAACTAGAATGTATAAAAAGCTCAATATCTGGTTATTATTCTGTTGTTTTTTCAACCCAGATTGCATTTATTTTTTATTTTTCGACATAACCTAGCTTTGTTTCCGCTTTTTTGTATTTTTGATTATTTCCCGTTTTTTTCATAGGAATCAAATTTATTCCCTACGTTTACCATTTAGAGTAACTGAGCTATTTCCACCTTTTCCTCATTTTCTGCCTGTTTGTTTAGTTTTTATCGTTTCCGATAAAGATCAGATTCTACATTTCCAAGTTTTAATGTTAATTTCTGTCTTTTCCGCCTGTCGCATTTTACTGTTCTTCAGGATAACTTAGCATTCTTATGCTTTTTCAAATTAGAATGGTGACTTAACTTATCCAGCGTATCATACTGGTCAATTATTAAACATTCACTTCCACCATTTCAAATCCACACGTTTGCATTTATGCTTAGTTTGCACTAAATTATCGCTTTTTCTTATCTTGGTCTTGTTTCAGATTTGTGTCTTTATCTTGAATATCCACATAAAAATTTGAAAATGCCTTTACCGTGCCGTTGTTTTGCGGCTGGATTTAATTTTTTCCTGTAACGCTCTGATCAATTTTTCATGGGGCTGCTCTATTTTTGAACAAGAATAAGTTGTGTAGTGCTGCTTCTATTTTTTTTACTGTAAACGCAATTACAAGTACATAACAAACTAAAAACAGAAAATAAAGCATTCACACAATGTCTGAATGTACTTCGACTATTTCAATTTCTTAAACCGTAAGTTCATTTTGTGATTTTTCTAGGCAATGCAATATCCTGATTTTTATTGATCTAATTGCATAAAGATATTGCAGCTTACTATGTTTTGTATTTGGATATTTAGAATATTAAATTAAAAAATCTTGCTAATAAAAGCAGCATGTTAACTAATTGATAATTACAATTTTTTTCACAGACACCAAAGAGTTTGTTGACGTTGGTTGAAAGAATATTGATACAAAATCTTGATGACATCCATTGTAGTACATCATTTCAAAAACCATCAACTATTTTGCAATTACAAGATAAATTTGTCAAAGCTTTGGATTCTTCAAGACCAAACCTGCACAATTACTAAAAGCAATACTAAAATCAAACACTTGAACGTTAATCTGAATTGAAATAACTGCAGCTTAGTTTCAATTGTTGTTTAGTAGTTGTTTTCATAAATTGTTGAACAATCAATTGCATTGGACGTAATCTGCAATATATCACACCACTTCAGCTGCTTTTCAAAAGAAAATATTTTAACCTTCTCTCTCAAAAAATTTGCAGCGGTCTTACTTGAGATAACAAGAGAAATAATTTGTTGTTTTACAGTATGTTTCAAGTCAGAAAAAACATAAAAGGGTTTATAACAGCTGGTGTTTGAACAAGTGATTTAGACCATGCGGAAGGCTAAAATTAGTTTCAAAATATTTGATTGAGCTCGTGTTGTTAGATATTACATTAAATGTTGAACCGACTTCATCCTATGGGTATACATGTGATTGGTCTTCAGAATTAAGCATTTGAAAAAAGGCAAACATTCTAGCTCTGCAAAATTCTTTTACAAATATTGATGTATATTGGTATTTAAATAGGATATTAAACCACCAGAATTTTGAAACGACTTTGACATTGGTAAAACGTTTTAAGGTTCTTAAAGTGATAAGTGTAAAGAATAAAAGCCCCAGCCAACCAACAAGCATGCTATTTTGTTTTTTATCAGAACGCAATGCACAAAAAAGACGTTGTCATCAATACATGGATTTTTAAGCAAATTTCAGCTAGATACGTAATCATTACCTAACACTTTGAAAAAGTGTATTTGATTCTTTGATAAAGTACATACTGCATGCTGTCAATCATTTTATCTTTTCCTTCTTTCACATCATAACATCATTGAGATTAACTGATCTTTTCCCACTTAAAGCCCGAAATGAATTTATGCACCATCTAATTGAGTTGTTTTTTTAAGACTCTCTTGCAATATTGCAGGTAAATAAATTACTTTGTACACAATTTTGGTGATAACCAGATTTTTTAGCACCGTAATTTTTTTCTATCGGCATGAGGTATTGAGATAAATATTCAAAAACGTGTACACTTTTAAAATTATACGTTGAAAATTTACCTTGGAAGTAATTTGTTGTAAATCGTTGATTGGTTTGTTGCCATCTGGGAATTTAAGATTTGAGGCCAAGAAAATCCGTTCGTTGATGGAAAAATGTCGTAACACTTTGCCTTTGTTAGATCCAAAGTAAAAAACAATAAATATGTTCATATTGATCTTGCAGCCAGAACTTTCCCCGAATGCGTTTAAAACATCAAAGGCATAATTAAATTGTGAAGCATTTCCATTCAAAAAACTGGCGAGATTATCTGCCAACAAAGATAATTTAAGAATTTGTTTATTTTTACGTAATGTCTTAATTTAGCCTGCTATGATGTAACACGAGTGCAAAATACTAGATGCATAAAGTATAAATGGTTGGGGATATAGACTCTTCTTGCCACAATCTTCTTTTACATGAAAAAAGGAATAAAAAAGTTATTTACAATGCAACATTTAGGTTTTTTGTAAAGATCTCTTGTCCAGTTAATTAAAGAATCACCAACACCATACCATTTTAACCTAGCAAAAATAAAAGGCCAATTTAAAAAACCAAACGCTTGTGATCTAATGACACAGCACCTGGCATCTTTTCGTGGTTTGCACAGTCGATAATACCAAATAGTAAATGAATGTTGTTTCCAATGTTTCTGTGTTTGAAGAGACCCTTTTTTCTTTTTCAATAAGTTAATTTATAAAAGATCTATTCTATTTTTTATCACTTTAGATATTACCTACAATCACACTTTAACAATGTCATTGACTTGCAGTTGTAGACAGTCAGTTTGGTTTTTCTGGTTTAAGCAACAAAGTTGTTGCATCATAATAGTAAAAATTGTTCAGTTGATTGGTAAGTTTTGAAAGATTAAAACATCGACAGAGGTGCTCTTTATTTTAGTCCAGAAAGTTTTACAAAATTTATTAAAAAAGCTATTAAGACCCTAAGATTTATTATTTTCTTGTTGAAAAATGTTTTTTGTCATTGATTTTCGGTTACATGCTTTTCATATTTCAATCCTTTTCCTTATCTATATTTGGTAGCGATAGCGTTTTTACAGAATATAATGAAAAGACTTTTTTTTCGCAGCATTGTTGGTTATCAAAATACAGTATAATGATTCATGAAAGGTTAGGAGTTCTTTTAAAATATATTTTTGTTTATCTATTAATGCACCTTGAGCATCGCTTTATGGTCCTACTGATTTAATTTTAGCATAAGCCTAACATTTTTCCAAATTAAGAAAATAAGTAGTATTTTTTTCCATTCAACTCGATTTCATCAAACGGGCTCTACTAACAACAGTGCATTTAGTATTGGTTTCTATAAGGATATCAAATTGTGGTTCAAGTACAGACCACTCTTTGTTGAAGATTTTTTTTTGAAAAAGCATTACCTAATAGTTTCCCCCTAAATACATAACTAAGAGCTACCCATTTGATATGAGGTATAGCTTATGCATTTTTAGACTATTGTTTTTGAAGTCGCATTTTTAATAGGCGGTATAAAATGATCATTTAACATAATAGAATTATCGCATTTTCAGTGTTAGTTCCGTTTCTTCGATCCTTTGTAAATCGTTGATAGGACAATTTTGTGATCTGACTGAATACTTTGGCAGATGCTAGCCGCTTATAATTGCTGCCGCAGACCATTTGAAGTAATAAAAAGTCTAGCCTTGATATCGCGTGAAAATTTTCTCGAAAGAGTAAAGCTCTCTGAAAATGTCCAATACTCTTTAAGCTAAAAATAATTATAATATTGTTTTTTCTTTGGATAATCGGTTTGAATGAATCGAACCCCCATCTTTATTTAGTTAATCAATAAGCGCTAGATTCCAATTTTCCAGCTAAATTAAGCGATGTTTTGAAAAATGTACTGTATATCTGTTGAAAAAAGCGGCAATAAACACTGGTTCCTCTTTAGTGTGTTCATAAACATTGCCAATGATAAAAAAAAATGTCGTGGATATTAATTTCAATGAGCTGTATATTTCCTGCTTGATAGATTAATGTAGCTGTTTTTTTGTATTGAATAAAATTGTTAACTAATATAGCCATACAATTACTATGAATATTATCATAAGAATAGAGTACATCCACTCCCCTATCACATTTCTACCGCTTTTTGTATGTGAAAGTTGGTTAAGTTTTTGTAGCAGGATAATATAAAAGTTATTTTTTTTAAGAAATGAAATATGAATTACATTTAGGATTGTAAAAAGCCATTGACATTGATACTTACTAAAGTTTGTAGAATTATTGATGCAATGCAGGTTTGAATAAATGAAAATGCAATGCGAGCTAATTAGTTTTTACTTTAAAGTCTGTATCACCCTCGAGTTTATACCCGCAAGAACATCTGCAAGGGCTTTCAAACTTTTGGTGAGTAATTTTAAGACAATCAGAACTGTGAAATAAGCGCGATTGAAATTAGTTCTTTTCAAGTTAATCGTCTTTGGGGGCAGCTTCTACGTATTTTGACACACACAAGCAATGGAATATTCGTAGCAATGCTTGTCTAGTTTCTACCTTCCACATGATCAATTTGAAGTTGTTTGGTAGTGTCTTTAGTTGTTTTCGTATTTTATTTCAGTTTGTAGTAGGCGCTGAATCAGTTTCGTTCAACTCCTGTTGAAAAATCTCTCTTTTTTGACAATTTAACTGGTTAAAAAGCACGTTGGTTTTAGGTACAACTGAATTTCATGCACCTAGTGTGCAAAGAAACTATACAGGGGACAAACTTTTTGAGATAGGCATATTACTGGCAGTTACTAAGTAAAATAAACACAAAATGTCTAAACGTTGAGAGAGGCATAACCCCGCATTTCTCCTACAAAATAAGCTCGAAACTGTACTCAATTTACGTGATTTGCAGCATGTCAGTGCAGGAAAATCAGTCGCCCACCTGTCGCATTCTGATTTTACGTGGCCTCCTTCACCATAGTTTTTATTAGCAATTACCTGCCCTTGGTAGATTGCATTTATTTTGCAACAATTAATTTGAATATAATTTTGCATAACATTACTTTGAAGATCAGATATTTTATTGTGAAAATTTTGATGCTTGAACTTAAGCCATTACTATGTTGTTATCAATAATTTTAAGAACAGTATCAACATCAACTTCAAGATCTCCTTTTATTGCTTCTTGGGTCATGTGAGTCGTTACCCATTCCAACAATATGCTGTTATTCACTGCTTTGTAAAGCGCCACGTAGCAAATGATTTCAATGTCTTTGAGTTTTTCGTATAAAGCCGGAACATTCTGCTTGGTTGTACACGTTTTGCCCTTGCATCTGTCACTCATTTTTGCAACTATGCTGCGATTGAATTTTCAGCTTTATAGTTGATATCTGATAACATTTGCAATATTTCAAATTATTTTGAATTCGTTTTTGATTAAAAACTAAACTTGCAGTCTAGCTAGGTTCTTAGCAGTATTGCCTCGTATTTTCTAAGCAAAAAATGGCTGGATGTTACCTGCTATGCTTATTCGCCAAACGCAAAACTCCAAATCTATAATGCCACAACCAATAACCTACCTACCGTTGTTAAAACATTATAGTGCCAGCTAGCGACTACTTTTATGTCAATTAAAAAAACAAAAAATGCGAGCGTCACACTTACCAGCCTGACCGCGGTTTTAATTTGAAAATGGAACAAAACGACGTTTATTAAAATATTTGAAAACATGCAAATATTTTCGATTTTAGGAGTGTTTTCTACAAATTGCGTTACACAGACGCTAAATTTGTACTGCTTGTTCAACTAGCCTGTAAAGTTATTGAGTATGAGAGTTTTGAGGAGGGCTTGTCCCTCTTCTTTTCTTCTATCCTTTGCTTCTGTCTCGCATGGTAAATATGTTTCATCGAAAGCAAAGAGAGCAAAGAGTTTAACATCATTTTTTTCTCAAAATTATTTATCAAAAGAATTATTTTATTTCTGGTTTATATGAAGTTTAATTAAGAGTGACAAAGTTTTGTCATTGTTTTATCTACATTGATATGGATCTGTATGTGGTAAATGTCGCAAATTAATTGCTTGAAGTCCACTCTCAGATTGGGTCATGAGTCATAATTGTCGAGTCATTTTGCTTAACCGACTCAAGTTATGTGGAGTCCCTTTTATAGTGATTCGAGTCTTCCCATACTAATTGCCAGTACAAAATTTTCTACAATTTTTTTGATAGTTGTGGTTAAAGATAAAGGCAATCAAAACTGAGCACTTCTACCCAAGCAATGCTCCAAATAGAGATGTTGCCATTGAGAGTCTTTTTTAGGACACAGCTCGCAGAACACACAAAGGTTTAAAATTATAACCTATTGGTCACAGTTGCAGTGTACCACTCAAAGAGTTTATAGTAATCGGGATCTATTCAAAACCCTCACCTCTATGAACATAGCACGTGATTACCATAACCGTATCATATATCGATTTATTGAGTTTAAAGGCAATTTACGCGCTTTATATGCATGTTCACGCGAATGAAGCGGTTATTTCACAAAGTCATGGTAATGCAAATAATAAAAGCATTCCTCGCATAATTTGACAAGGCCATCCCTGGACGCGTTTCGTCCTTTTGGACTCATCAGCAGGGCCTGTCACGTCATCACCAAATGCCAAAACCCTATATTTGCAATAATATGAAAAATGTAGCATCATTCTATTACAAATTCCTTCGCACACATCACGCGCGTGGTGCATGCTATCACTTTGGTACCGGGATCCCATCCGTATCGAAGATGCCGTGTACCAATCAAAGAGTTTTTAGTAATCGGGATTTATTTAAAATCTTTACCTCTATGAACATAGCACGTGATCACCATAACCAAAGAGTGAGCGATTTTAAATGGCCGAATAAATTACAGCGTAGAGTCTGCAATAGGATCGGACTGGAAGGGGTGAGAAATGTCTTGAGTCGGATAACAAAAAGTGTTACGGGAGGATTCTCAGTTCTGGTTAGAAAACTATTCAAAAGAAAACTGTGTGATCGCAGCGAAGGTGAGAAAGAACACAGCGGGCATATCGGTCACGGATTCATTGTCATTGCCTTATCACACTGAGCTGTGGTTACCGATAAAGATCTTGCCTTTTAATGAAGTAATTTGCCATTATTGGGGCTCTTCAGTGGCGCGTGTCCGACCAGCAGGGAAATGAACCGTTAAGATGTAGATCTTCTATCAATGATAAGTACCACTTAACCACCTGGCTGGACGCCGCTGCTGATGTTATAGCTGCTTTTTTGTAAGTGAGTGGCCGGATTTCCTGGTTTTGCTAGTTGTGGAGTGCATAGAATCCACTGTGCTAAAACAAAGAATCATTGATTCTTCGTTCCGCCCTTCAATGTACTTGTATAAGTGCTATGCTTACGTCTTGTTGTGGTGAAGTCTCGGTCGTGAGGTGTTACTGTGGAAGTACAGCATAGTGGATTCTATGCACTCCACAACTAGCAAAACCAGGAAATCCGGCCACTCACTTACAAAAAAGCAGCTATAATATCAGCCACATCGTCTAGACAGGTGGTCAAATGGTTCTTACCACAGATTGAAGGTTTACATCTTAAAAATTCGGTTCCCTGCTGGTCGGATACGCGCCACTGAAGAGCCCCAATAATGGCAAAACCGGTCTGGCTCTTCCTTATTGTTTGTGTGTGACCACTTCATTATTACATAAAATCCACACTCTCTCGTTATGAACCTTGCCTTTTCGACACAATTACCGTAGATTATGTTATACAAGACTATTATTTTGTAAGCGCTGGCAAAACCACAAAGGAATGACAACTCATCAACATGAGCATGATAGCTGATACAGTTTTAGACAAATTTGAAAGCTGCTTCTGGATTCTCACGACCGAAGCACTACTATCAAACAAAAAATAATAGATTAATCGTTTGTCATCATATTAAAATTGGTATCATCTTGCTACACAAAACTGTAAAAAAATATCTTACCAAACTGCTTGCATTTACAAAAACGAGAGTGAATTGTTCTCATTTTTATTAGGTTTCACTTCTTTCAACATTGAAAAGGCTTTCTACTGTGTCGTTTTATGGCGTAAAACCTACTTATATTTACTGGTTTATCACTCACAATACTTTAAGCCGAAATATGAAATGCTCGCCAAAAGCACATATTCTTACTGGTTATTATCCGGGTATTTGGCCGAATTTTTCTGACTATCTAGTCTGATAATGGACAGTTGAAAAAGACCGAATAGCGGATACGGATAGTTACTGGATATCCGGTACAGCCCTAGTTTTTATCAAAACTGAAATATAACTCCCTGGCTCCATCTTTTGGAAGACCACATAGCTACAGCCTATTAGGCCTACTTTCGCTGAAGGTTTTCAGTTGTTGCTTGAAGTATTCGTAATAATTCATTTGACAGTTACCTGCAAATACAGTTAATCCTCGGTTTTCGAACTTAATTCGTTGTGAAAGTTTGTTCTAAAATCGAATAGTTCAGAAACCGAATAATATTTTCCCATTACAAATAATGCAGCCTATGATATGGCGGACATCATTAGCGATAATGAAGTTTTGAGCCACCCAACAATTATTTAAAAACATAAAAGTATAAATAAAACGAAAGCATAAATAAAACATAAATTTCTTTCTTCTCTTTGATTGTTTTTCAAACAACTTTTCTTTTTCCTTGACCAGCAGCCCATCACTTTTTGCTTTCTTTGGGATCCATGACTGATGGCTAATGTGGTAAAAAGAAATGACCAATGCAGTACAATTGAGAAAAAAAAGCACGGCAGGACTATCCAGAAGGGCAATCAACTCAAAAATATTTACGTTTGGTCACAGCAGCCACATGTCGCCGATGTTCTAGAACCGAAATTTTGTTCGAAAACAGATGTGTTCAAGTTCGGAGACGTTCGAAAACTGAGGATTGACTGTGCGTCACTATAGAGCCCATCATAAATTGCAATTACTGTTACTAAACTCCTTTGAGATAAAGGAGCTCTGGGAATTGGTCAAATATATACTTTCACGACCAAAGGTTGTACAAAACGAAAGGCCGAATAAATGACAGCGTAGAGTCTGCAGCAGGATCGGACTGGAAGGGGTGAGAAATGTCTTGAGTCGGATAACAAAAAGTGTTGCAGGAGGATTCTCCGTTCTAATTGGAAAACTATTCAAAAGAAAACTGTGTGATCGCAGCGAAGGCGAGAAAGAGCACAGCCGGCAAAATTAGGTAGCAGAAGTTCTTCACTTCAGTGCAGACTGGGGAGAGTTGTGTGTTGAACCACTTTCAAGAGCCTTTGCGCGCCCGGTGCAAATAAGAAAAGATTAGATTTTACAAACAAGAGAATAGAAGATACAAGGAGCTGTAAACGGCTGAAGTTCGTTCATCTTGAAGCGCAGTTCGTCTTGGCAGCTCATGTGCAGTGTTGTAATCCGGAAGGACAAGTTTCTGAAAACCAAATAAATTATGATAATGCAGGAAGAGGAAAGGGTAAATGAGAGTTCCTATTAAATATGCCGGAGATTGTGAAAAAAAATGAAAAAGAAGTAGGGTCTCCAGAACCCCGGGCACTCCTTTATTGCCGGTGTTCGATGCAATGCTATTGGCCTGAAGCGGGTTTTTCTGAATTGTGCGTCGAATTGAAAAGGCTCCAATTATCTGTACTTTGTAGTGGTGCCGCATTTCAAAGCAAAATGCTACCACAGCGCTGGCTGTACTACAGTGTTGCAGAGAATGATCATCACCAATGATGGCCTTAGAGGTGGGCAAACTGGGCAACTGCCCAGGTCCCCCAAAACTTTAAGGGCCCCCCGTACTTGACATTGGTACATCATCATGATTAAACTAGGTTTTTAAGTTTGAATACTATTATCACTCTGTGACTTAATCAGTTTTACAAAACTTTAAAAGCATGCCTATTGCCTATACACCATGGATTGTAGAAATCGATATTGATAGGTGACAGAAATATTTAAAATTTTGTTGTTTCAACACATTTCAAAAGCTTGCTTTTCTTTCACAAATTTTTTTTGCTATTTTGTTGAATTTAAGCCAAAAATATTGCTTTTGTTTATTGCAGCTGATGTAATGATGCAACTGGTATTTGTCCAATGTTTATGTATTACTGCTCCATGCAGTTTTCCAATACAAATCCGCATGGCATCATCAACATGTGTTTCTCCAGGGGGCGCCCTTACTACCTTTTCCCAGGCCCCTCCAAAGCCTAGGGCCATTACTGATTATCACAAGATCCTACTATATATTTGTATTTGCTTTTAAAGCTTCTACGGATCTCATTGTGTATGCTTCTATTGCGAGTTACGAGAGATGCTTTGCAAAGCTTCGTTGAAAAGGTTATGTACAAGATAAACAAAAAAGAAATAGGTTTTCTACTATATCTAATCTTTTCATCAAAAAATACTTAATTGTGAGCAAAAATTAAATGTGAGCAGAAAACTTAGCAAGCAATTGTTGCCCGAATGGCTGTCATCAGCAATGTCTGGTTAAGAATGTGAGTTTAGCTGGCATCACTCAATGGGTAGTGTTTTTTGACATGGCCAATTCTCGTCAAAAAATGAAAAGTGTCGCGTTTTAAAATGGAGTCGATTGAATAACACACTATGGGTGATTGCAAACAGCCGTTTTTTCCCCAAATTTTAGTAACCTTTAGAAGCCTTTAGAAGCGTTTTGCTTGCACTGTTTGCAGTATGGCCGCACTTTGGAACCGGACTTGCTCACAACTGAAACAGTTAATTATTTCACCAGCTTTTATCCTTTCATTTTACCACTTGCATGGAAACATAAATTTAGTTGTGTTAAAGCGCCAAAATGATTGCTGAGTATCTTCAGGAAAAATCTAATCAATATTAGACATAGTCTACTACTTACAACTTTTTGGCAATTGTAGATGTATTTGTATGAACAAAAACCTTTGGCTGCGCATAAGGTATCGCCCAAACTAATCGACCAATATTAGAAAAGTAAGTGTATTTTCTGTTTTCCTTATTTCACTGCAGTAATAAAGTATGACAACAATTATTAGTGACGTTGGCAGTAAAACAAAGTACAGTACTGTGACAGTACAAGTGATGGTAAAACTAAGTACAGTATGTAACAATATGTTGAAAAGGCGAAGTTACAAGTGCGTAGCGGGAAAAAATACTGTACTGTAATAAGAGAGATGGAGAAAATGTTGGTCATATTAAACGGAGAATTTTAAATGGAGAAATTCCGGACCGTACCAAATTGGTCATAATAAGGGGCTGGTCATATTATCCGTGGTCATAATAAGCGGCGCCTACTGTATTAATCTTTATGAAGGACCATGTTATTTCTTACTTGCTTTTTAAATGATAATTTATAACAACTTCACGCGCAGCTGCTGCCTGCTGCACTATTTTTATTTTAATCGTACCAGACACATTATGACATTATAAAGGCAGTTTGAAGCCTTCAAGAATAAGGAGAAAAGCATGCATAGTGTAGCACTGTAGTTACTACAGTGGTTCCCAACCTTTTTACACCGGGGACCAGTAAAAATTTTTAAAAATGTTCGCGGACCTGCAACAAAAGATCCGTAGTGAGTAGAACATATATTTGTAACCTTTCTGTTAACCAAAGTTGCCGTTGCGTAACATACTGCAAGATTTTGGCATAAGCTATGTATTTAGCACGAAAAATTACAACAAAATGAAAATCAAATTAACCCAAACAACGAAATGTTAATTCATTTACATACAAAATCAATGTTAGTGTGAAATTTGCTGCTGTTTTGCTGTCAGTTTGTGATCGAAGCAAGGCATAAAGGAAGTTTCTGAAACACGTAGCTGTGCTTCGGCATCCAGCCGATTTTTTTGCCTTGTTTTAATTAAAGTGAGCGATGAAAAAGATTTCTCTAAAAATAGCTAGTTGAAAATAACACCAACAATTTGATTGCTTTGTGAGTTAGACACGAATATTCGTTTTTAAAAAATATCCAGAATTGCGACAATAATTCTTTTTTGTATCTGGACAGCCAAGTAGAATCACAGCATAATTCAATCAGACTTTCTTTTTCCTGGGGATTAAGGTTGCATGTGTTGACATCTTCGATGAAAGGATTGTTGATCCAAAGGTTTCCACGTCGAGGATCTTTATGTTCCGAAAAATAATGGTCAAAACTGTTAGCCAACTCTTTTTAGTGCTGACTTACAATGCTCAGTAACTCTTTACAGTTAACATCAGCACTTGCCAAATACTCATTTAAAATTGGAAACATAATTGTATCTTCTTTTTGCACAAGACTATCCCAAAGTGCCAGCTTCTGTTTGAAAGCATCAGTCTTTTTTCTCAGTACAAAGATACTCGTGCAAGGGTCTTGCAGAGAAGTATTAAGCTCGTTCAAATGGCCAAATATTTCTGCCAAGTACGCAAGCTTACACAACCACATCTCATCTAACAAAAATTCTGCTAATGGGGAGTTCATTTCTCTCAAAAAGTGTTTTGTTTCTTTACGAAGTTCAAATAGGCGAAAAAGAACTCGTCCTCGTGACAGCCATCTTACTTCTGTATGGAGAAGAAGATGATCGTGCTGCGAATCCATACTTTCACACAATGCTTGGAAGAGTCTGGATTTCAGAGATCGACTTCTAATTGCATTAACAATTTTTACAGCGTTAGTAAGTACGTTTTTCAAATCAGGAGAAAGCTTCTTTGAAGCCAAATGCTCTCGGTGGATGATGCAGTGAGTAAACAGCATTTCTTTGAGCGCAACTACTTTAATTTTTGCAACCACACCAGAGCGATAACCAGTCATGCTCGCAGCTCCATCAGTACATACTCCGACGCAATTTGCCCAGTTTATGTCTTTCTCACTAAAGTACGGGTTAAGAAGCCTAAATATTTCTGACCCGGTGGTACGTCCTGGTAGGTCAATGTAACAAAGAAGTTCTTCTTTAAAATCTGTTTTTCCCTTATAGCGCACGAAACATAGAAGATTGGCACAGTTACTCACGTCAGTTGACTCGTCGATTTGAATAGCAAAATAGGGTGATTTCTTTACCTCTTCTATTACCTGCTGTTCAATGTCCATTGCAATATCTTCAGTCCTTCGTTGAACTTTATTGTTGGAGAGTGGTGTGCCATCAAATTTTCGAGCTGCTTCAGGACCCAAAATTTGTTCAGCCGCAGATAAGATGCACGGCTTTATTAACTCTTCCCCAATTGTATAGGTTTTTTTTTTTAGCTATTTGTAGGGAAATTAGAGAGGATGCATTTAGAAAAGATTTTTCGGTAGTTGTCATCTTTTTCATTTGTTTTTTTTGGTCATTCATATTAGAGCGTAGTCGTTCAAAATATTCAAGGGGCTTGTCTTTAAGATTGTTGTGTTTTGAATGGAAGTGACGAGCAAGTTTGGAAGGTTTCATAGCGTCATTTGAGAGAATTTGGGAGCACACTAAACATAAGAGCCGTGGCGATTATTCACTACACGGAGCTACAGTAAAACCAAGCTCCAAGTATTTTTTATCGTATTGCCTGACAAATTCCCCTTTTCGTTTCTTACTTCCTCCTGTGACATTTGACTTATCTGCACACGTCCTTTTCGTAGTTTGCTCTACACTTACAGTAGCCCTACTAATACTAGCTTCATTTCCATTTTGAGAATTATCTGTTTCAGAAGTCTTAGTTTTATCCTTTTTGTTAAAATATACCATAACACCTAGTTGTTTCGTTGATTCCATACTTATCCTTCTGCAGTGTCACAGTACAAGCTATTACAACATCTCAAAAGTAAAAAATTACTTTGCACAGCTTTCCATCAATAAACTTTTAGAACGCTAGACGTAGTTTATGTCGAAGCAATTTTAATAAAATCACTTATGACGAAACTAAACTTAGGTCAAACATGAATCTAGAAGGTAATCGGAAGGTTTACCTTGATTATTATTAAACAATTTTGCGGTATCAACGATGAAAGGCGAGATACGTCAGTTTTACTGCTGCAAATCGGCCAGGCGTAAAATGAATTTTACGGAGAGTAACATCTTTGCAATGGTTATGATTCCATATTAAAATTATCTTGGCAGAAAATAAGATACTTCGCGGACCGGCAAAAAATTTACGCGGACCGGCGGTTGGGAACCACTGCTGTAGTACACAACAATTCGTGTGCCTAATTTTCTAATAACCTGGTTTTCCTGTGCCTTCGAGCCCTGTAATCAGTTGCATTGTTTTGTCTGCTCTGTGCAAGCAACTGGCTCGCTGCAGAGTAGCCATAGCTGTAGTGGGATAACAGTAAGCAATTTAAATCTGTTAACGAATGTGTAGTTATATAGGCTACATTTCGGTTTCTTTATAACGCTATATTTTATAGCTATTTCTTATAAGGTTTGTAAATTATAATGAGTGCATTAGCTGAAAAAAGCCAAGTATCATTTTGTCGGTCTTGGTTCAAAACACTTAGAATACTTAAAATGCTTAAGAAAAGAATCTGCAGATCTATCGTTAATTCATCTGAAATGGTTGTAGAAGTTTTTTATTGAAAGCAACTTGTTAATATCTAGCAAAAAAGATTTAATCATGTTTCTACTGTCTGTGCTTTTTGAGAAAATAGAGAGCAAACTTGGTTATCAAGCGCCAAATGTTACATCATCTTACATGACAAAAAGATAAAATTGTGCCAGACAATAAGTAAGAGGCTGGCTTTCACTTAAGCAAAAACCGCTTTCTTTGGTCATAAAATGTAAATCAAAAAATTATTTTTGATGATGACGTCATCAAAACGTCACCAACCCTCTTACGACACTTACCGTGAAAAAGAGATCAATTGTGCCAAGTTTCATATTTGTGCGCCAAGTTCTTTCTGAGGAGTTAAGATAGACACGCAGACAAAATTGCGCTTTATATCAGAGCTTTTCAAATTGGAGGTTGCAACCCATTAAGAAGTCGCGTGAAAACTTTTTGGCGTCGCGAAAATGGCACCACTAATAAAAACTACAGTGCCTAAAAAAAGTTTATGACCACCCTGTAATTTTACCAAAAAACTGAATAATTTTGTTTTTCAAACATTTTAATCACAATGTAACGGGTTCGTGTAGCAGAAACCCTTGGGGTAGTCTCCGAACCCGAGACAGATTGCAGTGAAGCTGAAGTTGTAAATAGATGAAACGCGCTTTTCCTCTCGTCACGCTGTTATTGTCTGACTTTCTTGAATAAATTCTTTGATAAATTTTTATTGATAATACGCAAAACTGAAAATGGAAATAATGAAAGTGATAAGCAGAAATGAAAAAACAGATGGATTGGCTTCGGCGACGTTGGCGTTGTGGCGATATAGCGTTGTAGCGGCGTAGCGTTGTTAGCGGCGCAGCGGCGTGGCGGCGTAGCGGTTTCAAACTATTTTGACCCCCAAGTACCTTCTTCTTTACTACAGCTCCAACACAATAACAATCGACAGAGAATCAGCTCAACCAACTTTTCTCTACGTTGGAATCTACGAGCTTCTTTGATAGTCCTTTGACTTCTACTCAAACGTGCAGGTTTTACAAACAACGTAATCCTTCTTGCAACGTGTCTACTTGAGAATAATGTAAAGGTGTGTTAACAAGGCAGTTACTACTGCGTCGCTCGAGGGTCAACCTCGCCAATCCAACGACTAATCAATAAGAGACGATACTTCGAGAGAAACAAACATAACAACCACACAACGCGGGTTCGAATCACAGATTGGCTACGCAAAAACTAGATTTAAAGCATTAAATGTTGCCAAATATTGTAACAATATTTACACACAAACAATCAACATTAATGTTGCAATTTATACATCAACACATTAAAAACAGTTTTAAAATAAAAAAATATGCAGAAATTTTGTTGACTCTTAGTACTTGGGGTGTCCTCCTTTGTTCTCCATCACAGCCAATAAACGTCGTGGCAAGCTGTACATCTGGGTTTGGCAATACTCAGCCGCTATTTCAATGACCCAAACTTTTTTATCATATCCACAAGTTGTTTGGCAAATGACGGTTGCTTTTCTGCGGTTATATCTTCAAGAATTTTCCACAGATTTTCTAGAAGGTTTAAGTCTGGGCTGTTTCAGGCATTGCAAAATCTCCACTTTTTGGTTTTTCAAAAAATCAGGTACAATTCTTGGTCTGTGGCATGGGGCACCATCATGCATGAAGATCCTACACTGATGAATGTCCATGTGAATTTTTCAGCTTATCTTTAAGTAGTTCCAAGTACTTTTTGACGTTTATGGTCCTGCCAGGGAACAAAAAGTACAAACCACCAGACCTATTGCATGGCATAACCCCCAGATCATTTGAGTTGGGGGTGTTTCTTAGTTGAAATTGTGTACCTCTTATTGTATCTCTTTCCTTTTGATCTACAAACATTTTAATTTCTTGCCTCCAACTGCTAAATGGTTGATTTACCACTAAACAATACTTTATTCCAATGTTCAGTGATTCTATGTTGATGTGCTTTAGCAAATGCTAAACGCTCGGCTTTTATGGATTTCGTTATAAATGGTTTTTTAGCTGGTTTTTGCGTTTTTTATCCGAAATCGTATGTCAATCGGCGAGAAACAGTCATGTCACTTACTTTGACACCCTTTGCCAATAATGTAGACTGCACTGTCTTTATCGAACTAGTTGGGGATTGAACAACTATCTTTTTCATTAATTGATCATCTCTCGCAGTGGTTTTCTTTGGTCAACCACTTCTTTTTAAGTCACTGTAACTCCTCCCCAGTATCCAAGGGACTGTTGCTGTGTTAACTGCTGCTTTGCTGATATTACATTTGGCACTAATTTTGAGTTCTGAGTAGACTTCTCTGTATAATGTGACAATTTGAGCTTATTAAACTTACTGAGAGCCGTTTTTTGTCCATTTTTGCAGCTAAAACTGATCACAAAAATAACTCAAACCTGTCTCCCGAAGCAATAAAAAGCAAATAAAATTGTATTTACAAATTTCAAAGAGCACCAAGGTGACACAATCACACAAGAGAATACTAAAATAGGTATTATCAAGTAAAAAATGGATTAATACGACGCAATCATAAAAAACTAATTTTTTTCAAAAGTGGTCTTAAACTTTTGTTAGGCGCTGTAAAACCTTAACCGACCTACAGATTATGTCAACTCTATCATAGTGCGACTTTGTTGCATAGTTAAAAGCGCATGCTGATAGCGCAGCTGGATATTTTTCTTTTGTTTTGTCATATTAGCTGCTTTATTGCATTATAATAGAGCACTAGATTTCAGTAAAATCTATTTTGAATAAAACGTGGAATCGTACTAGATATTTGATGTGTGGAGTCGCTTAAACTCTGTGACCAGGAATGGATATTTTTAGACAATTGACAACTTTTTCATAAAATTAGGGTCACAGTGGAAGGGCTGTGTTGGAGTGTGTGCCGACGGAGCCCCAGCAATGACAGGGCATATAGCTGCATTTCATGCTAGAGTGCAGTCGACCAATGATACACATATTGCTTTTACCCTTTGCGTGATTAACCAAGAGGCTCTAGTTGCTAAAAAATTATCTCCTGATCTAAATGAAGTTGTACAAAATGTTGTGAAAGTTACAAACTTTATAAAAAGCCTCGCTCTAAATTACTCGACTATTCTCAAATTTGTGCTATGAAAAATATTTGGAATTTGAAACACTTTTACTACTTTGGGAAGTAAAGTAATTGTCGAAAGGGAAAGCATTAAAAAGGCAATTTATGTTAAAGAATGAAGTCACAATCTATCTTACTGAAAAAATCCATAATTGGCCAACAATTTTTACAATAACCTCTGGTTGGCAAAACTATGCCATTTAGTAGATTAGCTAAAAAGCTGAACCATCTTAATTTGACAATAACATCTGGTTGGTAAAACTATGCTATTTAGTAGATTTGTAAGTAAAACTGAGCCATCTTAATTTGTCCCTTCAAGAAAAAAACACTACTATTTTTGCACTGCAATCTAAGATTGAGAAATTCATTAAAAAAAATTAATATTTGGAAACGAAAAGTTGAAAATGATTCGTTCGAAACATTCCGTATTGCAGAAGAATTTTTGGCTGAAAATAATTTGAAATCTGATGTAGATAATTAAGCCGATTATAATCAATCGTTTTTCAACTTTATTAAAGAATTTTCAGAAGCATTTTTTTTCAGAATTAGTTTATACTATGTTTGATTGGATACAAAACCCATTTGAAATACAAGAACAGGGCATGGAAGGCCTCTCTTTAAAATGTCACAAAAACTTGTTAAACTCTCTTCTGACTCGCGTTTGCAGCTTGAATTTTCCGGAAAAAAGCTTTGCACTTCTAGTATTGGTGTTAAAGCAGAATTTCCAACATTGTCTGACTTAGCAGTAACTGCACTCTTGCCATTCGTTTCAACGTATTTGTGGGAATCGGCATTTTCAGCATTGACAGCAATCACAACAAAATAACATTCACGTCTTAACGACATTGAAACTGCATTGAAACCAGTACTGACAATCATTGAACCACTTTTGGACTTGCTATGCTGCAAAAAGGAGTCGCATCCATCACATTGAATAATCAATGGTGTTAACGCAAATAAATGTTTGTTTGAGTTCGAGTACTGCTGTTTTTTTAGTATTTGAGTCTGGATAAAAATCAGAAGCTGGACTGAGCCACCAGGTTGCCATCCTTGTGAGTGTGTACCGCTAACCAACACTGAAAAACCACGAATCCCAGCCCGAGACCCTGAAGAAGGGACCATCAAGAAAAGCACTACTATTTTAATAAAATATCTAAAAAGTAAGCTTTGAACTTTTTTACATTTTCAAGTAAAAGGGTCGCAGAAAATTTCAACATATGAAAAGGAGTCGAGGACTAAAAAAGTTTGGGAAGCGTATACTGTACTAGAGTCTGCATCACCAGGCAGAGCTGCCAGTCAGTTATGTCAGATAAGTAATATCGATTAAGCCGAATAATATTTTTAAAACTATAAGCTCCAAGTTGGTACAAATGAAGGAATCGCCCCTATGTCCCTCATTTCGATTGCAGTACGAATACTCTGAATTACGAGAGGTCTTAGAAACTCTTTATTTTTTCAAAGATTCTGTCATTTCTTTCCGATAAGTATAGAAGAACAAACGCAAAGTTGAAGATGGACGCCGTTATAACTTTTTGTTTTACAATAAAAGAAATCAGCTATTTGGCAGTAAGCATATTACAACTTCCTAGTAAAAATAATAAACAGCAAAGAGACAAAGAAATCATTAGCATAATTGATGTCCCTAGTCCTAACCTTTCTATTGCTTCTCATGCGTCACGCTTCCCAGAGCAATGCTGATGGTAAGTGTATTGGGTTACCTTACCTAGAGCACAAAACAAAGAATATTGAGCCAAGTAGCAGTTTAGATCAGACAGTAAAAAGACAATGAATTTAACAATACCCAAAGATCTTTTCTGTCCCTAGCTCTTCCACTAAATTAATAGCCCTTTTAAGGTTGGATCACTTAGAATTTATTATTCCTCAAACGCTAAATAGAGGTAAAGAGAATATTTAGTTGTAATATTGCAAGGAATAAAATCAAAAATGAATTGCTTTTCTTAAAACACGCCACATTTTTGATATAATCTGGCGCAATCTACAGACAGCCTATTATTTCATCTCTCTCAAAAAAGGTTTCAACCACGTTTGTACAGTCGGTATTTGTTGATAAAAGACGAAAACAGCTTTTATAATCAATCCTCAATTATGACGTAGTCTCAAACAACAAGAAATGAAATCGTTTAAGTTTGGTGAGTCGGGTGCTGGCTCTTCTAAGCACAAAAGCATTTTTCTCCGACAAGAGATACAAACTCAAAAAATACATTCCACAGACAACTTTATGCCACTCACCACACGGTGGTGATCAATTTTGCCTAGTCTTTTTTTATGCCAGGTGCAATCAAGGGGTAAACAAAAGGCAGCGCCCACACAAACGATATGACAGGATGTTCGAAAACTTGATCTCCAAGAAAAAAAGCCGTCATGCATAACTGCATAAAAATGTAAGCAAAATTCTTACTTTTAAAAGTTCTCCAAATAAAAGGTGTTTGTATTTATTAGGGGACCAAAACTGGCAAGATTCTAATTTCAAAAAAGTTTATCTTTCTTAATGCTCTGCTCTTCCCTTCCCCAAATAAGACATTGCTCACTCATGTTGTAATATTGCTTGATAATATCATTGTACTTATTTAAAGCTCCACTCACTCCCCCACTCCAAAAACAAAGAAACTGTTTCTAATTACATCACTGATAAGAATGACTATGCCGTTGTTTGTAGCTAACATTTGTTGTAATACGGTGACTAGGGCGTTGCCAATAACACAAAGACATATATTCACATCGTGGAGTAGCTGGCTGCTTGTTACTTGCCCTGGTTTCAAGAAAGACGTACTTAGAAACTGGACTTGCGTTCATTTGAAACAGCGAGCAATTTCAAAAAGTTTTATGTGTTCATTTGATGAAGTGCACAGAAGCATAATCTCATGATTGTAGGAAAGTGTCAAAGTGTATATTCAAGATTAAGCTATTAAGTATTAGGACCACTACTTACAATATTTTAAAATTATATGCCTATTTGTACAATCAAGAGTCTCTTGCTGAGCGCATTTGCTTGGTGCTGGCATAAACGTAGCCAAGGAAAGAGTAAGCTAGCCCAAAGTCAAGCAATGGCAGTTTAGTTATTTCAATTGCAGCATCTCCATCAGTAATGTGGAGGTTAATAATATCGGTTCGTATGCGTAGTTGTGGTAACAGCAATAAATAGTAAAGTTTTTTTTGACATAGCCAATTTTTGTTCCTCAAGAGTATTATGTTTTAAATAAGAATCGAGTAGAAAAACATTAAGAGTGGTTGTGCATAGCCGCTATACATGTATTTCTCCTAAGGTTTGAGAAGTACTTAGCAACGTCTTATTTGCCCTGTTTGCAGCATGGTGTGCTTATATCAACTGGACTTACTCGCATTAGAAACAGCTAATAATTCCACATACTTTTATCCGTTTCTTTTATCACCTTCATAGAACCATAAATGTAAAGGTGTGAAGGAGAAGGTCGTCAAAGTGATAATTGTTTAATTTCAGGATGCTATTACACATTTGGCTTACTACTTACGACTTTTTGTAATAGCATGCTTCTTTGTATCACCTAACATCTATGGCAGCGCGCATATTGATATGTCCTGGCACAATTACAGCTAGGGAAAGTCCAAACCAACTCAAAGTCAACCGCTCATAGTTAAGTTTATAGTATAGGTTAGGATATGCTTTAAGAGTGCTATCCATGGATTAGGTTTTTGTGCTGAAAATGCGGATAATTGCTTTAATCCTGTAACATTTAACGAGAAAAATTGTAAATTAGTTAGACTTTACCACAATTGATTAACACATCTTACAGGTTAAGATTAGTCAGGCTTGCGACACGACTGTAAAACAATATTATATGACTTGCCATTGAATTTCTAAAAAAACAAGTTTTTGACCAATCGCTATGTTAATACTGCAGTATAACATTCTTTTTTAGCAGACAGCATATTAGTTGTTTGCTTTCAAAAAGTGAATAAAAGCTTTACGCGTAGCTGCCACTCGGTGCTTTTTTACACGAATTTTTCACTTCAATCGAACCGGACACATTAAGACATAATAAGGCAAGTTGTAAGGGTTGCAGAAAAAAACAAAAAAGAGGCTTGAAATGCTTAAAGTGGTTAAAAATAAAATTCGTAATTACATCGTCAGTTCAGCGAAAATTTTTTTAGTTTTTTATCAACAGCATCTTGCTGATAACTCCCGAAACAGCCGAAAAAACAGACCTAGATCCTAATGGAAAGAGTTGCGCCTCACAGTAGGCCACCAATATACAGGGTGCGGCAGAAGTAACGCCCTTTTTGTTATTTGAGTTTTCTAGTTTCTGCTTGATTTCCTCTTTATTTTTGAAATGCACCGTTTTTGTATCTGAGTTTTCTAATTAATAATAGTTTCTTTTTAGTTTAGAAATTGTTTATTTATAAACAAATAATTCCATACTTAGAAATACAAAAACGGTGTTACTTTTGCCGCACCCTGTTATTATAATGGCAATTAGGAAAATCATAATAACTGATCTGCAGATGAATTCTCTTTAGAATACCTTGGTAGTGCAGTCATGTGGCAGGCCTGAGTACTCTTAAATGCAAAGACATTTTTATAACCTGTAGCAGACTAACGAAATACCGAGTTTTAAGCCGGTACCAAGGACCATATACACAGCCAGTCAGAGGTTTTAAGTTATACAGGGTGCGGCAAAAGTAACGCAATCTTTGTATTTCTTAAGTATGAAATCATTTATTTATAAATAAACAATTTCTAAACTAAAAAGAAACTATTATTAATTAGAAAACTCAGATACAAAAACGGTATATATCAAAAATAAAGAGGAAATCAAGCAAAAACTAGAAAACTCGAATAACAAAAAGGGCGTTACTTCTGCCGCACCCTGTATATTTTGTTTTATAAAAGTCAATGTTAATGCTATTGGGGGATCTCTTGGACCTTGGGAAGCCCTGCTGATGAGTCCAAAAAGACGAAACGCGTCCAGCAATGGCTTTGTAAATATCTCGCAATAGCATTGCTACCTTTGGAAGCCTCGCGCCCTTAGCACTCGCTTTGTTGTTTTGTTTCTCGCTTAAAAGACGCTCTCCATCGATCGTAACCACTTGGAGCTAGCAATGTATACTAGTATAGGAAAGATTTTTTCTTTCTTTGATTTTTGTTGATTCGTTGAAAACTGCTGAGCTTGCAAACATCAAACTGAGAACGATTGATCACCACAACGGGATGATTGTCTTGACGGTTGGTGGCATCATGACGGCCTCACATCCCATGAAACAGGCAGAAATTTCAATGTGGGTGTGTACTAACATACGTTCACTTTAATTCCTCCGAAACTACTGGGTGTGCAAACATAAAACTTGGCTCGATTGAATACCGCCTCGAGGCGAGTGTTATAAGAGGTTTGAAGATGTTATGATGAAGACACAATCAAAAATAACTTTCACAAATATTGCAATTTTTGACTGAAGGATGCCATTTTCAGCTTCAATAAAAGCCATCTCTCAACTTGCCAACTTTAAGAATGAATTTTTACTCATTGGCAACTCTGGTATTGCATCAAAATCTTGCAAATCATTTTTATTAATTTGTACTGCAAGCTTCTAAGGTTTTTTGTTGAATGAGATTTTGCATCTAGCACGTTGTGAGACTTTATGAAGTTGTGAGCCTATATGTAGTCTCATAAGTGCGTTTCTAACTTTTTTGAAATTCATTTTTAAACTACAAAACCATAAACTCGACGTCCCAGCCAGCTGCAGTTTGTTAAGCAGGAGACTTATTATTGCCGGTATCGGTATGGTAATAAAGTGAGATTTATACTGTGGAGATCCGGGCTAAAGTAAGCCTAGCTTAAGCGTTCAAAATTTTCATATACCAAGCAATGTTAAAAATGAATTGATTAGTGTAGTAATTGAGTGCAATATTCTTCCAGCACCTAAAAACAACAAATATAGTCGTCTGCTACAAACGACAGTAAGCTAGCTAACCAGTTGTAGTTGTCAGCCCTTCAGTATTAATAATTGAGTTGGAATATTTTGCTTATGCATATCCTATGTGATTTATCAACCGTGCACGACCAAGGCCACCTAAAGAAACAAGGCCACTCAGTGATCTCATCCAAGTAGTGCTAGAGTTGAAACTGAAAAAAGCGCAAATCTGTTTACTTAGGTCCCCGCTGCGATTTACAACGGTTTTGCTGCTAACACAGCAATACAGCATTGAAATTTGCTTAAATTACAGCACTGTTAGCAGTAGAAAATTTCAGAGAAACTTTAGATTAGACATTAATATTGCTAGTTGTAACGTATCAACGTAGTTATGGGCATCATGGGCTTGCGTAAATGCGAATTTTAAAGACTGTATGAGTGGCTGTTAGGAGTAATTATATTTGCTCATTTATCACTTGAAATATTATTGTTACAGTTTCTTGAACAGTTTCCTGTCAAAAAAGAACCTGATATTATTTGTAGTCTGCACTCACATTAAGAATAGAGCTTAATAGTTAGAAGGGTTAGAACTCGGCGTCATTGAAATCTCAAAAATTTTTTATTACCGTACCCTGTTATCGTTACATTATGTTTTTAATAGTCATTGCGATTAATTTTAAATAAAAAATGTACGAGAATGGAGTACATGTGTTGCGCACCGAATTGCAAAGGAAATTATGGAGATGGACCCAAAGTTAATGTTGTTGGGTTTCCAAAAGAAGAGAGTTTAAAGTAGAAATGGATTACTGCGATTCAAAGAGAATGCTTAGTTCTGTCGAAAAATAGCAAAGGGGTTAGGCTACTGGTATCATAACAGATGTATGATTTGATATTAAAGTGCGAAGATATTAAAGTAACACTTAATGTTTTTAGGTTGGCGAATTGCATTTTCACTCACATGAGGTTGATAGAACAGGTTCAGCATTGGACTCCAAAAATGAAAAAAATTGTTCCGTATGAATAAAAACATACAAGATTCATGCCAAAAGTTGTGCCATCACAATTTCCTGATTGCCTTTATTTTTTATCTGCTTCTAAACCAACTATCCGACCTAGTAGGGAAGACAAATTGAATCGCAAAAAACCACAAGATATTGTCGAAACAATATATCTTAGTAAAAAGAAATTTCAAACACAGAAAGAATTGGATCTCTGGCAAACTTTGGAAAATTTAAAAAAGAAGTTTAGTTTGAATGACCTTTGGAAAAAATGTTGAAAATGTTGACAATTTTACTGCATGCACTATGGGTGCTAGCGAAGAGTTGGGACCTTGCGTTGATATAGCTGCTTGTGTGGACAAGGAGCAAATGCGTAATGGTTACTGTAAATTGTCCGCGACGTGAAATTAGCCTCTTAACGACCACAAATTTCCACTAAAAGCAGTTTCAGCTAGTGCAACTGAGAGCATACGCAGTAAAGTTTTATCTGTACACTCACCTGCTGCAAATTAAACTAATTTCTACGTTGCAATCATAAGACTGCTACTCATATTGTCTTTGTTGATGTCTTTAAAGAATGACGAGTTTAAATTTCGCCAATCATACAATTTGTTTGCAATCAAGTACATTTGATGACTAAAAAAGCTATGGGCTATTCCTATGACTTCCTCACATTTAGTGCTTTGCTTTACAAAGTTGCTCCTCATGCCTACAGATTTTTAAAATGAAGAACTGTCAGCTTGTTGTTGCTGGGTCAAAACACTTTACGCCAAATAATTTTATCGTCATCAATGTGTCCATCTGTAAAACAAATGGGAAAAATCTTTTTATGTTATGTACACCAAAAATTTAAAAACTTATTCGGAAGCAATAAAACAGTTATTCTTCTTTTGGATGAAATACATTTGTAATCTTTTTTTGACTGTAAAGGAGGAACTATAATTAGTTCTGCTTTTAATAGTGGCAGCACAGCTAAGTCGACTTTTGCTTTAATAGTTTTTAGTTTGTTTTCCTCATCTAAAGATGTCGACCATATTTTACCTACGTGCAAAGTCTCGGTTGAAAATGTATATTCAATAACACGTTGCACCATCATGGGTTTAGAGGCCACAGGTTTCCAACTAATTTGTCTAATAACTGATAATAATGCTATAACGAAAAATTAATGTCTCAGTTTGTTGTGCCTGCAAAAATAATCTCTGATTTGTTTTCATCCTAACGACGCTATTTAACCGTTATTTTTTGCGTTTAATACTAAGCATATTTTGAAGTGCATCAGAAATAACAGGCTAAATCATAAAACAGTAGATAATTTTTTGTATTTTTTTCATTTAAGTGCGGTTCCATTGTCACATATTTCAATAGCAGCAGCAATTTTGCATCTCTTAGCTCTCTGTATCAAACGCACCAATCGGAAAAGATGAACCTTTTAGATTTGCTTCAAAATTATTGTATAGCATAGTGTTCTTCAAGTATGGAATGACACAATGATAAATTGTTTTTGCAAATATTTAATGAAAACATTTCAGAAACGTCGCTCCACCTGGATGAAAAACTGAATTCAAGTTATTGCAACCAAACCAGCGCTTTTATTAGAATTATTGCAACCTGATGGCATATTGCTAACGTGGAAACGCTATTGAAAGAACAACGATTAAGAAACTCCTTCCAAATTCCATTAACATCAAAGAGAGATTCAGATTCAAAAAAATTTTTGGGTCGTTTTGTAGATGGGGTTGAAAGATGGAAGTCTCAAATGAAAACTTTCATTCCATTGTCTCATTTATGCAGAGCTTTGCTTGAGATTGCAAAATACTGTTTGGAAGAACTTGGTGCTAAATATATGTTGCCAGAAAAGTTTTAAACAGAGGCCTTAGAAAAAGCACGTCTTGGCCAGTACCGGCAGCTCGCTGGTGGGAACTATAATACCTCTGTGCACCAAGTCTATAAATGTGAAAAAAAATTCGAATGCTTTCTGTACTTAAATTAAAAATAAATATGTGCAGTTGAACGATTTCGAAATTGACTGGAGCAAATACATGGACGAAACTACTACCTCCAAAGAAATTCCAATCTTCCTTTCAAGTGAGGAAATTGGATTGCATAGAATGTAAAAAAACGAATTACATGTAGTGTTGGAGAGCTAGAAAATATTAAAAATTCGCTCATCAAACGTTTGAGCAGAGGAGGTTTGCTTTATTCCTGTTTAGATTTAGTGCACATTGCTTGAGTGACTTACTTGCTATAGATAAGTTATGCGACACTGAAAATTTTCAAGCACCTATCTCTCAACGAAAGTTTGCTGTTAACTACATAATGGCAGTGTTGGAAGCAGAACATTTTATGTTTATTTATGACAGTTGTAGTTTACACCACAAAAATTGGTTGCTGTTAAAATGGCACTATGGATTTGCTCACACACGCTTTTGAATAACTTTTATTTTAAACGTATTGACTGTATTGCTTTTGAAAAGCAAGGAAAAAATAAGTTAAAACTCCTAATCACGTTATCAAATACCTCAATGATGACTTTCAGGCAGTTGTAATGGTATCGGGCTGCAGCTGAATATAACATACAACCAAAGCTTTCAGATCATCCTGATCATTTTTGTCGTTATTAGTGATAGAGACTTTGCGATTAAGATCAATCTTCTTTCGATGGGCAATGATCCGATATTGGGGGCATAAGAGATGTAAGTCCATTTATACAAACTTTTCTTCACAGATATTTGGTGACGATATTTAGGTGAAGTCTGTTCAGCCGGCTAAACCGATATTTGTAACCCTACATAATTGACTGTTAGCCCTGCCGAGCGACGCCAGCTAATATGCCCACAATAATAATGTCGTATAACAACAATGCTTATTAGATACATTTGAAACTAGTCGAAACACCCTCATGATCTCTTTCAAATAAGGCCTAAAAACTGCAATTGGAACTTTTAGATCATAAAATATGCTATCCTGAAGATAGACAGCAACTTTACCTTGACATCGAAATATTTGAAATTTCATCAGGCCTGCATACATTCAAAGACAATGTTTTAGAAAACTTTTCCTGCATTGTTTCGAACCCTCTACTAAATAAACGTAAGCATATTTAAAGACTAAAACAGTTCACAGATTCACACGTTTTTCGCACAACGAAGCATACAATGTGCTACATAACCTATCAAACATCATTAGAGAGGTATAATTATGCCTAACTTCTCCAACTGTGAGATATCGATCATGGTAAAACGTGTATCCACAATCGGCAGGTGCGTAATTTGGTTGGCCAGGATGCCACAACACCGTTTCATTTATTGCTTCGAAAGCTCCGTTGTGGGAATTATGTGCAATCCACTGCCAGTCATTTTCAACATTGACGTCATTGAGCCCGACCCAATAGCTTTGATTGATTTGAAAGGCATTGAACAAAATCCTGTCAAAAAAAGCTCACTATAGTATGATACACCCTATCAAATTAAGAAACAAATTGCATTTGCAAATAATTTACCATCATTGACTGCATTAGGCTTAGGGTTGCCAGGTCTCTTGGAGTCACCGGAAATTAGGTGATTTTGGGTTCCGGTATTACACTACACATCTCCGGGTCTGCAATAAAATTCGAAGCAATACGCTAAAGCTATTCTTTTAATTAACTTTTCTTTTTTTCGATACACGACGCGCAATATAACTTTCCTTACTGGCGTTTCTAATTTCCGAAATTTTATTTTTTTTCAATGCTGTTAATTTGTTTTGTGCAGTTTTCAATTCTGTTAAGCGATATTTTTCACAAAATAATGACTGTCGAATAAATTGAACAGAACTTTTGTTAAACAGCGATGTTTTGTTATATTTATGACGTAACAAAGAAAACGTTTAATAAATTTGTTAAATGTACAGAACATGAAAGATGTAATCATTTTTATTGTGAAAGCTTTAAAGCAGTATCTGCAATATATGAGAAATAAACAAGAAAAACAAGTAGGAAATGATAGGCCTGTCGGAAAAAAGGCTATATTGAAGTTTTACTGCAAATTTATTGACAATTGGCTAAGGGATGCTAGATTTAATGATCGGCTTATAAAAGATGTCGAAAACAAATGCAGATGTAAAATACGTCAGACCTAGGAGCATTAACAAGGAGTCCAGGGAGTACCTTTGGCACCGGGCCCGAAAATTTTTAGGGAGCCCAGATTGTTGAAAACGACGCGCGCAATGTTAACAATAAATTAGGTCTAAGCTTTCTATTTTTTCTGTTAACAAATGCATAACCTATATAATAATTTTGTGACATGATGACAGATGTTTTCTTCATTCTGACCACAAAAATTTGCTTCAATACTCCTTTTTAAAAAATTTTGGACCCTCAGAATACTTTCTGGCGCCGTGGCCAGAAACATAAAATCTGGTTCTGTAACTCTTAAACCACGTAACTTCCTAAGCATTACATGATTTTAAGCTCCATACTCCTTCATCTTAAACCCAGATATCGCATATGAATCGATCAATTTGTTTATGATCAGATTTTACAAAATCATTTCACATCAGTCCTGCTATGTTTGGTTTTCTCTATTGAACAGCAAGATTGCATTTTACTTATCGATTATTGGATACTGATAATGATGCATTGCATGTTATTCACGTTTTGTTTCTTGACTTACTTTTAGCCTTATTTTATTCTATAGACATAGTATTATAACTGTGCTTGATTTATCACCCCAAGTATGGAAAATTGATTATTTGAGTAGTAAAGCAGCCAGGCAGCAATGTCTAATCTGTATCAGAGTGGAGCTAAAAAAGGTAAAAAAGCGCAGAAAGGAAAGCTATGTCTGCGCAATTATGCCAAACACCCATCCAATTGGCTAAAATTCGGTAAGTCTGGTTTACCAGATTTTCGTTGAAGGGAGCCCGAAATTAATGTTGGTACCGGGCCTCGACTGTTCTCTCAACAGCGTTGGTCAGACCAATTTTGCAGTGAAGTATGACGGGGTTTAAGCACGCACAGCGATTCGGAGGCCCATGAAAAGTATGCGTGAAAACAATACGATGAAAAAGTTTTTTCCAAAAAAGTTCAGTTCAAACAAAAAATCGTTGCGGTTGCAGAAGCAGCACAAGTTTATCACCCAGTCAAGCACCATCAAAGATGTCTCAGCTTAGACTGCTCCTTGAAATTGCAAACCAAAATATACAGCGACTCGAAAATGACCTGTACTTGAAATGGGATAATTCGACTCTGTGAAAATGAATGAAAGCATGATAGAAGTGTGAGAAAAATTCGTTTTTCTACTGGTAAGGGCTTACGTGACAATGTGGTAACGATTGACCACAGCTGCAATGGATTACTGACAAGTAATAACTAGAATATTTACTATTCTTGCAGGCTTCAATGAAGTAAAGTTAGATTTTGTTTGCTGTCTCGTACGGTGGCAAATCACTGAGAGTTTTAATGTCTTTCTTAGTAGCCTAGATAGAGTTTATTAATGGCATTAAGCTAAAATAGGTAGTTCATTAAAGCGTATTGACATTTTCGTAAAATCTCTCGGGTTTTTCTTACAGGTTTGAAGAAATACATATTGTATAAAATTCATACTATAAATAACCTCTTAGGTTTATGAATTTTGTGACAAGTTTTTCAATGTTTTTGAGAAACTGGTTTTTGCAATTATAAATCGCAGCCACAGTTATACTGTCCAGCAAGTACTTATATACCAAGCCAAATGGCATAGCTATAGCCATGACGTTATTTATGACTTTGAAATTAGCCTGATAATTCACTCAGAAGTGATAAAATGCTATTAATTATCAGTCAAAATAGCATTATGTAATGTTTTTCAGCATGATTTGGTCCGGTGTCTGCACTTGGAGATGAACTAAAATTGCTTGTTTTGGAGCGTACGTTGGTCAGCTTGCAAAATGGCCAGTTTCTCGGCAAGGCAAAGGTTGCAGCGCTTATTGCCGCTTTTGAATGCAGCCGCTTTGCACACGATGGACCAGGATATGTGTGGTTCAATTCCTCTGTTTTTGTAGTCCCACACGGCTTTGAAGAGTTCAGTAACATTCATCTTTCTTTGGTTTTTGAATGATGAGCGGTGGTTGTAAAACCAGCTCTTGCACTGGGTTTGGCGAACTACAAAATTGTGTCGTCTTGGGATGTTGAGAGCTGCAATGAGGGCTTTGTAAACGATTGATTTGGTTCGGCATTTGCTGTTAAGCGGTCATTCAAATTTTGTTGCGCAGTTGCATAGCATCTGCTGTGTTGTTGTTGTTGTTGTGATTATCCCTCCTGTTCCCCGGGATGGAGGTACGGCACGAACGGCAATTCAGGCTCATGCCGTCAACCTAATTGATATTAGGCTAGGGGAAAGATGGCAGTCCATTTCGAACAAGTCATGAATGATTGGTAGCCCCACCACCAACAAGGCCGACTGCCACTGGTGGGTACCCAAGAGTCGCCTTTTACGACATGCTGGGTTAGCAACTTTACAATTATAACGCGGTGAAGTACGGGTAAGCCACCTGTCTTCCACATAAAGGTGGAGGCGTCCCGTTAAGTGCCTTGCCCAAGGACACAACAAGCAAGCTTGCCGGTTTGTTCTCCACACTATCCCTTTTTTATGCTGAGCGCCAAGCAGGGAATCTGTGAATACCAATTTTCAAAGTCTTTTGGTATGACTTAGGGAATAAACCCCAGGTCTAGCGACTACGAAGCGGACGCTCTAACCACTACGCCATCGCGCCGGTTGCATTGCATTTCGTCGGTATAGGTGATTGGGTTTATTAAGTGATTGTTGTAGTTTTTGATGATGCATGCCATGTTCGGCATGCAGCTGTAATTGAGCTTGACATTGGAATTGTTGTAAATCTTGTGGATCCGGCTGTTCGGGAAAAAGTGTTTGTTAATAAAATAGAAAAACAAACACTTTTCCCCAAACAGCCGGCCATACAAGATATGCAGCAGAACTCTCCAAAACAGAGGAATCGAATCACACATATCCTGGTCCATCGTGTGCAAAGCGGCTGCATTCAAAAGCGGCAATACGCACTGCAACCTGTGCCCAGCCGAGAAACTGGCCATCTTGACAGCCGACCAACGTGCGCTCCTAAACAAACGATTTTAGACACCGGACCAAATTCATCGATAACTACTTTTCTGGCCTAAAGCTAGCGAAAGAACTCAAGCAGAAGAAAACATCAATTCTTGGCACTATACGGAAACAACGACGAGAAGTGCCATATACTGAGCTGGTAATGAAAGACAAGGAATTGTATGCTTCTGCAAGCTTTTCTTCGCCATCCAGTTGCACCTTGACAATATGCAAAGCTGAGAAAAAAGAAGTTGTCTACATTGTAAGTTCGATAAACAGAAACGTAAATAATGATAAAAGCCACAAGAAGAAACTCTCAGAGACGATGCAGCATTACAACAAGTCAAAGATCGGCGTGAACGTGCTGGACCAGACCAGAAATAGTTTCGCTACGCAACAGCCTCTGGCTGTGGTTTTTAAAATTCTCGACTGTGCTTGCATAAATGATTACATCGCTTACTGCTTTACGACAAAATTGAAATTATAAAGGAGGCAGTTTCTGCTTGAGCTGATAAAAGAGTTTTGCAAACCAAAAGATGGAGTGCACTCAATAATTCCCTCTCCATCAGAGAATCAAATAGTCAGTACTGCATTGCTGGGAAACAGTGGCTTAGCACACCAACCTTGGAAAAGTAAAGAGTGCTAGATTTTAGCATGTAAAAACAAATCCAACTCTTTCTGCCAAAACGGTGGTAAAGTATGCTTTGGCAAACACACATCCGAAAAAGTAATAATTGTAAAATGCAAAAATTGTGATGATTGAGTGTCAATAAATTTGTATACCCTGTGTTTCTCTTGTCAAAAAATTAATTATTAAATTGGCAAAGACTCAAGAATAGCTTCGTTGTGCCTTTCATACAGTATAGGCTATGTGGAAATTAATGAAAGAGAGAACGTATTGAAACCGATTTAGAGATAACCGGTCAAAAATAACCGCATCCGTCCTTAGAGGTAAGGAAATATTTTAGGGCTTGTGGTAATAAAATTGAAGAACTTTTAGACCACGTGATTTTGTACAAATTTGCATTCGATGATAAAAGTCTTCTTTGCAATATCAAATGCTATAAAAAAGATGCTTTTTTCAATAATTTGACTCATTGCATCTGGTACAACTTGGCATAGATTTCATGGTATATGTGATATCGCAGTTATATTGGATAAAGATTCTTTTGATACCTTCAAGTTTGACACTAAAAAAACTGCCGGTTTGGCATCTCCATTGCCTGGCTACTGTAATAAAGCTACTTAAGTTGCTAATAAATAACGTGAATTAATGTGGGTGTACACAGCATAGGTTTTTAAGGTTTATATGCGGTTTTGCACGTTTTCTGCACGCAAGCATTTTTGTACAGAAAGTTTTTATTCGTTTGAATATCAGTATGATGTTAAGCTGATATTGGAGCTGGTAACTACGAAATGCCTTGGACAAATCACAGTCGCTTAACCAACTTCGAGTTGTTAGATTTGTTTAGTTGACTGAGATTAGGAAACATTTGAACCAGATATGTCAGGGACTAATGAACCTATGGCTCATTGGTTCTCATGACCTACTACGATTGCAGGGCAAATATGATGTTGCCAGGAACTTGAGAAAATGGGGAGGCATGTAGCGGCAACGCACGGTCTCTCATACTATTTTTTTTCAATTGATTGCGTTTCTAAACACGGTAGTTTTTCTTTGTAACAAGATTAAGCTATGCGAGAAAAAAGTAAACTTTTTAATAGTGTTTTCACAACAATTAATTGGATAAAGACAGCCGGCTTAACCGATGTTCCTAACGTAGAGATTACTGTCACGAATAAGGAAATTTGCCTTGTAAGAGTAGTTTTCATATATGCGTAAGGTGCTGTATTATTTTGTTCGCTCGGCTGCTGATTGAAAAAAAAGACTTTTTTTCCTCGCAATTGGATTTGCTGTAAGTACGCCTTTATTACGCACAATCGTTTATGACATAATGAAGTTCCAGACTGATCTAGTGATTCTAGCTTCTTCGAAGAATTTCGTTGACCCATCACATAACAAGTAATGCTTTTTTTTCATTTTCGCGTGATTTCGTTCTAGAGTTTTCCGGATTGTTTTTTTCGATTTATGTATAAGGCGATGGGATTTTTTTTTGTGTAGAGAGAGTAGTTAGAGTATAGAGAAGCGTTGTAATGGGGAGAGAGATTGATTGACGGAGTAAAGAAGGGCTATTGTTTTTTTTGTGATAACTTATTGAGGATTCTATTGACATGGCGAATATTGATCAGTTATTGGTAGAATTAGTGTTAGCAGTTTCCTGATTGTGTAGTACAGTGATTAATTCTGAGATCGTAGAGCAAGGAAGCAAGAAGTCGTGAAGTATTTTTTCTGTAGATACATTATTCTGTTCTTAACGTGGTTTAAGGTGTTTTTTTTAGTGGAAGCCAATCTTTTCCAAGTTTTATTAAGTTGCAGTCAGACCTAATTATCCGAGCGATTATTATACGTCGCCTCAATTTAAAAATAAAATTTAAGATTGAGATAGAACCGAAAATTCTATACTATTACTTTAAAATGCGACAATTACTAATGGGAGCCCCTGAGGGCTGCGCCGGCAGAGCCGACTGGTGGTTATAAATATTAATTAGCTGTTTTGTAAGTGATTTTCGTGCGCTCTACCTTTTATGTGCCCTGTACCTATTAAATCGAAACAGATATTATTCTCTCCTTATTTCCCCAATAAACATATTTTGGAGATCTTATCTGTATCCCACAATTTGTCGATCTGCTATTTAAAATTGATTAATACACATTTTTTGGAAATCAACATTGTAAAGCTGTTATAGCTAAAAATGCTTTTATTAGTTAACCGGATGGAAAAACATTGGGGATGAGAAATGGGCCGTGAGGTCTATATCCGGCATGATCATATCTCATTATTACAGTACCTTCTTGTTGCCATGTCTTGATATCCGTAGCTCGCTAAATCTGCTCCCATTGTTTGGCATGAACTACGAGCATTTTGCCAACTTTTTTGCTCTGGAACAAACTTGTATTGGTATCCATTTAATGGAGTAAGCCATCCATCTCCAAGATTAATTACTCCTGAATAAAAAATTGACCAGATTACAACATTTAATTGATACGTCACAACAGTGCGATCTCTTTCACAGTTGGGTCGTAATTAACCAATGCCATATCGACAGCATAGCAAATACTTTCTTGTTGCTCTTTGTTTTGATACTTAAAAGTGCAAAATAAAGTGGAGAGGTTGGTTGCAGGGTTCAAGAAAAAGTTTACTCAAATCTGATGCAGTGTTTTGCTTTGTTTTTTGTTCTTTTGAGACTTAGATTGCAGGAGACTTTAGAGAATTGCATTGTGAACCAAGAGAGTATTTTTAGCATGCTGTCTTCAAAGAACACTTAGCATGTCATAGCACCGGCAAAGAAGAAAACCTGGGGTTCTGAAATCGGTAAGGAAATTGGCTCATTGGAAAACATAAAAGCTAATGAAAGAAATTGCTATTACACTTCGACACTAATTAATATGCAATCGAATTCGCCTATATTGACTTTGGCTATGGTGACACTGAGCGTATAGTCACACCTGTTGCACAGTCCCGTTTTTAAACCATATATTTTACATAGAATTGACTTCGCCCGTAGTGGTTTGTGTATAAGAACACTTTCACTACAGTAATACCACATTCCTGTCCTATGAGCTAAAATCTCGCATATGGGGACACTCACAGTTTAGGTGCACAGCAGTAGAGTAAAATGAGAGAGCACCCACAGCACGCTATTTTATTCATAAGCAAGGCAATCAAATAACTAATGAGTAGGTTTTGTTTTTGTGATGTAATAAAAATGCACTTCTCTGGACTTCAAATTGCTAGGCTATTTCATATCTAAGCTTTTGAGTTTTTGCGATCTTAAAAAACTGCGTTTTAAGCTGGGTTCAATGGTGCATGGCATAGGCATATTGTATTGGTCGATTAGATTACTCAAAAATGTCACAAAAGGAAGAGCATAGTCGTTAAAAGAAAAGTGTGAAATCGCGAGAGCTGTAGAAAGAGGGCGCTTCAAAAAGTTTGTTGCAGATCAAATGAGAATGTTAAGAGCTTCCGTTATTTAGATATGCAAAAACTTAGATAACATTGTTCAAGGGTATAAATGCGGGAGAAACTTTCAGGTTTAAAATGTATACGAAAAGCAAAGCAAATAAGCATCTTTGATTTTCTCAAAAAGTAATCGCTTAAGGAAAATATATGGAGGCATTCTGTATGGAATTGTAAATGTGGTGTTCATACAATTTGGCTGTTGTATTTGTTACTACATTATTGGTTTGTGGGTTTGGCATGCATATCGCTTATTACACGTAATTTTTTGCGGGTTTGTAGCCAACATTTTAATAGCATTTTACAGCCTTTGCATTTCTCTGTGGTAATCAATTCAATTAGTTGCTACGTAGGTTGTCTGCGATTATGTTTTTTTGATTTTGCCTATAGTGACATTCGCCTATAGTGACACTTTTTCGAGGCCCCTACAGATGTCGCCATAAGCGAATCCTACTGTAGTGGATTTTCGCTCATTCACCAGGTGGCATTCAGAAGCAAAAGCTGCAAATCTATAAACGCAGGCAATGGAGTAAACGAACTTTTTTTTAACTTCGTTTAAATACATTGTCGAAAAAGACTCGCGGATGAGCACAATCATTAAAGGTATTCCACGAAATGCAACTTACACGGGTTTCGACATGTAAAATGAATTTAATGCTGCTATGATCTAAAAAGTGATAGAGGGTATTTTAGAAAGAAATTGAAAATCTTGCTATACAATCAATGTTGTTAGTACCACAAGGACCCCAATGGAATAGAAAATATTCAAAAATTGTTGGTTTTTTAACGAGTAAAAATGGCGAAGCGTCTTTTGATTTTCATCAGCAGTGATTCAGGTGATGCAAAATTGCTCAGTAAATTAATTTTGGTAGAACTTACTAAAGCAGTACTGACTTCATTAAAGATATTTAATCAAGTTTACGTTGGCCCATCTGTAAAGGCAGGGACGCGTTGAAGACTTCAAGGTTTTTTGCAGTCTGTTGCACTTCTCTAAAAAATTGGTGCTTCAAGGATGCGCCGAGCAGAAATACATACGGAGGCATCAGAACTACTTCGAGAGGTGCAGGAACAAAGCTTTTTAATCATTGCAAAATGCTTTACAAGAAATGTACTGTAAACTTAATATTACTATCTCAGTTAATTTCAAGTAATTTATTAATTGTGATAAATAAAACATATCACACATATAAGCTTGTGCTGTGTTTTCTAGTTTTTAGTTAGACTGCGCCACCACCTTGGTTGGACAGCTTGGCCCCGCCGTTTGTCTGTTACAAAAAAATGTAGTCATTCCGTTAATCGAATTTACAAAGGCACAACAAGCGAGCCTGCTCTTCAGACCATCCCTTTCGTGATGAGCACCAAGCAGAAAAGCTGTCAATACAATATTTTTAAAGTCTTTGATAGGAAATGGTTGACAAGGAAATTGAATTTCTGGTTTGCAATTGCCAAGCGGATGTCCAAATGGCATATATAATGGTTTCGATAGCGTAGTGGTTTAAGCATCCGCTTTGCAGTTGGTGGAGTAGAATTAATTTCCCTTGTCGAGTCGTGCCAAAAGACTTAAAAAAATAGTATTCACAGTTTTCCTGCTCAGCACAAAAGGGATGGTGGAGAACAAGGCGTTAGGTTTGCTTGTTGCGTTCATTGGCAAGGTACCAATGGGATGTCTCCTCTTTTTGTGGCAGATAGATGCCGGGGCTAAGCAATCAACTTGTCGTGGTTTCCAGTTTACCTTAAGACTGGCAAAGCAATCAAACTTATATGCATGTGCCAAAAATCAATCATCTAGTTCAAACAAAGAAAACGATAAAAATATATTTTTCATGTGCAAATTTAAATGACACTTTGCTTTTCTTTATAAAATAAAATGCAACTTTGTAGAAAAAATGCAAATATTGGAAATAACTTTCCGAGCATATTATACAATTAAGATTTACAACAAAATTTTTGTAAGGTCCATGCGATAAGCAGCTTATAAATGGCGAATCAGTAATATGGAAAACGCGTTGCGCCGGTGAGCAGCTGATTAAAAGATTACAAGTTTTATGCTCAAATAAAATGTTTGTGTCAATGTGTTCTTAGAAAAAACGCTCAACGTTTTATTTAGTAATGGCGCTAAGCAGTTTACCCGTCCAAAGAAGCCTAGATCGACCAAAGACGCAAAATGGACCCACAAACTGATATTCCGGTTGGGAGTGGCTAATTTTTGAAACGCAATATATAGGTTCTTAATTTGTTTGCTCTACGAAACAAAATGCTTTGAGTTGAATTCTAAACCACAGAATTGACTTGCGTTTATACAGGGTGTCTACAAAGTCTTTGAACAATTTTACAATTTCATTAAAAAATTTTTAAAAATGCTATCAAAATAATTCTTTTTGCATATTAATCAGTTGTTATTAAAATTTTTTATAATATCGCTCTTTTTATTTCAGAGATGAATTAGCTAAATAAAGTAATTGATTTCCAATTCTTGTTAAAAATGACTACTCCACAAGAAAAAGCACAATGTGTTTCTTGGTTTATCAAAACGAAATCTGATATTCAAGCACAAAGAAATTTCATAGCTAAATATACAAAACGAGCCACAGCACGGCAGCCGATTCGCAATTGGCATAAGCAGTTTGTGGGAACGGGAACGTTGCTACTAAAATCGAGGAGTGGATGGACAAAAACTTCTGAAAAAGGCATCGAGCGTATTTGTCAATCATTTAGCCGTAGCCCAATTAAGTCCGTCCGCTCTGCTTTCGTACGGGCTACGTGAAAGATAGTGTGTACCGCACCAAAGTAAAAGACATAAGTGACCTTAAGGAAAGAATAACTGCCGCTGTGGAGACAACTGATTAAGAAATGTTAAGAAAGACGTGGACTGAAATTTGATATCGTTTAGATGTCCTCCGTGCAACAAATGGAGCTCATATAGAAATTTATTTATGCTTTGAATAAAAACTTTACTATTTACTTGATATTATTTAATCATTTCAGAGATAGAGTTCATTAATGTTTTAAATAAAAACTTGACCATTTAATTGATATTATTTAAACATTTCAGACATTTCCAACCTCAGTTGTAGTATCAATAAATTTTTTAAATTGTCTAAAGACTTGTGGACACCCTGTATATTTATCAACAGGGATAATGCTAGTGACATTTTGTGTTAAAAACTTAAGCAATCTTCGTACAAAACAGCAATTTTGTTATTAGTAAAGTCATTACTCAAATTGATGGACCTTCAATGACGAATAGAACGCGCCAGTGCATTGCTACCAAACTATGTTGGAAAAGAAACATTCAGAAATAATGAAATGAATTAGCTCCTAATTGGTATCACACAAATTTGTTTTTGGCCGTCAGAAGTTGCTTGGCCACCGGCGTTCCGTAGCTTTCCGCTATGCTTTTGTCCTATCAAAAAGAATGATCCAACAACCATTGCAGGCTTACAGCACTTTGAATCAGTTCTGTCTATAACATCGATATTTACTCAAAAATCTTTTAGCTTATTCAAAATGTACAATAGACATCTTTTTGTAATATTGCAGCAATTCCCTAACGTTATCCACCGGCGTGACAAAAGGAGAAGAGATTTAGGCCATGTGCACGTACCACCTACACCCAAAAAATAAATAATAAAATAAAATACATCCAGAAAATTTACAACTCAAAAACATACAACAAAAAGCTGGGAATGGAAGTTGTTCGCTTACGATCTGGAAGTCTCTCGCACACCACTAGTGTACACGTTCCACAGTTTAGGAACCATCGTAATATCGAAAGCAAAGCGATCACACTCAACGATATAAGTCGTTGTAAAATCACGATTATCATTGATAATGATAATGACCAAATTAGCTGTTCATTGGTTTGCCCAAATTAAGCAACTAACTGCTTTCCAAACACAACAATTTGGGTACAAAAACTGCAACTTGCCTTCTGTAAGCCTGTCAGTTTTGTTTGTCAATACTTCTTGTTGCAACGAATAGCGTTGATTGTCTACAAAATACCGTGCATCACAAAAAGTTAATATGTATTAATATAATACAGTAACTGGAAGAAGTCAATGCACGAAATAATATATCACAAAGTTTTTGGGCACTTTTTAACTGCAACGACTATTTAGCGCCAAACATTTTTTGATTATAAATGTGTAAACCTGCTTTTGTATTCCATCCCCCATATTTTTGCTATTGCTGAGCGTCAGAAAAAAATCTGCGAAAGCTTTTTGTGAGATTTTGGTACACGATATAAAACAATTACTAGAAAACACCATACTGTTTTATTAATTCTTCAATCGAATTACCTATTTAATTTGCTAAATACATTAGTATACATTGGTCACAGTATACATTTCCAATTTGGCAAACAAAAAGTTTTTACGAGTGCAAAAAGTAGTTGGTCGTGTTTCTTTTGCTGTTAAAGATTAATTGTGATTTAGCAATTTAAAAGCAAAACGCAATTCCTGTGCTACACAAAGCGATCCAATTTAAGCTGTTGTTTGCGAGAAGGAAAAAACAAAGGACGCTCACTAATATTGTGCAGCTTTTTGAATTGTTTAACATTTAAAAGAAAGACTGTTGCAAACCTAATTATGACGCTAGTTCATTGTTTGCTCAAAGCTACAGTAAAAATTCCTTAACGGCGGATTCCACTCACCGTTTTCCAGATAGTTTGTTTTGTTTTGCAAAACCTCGAAAGAAGTTTTCAGCATCTCGATATCTACATAAAAAAAATAATGATCGCAGTGAATGCATTAAGAGAAATGATAATAATTGAAGATACCTCTTGTCATTTGTAAAAATTACCGCTGGATATATTATTCAAACCCGCAACCATATCAACTGGTCAAACAATGGTCATTGGCTTATAGAGCACCACATGTATGTAGATCTATAGTTAGGGTGGGGTAAATGACTGGCTTTTGCAAAACTTTCGGACAAGCTTGGCGTTTTCTATGGCCATTTTGGATGCTGAATTCGAATCCGTTGCAATTTTTGATCTATGACCTCATCTGACCCCTTAAAATGCTAATTTATTTAAAATGGTGGCTAAAATCGAGATTTTTGGAGTTTTTTCAGCATAACTTAAAAATATATCGTGTAATATGTCTATATATATGTTTTTTGGGTCGTAGATTACGAAAATGACACTTTCGTGATGCTCACATACACTATTGACGATGTTTATGAAAATTTTTTCTAAAATATCTACTAAATTTATCCATATCTGACACATAGGATATTTATATATCGTTAAAGCAATGAGATTATATTGACTGAGCCAAAAAATATCAATATAATAACAAATGTTCAAGTGAAAATTTTCAGGGCAGTCCGTCAACATTTTTATCAACCTTATCTTCTGATTTTATTGCGTTTCTGATGCTTGTTTAAAGTTCTTCAGCAGTAAATTTTTCGACACGAAATTTTCCTGTATTAGAGTCCTTGACACGTCTCTGTTGACGAATATTTGGCGCTACGGCGAGCCGCAGGAACACAATTTCAGAGATGAGTTGTTTTTCAGACAACGATTCAACCAACTCCAAGCTGTTGTCAGTCAAAGGTCCTCCATGTTGTTTGCAAATGTCTATAGTTTGCAATAACCTTAGATTTTTCTTTCTTTTAGTTCTTCGTTCTTAGCGAGAACAAGTTTTTTTGACATCTTTACAGAGGCCAAGAAATCTCTCTCTAGCTTCCTTACTTCTGAGCTTTCTTCGGAGGTTCTCGCCCACTTCAAACTATCCAATCTTTCTTTATAACTTAAGTTGTCGAATGATGAATCTACAAGGAGTGCATTGGTACAGATCACTCTTTTCCTGGATATTGATTGGACCAATTTTGTCCCATTGCTAGTTTTTACGCGATTATCAAACCAAGCAATCTCGCTCTCGCAGCCTAGATTAGTTAATGGAGCATAAGTCAGTTTATTCGGATCTGGTAGTTCGTCGTTTTGTGCTTCATCATGTTCCAGAATGTCGTAGAAAAATGGCATGGCTGACAGCTGGCGCCTTACAGTTTCTGACGTTTCTTTAAGCATGGCAGAGTACAGACGATCTTTACCGTAACCAGATTTTAGTTGTTCACATAGGTCATCAATTTGGGGTAGTTTCAGCTTAAAGAAATCTCGCACACCATACCAGTCTCTGACATTCTTGAGATTTTTCCCTCTCTCATCAATTCCTAGCAGGTCCATTCAGGAAAAAATTACTAGATCAGCGATTTTCCAATAAAGTTCGCAGCACAAACTGAACCAATCACTTTGAATATAAACGGACACAGCCAGGACCAATTTATTCAAGTTAATATCTACCACAGAGTCAAAGAATTTTAGGACCTTATCTTTCATTTTTAGGAATTGATTTGCTATCTGAGCTATACAACCGAACCTGTTTGCTGTAAAGCCCTTGAAACCTTGTCTCTCAATACCTTTTTGCTCCATCCATTGAACAAATTCAGAGTACAACGAAACACTGTGTGCTGCATGACTTGGACTCAACAACTTGAATATAGCCGTCTCACCTAGGATGTGGATAAAAAAACCGGATGAAGTTAAAGCTTTTTCTCCGACTTTCACACTTATCAGATTATGAACGCCTATTCTCTGTTTGGCCTCCCTGAACACATTATCACACGCGTTATCAACACCAAGTGTTATATGAGCACAGCATTTAAGATTTTTAGATTCTGGAATAGCCATACTTTCTCTAAACGTTTCGTTATCTCCCGCTCTGTCACTCATCCAAAAATCAACTTCGTTTTTTATTTTATCAAGTGTAGAGTCACCCAAATTTGCCAAGATTTTAAGTTTCTCTTCATGTGTTGCAGCACTATCTTCTCCAGAATGCGATATGTTTTCCATAAAACCAATAGTGAAAGATTTTTTACCTTCTGGTCCACGAACTGTTATGTGATCAGCTTCTATGTCGAACATTTTATCGTCGGCGGCTTTTGTCGTATCGTTCAACCCAACTGTTATGACATTGTCGCCTTTATTCGTCAAGTAGGACGCAACATGTTTCATATTAAGAAGGTAAGCATCTTGCAGATACATTGAGACGCATTGCTTACTGGGGAAGATATATGTTAAATCACCAACGCTTTTTCGCTTTCGTATCAGGGTAGTACTACTAGTAGCTGTGCTTTCATCTCCAGAATCATCATCACTTTGATTAGCCTCATCGCCCTCATCATCGTTTTCATCAGATGATATCTGCCAGTTATGACCAAATATCATATTTGCTGAGCGAACTATAATGCCAGAAATATCTGCATGACTAACTTTAAATTCCGACACACATTGCACTATACACCTAACCAAAGCTTCGTTCAGAGTCCTTCTTCCTGTTCTGATTTTAATGCCAGGAAAGTATTTGAGTTCAGCTTTATCATCATGAGAGGCTGAAGACGGAGTCACTGCATTGCTTCTTGTCTGTCTAGAACTAGTTGGTGTGGTCGGTATTACCTTGGTGGGTATGAAAGGTTCATCATGTACATCATCGTCGTCTTGGTCATGATCAACAGTATCTTCAACATCAGGCTCATATGAAAGACTTTCAGCATCTCTCAGCTCACCTATCTTCATTCTCTTTCTTTCAGCTGACAGATTCCTAGTTTCTTCTCTTTTCTTTTTTCTAGTCCAGGCTTTCAGGACCGTAGGTGTGCATATTGCTACGTAATCACGATAGCAGTTGTCAAGATAAAAATTCTCATCTTCATCTGTCATTTTCACTCCAGTCTCTGTTTCCAGGCTCCTCTGAAAATCTATATTCTTAGTTCTAATATCATGCGCATGAGCACACATAGCATCATTGAAGTTTTTAGCCTTCTCAGTCCACTTATCATCTTTTTTGTCACTTGTGCGCTCGTATCTTACTAGTGCCATTAACATTTCATAATCATCCGTAATCTTTTTCGCCACCGCATGCTCAGTCAATGGGTAGACATTCTTTGATATCCATTCACTTCAATCTTACGTATTTCAAATGCGACAGTATTACTAGCATCATTCTTACTGATTTGTTTTTCTCCTTTAGAAACAGGTTGACATAAATGTATCATACGTCCAAGTAAGTACTGTCCAGATGGTAGTTTCGATTTAGTTTCGTAAGTGTCTATCGCTTTGTATTCTTTCAGTTGTAATTTTACAGTAGTGATGTTGCTTCGAATATCTTTTTTGGATTCAACCACATTCAAATTTATCTATCTGAATGCACACAAGTCATTAAATACATTAATACCATACACAACACCGAATTTTCAGCTCTATTCCTGTAAAACAAATAGGTCTAAAAGCAAGTTAGCCCACTTTACATGCCTAGTAGTACTGTATCTGAAATAAGTAGGATCAGAGTAAGACAATATAAGCATTAAATATCACAAATATGGCTATACAACAAGCAAAAATCAGTAAGAATACAACATAGAAAGCCACACGTGCACGGGAGCCCCACGAAAGTGTCATTTTCGTAATCTACGACCCAAAAAACATACATATAGACATATCACACGATATATTTCTAAGTTATGCTGAAAAAACTCCAAAAATCTCGATTTTAGCCACCATTTTAAATAAATTAGCATTTTAAGGGGTCAGATGAGGTCATAGATCAAAAATTGCAACGGATTCGAATTCAGCATCCAAAATGGCCATAGAAAACACAGGGCTCGAAAAATTATCTCATTTACCCCACCCTACTATAGTCAGTGTTACCATTTTGTGTTTGTTTTGAAAGACTTGTCCTGATTCTAAGAAGAGTTTTGAATGAAATCGTACCGATTCCAAGAAACCTGCTTATTTTTTCTTAGAAAACGTTTTTGCTTCAGAAATTTGTAGTTTAAAATTTAGATCTCCAAAAAATGTCTTCGCCATACATTTGGAGTATAATAGTGCCAAATTAGTTCTTGAAAGAAGAAAAAAGTGATCTTTGCTTCAAATTTGGTTTGAAAATTGCAAATTATCTGCAAAAACGTTGTTTCACGGCATTGAGTTAATTTTTTATTTTGGTAAAGAGCTACTTTTTGTCTTCCAAATCGGATGCATAGCAGCCTGAATATATTAAACATGTATGTTCACTTTTTAACCGTTTTCGGCACCTTACCTAACCTTCCCAGGGAATGCAAATACACTGCTGAAATTTAAAATTAAACATGCAAATGAATATCTATTTAAGGAAATTATATCTATTTACAAAATTACTAGTTGTACACCAAGAACCCAGCCTCTAAGGTTGTTCAAATCAGAGCAGCCTTGGTGCCGGTCCCAAGCCCGGATAAATGGGGAGGGTTGCGACAGGAAGGGCATCCGGCATAAAACCTAGCCAAATGTTTTCAATGCGCGTCGTATCTGACTTCATACCGGATCGGTCGAGGCCCGGGATAACAACGACCGTTACCAGTGACTGGGCACCAAGGGCCACTGGCGGACAGGCTACTTGGATGCAAAGAAGAGGTGGAAAGCAATGGAGAAGAAAGAAGGAGAGAAATGAAGAGAGGAAGAAAGCTAAGAAGATCAAGCTGAAGGTTGCAACATTAAACGTTGGAACCATGAACGGTAAAGGAAGAGAAGTGGCGGACCTTATGGAGCGAAGAGGGGTGGACATACTGTGTGTGCAGGAAACTCGCTGGAAGGGGAAGAAAGCAAAATGCATAGGTGGAGGATATAAAATGTGGTACTGTGGAAGTGAAAATAAAAAGAATGGCGTGGGAATCATATTGAAAAAGGAGCATCTGGACAGGGTAGTGGAGTTGTGGAGAGTAACAGACAGGATAATATGCTTGAAGATGGAAGTTGATGGTGTTATGTTGAATGTTATCAGTGCGTATGCGCCACAGGTGGGGTGCATACGTGAAGAAAAGGAAGCATTTTGGCTGGATCTAGATGAGACAGTGGAAAAGATACCAAAGAATGAAAGAATTGTGATGGGAGCAGACTTGAATGGGCACGTAGGAGAAGGGAATAACGGTGATGAAGAATGCATGGGCAGACATGGATTGGGGAAGAGAAATAACGAAGGACAAGCAGTGGTGGATTTTGCTAAGAGAATGGAACTAGCGATCACTAACACCTACTTTGTAAAGAAACCAGCACACAGAGTCACCTACAACAGTGGCGGACGCAGTTCGCAGGTGGATTACATTATGGTAAGAAGAAGAAGAATCAAGGAGGTGGTGGATACAAAGGTTATTGTCAATGAAAGTGTAGCAAAACAGCACAGATTAGTAGTAAGTGCAATAATCATCTGGACGAAGTGGAGGAAAGCACCAAAACCAGTGAAGAGAATAAAATGGTGGAAGCTGAAAGACTTCAAAGTGAAGAATAAATTTAAAATGGAAGTGATTAAAAGCGGAATACTTGGTGGAAAGGAAGACTGGCAAAGAGTAGCTGAGGTGATACGGAGCGTTGCCAGAATGGAATTGGGTGAAACATCAGGAAAAATTAGCACGGCAGGTAGACGGGAGACGTGGTGGTGGAACCAGGAAGTCCAGGAGAAACTGAAGGATAAGAGAAATGCTAAAAAGGTATGGGATACCATCAGAGATGATGCAAGCAAGTTGGCCTATAAAACTGCAAGAAAACAAGCTAAGAGAGAAGTGGCAAAGGCAAGAAACAAGGCATACGAAGAACTGTACGAAAAACTGGAAACAAAGGAGGGGGAAAATGAGTTGTTTAAGATAGCAAAGCAGAGAAACAGACAAAGCAAGGATGTACAACAAGTAAGAGTAATCAAGAGTAACACTGGAGAGATACTGATGGAAGAAGAGAAAGTGAAACAGAGATGGAAGGAATATTTTGACGACCTACTCAACCAGGAAAACCCTAGAGAGAGAAGAGAAATGAAAACAGAAGAGACAAAAAGGGACGTGGAAGATATATCTGTAGAAGAAATCAGGACTGGGTTGAGGAAGATGAAGAAGGGAAAGGCGCAAGGACCTGATGACATACCAGTGGAAGTATGGATCGCTTTAGGGAATAAAGGTGTGGAGTTTCTAGTGAACTTTTTTAATAGATTCCTACGAGGGGAGAAGATGCCAGATGAATGGAGGAAGAGCGTCCTTGTACCTTTGTACAAAGGCAAAGGAGACATCAAAGAATGTGGAAACTACCGAGGAATCAAGTTGATGAGTCACTCTATGAAACTGTGGGAGAGGGTAATAGAAGCAAGGATAAGAAAGGAGGTGATGATTGGTGAGCAACAATTTGGGTTCATGCCAGGAAGAAGTACCACCGATGCAATCTTCTGTTTGAGGATGCTGTTGGAAAAGTGGAATGAAGGGCAGAAGGCGGTGCACTGTGCCTTTATTGACTTGGAGAAGGCATACGACAGGGTACCCAGAGAGGAACTGTGGGAATGCTTGAGGTTAGCTGAAACATCAGAGTGCTATCTAACGATTATTAAGGACATGTATGACGGAGCGACAACAACTGTGAGAAGTGCAGCAGGGTTGACTGAGGAATTCAAGGTAGGTGTTGGACTTCACCAAGGCTCAGCACTCAGCCCATTCCTTTTTGCCATCATCATGGACAAGCTGACGGAGGACATCAGGAAGGACGCACCATGGGATATGCTGTTTGCAGACGACATAGTGCTGTCTAGGCAAAATTGCAGGGAGCTAGAGGATGATCTGGAGATGTGGAGAAATGCGCTGGAGAGAAGAGGCCTAAAAGTGAGCCGAAGCAAGACCGAGTATTTGAAGGTTGGGGATGTGGATGATGGAGAAGAGTTGAAGCTGCAAGGAGAAAAGCTAAAGAGAGCAAAAAATTTCAAATATCTGGGTTCAACAATTAGTAGCGATGGACGATGTGAGGAAGAAGTGAGGAGAAGGATCCAAGCAGGCTGGATAAATTGGAAGAAGGTGTCTGGAGTTCTGTGCGACAGGAAATTATCAGCAAGAGTTAAGGGTAAAATGTACAAGAGTGTTGTCAGACCAGCCATGCTTTATGAATGGAAACGGTGGCAATAACGGAAAGACAGGTAGGAAAAATGGAAGTTGCAGAGTTGAAAATGGTGAGATGGGCACTGGGAGTGACAAGAAAGGACAAAATAAGAAACGAATACGTGAGAGGGACTGCCAAGATCGCAAAGCTAGGAGACAAACTTCGTAATGCAAGGCTACGCTGGTATGGCCACGTGAAAAGGAGAGAAGAAGGCTACGTGGGAAAAACGATGATGGAGATGGCGGTGCCAGGTAGAAGGAAAAGAGGAAGGCCAAGGAGAAGGTGGATGGATTTGGCAAGAGAAGACATGGAAAGGGTTGGAGCTAAGGAAGGAGACGAAGTCGACCGGGAGAAGTGGAAAATACTTTCGCGCTGTGGCGACCCCGAATAGGGAGAAGCCGAAAGAAGAAGAAGAAGAACTAGTTGTACACCAAGAGTACATGAACACGCTTAATTTGACATAATGAACAATTAATGACGTAATAAAGAAATACATATAACACAAAGAATATCAAAAAATAAGAACAAAATAAATACATAGACAATAATCAGACTGAAACTTTATAGAGTAAAGTTGTGACTGGAATCAGTCAATAGTAAAACTCACACTTTATTAACAATTTGATTTCACTAAAATAGCATCATCAGTGTTCTGCAAAGCAACCGCAATGATAAATTATATAAACTTACGTCAAATTGAACGGACAGGCTCACAAAACTAACTCTATAATAAACCGAACTGACTGCAACAAGAAAACACTCAACACTTTAAGCTGATACAACCATATGAAGTTTTCCTAACCGGAGCTGCTAAGTAACTAGAAAATTTAACAGGTTGCCAGAGTAATGCATATGATAACGATTATGACAAGGTATTACTAATAATCAGATTACGTAAAAAATGTAATGATAAAATACTGCAGGCGCAACAAACAGTTTATATAGATGAAGATATCATTACCATAAATTTATAATGCAAAATGAAAAAGTAATAACCAAACAGTGGCATTAAAAAGGGGGTCAAAAATTTTTGGTAATAAAGTTCTATTTATATTTATTGTAGCTTTTAATTTTCTGATCCATTTGCTTTCGCTAATATCAAGGTTATGGTAATATCTAGGTTCCTGTAAAAATATGACATGATAGCATTCAGAAATGTCTGGGTGAGAACTAATGAAGTTTTTGTGATGATTATGGAAATGAAGTAGAAGAGCAGCTTTATCAGTATAGTTTTATGTGTTATTATTTTTCCAAAACGTACGGTGGTTAGTCCATCTAATAGAAAATTTGTTTTTAGTTTGTCCAACATAAATTTGATTACATAATTTGCATTGCGCTGCGTATATTCCGTAGTTGTCACAAGTAAGGCGTTGTGTGAGAATAATTTTTTGTTGTTTTCACTAGTAATGAAACCAGTAGATATTACCATATTAGAGTTATTACCGTGTTTGCCGCATAAGGAGCATTTATTGCACGACTGGGAAATGCCACTAGGATCATCGTCCTTGATGGTGTTGTGTGCAATATATTGATAATTAGTTAGTATTTTACGGAAAGTGCGAGGGTTTTTATAAATTACTGAAGCAGAGGGAATGAGCTTTTTTCTGTTTTGTCAAAAGAAAGGAATTTAGTGAAAGGGGTAACCCAAACCAGTTTTTTAGATATAACGTGTTGACTACTAGTAGTACTGTCAGGACTAAAACGACTTTGCCAAGTAGTAGCTATTTTTAAGATTTTATTAACCAATGACAAGCTAAACTTTGACTTAAGGCATTTGGTTTTGAGTTCTTGTAAACTGTTTGAGTATTCGTCGGTAGATTCATTTAATCGTCTCATTCTGATCGCTTCCGAATAAACAATTGATTTAAACACATGAGGAGGATGATATGATTGACCATTTAAAAATAGACAATTTGTTGCCGTGGGTTTTATGAAATTTTTTGTGAAAAAGTCACAACTATAAGAGCTGTCAATTTTATGCTCTACGTCGAGAAATTCTAAAGTGGAGACAGAATCCGCGGTGTTGATCATACGGAAAGTCAGATCCAAGTTGTTATCTTGAAAGGTTTTAAGAAGACTGTTCTCGATTTCGAGGGTGGTTTCCACACCGTATGACAACCAAATTATATCGTCAACAAAACGTTTAAATAGAATAGATTTGTTAAGGACGTCAGATATGGGTAGAATGACGTAGTGCAAGGTAAAATTGGCAAGTGATACTGAATGATTGTCTCCAGTAATTATACCAGTTTTTTGAATGTAAAAGTTTTGTTTATGTTGTATGATGACATTGTGGAGGCAAAACATAGCTAGATTAACCAAAATATCGATAACAACCTGAGTAAAAAACGAATGGAAAGTAAGAGCAAATGCTAATGCTTTTTCTACCAAAGACCGAGGAATGCTAGGGTAAAGAGATTTAACATCTCCTGCTACTATATACAAGTTGTTATCATTAAGATCTAATTCCGCATTATTTTTCCAATTAACTAAGTTTAGGAGATAATGCTTGCTGTCTCTGCAGTATTCATCGAGCTTGCTGGAGCAAAACTTGACGCTGATAGGTTGAAAAATATATTCAAGGAGGACCGTAATTTTAGAGATTTAGAATTAGATCTTGTACATAGTAGATGATAACAACTTGTATGTAGTAGCAGGAGATGTTAAATTCATTAGTTCTCACCCAGACATTTCTGAATGCTATCATGTCATATTTTTACAGGAACCTAGATATTACCATAACCTTGATATTAGCGAAAGCAAATGGATCAGAAAATTAAAAGCTACAATAAATATAAATAGAACTTTATTACCAAAAATTTTTGACCCCCTTTTTAATGCCACTGTTTGGTTATTACTTTTTCATTTTGCATTATAAATTTATGGTAATGGTATCTTCATCTATATAAACTGTTTGTTGCGCCTGCAGTATTTTATCATTACATTTTTTACGTAATCTGATTATTAGTAATACCTTGTCATAATCGTTATCATATGTATTATTCTGGCAACCTGTTAAATTTTCTATTGACTTAGAAAATAGACTTATTGGCTTATTTCTATTGACTTAGACCGGTCGTGGAAGTGGTATTTTATTCAACCGATTGCAGTTAGCCTATGAGCCTTAATATCAATTAATTAAAAGTAATATCTTAAACAGGCTAACACCAGCTTCTATAATTCGTATTATAACGTAATAAAGGCACTGGGCTTGGCTGGAAATTAAAAGCGTATGTCGCATCAAGCTCACTTTAGTGAGCGTGCACCGCATATAAGCTTAAAATTAACAGCATCAGTTGAAAGGACCGATGGCGGAGTGGCATAAACCGCATGAAGCAATTCATGTGATCGTCGATTCAATACCTGAGTCCACCTGACGAGTTCTAATAGGAACGAAACCGGTCGTGGAAGTGGTATTTTATTCAACCGATTGCAGTTAGCCTATGAGCCTTAATATCAATTAATTAAAAGTAATATCTTAAACAGGCTAACACCAGCTCCTATAATTCGTATTAAATTTTCTAGTTACTTAGCAGCTCCGGTTAGGAAAACTTCATATGGTTGTATCAGCTTAAAGTGTTGAGTGTTTTCTTGTTGCAGTCAGTTCGGTTTATTATAGAGTTAGTTTTGTGAGCCTGTCCGTTCAATTTGACGTAAGTTTATATAATTTATCATTGCGGTTGCTTTGCAGAACACTGATGATGCTATTTTAGTGAAATCAAATTGTTAATAAAGTGTGAGTTTTACTATTGACTGATTCCAGTCACAACTTTACTCTATAAAGTTTCAGTCTATTGAAATTTTTAATGGAATCGTCATTTATTAATTTCACTTGTGTGGAAATTCTCCTAAAATCATTATGATTTATATTGTGATAATAAACCAGCTATGAAATAAAACACATTAAGCAAAAAAGAACTACCACCAACATATAACTGTGAGTTGGATTTGGATTAAAGTTTCTTATTTGTGGAAAGCGCTTCTGTTATATGCAATACAACTAGAAGAAGCATTACTGATCAAAAAACTTATACCAAAGTTGAACTCATAATTACTCGTATATGCTAATCATAGTTCTTTTTGCTTAATGTGTTTTAATTCATAGCTGGTTTATTATCTATGTATTTATTTTGTTCATATTTTATAAATATTTTTTGTGTTACATACATTTCTTTATTACGTCATTAGTTGTTCTTTATATTATGTTAAGCGTGCTTATGTACTCTTGTTGTACAACTAGTAATTTTGTAAATAGATATTCATTTGCATGTTTAATTTTAAAATTCAGCAGTGTATTTGCATTCCCTGGGAAGGTTAGGTAATGTGATGTGCCGAAAACGTTAAACATTTAATGCATATCTGTTTAATATAATGGAGCTGCTCTATAACTTGACGATTTACTTATTTTTTGCTGTAGATCCATAGTAACCCTGTTTATACAGCTTGTCTTCACCGAAGACACTCCCTTAGGCAGTGGTGGTAGCGTTACACGCAATTTTAAGCAGTTCTAATCTTACCATTTTTTGCTTGTTTTGGCTAATGATTGACAGAGTTTTCAATTCTATACTTGTGCTGGATAAGGATGAGGGTGCAGAGCTTTCCGGCTTCTTACACCGGAAACAATAATAATAAAGCTAAACCCAAAAGCGTTTAAGGAGCCTTGAAAGACAAGTTCACTGCAAACAAAAATATGTAGAAGAAAGTGTAAAATTACTTTTGAAGGAAAAATATGACCTAATTGCACTAATTCAGTTTTTCCATTATTTGCGATTGGTAAAGCTTGATTGCATTACTACCAGAGATGTATACGATTGTAATCGCAATCGATAATTTGTGATTGATTACGACATTTTAGTCTAATCGTAATCACAACCAAATTTGATTACTTGGTGTCTAATCGTACATGTAATCGTAATCGACGTGGAGATATGTAATTTTTACATTGCAGATGGATATTGGTGAGATGGACTGAGATTTAAATTTTGTTTTTGAATTACTAAACAAATTGTGTTTGCAGCATTTATTTTTATTTTTGCGAAACAATGTAAGCGTAAGCGTAATCGAATTCGATTACACAGTGTGTACAGGTAATTGCAATTGACCCTAAAGAATGCAATTTATACATCTCTTATCACTACATTAAGAGAAACAACTTACAGTAACAGCACACAAATCTAATTTTACCTGAAATAATTATTGTATTGTTTAATTGCTCCGCCATTTCACTTTGAATTTCAGAGTTTACTGCAAAATAAAAAGATACACTATGGCGGTGGTTCCCAACCGGAACGTCAATATGCATTATTTAGGGGTGCCGCAAAACTTGGCATAACTACTGTAACCGGTTCTATTATTTAATTCGGTCTATAAAATGCTACTAGAAATAAAAGTTTAAAGTGAAATTTAATGTTGTTTGTATTCATTTTGTCGTTAAAACTTTCACCAATACAATATCAGATCCAGATTCCAGCCCATCACTTAAGTTTAGATTTATAAGTTTTTGACAGTTTGGCATTTGCTTAAAATCTTGAATGCAAGCTGAAGATCAAATGCGCCCAACAAATAGATTTAGCTAATTTATTCAGGAAAAAAGCCGTTTTTGTTGACCTAGTGAAAAACTCAGTGCCTTTGAGATAAATTTCAACAGAATATTTTTCGAGGCTTTTTAAAAATACATCTGCTTTTGCATGAAAAACACGAGCATTGATAACTTTGCACATTTTGCGTTTGGCCGAATGAATTTCCAAAGTTGCCTAACAGGAGATATAATAGACTTTCGATGTAATTGCTTTATAAATACTCATTTTAGAAAAGTTTGTGTTACTATTCAAGCTCTTAACTATAAGTATTTAGACTAAACTAATCAAGTAAGAGTAGCATTGGGTGAACAATAAAAATTTGATAAGATCATAATACTTAGTTGGTAAAATTGCTCAGATCATATGTTTGAAAGTTGGCAAAAAATCAAAAAAATTTTACACAGGCGTTTGAATAAATTATGCCCTGCATACAATTTATTCTCTTTTTTTGTAGCGTACCTATATGTTCAATTTGTCATCAAAGGTTTTAAGCAGAGTTGCTCTTAGTTTACTATAGGTTGCCACAAACTATTTTCCTCTTTTATAGGGCGCCGTAAGTCTAAAAAAGTTGGGAATCATCGCATTAATAGTTGATTTAAGTTATTTCGCTAGCAATAGTAAATAAACAGAGATAATTTTAAATTTCACATAATTATATTCATAAATGCTATAAAATTGTAACATTTGAATTTGATTATCAACCTAAATTATAATTTTGATACAACTTACTTGTTTCCAGTTTGAAAGATTTGTTCTGCAAACTTTCAACGCTTGTTTTTAATATACTCATTTCTGCAATCAAAGATTTTCTAAAATTAAAAACTGATTTGCCTGTCTAAATTTCATTTTCTGCTCTTACTAAGGTTAAATAGGTGCGTTTTTTAATGATTACTCGATTTAAAATTTTTCATTCCAACGAATTTTTTATGTAAAACCTAAAAAGTAAAGTAGCACCATACTCGATTTCGAGATTGGAGGATAAAAAGGCACTATTTCGTATTGCGTTTGAGCGAGACAATAGGTGATTGCTTTATTCGGAGTGTCAATATTCACTCACAGAGGGACTCTTCGGTTTCTAGGGTACACCTTGAGTACCATTTGTGAGCTGTTTTTTGAAATTCTGACACCGTCGAGAGCTGAACTTTGATATTAAACTTGCAAGAGAGTATCTTGACTACTACAGCATAGAGCTCGCTTAGAACTTACCAGTCTCATATTTTGATGTCTTGTTTTTCTGAATTTCAAGTTGATACTTTAGTTCCATTTTTTCTTGAAATAAATATTATTAGTTTTTCATCGACTACTATTGTAAAGTGTGACGAACTCTAAAAAACTATTTGGTCTTATATAGATCACTCCAACAATTTTTAGTACTAAACTTACCACTTTCATATTGCGCTGTTTTGTTTTGCAGTAATTCAAGTTGGCTCTTCAACTGATCTGTTTCTAAAAAGAAGGTCATTTTGATTTCTATTGTGAACTTTTGCAGTATATGTAGCAATATTGTTGTCAACTTACACGAAAACGTTAAATATTTAATTGTTGTTGTTTGAGGAAAAATAATAAAATTTGTTTGAAATTCGCAATAAGATTAGGTTTGAAACTTTTATTTGATTACAAGTTATGCAATACAACTAAATTTCATGTTTTAAAGAGAAACCATAAATACTTTCAAGCGTCAAAATCGAAAAAGTAAAAACAACGCAAAATATGACGGAAATATTATCAAGATTATTTTAATTGAAATAGGTTATGTTGTTAATGCGTCGAAATCAATTTTACAAAAAAGCCATAAAGGCCTATTTCTTCTTAACATCGTATTCAATCTTTTTCAACATTGAAATGTCAATCATTTTGCTGTTACCGCTTTCTAATTTGCGCAACTGCTGAGAAATTTGACTGAAGTTGTAGAGTTGCTGTTGATGCATTTGCTGAATGAGTTCTTGCCATTCATTTTGTTGCTGTTGGAGTTGAACAGAAATGTTATTTTGTAGCTTAATCAAATTTGACTCTTGCAGAACATTTATTGCTTCTTGCTTGTTCATAGCAGTGGATAAGTTTGAAACTTGTTTAGAAACATCGCCCAAGAGCTTACTGGAATTCTGTTGAGCAGCAGAAACCGATAGTTCCCCAAACTGTTTTTGAAATGTTTGATTCAACTTTTGAACGTTCTAAAACCCAATATAACGTAAATAAAAGCTGTAACACAAAAGTTAAATAAAAAAAATTGCGACTCTATTAGAAAAACCGGCCGGTTCCAATCTGTTTACCTAAAAGTCTTGCTTTCATATTCGTGTATTGAAGTTGGCAAGTACTGTCTCAATTTAGAAAACAGTACAAATATAATACAAGTTATCAATTTTAGGAAAAGCTAAGCTCTGTAAAATAACGGATGATTGGGGTATGTAACGAAGGTACATTTTTAAATTTGATCAAAAGTGAAGAAAATTCAGATTTTTCTAAAGAAAGGTGAGAACAAAATTTTCCAAAAAAATTTCAGTCTTCCCTGCCCTCTTCTTTTTTTATCTGCTTCAAGTCTGCATAAAAAAATAAATAAACTTATACACCATTATTCTTGTTTGAAAAAAGATGACAATAACAAAGTAGCCTAACCAAAAATCTTACATACCAACATATATACAGCGCAAGTTGTGTCACATGTTGTTTAACAAAATCACCTTGCAAAAATGATTATTTATATTCATGCAACATGGAGCTATATTATGGCAAGTTGAAACTGATTTTGTTATCATTCTAGCCAAATTTATTTCTATTATAATACTATGCGATTTTTTCTCACCTCAATATCCTTTAATTGTGAATATTTGTTGTAAAAAATAGAGTTAAAAACGACCGAAATAATCAAGCTGGCCATCAAAACCACAAACGTTATTCCAACTACTATTTGACATGGAGATGCTTTATCTGAAATATTTCAATTTACACGCTAACAGAATAATAACTCTGTTTGAAATTCAACAGAATTTAACTCATTTATCCCCACTTTTCTTCTAAAAGAACGTTTTTTCAATAATTTTTTTCAACATTTACAAATTGATTTTGAACAAAACTTTTACAAAGTATGTGATGAGGTTTTGTAGCAGCAATCTTGTAAATGCCAGTTTTTTTCACATCGGTCTCTGCCAGAAAAGTTTACTGCCAATTTTTTAAAGTTCAAAATGACCCACAAAAGAAAACTACAGTAAATATTTACAAGTTATGTTAAATATACTTTCTAAAAATAAATTATGACTACAAGTACTTAAAATCATATAGCTTGATATGCCAAAAATCATAAACTTTCAATGATTAAATTTGAGTTGATGCTTTTGAATTACACTTTGGTGTCCTTTAAATAGGATGATGGTCTCTGTACTTTTTACGAACAGAAATATTACATATGCTTATTATAAATGAATTCAGTCGATGAAATAATATTATTTCTTGAAAACAACAAAAACAACTGTTGCAAAACTGATTTGCGTATTCCACCTATTCATTATCCCTTTCTGACCAAGATAGTGATAATGAAAACGTACCAGAAAAAATTCGTCGTCGTCGTTTCGTCAGGCACCCAAACTCATTCCGGGCCAGCACGAATCAAGGCCAGGACTGAGGGTCTATCTTTCTACCTCCCTGGGCTGCTGCGCTGCCCAGATTAGATGCTGGCAGTGGTGGTGTTAAGCCAACATCGAGTTGCGTCATCCAAACCCTGCAGACCTCGTGTTCCTCTTGGTACATGATGTATGAGACATGAAGATGTAAGGTGATCTGCAGTTTGCTCAGTGGCGCCACATTCGCAATTCGGTGACGGAGCAAGACCCTATTTGAAAACGTTCTACACCAGTTCGCAGGCGATTGAGCCTTGCCCAAGATGTTCTGGGCAGACTCCTTTTAAGTGGCCTTGAACTGACCCTGGGAATGAAAGTACGGACCCTTGAAGTACTCTCCAAGTAGTCTGCGTTCCATTTATATTTCGTCCACTGCTTCATGCGAATGTCCATGTCACGAAAACGTAAATTTGCCTTAAAGAATAGTTTTACATATGTATAAAGTTGTAATTTGTTTTTTTGCAGTGATTTATTGTATTTTTGACTTTGAATTGTTTGTAGCCCTAACTTGCTAAGCTGTTTTCAAAATAAAGACATTTTTTCTTTCGGATTTATAAATAGATTTGTAACTCACACGCCTTTCTGACGTCAAAATGGCGGTCTACGTGACTTTCCAGTGTATTCTAGTGATTCTTGTTTCCTCTTGAAGATTTTTCTCTTTTTTCTTTTTACCGGTTATGCAATTTATTAACGGTGTTTTTCTGTGTCACGTAATGTTCTAGCAATTTCTAGATTATTTTCCAGCCGTATATATATGGCGGCAAGATTTTTTATTCATTCAGAGTGTAATTCATTGAGAGTAGATCAGAGTAGAGTAAAGTTTGGAGTGTTGTAAAAAGGCGTTGTTGTGTGGTGATTGTTGTGACAGGAATCAAGCGATTATTTTGGTGGTTTTAGTTTTAGTTAGTCTCTGATATTTAATTATTAAAGTGTTTTAGTTCTGTGCTTTCGCAGGCAAAGGAATTCGAAGTTTTAGAATGATTTGTGAAAATATTTGTTCTGTTCGTGATCAAAAAGTGCGTAAGTTAAAGTATCTTAGTGGAAGCCAATCTTTTCCGAGCCATTAAGTTGCAATCACACTTAATTATTCGAGCGATACTATACGTCGCGTCAATTTTACAAATAAAATTAAGATTGAGATAGAACGAAAACTCTATTGAAACGCGAAAGTCCAGTTCAGACAAACTATCTAATAGTTTCCACGCAACAGATACAAATGGGCGTCTTGATCTAAGTTTCCCCTGAAGCGCATTCTGCTGTCCAACCAACTGTCCGTACAGTACATGGTCGGGGTCATGGAATGCACGATTAGCCAAGAAGAGTGTCACTCATAAGCGGCGGAGCTCAGCTGGCTGGATACCTGCGAGGACAGGCAAGTCATCCGTTGGTGTGGGGCGCAAGCATCCAGTGACAATGCACAAAACATCATTGAGAATACTGTCAATGAGGCGACTATGCGTACTGCGACACCAAACTGGCGTGCAGTACTCAGCGATGGAGTAGACCAAGGAGAGCAGAGATGTACAATGTCTTGGCACCTGCACCCCATCCGGATCCCGCAAGTCGCTTCAACAGCGCAACTCGGGTGAAGATTTTTTTGCGCAAAGCCTTGAGGTGGTGACGGAAAGTGAGCGACCTATCCAGCTTTACCCCAAGATACGTTGGGATTGGACAGGGTGGCAATTGGTTATCGTTGCTGTACACATTAAGCTCACGTTTGGTCTCTCTGCTGTTGAGATGAAACGCCGCCGTCACCGTTTTGGTATTGCTGAGGTTTGGCCTCCAAGTCTGGAGATAAACGGAAAGTATAGTCACGTCGTGGATAAACTGAAAGTATAGTCACGTCGTGGCTTGGAGTGTCCTCCACAGCTTTCCAATCTCGAGAAGCATACAGCACTGCTAAATCATCAGCATATGCATACTTCTGAGAGGTCATGGAAGGCAGGTCGTACGTGTAGATGTTGAAATGAAGGGGGACCAAGACCGATTCCCTGTGGGAGGCCGTTTCGAAAACGTCTTATCCTGCTATGCTTTCTGTTACCAGTAGTACGCGTGAAGCTCCTATTCCGGACAAGTTCCATGATCATCCGGACCATGTGCTTATCCGGTAGAAGCCTAGACAACTTGCAGGTGATACCACGGTGCCAAACGGTGTCGCAAGCAGCTGTCAGATTGACAAACACGGCACCAGCCTTCTTTTTGGCCTCAAACAAATCCTCGATGTTTGAGTAAGCAAAACAGTCTGATCCACGGTTGAATTTCCTCTGACATTTATCATAGAAAAAATTTATGTTTTAGAAAACCAAGTAGATATGCCGCAAAAGTGCTATTGTTCGCCACTTTACTGATCTTGCTCTGGCACCGCATAAAAATTATGATAATTGTAACTTGTGGTCAATATGATCCCATGACTAAAATGCGTTTTCAACTGCAGAATAAACGATTAATACATGTACATGATCATTCAGTGCTGATTAGTAGTCGAACAGTTCAGAGTACTCAATACACAAATAGTTTACATCTTACAGTGATTACTTGCCATTGGGCTGTGCTTTTGACAAATGGCTTTGTGACATTTATCATAGGTAAATCTACTCTTTTCGTCCATGTCGGGTAAATGTAACATTTCTAGCGCCCTAATGGATAATGTTTGGTGAATAATTGAAGGAAATTTTGGCAAAATCTCGCAGTTGCGAATGATTTGCTTTACATCCTGAGGCGTTTGAGGGTTCATCAAATAGCGCTTTGCTTGAGCAATAATTGACGATAGCGTGAAATGAATATGACCCAAAAAATAAAATGTAAAAAATTTAATAGAAGCAAGCAATAAAAACAAAGTTTTTTGAGGACACGCGGTTAGTTAGAATTAAAAAAGAAAAGAGGAAACAAGAGTACATCACAAAAAAACTGTCTTTTGCGATATATAGCCTTGCAAATACAGTTTGAATGATGTTGACCCCACTGTACCAGAGTAGGGTTAAACAAAAAACTAGTGCGGCTGAACTAAATACTTGAATTGAAACAGCTAGCAAAGCAACTAAACTGTGATTGACAGAAGCAAACAACAAAAAAATTATCTCAAAAGTTGTTTCCAAGTAATATTTCTTCAAATTGCAACGCCAAACCGAACAACTCATTAAAAAAGTAACGATAGCAGCAAGTTGCAGGTGATTTCAACGTTTTAAAGTCGAATAAAGTCCAACCATCTCAGTTCATTTACATTTAATATATGCTGGCGAGTCGTTCGTTACTACTTGGCGCTTATGGGCAGTAACCTAGAAGAAGTTCGTCACATGTTAAATACCACACCGTTTCTTTTTACAGTACTTTAAGAATTATGATTTGATCAATAGTCTATATTTCCTTCATCCAAGCAATAAACGTTGCTTTTTTTTGACACAAGAAAGTGCAGCGTATAAGTCAATGTTCTTTTGCAGTACATGTAAATAGTTTTGCGTCTTGTTCAACAAACAGTAAATTGTGATTTTCATGACGTCTTGGACTATTAGAACACGTTGAAATGTAATAAAATATAATGCTATTTGCTATATGTTCGTTTATGACGCAGTAAGCGCTCTTGCAAATAAAGTCTACTTCTGAAGCGAAACAGTCAGTTTAATTTGAAACCAGTCAAAAAACAGAAAAAATGATTAAATTTTACTGTAAAATATAATTTTGGCATGACTAAGTTAAAGCATTTTGAGCAGACTTTGATTGCAAATGTTAATTACGGAATGCATAAGACAGTAACTTACGTTTAGTGAAGGACCGTGTGGCGTTGTCATCTTCTATTAAAAAATGATTCATTACGTCCGTAACAAATATTTTAACCAGTAACAATTATTCAATTATATTTAAACCAGTTGCAAATATTTTGAATAAAATATGCTATTATCAGTAATCTCTAAAAACAAAATTTAGTTATGAAATCGGATTGAATCAAGCGACGTTACATTCATTTTTCGGTTATGATTCTTTTTACAAAATATTAGAACGGTGAGGTGGAGAGAGTGCAACTATTTACAGCAATGAGCCGCAGAGCACAATTGTAATGACGCTGAAATCCAGACAATGCAAACATACATAAACAATGACTTAAATGGAAACAATTTTTATAAATCACATATTTGATAAAAAAGCGTACGTAATAACGTGAATTTGTAAAAGTAAGCTATCGGATGACTTTTTCTTTTCCAAATTTTTTGCCAATATTTGGTTTAAAAAAAATGACTAAGCTATGTGGAAGAACAAAAATATTTCACCGCGCTGAGCAAAACCGCCTACATTCACATTATTAAGCCGCCACAAAAAGAAAGGAGCTGTTTGATGTTTCGACTTGAAAAGAATAGCTGGTTGCAATCAACACGAGATCAGGTTAAGGGAAAAGAGTGGTCAAAAATCACCATAGTAGTTTGTTTTGATTGCAGTGTGATCTCATGCAAAGCCACAAGTGCAAAAACGTTGTTACATTCTACAACCTGTCTCACAATGTAAACATCACTGTCTGTATTAGAAAATATTAAAAATTAGATCTTCTTTCATACATCTTTTAACTCTCAGCATGTTGAAAGCAGTGATTGCAGTAGGCTTCGAACTCACACTCGAACCAACCAGCTGGGCTATGGTCATCGGCTGGAAGATTTAGAGCATGATTTAATCGCAGTCAGCGCATAAATTACTTTGCCATCACAGTTCGATGGTTGACCTAACTAATTCTACTGTTTAAATCAGCGCGGCTATACCCCCTTGATTAAAATATAGTCTTCATTGTGACTGCATTCTTAGTATTTCATATAAATTGTCAGTATTTCATTTGCAGTATTTCATATCAATTGTCAAATATAAAACTTGTAAGTTTAATTCGTAGTATTTGAAACAAATATGTACAGTACTGGAAAAATTATCATGGATTTTTTATTTTCTTGAAAATTTTACAAAAAGTTTTGGAGCTTTTTAATTTTTTCTGTAACTGACAGCACTGATGGTGGTTCAAAGCAAAGCTGTTGCAATTATACACAACCAAGATCCAGTGTCGCGCGATCCTGCGCATTATGACGTCATAGTTACGCAAGAGCACATGAGAACAAAACCAATTTAGTTGAACATGAGTATAGTTAGAACTGTCTACTGCTCTACTGGACCGATTTAGCCTTCAACAATTTGCAAATCTTCGCTTTTAACTTTTAGCAAGAAGTTTAAGGCAATTTCAAAGTTTTCTTGACCAATTCCAAGGATAATAACAATCAGAGACAAAAATTAGCAGGTTTTTCCTCGTAAGTTAAAGAAATGGTGAAGAAGAAGGATTTGAGTCCTAAAAAGAAAGGCCAAATTAGAGTTTTACTCAAGCATAGTGACCTCAAGCAGAAAGAGTTAGCCAAGAGATTAAACATATCAACTCAAACTGTTAGTGCCATATGAAAGAAACTGAAAATGGGAAGAAATATTCACAGCTCAAGGACGGGAAAATGTGGACGGAAAAAGAAAACAACACCTAAGCTTGATCGAAAAATCAAAGCAATGGCACTGAAGGATAGAAGAGGATCTTGTAAGAAACTTTGCATGGAATTGGTCAATCAGGATATCATTGGCCCCGATGGCAGATGTTTTCTCGCAGCCCTGGTCGTGAGTAAATCTGCTGTTGCAGCTTGCATGCCAGACCGAAACAAAATCTGCTAAAATGGAAAGCACCTACCCATCCCGAGTTTCATCCCGGGCCCGCTAATTGGCAAAGGTCCTTTTCAGAAAGGGGCGATGCGTGCGAATCAAATCTGCCCTTTTCAGAGCACATCGTTAACACGTTCCGAAGGTCCACCATTCTGCAGCTGAACATTGAAGGTCTCACTGCAAGCAAGATGAACGTTCTTCACCATCTTGCTATACAGCATGAGGCTCTCGTTATCCTACTACACGAAACCCACTGCACTTCTTCAAAAAAGCAAATACTTCCAAGCTTTGCACTAGCTGGCTCTCTTTAAGCAGAAAGCACGGCCTTGTCACGTTTGTCCATGAGCGACCGAAATACACGCTTTTAAAGCAATCTCCGTTTAAATCGGAGATGGAATGGTTGTGTGTGGACGTTGATGGGTACAAAATAGTCAACGTCTACAAACCTTTACCAACACGACTGCAAGCCTCTGATCTCCCGGTGTTCCCTCGTCCCTGTCTTTACGCTGGTGATTTTAGCTGCCCGCATGCTGCCTGGGACTATGTTGCCAAAAGTGTGGATGGAGAGTGCCTGGCTGGTTGGGCAAGAGTTAACAACCTTTCTCATCTTTTTAATTCAAAGGATTCTGCCAGCTTTTATTCTGGCCGCCGGAACAGTGGTACTAACCGTGATCTTGCGTTTGCTAGTGCTGACTCGGATAGCTGCTTACCTGACAAACATGCCTTAGAGAAGTTTCCCAAGTCACAACATCGACCATCGTTAATCACACAACAAGATTTGCTTTGCCCGTGCCAAGCATGCTCATAAAACGATGGAACTTTCGTAACGCCAAGTGGAGCCACAAAATAGCTTTGACGAACAAATTCACCAAGGCTTTGTTACCACCTGATTCACCGGACGTGGAACAGATCTACCAGGATTTCTGCAACATCATCAGCTTAGCAGCCGAGAGATTGATCCCATGTGATCGTCGAAACAACCACATACCGTGCTTGGATTCAGAGTGTGAAAACCTCTACCGAGTGTTCCTGAGATCCGACGGAAACAACTCTAGTAGAGCCGCCACGGCTCTGCTCATTAGGCTGGACAGGAAACGGAGGGACCGATGGTCTAAAGCAGTTCAGAGCATCGATTTTTCACACTCTATTCAAAAAGAATGGAGTATCTTAAATAACCTTACTTGTAGGTCACGACACTTTTCTAGTCACTGCTCCGTCTCAGCTGGTTAGAAACAGGAGATATGAGGATGTTGATCGCGCGTCGTCTCGACTCATATCTCAAGAGGTGTCTGACCTCTGGAGGGCTACAATATCAAGTCCAAGTGAATATCTGTGGAAATTTTACATCAAGAGAATTCACTATCGCCCTTCAACACCTAAAGCCAGGGAAAGCTCCTGGCTTTGACTCTATTTTACCGGAGCTTATGCTCCATGCTGGAGCTGCTCTAAAGTCCTGGTTATGTGATTTCCTTTCTTCCTGCGTGCGTCGACTCGAAATTCTCAAATTCTGGATAAAAATGCTGATAGTCGCGATCCTAAAGCCTAAGAATTCTGAAGAGGACCCTAAGAGCTATCGCCCTATATTTCTGCTTTGTGTCTCCTACAAGATCATTGAGAGGCTTATCCATATCCGTGTGGAACCAATAATTGATCCACAGCTCCCTAGGAATTCGGCTGGATTTCGACACGGGAGATCAACCGTGGACCAAACCGTTTTGCTCACGCAAGATATCGAGAACGCTTTTGAGACTAAGAAGGCTGGTGACATGTTTGTCGACACCTGACAGCGGTTTGTGACACTGTCTAGCACTGCGGTCTTACCTGCAAGCTGCTAAAACTTCTGCCGGATAAGCACATTGTTTGGATAAGCTTGGAGCTTGTCCGAAATAGTAGCTTCACCCTCACCACCGGTGATAGCAAGCGAAGCAGGCTTCGACGTCTGAGAAATGGCGTCCCCCAGGGATCGGCCTTGGTCCCCCTCCTTTTTAACATTTATATACATGATCTTCCCTTCACAAGCTCCAGAAAGTATGCTTATGTCAATGATCTGGTTTTACTGCATTCATCTAGGGACTGGAAGGCTTGGAGGAAACTTTAAGCCAAGACATGGCTAGATTCTCAACGTATCTCAAAACTTGGAGGCTGAAACTCAGCCATGCAAAAACGGTGACGGCGGCCTTTTATTTACACAATCGATGGGCCGAACGTGAGCTTAAAGTCTGCGCTATTGGTAAACTTTTGCCATTTTTCCCAGTTTCAACCTTTTTTGGGGTAAAACTGGACAGACTCACGTTCCGCCACCATCTCGAGACATTGCGCAAAAAACTAGTTACCTGTGTGACGCTTCTGATGCCACTTGCGGGCTCGGGATGGGGCGCTGGAGCTAAAACACTGCATACAGCTACCCTATCCTAGGTTTACGCTACAGCTGAGTACTGCGCACCAATTTGGTGTTGCAGCGCACACACCCGTCTCATCGACAGTGTTCTGAATGAAGCTTTGCGCGTTGTCACTGGATGCCTGCGTCCTACGCCAACGGACCACCTGCCAATCCTTTCAAGCATCCAGCCAGCTGAGCTTGGGCGCTTGGGAGCGATACTCTCCTTGGCCAGGCGTGGCACCCTGGACCCAGACCATATTTTACAAGGTCAACCAACTGGGTTACCGGATTTTTCCTAAAAAGAAACTAAAGTCTAGACACCCATTTGTGCCTGCAGCGCGGAAACTATTAAATGACTTACCTGAACTAGGGATTCGCGTGGCTCAGTGGACAAATTATAGATGGAGCGCAGAGCATTCCAAACGCGACATCCGTACTCCATGTTTTCATCCCCAGGGCCAGTTCTAGGTCTCTTCGAATGGGCTTGCCCAGAACATCTTGAGTTAAGCTCAATCGCCTGCGGTCTGGCGTTGGGGTGTTTCTACTCGCCCACGTACAAATGGGATCTCGCTCCCTCGCCGGATTGCGAGTGTGGCGCCACCGATCAAACCGCAGTCCACGTTATCTCAACGTGCCCCATACATCGGGCACTTCGAGGGGTGGGTGGTCTGACGGGTTTGGATTACGATACTTGATGCTGGCTAAACACCACTACGGTCAGCATCTGATCCTATCGGTTTTTTTAGATGCCCCCTCCGTACGAAGAAGAAGAAGTATATTATTGCGGACAGAAAAACCATCATTAACCGTCTTCTGGAACAAGGGCTAAAAGCGTACCGGCTTATGAAGATGCCTCGGTTGACTCAGAAAATGAAGCAGGCTAAGTATCAGTGGTCTCTATAGCACAAAAATTGGGCGTCGGAGGATTAGTCAAAAGTGAGCAACCTCACAAAGATAATAATTGATTTTAGAACAATATTTTAATGTTGATAAGGCTTTTCTAGAAGACTAGACATCAACTACAGAGTTACGGTTGCCAAAACCACTTCCGGTCAATTTTATTAGCCAAAAATTGACCAACAGCAACCATTTTTTTTGCTATCACTTTATTAAACTTATCTGGCTTCAAACGTAATAGTGTAAGCATGTGTTTATTAATGTTTCAGATTATTTTTTGGATGAATCCACCATTGCAGTAATTGATGATAGAGTACAGACTGTTCGCCGAAGGTCTGCTGATGAGTTTCTACCACAATGTCCGAAGAAAACAGTTAAATTTCCTGCCAAGATCATGGTTTGGGGAGCAATATCAGTTCATGGAACTAGCAAATTGCACATAGTAGAAGGTACCATGAACCAAGTAAAATACGTTTAAGTGCTAGAAGGACGACTGCTACTACAAGTGAGGGAGTGGTTTCCTGGCAACGACTTCATCTTTCAGCAAGATGGTGCCCCTTGCCATACTGGAAAGATTTCAATGAAATGGTTTAGGGACAACAAAATTAGGGTGCTGAAATGGCCTGGAAACTCTCCAGATATGAATCCTATAGAAAATCTATGGAACATCCTAAAAGATGAGATTCACGCAGAACCAACAACCACAAAAAAGCGCTAATGCAAAGGTTAATCAAGGTGTGTTTTCACAGCGACAAGATAATCAGTCATTGCAAGACCTTTATTGAAAGCATGCCAAGCAGAATCAAAGCTTTAAAAGCTTTCAAGGGAGGACAAACCAAGTAATGATTTACTCTGGCAGCATGTGACCAAAATGTTTTTTATTCATTTTGTTAGTGCTATATTGAATTCGTGAGCACAAAAAAAATTAATGTACAAAACATTTTCTGAATATCCATAACAACTTTTTGTCTCTGATTGTTATTATCCTTGGAATTGGTCAGGAAAACTTTGAAATTGCCTTAAACTTCTTGCTAAAAGTTAAAAGCGAAGATTTGCAAATTGTTGAAGGCTAAATCGGTCCAGTAGAGCAGTAGACAGTTCTAACTATACTCATGTTCAACTAAATTGGTTTTGTTCTCATGTGCTCTTGCGTAACTATGACTTCATAATGCGCAGGATCGCGCGACACTGGATCTTGGTTGTGTATAATTGCAACAGCTTTGCTTTGAACCACCATTAGTGCTGTCAGTTACAGAAAAAATTAAAAAGCTCCAAAACTTTTTGTAAAATTTTCAAGAAAATAAAAAATCCATAATAATTTTTCCAGTACTGTATGATAAATAAGTATTTATTCTCCTCTAAATTGAAGAAAAATACCAAAAAGTTTTTAAAACTCAACTTCCACTACAATAAATATGATTGCTTACAAGCACTAATTGAAATAGATATTATGCTAAAAAGCTGCTTGATGCACAAACCTCTTCATTTATAATTTGAGGTGAAGTTTTACTTGACGATTATATTTTTAATTAAGTCTGCAAAACGTCACGTTTTGGCAGAAACATTGAATGAAGTTATGCAAGTGTTTCTGATGAAGTTACATCATGCAATTCGCAAATTTATGTTACAATCTGTGCAATAAAATTGATTCCTCGTCATCATCAAATCAAAACTTTTTGTGAAATCATTTGATATACAATATTGTTTCTCATCCGGGTTTTACCGAAATTGAAAACGTATTACATGTATAGTAATGCAAGAGGCCAGCGATGCACTTAGCAAACTGCAGACAGTGACACTGCTGGTGACCAATAAGAAGCTAGAGGCTTTTAATAAAGCATAGCTTAGACCGTCACACTTGTGGGACCAAATACTAGGTCCAATGTAGTGGATGGTCTGTCAACCTCTGCTCCTTTATGTTTTTCAGCAATAAAAATTCGTTTTTTGTTAATTTTGTAGGGACAAAATCCTGTTTTGAACTTTGAAAACTAGAATTTTTTTTTGGGACAGTCTAGCAACCTTGCTAGTTCCGAAAGGTTTCAAAGGACTTTGCTTGGCGTCAATTCTGTATTATTTACGCTTTTATATTCCAACTTAAGAAATGAAAATTTTGTTTCAATAAAACAACAGTTTTTGTTAAAAAAAAACAAATTAGAGTCCAAGAAGAAAAAACTCCATGTTGTATCAATATGTCTTTATTTCAGAAAATGGAGAGTGAAAAATGCAAGAGCATTTTACTCGAGCTTCAGACAGTGACACAATTTTAAGTTATTAGGTTTCACTAATGCGGTTTGGGACCAGCATGTAGCCAGAGGCTTTAAATACAGCATAGCGTAAAAAGCTACACTTGTCGGATCTTTACTCGGTCCACTGTAGTGAAAGTTCTGTCAGTACTTTGCCAAGTTTTATTACTCGTAAATGAGTGGCAGTGATCGAATGTGCACTATGTCTAACATATTGCAAGAACAATAGTGCTAACCTACACCATTGTTTAGAGTCTTTTAAAATTATATATGCGGCCAGCGATGCACGTTGAGCAAACTGCAGACTGTGATGACTTTGGGAGACTATGGCCACTGGGCAAGCGGTATGTTAGACGCAGTGCCACGGCTACAACCGCCACTCATTCACGAGTGATACGGCTTCGCAAAGTACTGACAGAACTTCCTCTACAGTGGTTCTAGTTTAGATTGCTTAAGTGTAAGGATTTAGGCCAGGTTTAGACAACCTACCGCCGGCGGGCTGCATCCGGCCCGTGACCTCATTTGAATTTACCTTATGCAACCGGCCCGCAGCCGCATTAAAACTTTTTGATTTTTCCAAAGGCTGGCCACCCCTGTTCTAAACTATAATTTGTAACCTGTTGCTACCTTTCGGTCACCAACTGAACTGATGAGACCTCATAGGTTTTCCGGCGCGATGGCGTAGTGGTTAGAGCGTCCGCTTCGCAGTCGGTATAGCTGGGGTTTATTTCCCAAGTCGATTCATACCAAAAGACTTAAAAAAATGGTATTCACAGCTTCCCTGCTTCAGCACATAGGGGTAGTGTGAAGAACAAGCCGGCAAGCTTGCTTGTTGTGTCTTTGGGCAAGACATTTAAAGGGATGCTTTCGTTTTTATGTGGCACACAGGTGCCGGGGCAAAGCAGTCTACCCGTCGTGGTGGCCCAGTCTGACGAAAGACATGCAAACCGAGCATGAGCTCATACGCATAAATAAAATATAAATTCTCATAGGTCAAAAGAGTATCACTATCTGCGGTTTGCTCCAAGTGCACCCCAGGTATTTTATGTTTATACGATGAAGACCATTGTTGGTTCAATACTGAAATATATCCCAGTTTAAATATTATGAAAAATAATACTGTATGTCTTATTGAAGTTAAGATACAATGGAGTAGCAAGCTTTATTTCAGAAAAATCTTCTGTAAATTTATTTACTAGCGTAACTAAATGTTTTTTCGACTTCATTGTAATTCTAATTGTTTCATTTACAATATCTTTCGTTTACAGATCTGTGCACTTTCTACAAGCAAGTCAAAAAATTACTTTTCATGTTTTATCAAAAATAAGCTTTTTGCCTCTTTGTTTGGGTGAAAGACCTACAGGTGGGCCTTTTACCCCACTAGCACAAGGTGCAAATCCACTCAAAAAATTAATCTTTTTTTGATACTTTTTTGAATGTAGTTGGTCACTTAACAAAGCGCTGTTTACGAAGACAAAGCCATGACTACATAAAAATTTGCTCCAATTAGATCAGAATTGGATCAATTACATCATTACAGACCAATTACAATTGCACCAAAAATTTTTCAAATACAACAAAATTATAACTACTTTATGCTGAAAAACTCAAATTAAAATTACGATTATAATTACTCTTAAATTTGTAATTTAATTACAAGTTACAATCACGATTGCAATTATCTTTTAAAGTTCTAATCAAATTTGTTTAATATCAAAGTAAAAATAGAAAGCGAGACAAACAAATACTTTAAATTGATGACTGAGCATAAACCTGTCTTGAAAGTTTAATATAAAGTTTGTATTAAACTTTCAAGACAGGTGTAAGCTCAATCATCACTTTCTATTTTTTTAAAGATGAATACTGTACATGCCAAAGTAACTTCTACAGTAAAAAGCTGTGACAAAGCGATAGACATATACAACTCAGCCGTTACTGGATTAGACTACAAATCCAGGGAGAAAAATAAGTACACAAAACTCAAAATACACATGAAAATATTTGATAGAACAAATGCAGACACAACGAAAAGAACAACCAAGACCTCATTTTATAAACAGGCAGGATGCTTTTGCTTTGACAATAACTAAAGCCAAAGATAAGAAATGGTGCAGCCAAAGCTGCTTTTGCAAGTCGACTGCTTAACGGTGCTAACACAAGCGTGTTTTACCCAGAAAAGAAACAGTTCCTAAAAATACATGTTGCTCTACAGTCTACACTATTTACTTTTGAAACTGTTGATTTACAGTTTCACTTCATCATATACTAGCCGGCTTTTCCGGTGTCGCCCGGCAGGGGCCCTCCATCAGTAATGTCCGAACTTAGTATTTCGGTTCAATCGGCCAAGCCGGCTTCACCCATGCGGCTCTTGTATGAGCAATAGCGAAAAGTTAATGAATTTTATGCACTTTCACAGTTCTTGTACACGAAATTGTGATCATCATATTCTCTTAATCATGACTGGCAATGCTCACAAAGAATCTTGCCACAAATTATTGTTAATACTTGTGAGGGAGCAGAAATTGTACATAATTAAAACTGATTGTAGCGGCAAAATGGTGGTTGCTTTCACAATTATAGAAATAAATTATTTCATGGTAAGTCTATTTTACCAATTGGTGCTGCCGCTTTCCTACTTGTATTTGTGGTATGAAGTTCTTAATTTAGCGGCGCTATTGGTCTTGTTTCCAGCATAGCGACAAAGCGGTTATTGTTCTCTCTATATTCAGTTTTACAAATTGTTATGGTTATGGTTTCATGTTGATTTTTTCTTAAACTTGGGATTTTATTGCAATGATGTCAAGTATAGACATAAATGACATAACAGGCAGCATATCAGCATATTTGAGAGTGTCGGTTCAGCCGGCTACTTCTTCGTTACTGTAGGCGAATTGATATGAACTAACGTCTCTGACTGCGCGCATGTTCCTTGGTCCTGGCATAAATGCCGCTATGCAAAGAGCAAACGAATTCGAAATGAAGCACTCACAATTCAGTTATAGTAGTAGCGGGAGCCCCATCAACAATGTCGAGGTTAAGAACATCCAATCAGCTGGCTGCTATTCGGAATGTGGAAGCGGAAGCAGAAGCTGGAAGCGCAAGCGGTGGAAGCGGTTCTTTTTCTGTGGAAGCGGAAGCGCAAAAATTTTACCGCTTCCGCATAGTTTATTTGACTTGAAGAGTAACTTGGTGAAAATGTTTTGTCCGTTTTCCAATGTGGATTAAATGGTGAAGTTGTACTACAAGTCTGAATGAACGTGCGATATCAGAGCTCGAGAGAACAAGAAAAAGTATAACTGGCATCACATTTGAGAGAAGACTGTATCCATTGCAGCGTAGACGAGAGAGAACACAGCGAACATGACGTAGAAGCACAAGTTCCTCGGTGGAAATCGAGGGAACCTGTGTGCTAAAGAATTTAGATGAGAAGTATGCCTCCAGTTCGAGAAAAGAGAAAAGTGTATACGAGAGATAAGAAAAGAGAGACTACAATGGATTGCTGAGGGAACATATAGCGCTCCTCGTTTGGCCAGCTCATCAGCCGAGTCGTTGCCCGGGAGAAACAAGTGTCCGGGGACCCATTGTAACCTGATAGAACAGGAGGAGAGAGAAAACAGTTCCTGCCAGAGATTAAGGTAAAAGAAAAGATGGAGGAGAGGACAGAGCGAGAATCAGATAGGAAGAGAAGGGAAGTGGAAGACTTGTTAGAGCTGCCAAGACCAGCAAAGAGCTTGCAGAAAGGCGTAGGCTTTAGCGGAAAAACCTGAGCATACTGGGCCTGCTGAAAAAAAAAGGGTGGCCTCAGTGCCACGGAGAGGGCAGTTGGCAAGTACGCCAGAGCCGTCTTTGCCAAAAGGAAAAGGAACAGAACCGTCTGTCCAGAGCAACAGATCGTAAGGAAGGCATTCAGTGTCAGAGAAGTAAAGAGAACAGCATCAAAGGGAAGAGAAAAAGACGAGTATTCCTCTGCAGGAGAACTGTGAGAGTCAAAGTAAACAGCAAAGTCATCCCAGCGAGCTTTCTGAAAATTCAAGGCAGGGAAACGTTTGTTGGGGCGAAAGACCGGAGAGAGAGAGATGGTTAGTAGAATTGGTAAATGATAAGAACCCAGGTCCTGAAGCACCTTCCAGGAGCAGGACAGGGCGAGAAAGGAAGGAGCAAAGAAGATGTCAGTGAAGAAGCGACTGCCAGAAGAGCAATGGAGAAGAGTAGGTATGTCAGATTCATTGAGTGGGAGGAGGTCAGAAGAGATGACCCAATCAAATACTTCCTATCCACGGGGATTGGAAGTACTTTTTAAGTCCTGCAGAGGGTGATGGCAATTGAAATCCCCAAGAATAAAGAGATTTATGGAGGAGAGAAGAATGGAGGGAGAAAAGGAGTCGGTTCTGCCATCCGTCAGAGAAGAGCGAATAGGCAAAGCATAAACATAAAGAAGTGAGAGCGAGGAGGAGTTGTTTAGAGAGACGTTGACCCCCTACATAATCAGAGTAGGGGTCAAGCGAAGAAAGAGAGGAGGTAGAAAGCTCCAAGAAGGAAAAGCCCTGCTTGACGAAAATGATGACGCCGCCGCTAGCGTCTGTGACATCAGAAGAAAAAATACCAGACCGGGAGGGGCTGCAATCAGATAGCAGAGCAGAGAATCCAAGGATCCGAAAAGAGAAAGATAATTTAAGGTTAGATTCCTGAATACAATTAAGGTCAACGGGATAAGACGAAATAAAGTGTGGAAGTTCAGTGCTCCTGACTCGGAGACCTCAATCATTCCATTGAAGAACCCTGAGGGAATCAGGAGGGGAAGAAGAAGTAGGAGGTAAAGAGAAACAGCCAGGAGCATGAGAGGGTGGTGAGGGGGCAGAGAGAGAAGATACAAAGTGGGCGGAAAAAGGATAAGAGATTTGAAGACACGGGTGAGGTGCGAGTGCAACATTAGCAGAGGGGGCCAGATTGAGGAGTGGAGGTATACCAGCTGGAGGAGTCCAAGGAGAAAGTCACAGTTTTGGTAGGCGTGGGATCTCCAAAAAATCAGGGACACAGCAGGGAGGTAAGCTTCAGGAGTGAGAGCTTCCAAGAGTTCTAAATTTAGAAAAAGAGAGTAGTGAGCACTTTAAATGAACCCAATTAGAGCATGTGCAGCATTGCACTGACCTACCCCACCAGGTCACATTCCCAGCGCGCACTGAACAGGGAAAGACGGGACAAGGGTTAGGATGAAGTTTCTGCTCATCAGGATAAAGAGAAGAATGGCAAGAGAAAGGCAGGAGAAGAGAGAAGACAGGCTACCGATTTTAAAGAGGCTGCGTGCTGCTCTTCAGCGGTCGTTCAGGATACTGCACGGCGAAAAAATGGTTTGTGTGAGGGGAGTGCCTGGGGTAACTGGGACTCTCGGAAAGGCCAACAGCCTTTTTAGCACAACCCAAATGGGGTTGGGCACCGAACCACCACGTTGAGGCGGCTGTTGATTGGTGCAGTCAAATTTTGCTCACTTTAAATGTATATACTTTATATAGGATAGAAATTTTGCACTTCACTATCCAAAAAGATCGGAGTCAATACATGTTTTGGGGACAGACAAAAAGCCCGTAATGATGATTAGAGTTGAAGTTAACTCAAAGTCAGAATTAGTTGAGGATAGAGAGCTAAAATCAACGCTACGCGGTGTAATTTGTTGTAGTGACGACAGATTATTGTTTAGTGCTGTAATATGTGATCATACGGTTTAGATCTGAGATGCATTAGGTTAACTGTTGTAAAAGTGGTTGTAAGTAGTGAAGAAACTTGTAATAACTGTCTATTTGTTGAGGTGTTTAATTATTTTTTGAATTGTACTAACAAAATATTTGATTTTCTTGCAAGCAATTTGTGATTTCCAAATTTTTGTTAGTGGGGGTTTCCGTAACAAACGCGAAAGTACATTAAGGGATCCGCGATGACAAAAGGTTTGTAAAGCTCTGTTCTACATTCAACACGAGTTCTAATAGGATGCATAAGGAAAAGAAACACAGAGTAGTTTGGAACAATAAGGTCAAGCGAAGTAGGTAAAGTAATATCAATAAATGAAAATTTTTTTCTCTTCGAAATGATAAAGTGTAGGAGAAGGCAGGCTACAGACCCACAAAAGTTAAAAACATTGTCAACGGTCGTTATCTCGTTTTTTGTTAGTGGAAGCGGAAGCGATTGAAAAACAACCGCTTCCACATCTCTGACTGCTACGACAGCTTTGCCCAATTGCAAAGAAAATTGCTTCAACATTTAGATAGTATGTAGCTCGACACTTACATTTTGTTGCAAACCAAAAGAAAGGACCATGTTTGCCCCATCGTCTTTTTCTTGGGTGATCATCAAGTATTTTGCTTGCAGTAGGCTACATAATAAAATTTTTGGACTTCATTTTACGATGAGTCTTTTAAATAATCTGATTGATATAATGCCAAAGATCCATGCTATCGAGAAAGAATACCCAAAATGTACCAAAGGACTTAGTTTTTCTAGAAACTGCAATTTTGTGAACTGCAGGCACAAAATTTTGTGTGTTTTTTACCGGTAGATTACATTTAATAAACATTTGAAGACTTCAGTTTTTGATGAATCTGTTTGAAAACATTAACAGACAATGCAAAAGAACCACGCTTGTACGGAAAAGTAGTCAAAATGTACTAAAGAACTAACTTTGTTTAGCAATTACAAGTTTGTTTGCTCTCGTAGGATAATTGTACAACTAAAAATGAAACGTCATGTATGGCAACCAAGTTTTGATCAGCCATTATAAACTAATCCTTAGCCTCAAGTAATTGGAGTCACATATTGCTGGAAAAGAAATTTTCTAAGCTTTCAAAGAATAGTAATTGTTAGTACTTTATTATAACGTTATTGCATTAAGTCTCCTTTTTTACTGAGCTCACCACTTTTTGGAGGGAAAAAGTTAGACCACAGGTCTTAAAGTTCAGATTTTTCAGTATAGAAACTAATATTGATTATACATATTGCACACTCTCAGAATTGCCTTGAAATAACCTTAATTTGTTAAAGAAAGTTTGAAAATCAGTTGAAAAATGAGGTCACAAATCAGTTTTTAATAAACTGATTTTCCAAAAAGGTTGCAATTTTTGAAAACATTTTGATATTATAATCTGCGGTAGCGAACATTTGTGTTAATCGTACGAGACAAATTATGACGTCATAGACCAAGTTCAAGCGTGCAAGCAAAATAGAGAAGAAAAAATACTTAGGAATTAAAAGGTGCTTAAATAAAGAAGTGTTCGTATCATAATCAAATAAACATTAATTGTTGTAAAGTTGTTTTCATCAAAAGCATCTTATTAATATCTCCAAAAAAAACGTTTAATCACGTTTGTGCGATGAGTACTTTTTGAGAAAGAACAAAAAACAGATTGTTCAATGAATCGTTAATTGTGACGTCATTTTCGACCCCAAACAATTGAAAGTTTTTGAAATGTGGTAAGTCGGAAGCTGGTTTTCGTTTGAGCAAAAAGCGATTGTCCTCTGTCAAGTAATGCAAATTCTAATAAAATCATTTTTGGGTATGACGTTATCATGACGTCACGAATACCCTTATGACACTCACCACGGGGTGGTGATCAATTGTGCCAAGTTTGATGCTTGTACTTATAGCAGTTTCAGAGGAGTTAAAACAGTCACACAGAATTGCGTTTTATAATATAGATATTGGAATTGCACTTAAACGTTAGATTGCGAAAAGTATTCTTGCCCAGTAAATTTCTTTTAGCAGTACAGAAATTTACTGCAATTGAGAAAAGTCTTTTTAACGGTGCAAATGTTGCTCTTGGCCCCAAATATATTTTGCTAAGGCAACAAGTGTGGGAAGTTTTTCTGATTTTTTCTTTCAGTACATTAGGGGATCGTCATCAAAATGAATGATTTCTTCTTCAAAGTATCTTTCCACTTTCCTTACTAAATTACTAGGTTTTCTCTTTTTTAAACCAGCTGCGATAAAGCCAAATAACCTTGGCTTTTGGCAAGAATTGTCAAGGTTTTTATCATCTGGCTGGTGCTGCATTCTTCGCAATGACCAAGCCTACTAGTGACATGCACTTGCAATAAAAGCATAGCTTCTTTTTTTTGAACATCATTTTCAATCCACTTGTCTTTGAATCTCAAATTAAGAAGTGATGGACGTCTGTTGTCTATGGAATTAAGAAAGGGCAACAACTTTTTTGAAACAAAATCTTGAAGGGTTTTTGCTGAGTTTTTGCTATAACTAAGATTTGAATTCTTCAGTTGCTCCAGTGCTTTCATTAAACCAAGGACAACAGGACAAATGCAAGAATACGTTATATAATATTTTCTCCTTCAACTTGTTGCATTGGTTCCTTAAAAGGCAGCAGCACACTTACAAGTTCATTCAATGCCAAATAATTTTATTTGTAATTCCTTCACGTGATTGGATTATAGCGAGAGATTTATGACTTCTTCATGATTTTTCAAGACACTTTGCAACATAACAATCTGTGAGTTCCATCTTGTAACATTCTTTGCTCGTAATGCTATTTTTTGCGTTGTAAGTCTGAGTACATGGTTGCATTTACAGATTTTCTTATAGATTTTGCAATGTTGGCTACTTTTGCCAGCTACTTATCAAATTAAAAAACCGAAAAGTACAGGGCCAAGAACGGATCCTTGCGGAACACCTCGACGGACTCGAAACAAGCGACTTTTGTGATTTTGATAAACCACGCAAGCGCGCCTATCAGAAAGGAAAGGTTGAGTCTAACGAGCAAAGCAACAAGAGAGGCCAGTCGAAATGAGTTTATGGAAAAGGGTGGGGTGCCAGACAGAGTTGAAAGCTTTTGAGAAATCAATAGTAGCGAGGATCGTCCGAGAGACCTGTCTGGGTTTGTTAAACCCAATCGAAATGGACTGAGAATGGAACAGAATTTGATCTAGAGTAGACGGTCCAGGGAGGAAACCGACCTAGCGGGGAGAGAGAATGGAATTAAACTCCAAAAAGAAGAGTAGACGAGATAGTACGATGCGTTCAAAAAGCTTTGAGACATAGGAGTTTAGAGAGATAGGCCGGAAGGAAGCAGGAGAGTCAAGAGGCTTTCCCATTTTGTGGATGAGGATAATGGAAGATGGATTCCAGATGGAAGGAAAGGAATGCAAAGTCCAGGAAAGATTGAAAATTTGAAGAAGAAAATCCATACCAGAGGGAGCAAGGTGATTTATCATGGGATAGGCAACTTTGTCTGGGCCAGCGGCAGTGAACGAGGAGAGGTTAGAGGCAGCCGCAAGAAATTCAGCGAGGGAGAAGAGGGATCAAAGGACGAGTGAGACTCCTCAGGAAACGTGGCTCGGCGGAGCTCGTAAAGGTAGCTTCTTGCTCTGCTACGCAGGGCTTTTGGCTAGGAGACAAAAAAGTGGGATCTCAGGTAATCGGCGAAGACCGAAGCCGACTCCCTGGGAAAAGAACAGTCGGGGAAGTTGGGAGAGCAGGAAGATGAAGAAGAAGATCCGGCGACAGAACAAAAGAGAGAGTACACAGATTTAGGGTTAGATTTGGGCGAGAAAAAAGAGCAAGTCTTTTGCCATGCTTCAGTCTTGGTCTTGACGATGACAAACGAAGCACGTCGGGAAGCGAAAATGTAAGCTTGGCGATCGTCATCACTTCTGTGAGCGGCAGCGAAAGCCTTACGTCTTTCACTAAGCGCTTCTTTTACTTCAGTGGAGCACCAGGCTTTAGGGTAGCGTTTAATGCGGCCGAAAGAAATGGAAGATTTGGACGCATTCAGTGTCAGAGAAGCAGCAGAAAGAGAAAGAAACAAGTATTCCTCTGCAAAAGAACAATGAAAGTCAAAGTAAACAGCAAAGTCATCCCAGCGAGCTTTCTGAAAATTGAAGGATGGAGGAGGCTCGTTGGGGCGAAAGATCGGAGAGAGAGAGATGGTTAGTAGAATTGGTAAATGATAAGAACCCAGGTCCTGAAGCACCTTCCAGGAGCAGGACAGGGCGAGAAAGGAGGGAGCAAAGAAGATGTCAGTGAAGAAGCGACTGCCAGAAGAGCAATGGAGAAGAGTGGGTATGTCAGATTCATTGAGTGGGAGGAGGTCAGAAGAGATGACCCAATCAAATACTTCCTATCCACGGGGATTGGAAGTACTTTTTAAGTCCTGCAGAGGGTGATGGCAATTGAAATCCCCAAGAATAAAGAGATTTATGGAGGAGAGAAGAATGGAGGGAGAAAAGGAGTCGGTTCTGCCATCCGTCAGAGAAGAGCGAATAGGCAAAGCATAAACATAAAGAAGTGAGAGCGAGGAGGAGTTGTTTAGAGAGACGTTGACCCCCTACATAATCAGAGTAGGGGTCAAGCGAAGAAAGAGAGGAGGTAGAAAGCTCCAAGAAGGATAAGCCCTGCTTGACGAAAATGATGACGCCGCCGCTAGCGTGCACGGCATCAGAAGAAGAAATGCCAGACTGGAAGTGGCTGCAATCAGATAGCAGAGCAGAGAATCCAGGGATTCAGAAGAAGGAAGTTGAGTTAAGATTCCTGGACACAATTAAGGCCAACGGGATAAGACGAACGAAAGTGTAGCAGTTCAGTGCTCCTGGCTCGGAGACCTCCAGCATTCCATTGAAGAACCCTGAGGGAGTCAAGAAGGAAGAGGAAGCAGGAGGTGTAGAAATACAGCCAGGAACAAGAGGCGGTGGCGAGGGAGCAGAGGGAGAAGATACAAAATGGGCGGAAGGGGGATAAAAGCTTTGAAGGCGAGGGTGGGGCGGAAGTGCGGCATTAGCAGAGGGAAGCCAGATTGAACAGTGGAAGTGTACAAACTGGAGGAGTCCGAGTAGGAAGTCACAGTGTTATCTCCAAAAGAAGCAGGGACGCAGCCGGGGGTGAACTCCAAAAGTGAGAGCTGCCAAGAGTTCTAAATCTAGAGAAGGAGAATAGGGAGCACCTTAAATGGACCCAATTGGAGCAAGTACAGCATTGCACTAACCTACCCCGCCAGGTCACATTTCCAGCTTACAGGGAAAGATGGGACTAGAGTTGGGCTGAACGTTGCAACTCATGAAGAGTAGGAGAAGAATGAGGAGACAAAGACGGGCAAGAGAAAGGCAGGAGAAGGGAAAAGACAGGCGACCGATTTTAAAGAAGTTGTGTGCTGCTCTTCTGCGGTCGTTCAGGTGACAGCACGACAAAAAATGGTGTGTGCAAGGAAAGTGCCCGGGGTAACTGGGACCATCGGAAAGGCCAACAGCCATTTCGCCCCAACCCAAACGGGGTCGGGGACCGCACCACCACGTTGAGGCGGCGGTTGATTGGTGCAGCAACTCCGTTTTCGCTGGCGTAATCTTCAGCTGCCAGAGCTTTGTGACGGTGACGTTCATCTAAAACCATTATCTGCTTTTTTATAGAGCCTGGTTTGGCGATGCTTAAAAAATCCATTAACCAGACATTTTGTCTTTTCACCCACTTTCGGTGGTGTGATAGTTTCGCACTCAGGATATCAAAACACTAGTTTCCTATTTTGTACTTATCTGTTTGTGCTTATGTTGCGCTATTTTCCTAAAGCATAATTCAAATTTCAAACTTGCAATTTTCTAAATATCCACACATTGGTATTAGTTGCTTGAATGGTTACCGTTAGTGCCGGATTTAGGTCTATAGAGACCCCTGAGCACTAGGCCATGCGTGGGTCCCTAGCCGCATGCTTAAAGCTAGTGTCATTATGCGACCGAAAAATAATCGAGCACATTGTAAGGAATCAACGAATAATGACGGCTCCAGACAACGCGTTGGCTAAAGTTTGTCTGCCGAAACAGGTGGGAGCGGAAAATTTAGCGGCTTTACGACTTCTAAATTACTTGCTTTCGATTTCGGATAAGAATCACAACGCCAGTGCGAGATGAATCTAAATTGTTTAATTTAAAAGCAATTTTCTAAAAATTAAAACCAAAACAAAAGAGCATGAAATGATAGCGCAAATGTACACACAAAGCTAGCAATTGACTCTGCAAGTAAAATCAAAACCAAGCAAATATCAATGTGATTTATGATCGGATACCTGCATACCACATAAAAGTTATCAATACTAGTTACCATAACACTGACGCTAGAATTCACTTCGCGATTGCTTTGATAGTCAACCGTTGCTGCTAAGCTGCATATTGCAAACAAGAGCCACAGCTTGCCAATTGATTTCGTAATTTTTTATGACGTCACTCTCCCCATTGTTAACGCTTTGCGTCGCATTTTTTCGCCTCACTTTCTCTCATTGATCCTTCATCCAAGCCTAGCTCAAGACAAGCAGCCAGTAGCAGTGATGGGCAGTAACTGGCATCTATTGCAAGAGTAACTGTAACTATTTACTTTTGTAGTAATTGTAATTGTAGATTCGTTTATTTTTTTTCAAAAGTAACGAAATTGGTAACTAGTAATCAATTAGACACTGTAAAATTACAAGTTACAATTACTTTTTGTTTTCTATTTTACAGCAAAACAAGGGATGTTTTGCTTACCTCCATTCCAATTTGAACGCGTATATCCGTAAGCATCATAGATAAGAATTTACTCATTTAGCATTAGTTTCATTGAATAAATGTAGAGTTGATATTTGACGTATAAGTTCTGTATATAATTATGTTTTTTTAATTTTCAAATTTGTGACTATGACGTCATCATCTGGAAATGACGTCATTGCACCAAAAAAAATAGTGATTATCACTAGTAAATCATTTGTTTATTGGTTTAGAACAAATTTATAGCTTATCTTGACAAAAATATGAAGTGATAACATCGAAAAATCTGCTTTTTTACTGAAAAACAGTTAACTCCGAAATTTGTCATTAAATAATGAAAAAATTGTTTACGTTTTTGGCCAAAAAAATTTATTTAATCGGGCCGCTTCGACAAGTTGGAAATATGGACCTTTTAACGTTGACCGATTAACTGGAAATTATCAGAGGTTATCTAGGAATAAATTATATTTAAAGCCAGGATGTATAAAAGCGAAATCTTTAGCTGTTTTAGAGTAAATCTATAACTAACAGAGAGGGGGCATATCTGCTCACCTCATCGCCAAAGTAAGTTTACAGTTGGTCTCACTCATCTAAATGAAAATCGATATGATGTCTTACTCCCGATCGTGTTGGCGAGCAGATGTGAGAATGATACGAATGCGTTACGAAAGCATTGACTGAACAGTTCACCTATGCCACCGGTCAACGTGCTTGCATCAACAGTTCAACACTATGCAACAGTGACAGAATGGTTCTTTGCCTGTTCCACACTCAAAGGCTAACGCGAACTCTAAACCAACGTAAGTCACTAGCTGACGTGGGCATGGGTTCGAATCTTGTTCGTAGTAATTTTTACGTACCAGAGCCTTTTAGGCTGATTTTCAAAGCCATGCGTTTTTGCAATGAACATGAACTGTAGAATATTACAACCCGATCAAGTCGTTCTTTTGACAAATTTATGGTTCAAACTTGAGGTTTTCCTACCCTTAGTTACCGTGGAGCTTCTTCGGAATACGGTAGATGTTACCAGTGTAACATACAAACTGTACAACATCAAAATATAAAAACAACCTGTATTACTAAACTCTAAATGATATTTACCAACAGGGCAGGCAACACGTAATGACGAAAACATTGTTACATCACAATTACAGGGCTGGGCACAAGTAAAAAGTGTTGTAAAATACACAAGACATTATATATTGGTAACAAACACACTATAAACAGCAGGAAAATTTGCACCATTATTACAATTAATTACATTACATGAACGAGCCTTTTGATTTATCAAAAAACTTTCCGCAACGCGACGCCTGTACGCATGTGACTCTGACTTCAGTATTTTGACATTATCCCAATCTATTCTATGATCGAAATCCATAGCATGTTGACTCAGCGCTGACTTTTTAGTGTTAAAAGTCTTGACCGCATCAGCATGTTCCCGTTTTCTTGTTCTAATACTACGTACTGTTTCACCTACATACACAGCATTGCAATCCCGGCAGGAAATTTGATGCACCAAACTATGCTTTTGTTCAAAACTAACATCTTTAGGTTTACGAAACAACTAAGATAACGTGTGATGTGGTTTTAAAGCCACTCCGATACCAACTTGAGTCAAAATCCGGCTCATAGGGTCGGAGACACCTTGCACATAGGGAATCGAAGTAAACCGTTTCAGTTTTTCTGTTTTTATGATACTATGATTTTGCAAGTACTTCTTAAAACTGCATTTGCTACTCTGAAATCCGTTATTCTTTAACCCATGTCTTCCTGAGATTGCGATTTTTTTATTTTGTTTTTTAAAATGAAAGATTCTATCCTAAAACCACCGAAAACAACTTTTTTTTTTTGAAAAAAATTTTTTGTGTTGGTATAAATGGCAAGAACCCAAGCGTCAGTTTAAACTGACACCAGGAAGAAAAGGTATGATAAAAACAAAAAATGTAAAAGGACACAAGAGTTAAAACACGCTTGATAACAAAGTTTAAAGCATCAAGAGTTGATGAAATCATTTGCTATAGTCATTAGCTGTATAATTTGCAATCACAAGTTGATAACTAATTAAATTTGTACAAGTGCAACTTGGAGCACTGTGGCTACTTGTGACAAATTGTGTATTCGATTTGAGTCTCTTTAGACACACACATCGTGTTCTTGCATATACGTAACTTCAGATATTATGTAGATTACTCGATGCTTATATTGTCTAACATGTGTGATATGCTTTGAAGCATTCTGGATGCAATGCAACTGTGCACTTTTCGCAACAATATAATGTCGTGCCCTTGCAAGGCTTATTTTGGCACCTTCCCTGTGTTGCTTTTTTTGATCCAGTGGCCGACATTATCATACCGTACTTCATTGCTCTGACACATTTGAGGATGCTTGAAGAGCCCAGACGACTGTTTTGTGTATTTCTTGGAATAAACTTCAACAATAGCTTACCTAAAGCCAAGGGAATCTAACTTCTTAGATAACCCTCTTGCTTGAAGACAATAAATCTGATATGCATTTTGTACCGCCAAGTCGACACACAATCGGAAAACTGGCCACCACCATTTCTTTGATCGCTGTGTTATCATATATGCAGCAATGTTTTGGTCAAAGCAATCGACACCACCCATTTCGTAATTATATTCTGCCACTACATTTGGTTGTGTTATTTGAACGCGCTTCTTTTCTGCTTTCGAGTACCGCTGGGCTTTTTTAATGGGGTTTACTCAAGCGTAGGTTGACGCCATCGTAACCACCTTATTATCTTTCCATCGTGTGATGCATATGCCGGTGTCTTTGTCGTTGTCAAAGTTGTTGCAAAGTGAAATATCCAGCAGTCCAAGAACTACTTGTTCAGCCTGGGAAAACTTTGTCCGACCACTGCGTGAATTTTGCTTCATCCCTTTTCCTTTGTAGTTGTTGCAAACCAATTTCTTTAAGAGACTTGTGAGTGTGGGAACTGTCTGTCCCATCGTAATTGCATACACAAGCAGCTGATTATGGCGATTTTCCCATCAAACACGAAAAGAAAAGTTGTAAGACGCCAATAACATGTCGCGAATACGGTTCATAGCAAAATTCATTCTTTTGCAAAAAGTGGATAGTGGATCTTCCTGGTGTCAGTTTAAACTGACAGCGAAAAAATTGAAATAGATATATCAGTACGAAGTTGAATAAACATATAAAAATTAAAAACTGTTCAAGATAGTCCAAAAAACAAAATTCCAACGTTTGGTAGTTCTTGCATTTCTTTTTTCGTTGATTACGTGAGCCAAAATGTCAACATATAAATTTTTTTAAAACTTTTTTTATAAAGTTCAAACATCCACTTTTTTTACAGAAAAAAATATAACGAAATATCAAATCATGTTGCAAATTTACCTCTCAACCATTCTCAATCACAACATCACTGAATTTTGCAACAGTTAAAATTTTGGAGACCAAAAATAAAGTGTCAGTTTAAACTGACATCAGTAAGATATGGGTTAAGGTTTTTATTATTTGATGGAACTCTTCGATCTTTTTTTTGTTATTTGATGTGATTCTGTTGCATCTGGAGAATAATGTACGAGCCACACTAACCTTTTGATTAACAGGGTGATGAGAAGAATATTGAAGATACCTGTCCGTGTGTGTTGGTTTCCTGTAGAACTTTAGCAAAAACTGTATAGCTCGGTAAGATTGACGAGTCAATTCAAAAATCTTTATATATCGACAAAAAAGTTGAAAGCTATCGTTAGGTGGTACCCATTAGAAGTTTTTTTCTATTTTTTGGCTTCCATTTCCTTTTGGAAATGATGCAAATAGCCTTTGAATATTGAAGGAGAAACGGTATTGCACTAGGAATTCAAACGTTTGTTTTCTAAGCAAATTAAACCGCATTATAAATCGTTGGTCTGGCTGTTTCGCCTTGTATCAGAATAGGCCACTCTTGCATTTTTCATCAATAATTTTGGCTTTTAAAAGTACTGTAACTATAAGTAGTTACTTTTTAATGATTGCAACTGAAACTGTAACTAAATTCCTTTTTTCGCTAACTCTAACTGAGTTACTTTAAAAAGAAACTTACCCACGGTTGAGTAATAGTAGTTGTAGATCTCGTAGTTCTGTTTTCTTTTTGCTCAAATAAATGATTTTTTGTGGAGGCCACTGGGGACGTGCCCCGATTGGCCTTAACGTAAATCCGGCTCTAGTTACGATGTTCTGTTGTTTTATTTGTTTGCAACTACACTTTGAACTACAGTAAGACGTTTGCACTTCAATTACAGTATGTTTGTTATATATATGATTATTTTACTTTCTGTTATTCTAGAATGTAGTTTAATTTGAAGCAAATTAGAACTATCTGGTTATTTTTGCATTTGGTAATTGTGACTGGTGCAATGACCAATGGCTCCAGCAGGTGCGTTTTTCATGAGGGTGTCTGCTTTTTGCTTGATCGGGTAGATGAATATCGGTAAAATATATTCTTATGCGTAGCCGCATCTCTTAGGCATATACCAGTTACAGATTTGCCTTTTTTCTCTACTAGTCATTCTACCAATTTTTGGCGCTTTTGCTGACAACAACTTTAGAAGGCTTGTGTACAATAGATGTTCCTGTCTCGCTCATATCCCAAATTTGATGGGAACAGTATGGTTGGCTATTTAGTGTTTAGTAATACAGGTTGTTTTTATACTTTTATGTTGTACTGATTATATGTTTCTCTTGTAACATCTACCATATTTTGAAGAAACTCCACGGTAACTAAAGGTAGCAAAACGTCAAGAAAGATTACGCCAGCGAAAACGGAGTTGCTGCACCAATCAACCGCCGCCTCAACGTGGTGGTGCGGTCCCCGACCCCGTTTGGGTTGGGGCGAAATGGCTGTTGGCCTTTCCGATGGTCCCAGTTACCCCGGGCACTTTCCTTGCACACACCATTTTTTGTCGTGCTGTCACCTGAACGACCGCAGAAGAGCAGCACACAACTTCTTTAAAATCGGTCGCCTGTCTTTTCCCTTCTCCTGCCTTTCTCTTGCCCGTCTTTGTCTCCTCATTCTTCTCCTACTCTTCATGAGTTGCAACGTTCAGCCCAACTCTAGTCCCATCTTTCCCTGTAAGCTGGAAATGTGACCTGGCGGGGTAGGTTAGTGCAATGCTGTACTTGCTCCAATTGGGTCCATTTAAGGTGCTCCCTATTCTCCTCTAAATTTAGAACTCTTGGCAGCTCTCACTTTTGGAGTTCACCCCCGGCTGCGTCCCTGCTTCTTTTGGAGATAACACTGTGACTTCCTACTCGGACTCCTCCAGTTTGTACACTTCCACTGTTCAATCTGGCTTCCCTCTGCTAATGCCGCACTTCCGCCCCACCCTCGCCTTCAAAGCTTTTATCCCCCTTCCGCCCATTTTGTATCTTCTCCCTCTGCTCCCTCGCCACCGCCTCTTGTTCCTGGCTGTATTTCTACACCTCCTGCTTCCTCTTCCTTCTTGACTCCCTCAGGGTTCTTCAATGGAATGCTGGAGGTCTCCGAGCCAGGAGCACTGAACTGCTACACTTTCGTTCGTCTTATCCCGTTGGCCTTAATTGTGTCCAGGAATCTTAACTCAACTTCCTTCTTCTGAATCCCTGGATTCTCTGCTCTGCTATCTGATTGCAGCCACTTCCAGTCTGGCATTTCTTCTTCTGATGCCGTGCACGCTAGCGGCGGCGTCATCATTTTCGTCAAGCAGGGCTTATCCTTCTTGGAGCTTTCTACCTCCTCTCTTTCTTCGCTTGACCCCTACTCTGATTATGTAGGGGGTCAACGTCTCTCTAAACAACTCCTCCTCGCTCTCACTTCTTTATGTTTATGCTTTGCCTATTCGCTCTTCTCTGACGGATGGCAGAACCGACTCCTTTTCTCCCTCCATTCTTCTCTCCTCCATAAATCTCTTTATTCTTGGGGATTTCAATTGCCATCACCCTCTGCAGGACTTAAAAAGTACTTCCAATCCCTGTGGATAGGAAGTATTTGATTGGGTCATCTCTTCTGACCACCTCCCACTCAATGAATCTGACATACCCACTCTTCTCCATTGCTCTTCTGGCAGTCGCTTCTTCACTGACATCTTCTTTGCTCCCTCCTTTCTCGCCCTGTCCTGCTCCTGGAAGGTGCTTCAGGACCTGGGTTCTTATCACTTACCAATTCTACTAACCATCTCTCTCTCTCCGATCTTTCGCCCCAACGAGCCTCCTCCATCCTTCAATTTTCAGAAAGCTCGCTGGGATGACTTTGCTGTTTACTTTGACTTTCATTGTTCTTTTGCAGAGGAATACTTGTTTCTTTCTCTTTCTGCTGCTTCTCTGACACTGAATGCGTCCAAATCTTCCATTTCTTTCGGCCGCATTAAACGCTACCCTAAAGCCTGGTGCTCCACTGAAGTAAAAGAAGCGCTTAGTGAAAGACGTAAGGCTTTCGCTGCCGCTCACAGAAGTGATGACGATCGCCAAGCTTACATTTTCGCTTCCCGACGTGCTTCGTTTGTCATCGTCAAGGCCAAGACTGAAGCATGGCAAAAGACTTGCTCTTTTTTCTCGCCCAAATCTAACCCTAAATCTGTGTACTCTCTCTTTTGTTCTGTCGCCGGATCTTCTTCTTCATCTTCCTGCTCTCCCAACTTCCCCGACTGTTCTTTTCCCAGGGAGTCGGCTTCGGTCTTCGCCGATTACCTGAGATCCCACTTTTTTGTCTCCTAGCCAAAAGCCCTGCGTAGCAGAGCAAGAAGCTACCTTTACGAGCTCCGCCGAGCCACGTTTCCTGAGGAGTCTCACTCGTCCTTTGATCCCTCTTCTCCCTCGCTGAATTTCTTGCGGCTGCCTCTAACCTCTCCTCGTTCACTGCCGCTGGCCCAGACAAAGTTGCCTATCCCATGATAAATCACCTTGCTCCCTCTGGTATGGATTTTCTTCTTCAAATTTTCAATCTTTCCTGGACTTTGCATTCCTTTCCTTCCATCTGGAATCCATCTTCCATTATCCTCATCCACAAAATGGGAAAGCCTCTTGACTCTCCTGCTTCCTTCCGGCCTATCTCTCTAAACTCCTATGTCTCAAAGCTTTTTGAACGCATCGTACTATCTCGTCTACTCTTCTTTTTGGAGTTTAATTCCATTCTCTCTCCCCGCTAGGTCGGTTTCCGCCCTTCGTTTCGAGTCCGTCGAGGTGTTCCGCAAGGATCCGTTCTTGGCCCTGTACTTTTCTGTTTTTAATCAATGATCTCCCTGCTTCTCTGCTTTCTTCCGTCAGCTGCTCTCTTTACGCTGATGATCTGGCCATTTGGTCTTTCTCTCTCTGGGTCCTTACTGCGGTGGAGGCCACACAAAGAGCTCTGTTTCGATTAGAGCGCTGATCTAAGTATTGGTATCTTTCTCTCAATCCAAGCAAATATGAGGGCTCCTTCTTTTCGGTGGATCCCCACCAAGCTAACCTTCAGCCCATTCTTCTCTTATTCCACTCACGCCTCCGTTTCAATTCCAATCCAACTTTTCTTGGGGGTCACCTTCGACCGCACTCTTTCCTTTTCTAAACATATTTCTTTGCTGAAGGCCAAGTTATTCCTTCGTCTCAAGGCCTTACGCTGTATCTCTGCTTCCTCATGGAGCCCCTCTAAGGAGTCCGTCTCTCTCTTCTGTATAAATATTTTCTTCGTCCCCTTCCCACTAATGCTTCATTTGGATAGTTTCCTTTTTTAAGCGTTACCAATATCAACAAATTGGAACGCCTTCACCGAGCGGCTTGTCGCTCCATCTCCGACTGCTTCTCGTCCTCCTCTATTGCACTTCTTCTCTCCGAGGCTTCTCTACCTCCCTTACGAGTCACCCTGATTCATTTCGCTCTTTCATCCTATTTGCGGGCCCTTTGTCTCCCAACCTCCTTTTCCATTTCAGGTTTGGCCAGACTTGAAGTAAAACCAAGACTCAGAAGATCCTTCTGGAGAGCTTTTGCGTCCACTCACTTGCTCATGCTTCCTTCTACTTCCCCTAGAGACGCTCTCCTTGCTTGCAGTCCATCACCTCCCTGAAACCTGCGTTTCTTCACTGTGGAGTTCACTCTTTCCTCACCATGCTCTCGCTCTGACAACCTTCTCTCTCGCCAAGGTGCGGCTCTTGCTCACTTTGACTCTTTCTCACCATACGATCTTGGGCTTTGGACAGACGGCTCTGTTCCCTTTGCATTTGGCAAAGACGGCTCTGGCGTACTTGCCAACTGTTTTCTCTTTCGCACTGAGGCCTCTGTTTCTTTTTCAGCAGGCCCAGTATGTTCAAGTTTTTCCGCTGAAGCTTGCACCATTATGCAAGCTCTTTGCTGGTCTCGGCAGCATTAATAAGTTTTCCACTTCTCTTCCCCTCCTATCTGACTCTCGCTCGGTCCTCGCCACCCTGTCTTCTCCTCCATCTTTTCTTTTACCTCAATATCTTTGGAAAATCAGGCAGGAACCGTCTTCATTTTTTCTGTCGCATGTTTACAACTCGCTCGATGATGTTATAATGTCCTCTTGTGCGATTGCCACAGTTTTTTGCTAACAAAGAGCATAAAATGATGATTATTTAAAAAATTGCATCATTTTTGAAAAATCGGTTTACTAAAAAAACTGACTCGTGACCTCTATTATCAATTGATTTTCGAAACTTTTTAACAAATTAAAGACCATTTCAAGGCAATTCCGATAGCATGTGATATGTATCTTTATTATTACTTTTTACACTAAAAAACCGAGCTTTTTCACGGATAGTGAAACTTTTTCCCTCTTGCAAAAGTTCTTCTTTGGTACATTTTGACCTTTATCTTCATAAGCATGGTTCTTTTGCATTGTCTGTTATCAGTTTAAAAAACATCGCTCTTTTGTTCATTTAGTTGCTTGCACATCATAAAATTGCAATTTTTACAAAGGCATATGTCCAATTCTTTACTGGCTCACTATGGAAAGTAAAAAATTGTTTAAGCTCATTTTTCTGAAAATACCATTTTTGAACATAAATATTTCTGGTTTTCAATCCTCGATATTGTCTACTCATTCTCGAAAGTATGGATCTTTGGCAATATCAATCAAAATATTCAAAAAAGTTCATTGAAAAATGAAGTCTCTAAAAACTTTAAAATATAGCCAACTCCAAGCAAAACTGTTGGTGATCATCCAAGAAAAAAGGTAGGGGGAACAATGTTTCTGTTTTATCTTTTTTGCAACAAAACTGAGAATGGGTGAGGCTGGCGTGTTAAGCTGAATTGATATTGTTAACCTTGACATTATTAATGGAGGCCCTGCTATGAAAATAACTTAACTATGAGTGCTTCATGTCGGGTTAGTTTTCTCTTTGCATGAATGCATTTATGTTAGGACCAAACAATATGCGCGTAGTGAGAGGCGCTACCTCATAGAAATTTGCCTAGAGTTACAAAAAAGTCATATGTAGCGCTCCTAATATTTGATGGCTTAATTCTAAAAATACATATCAATTACCTTGGCCCTTTCCCACAACTTTTATATGCTTTCAAGCACTTGATGAATTGAACTGATAAAAGTCTGATTAGTTTAAGAACGGCTAAGAATAACATGGCAAATAAGACTTTAAAAGCACTCAATGAGCTTGAGAGACATGTGGGGGGCTATGCACAGCCGCCCATGCTATTCTTTTCATCGATTGCGTTTAAACAAATGTTAATTTGTGCTAACAGTAATTTTATAGCATCTTACGCTCTATCAAGGTGTTACAAGCGATTATTTATTTAAGTGTGTTTTAAGTATGCTATTTTCTTCTGTCTTAAATCCTTTTACAAAGCAGTGTTCCTTCATAGCCTTGAATGCCATCACAATGCTTTCCGCTATGCAATGAAAACAGCAGCAGGCGGCAAACTTATCCATTATCACTTTGATAGCAAATGTTAACAGTGATGTCAATTACTGACGTTTTTAATTGACACGCTCTTTGTATCGGTAAGAAACACTAATTTATATTTAAAAGTAGGAAGGGATGGGTTAAAAGCAAAGATAAATGTTATAAAATGCCAAGTTTAAGAAAAGATCAAAATAAAACAATAATTGAATTAATTTGAAAACCTGGATTAAGAGGAAACGTTTTTGCTTGAAAGAGCTTCATAGGCGCCTATTGGATTCAGGGGCACAGCCAGGGGGGGACACTGTGCCGTGGCTCCCTTTTGGTCCTGGATAAAGTTATGCACAAAACAAAGAATGGTCCAAAAATTTGCTGGTAGCGCTGGGCTTCATGCCTGAGGTTAACACATGAACTTCAAACTTTCTACAGTTTTCTTGACATAAAGCAGAAATCACACGAGCAAGTTCTTTTGCCCAAGAATCATGCAGCAATAACCTATTGGTGTCCGGCGAGGTGCGCAAGAGTATTGTACAACCTTAATAGCAATATCGCACAAAAACAAGTAGTTTGCCACGAGTGAAAGCAAGTTTTGTGCTTTCTGGAAAAGTTTCAGAAATATTGCCAAGAATAGAGCATGTCTCTAATTTTCAGCAAGTTATTTACCAAATCATCTTGGCGAGCCTGCATTCATAGTTGACAATTTAAATTTTCTAATTTTTGTCAGAATGCTTTGGACTATAGACGGTGGAGGAAACAAAACCATCAATTTGCTAATAAAAATTCGACTTTCTCTCTGGAATGTTTTTTAGAAGGCTATAAAGACCACAATAAAAAGTTTAATGAGTGGACAAAAGTGGCAGAAACGTTGCAATCAGAGATAGCACAAGTTACAGTAACATTCTTTGGCTTGCAACGTACGCGAAATTCAAGCATGCGTAAGCACCATTAAAGATATATTGGTATTTTTTCTAATTCTCAAAAATGTCTTTTGCTGCTGCAAGCTCAAGTTAATGACAAATGTCCTGATTCTTCGCATTTGCCTTTGAAGCGTAATTGTTCCGCATAGTGGATTGAGAACTATGATGCTGCCTTTGTTTTCGAGGAGTTTTATCCGGCGGTTGTTGGCTCTCTTGATCAACTGTCAGAATCAAGAGATGGAGAAGTTCTTGAAAGGTCTATGCCTTATTTGAAAGCGATAACAACAGCTGGCTTTTTGGTTAGCCCAGAAGTTATCAATGCTACACTGAAACTTACCAAAACAGTTGCAAAGATGCTACAAGGCATCACGAAATTATTTTGACTGCATTAGATGCTACGAGTATAACCAGTGGCAAAGATGTTATCCAGGCTTTTAGGAACAATGGAAAAGTATTTGTTGGACTTTTTAAACATGCCGAAAGTGTCTACCGGGAATTCATACCCATGCCTCGAATTGTGAATCGACAAGCCAATAGAGCAAATCCACTTGCTGTTTTACCTTTACAGTTTTTCAGGCGTTCTGTCTGTTTGCCTTTTATTGACACAGTGCTTGACTAACTCAGCAAAATATTTGCTCTGATCTTGTTGATTGCATAAAACTCCAATTTTTGATATCATCTGTCTGTGTAAAGCATGATATTTGCTTTGATCAGAAATGCTGTGAATTTCATCTTTACTTCGCGGATGACAGCATTGACGCTGCGGAGGTTGAATTTATGTAATGGCGTTCATGTTGGCTGCGCCACAAAGGTGATTCTTTACCGTAAAACACTTTAGGCGTGTTGCTGTCTGCTAAAGAAATACATACGCATCCATCTTTGGAAGTTCTTCTTCAAATATTGACAACTGGTCCGGTTGCTACAGCAACAAATGAGCGTTCGTTTAGTGCTCTGAGATATTTGGAAACCTATTTGCAGTTCACAACGAAAGAAGCTCGTTTGAATGGATTGGTATTGTTTCTTGCCCACTGTAACCACAACATCAATTTTAAACATGTCATTGATGAATTTTCACGTAACAAAGGTAGGCTAAATTTCAATTAAGTTAAATTTTGACATACAGCACCAGTAAATTCTTTTGGTTCGCCGATCACCATTACCAATCAATTTGTATCAGTAAATACTTTGTATGCAATTGTGTAAGGGCAAAATTTTATTGTGCGTGCAATTGCATTAAATTTCTTTACGTTCTGTTTAAAAACCGCACACACCTCTCATTTCCTGGGTAGAAAAATCTCGATATCCCTATTGTGACTAGATCCTGAAGGTTTTTCCACTACACCTGAGCTGAGTTGTTGAAAAAACTTTGGCCTCACCCTTGAAGAAATCCTTGCTGCGCCACTGATTGAAATAGGTTATATGACTTCGAGAAAAGGCATAGCCCCTTTTCTCGCTATGACTGAATTAAAGCAAACAGGGCAGTGAAGGAACTTAATATCACAAAAGCAAATACAATTCGGGGCCTACCCAATCTTCAAGTAGGGATACCAGTACCACTAAATAGCTCATTTCTTTAATTGTCAAAACGACCTCCATTTAGGCGACACCATCATTATTGAATGTGTTTCAGCCCCCCGCTCTTGCACTTTTAAAAAGTACAAATGATAATTTGTCACATCATTCTTTCTTTTTGAGTATTATCAGTGTAAACTAATAGATAAAAATGATCACCATTACGTGCGTGTACAAGAACCATGACTTCTATTTTCTACAAATTTTGGATGCTCTCACAAATGTCTGTACGGGAAGCTGGCGGAGCTGCCTTAATCGATACGCTGACTCGGCATAGGTAATGGCATGATCCGCCTGGGTAAAATTGCACTATACTTAGTAGAAACATTTTTCTATTTTGGTTGATAATAGCTTTATAGAGCTACTGGGATCAAACCTAAAACTCTGGGGTAAACAAAGAAATCTTAATTTCTTTGAGCGCACCTAAGCAAGGAAAAACGAACATGCAACATAATGCTTTACCAGCAGGGACTTGAGAAAGTTTAAGGGGAAATCAAAAGAAAACCACTTTCCTATGTGAAATCGCACCATATGATAGACATTTTTGGTGTTTTGCTTCAAAATAACTAAATATCACAAACATGTCCTCTACTTCCAAACTAAGGAAAATGCAAGGCTCCCATAGCTTCGCGTAAGCAATGAACAGAACACATTGACGTAAAGCATAGCCAGGACCTTGAAATGAGAAATGCTATCACGAAAGAAGCGCACCAAGTCGTGAAAATCTTATGTACAATAAAAACATAAACGTTTTGTTGATGTTCACACAGGTACTCGATGGGTGAAGCCGGCACAGCTGGCTTAACCGACATTCTCAATTCCAACGTTACTGGTGGCAGTTAAGCAGGAGACGCCGGCTTATACGTTATAAAGCAAAAATTTTTTCTTTCGCTGATATGCTGCCTGTGAAGGTATCTATTTATTATCTATACTTTAAAGCATTGAAATAAAGTCCCAAGTTTAAGAGTAATTCAAAATAAAACTATCAACCTAACAATTTGTAAAACTGAATTTAAAGGGAATATTTGTTTGAATATAACTTGGCCTGATGGGCTGCTATTAGAATAAGATAAATGACATTGGGGAAGGCACAGCCATTTTTGTGGTTATGCCGGAAACAGCGTAAATAGTGCAACCAAAGAACTTAATACCACAAATATAAAAACGAAAAGGACCGCGCCAAATCGTAAAATTCTCGTAGGCTTATCACTGAATATTTACTTCAGCAATTGTGAAAACAACCCTCGTTTGGCCGCCATCATTTTTGACTCGGTAAATTGCTCGCTCCCTCCCACCCCTTCTGCACTTCCTAATAAAATTAAAGATGGTTTGTGACTAAATTCTTTGTTTGTAAGCATTGGCAGTCTTACTTGAGAAAATAAGACAATCACCTTTACGTGAACAGCACTTACAAAGAGTGTAAAAGAATTTAACTTTTTGCTACTGTTTCCACAAGTGCCCTATGGATGAAGCCGACTTAACTTTTCCAACCCCTGGGAGCCCTATTCCTAAAGATATTGACTTGGAAACCCCTTGTCTTCGCAACCTGCAAAAGAGGTGTATGTTGAAAAAACAAACACTATTGTGATAAGACGGATAAGTCGTTTCCTACTAGATCTCTAATTAATTAAAAAAACTCTCTCTATGAAAACATAACACAAGTGGTTAGTAAAATATCACAATTTACTCGGCAAAACACATCACAAATGATAGTCAGTATGACGTCTGTTCTTGTCTCTTCGAAGTTCTGCGTTTTTTCCTTTCACGCAGTGAAGTTGTGGGTAGAGCTAGAAGAGAAAGTGCCGCAACTGCAACCTTTATACTTCAACTATCAAGTGCTTTATTAAACCTTATCTCTTATGGCTGGGGATTTAATGTTTAACCCTCAATACAGAAAACAACTAGTTGGATGATCATATGCTTCTCTACAAGCGTTAGTTGCATCATTCTCACCAGAATTATCTTAGCTACTGTCGTCAGTTTTCAACTACTTCTTCAATGCTATTGTCTAAGCTTACATAACTTCATTCTTGATAAAAGAGTCACCACTAAATAGTTTTATCCACCTAACTTATTTTTAAATCTGGAAGCGAAAAACGTCTGACATTCTATTTCAAAATCTTGAAACAGGTGTACCGGTGGGATTTTTTTCTTCTCTGGTCTATTGCATTATAATATGTAGCAAAAATACTAAAAATGATGACCTATTGCATCAGAATAAAACAGTTAATTGCTTTGCCACTAGAACAATGTGATACGGCGTACGTTTGACTATAGGTAGCTTGTTACTGCAAAACCACTGTTATTATTAGTCAGTGGCGGTCGTTGTTGTTTGTGCATTCGAGGGTTAAAAGACTAGAGTTTGGCATTGCTTCTGGGGACCATGGATGTGGAAGCGGCTATTTCATTAACCGCTTCCGCTTCAACACCTATGGCTTCCGCTTCTACTTCTACCGCTTCGGCTTCCACTAACAAAAAAAGGGAAAACAACTGTTGACAATTTTTAAACTTTTGTGGGTCTGTAGTTTGCCTTGTCCTACACTTCATCATTTTAAGGGAACAAAAACCTCCATATATTGCTATAACTTTACCTACTTTGCTTGAGCTTATTGTTACCAACCACGCTGTGTTTTTTTTCTTAGATATTAGAACTCGCGTTGAATGTAGAACAATGCTCTTCAATCTTTTTGTCATCACGGATCCCCTAATGTACTTCCGCGTTTGTCACGGAACCCCCACTAACAAAAATTTGGAAATCACGGAGTGCTTCCAAGAAAATCAAATATTTCGTTAATATACTTCAAAAAATAATTAAACACTTCAACAAATAAACAAGTTCCTTCACTATTTACAACCACTTTTACAACAGTTAATCTAATGCATCTCAGGTCTAAACCATATGACCACATATTACAGCTCTCGACAATAATCTGTGGTCACAGCCACAAATTAAGCGATATAGCGCGGATTTTCCCTCTCTACTCTCAACTAATTCTGACTTTGAGTTAATTTTTACTCTAATCATCAATACGGACCTTTTGTCCGTCTCCAAAACACGTATTGACTGTAATCTTTCTGAATAGTGAAGTGCGAAATTTCTATCCTATATATAGTATACACATTTAAAGCGAGCAAAATTGAACTGCACCAATCAACAACCGCCTCAACGTGGTGGTGCGGTCCCTAAACCCGTTGGGTTGGGTCTAAATGGCTGTTGGCCCAACCGAGGGTCCCAGTTACCCCGGGTGCTCCCCTCACACAAACCATTTTTTCGCTGTGTTGCCCCCTGAAGGACCCCGCAGAAGAACAGCACACAACTTCTTTAAAATCGGTCGCCTGTCTTCTCCCTTCTCCTGCCTTTCTCTTTTCCCACTCTGATTATGCGATCCCTACTCTGATTATGCGGGGGTCAAAATCTCTCCAAACGACTCCTCCTCGCTCTTATTCTTTAATGTTTATGCTCTGTCTATTCGCTCTTCTCCGACAGATAGCAGAACCAATTCCTTTTCTCCCTGCTTTTTTCTCTCTTCCACAAATCTCTTCATTCTGGGGGACTTCAATTGTCATCATCCCCTCTGGGACTCAAAAGGTACTTCCGACCCCTGAATGGAAGAAGTATTTGATTGGGTCATCTCCTCTGACCTCCTCCCCCTCAATGAACCTGAAATACCTACTCTTCTCTATTGCTCTTCTGGCAGTCGCTTCCTTCACTGACATCTACTTTCTCTTTTTTTTCTCGCTCTATCTTGGTCCTGGGAGGTGCTTTAGCACCTGGGTTCTGATCACCTACTAATTCGACTAACCATCTCTCTCTCTCCGGTCTTCCGCCTCAACAAGCGTTTCCCTTTCTTCAATTTTCAGAAAGCTTGCTGGGATGACTTTGCTGTTTACTTTGACTCTCATTGTTCTTTTGCAGAGAAATACTCGTCTTTTTCTCTTTCCTCTGCTGCTGCTTTTTTTACTTCTCTGACACTGAATGCCTTCCTTACGATCTGGTTCCCTGGACAGACGGTTCTGTTCCTTTCCCTTTTGGCAAATCCGGCTCTGGCGTACTCTTAACTGCTCACTCTGTGGCCACCCTTTTTTTTCAGCAGGCCCAGTATGGTTTTTCCGCTGAAGCCTACGCCATCCTGCATGCTCTGTGCTGGTCTTGGCAGCACCAACAAATCTGCCACTTCTCTTCTCCTCCTATCTGACTCTCGCTTTATCCTCTCCTCAATCTTTCCTTTTACCTCAATCTCTCTGAAAGATCTGGCAGGAAGTGTTTTCTCTCTCCTCCTGTTCTATCAGGCTACCATGGGTTCCCGGACACTTGTTTCTCCCGAGGAACAACGCGGCTGATGAGCTGGCCAGACGGGGAGCGCTACTCGTGCCCTCCGCAATCCCTTGTAGTGTCTATCCTCTTATCTTTCGCATCCACTCTTCTCTTTTGTCGGACTGGAGGCGTACTCTCTTATCGAAATTCTTTGATACACAGACTCCCTCTATTTCCACAGAGGAACTTGTGCTTCCTCGTCGCGATTGCTGTGTTCTCTCTCGTCTTCGCTGCAACGGACACCGCCTTCTGTTAAGCTCTTATCTCTCTAGGATTGGCAATATTGAAATCCCTTTCTGCAGCGTCTGCGGACACCCGTCCCAGGACACCTCTCATCTCATTTTATACTGTCCAGCCGCGGATTCTTTGCGCCGCTTGCTCTTTGGCAACTCTCTGTCTCTGTACGACCTCTGGTCCAGGCCCTGGGCAGTTGCCCGGCTTGTGAGACTCCATGGTCTTCCGCCAGGTCCTCATCCCTTGAAAAGGATCGGGTAACAACAACACCAACAGCAAAATTGAAATTACAGACGCACTATTACGTAACAAAGGGATTTAGCAAATTCAGTCGTTCTTAAAGTTGTAAACAGAATTACTTCACAATCTGCAACTTGCTGTCACAAGGTTTCATGACTAACTATTTATATACACGGAACACCACTACATATGAGAAATCAATTTACTGAGATAAGAAATAAATGCTAGTAATAAACGAAGAACCTCCGCGATCCCCTCACGGAACCGTTCAAACTCACGGAACACAACTGCATGTTTTGCGAAACCCCTGTTGAAGAGCACTAATGCAGAATGATCAAATTGTTTCCGTCGCAAGTAATTTCTTTTTCAACGTCTTTGATCCCTCAACCAAGGTTAGTCCAATTTAATTAATTTATCCTTTTATTAGCTAAGTTTCATTGTCCAAACTACCTTTTTCTTACCCGTAATCGATATAAAATATGATGCTAGTTATACTTTTTCGTGTTCTCTCGCGCTACTGATATCGCACGTTCATTCAGACTTGTAGTACAACTTCACCGTTTTATCCACATCGGAAAACCAATAAAACTTTTTCGCCAAGTTACTCTCAAGTCATACAACCTGTGTGGAAGCGGAAACGGTATATTTCTCGCAGTTCCGCTTTTACAGAAAAAGGACCGCTTCCGCTTCCACATCCCTGCTGGGGACCCCCAAATTTTTCACTGGGGACTCCGTCAAGAACCGCTACTCTAATATATATATGATTAAATCATGTAGGAGAGCATTTTGATTTGTGGGATAAAGTAAAAATTTTGTTTATTATTCTGTAATGCACAAAACCGTTATTTAAAAAATGTAACGTGACAACAATTTACGACTGAAAGATAAACATGCACGAGTGATATTCGTTTCAAGCAAATCAATACATCAAATTTGTTTTCAGGTGCTAGTTTTTCGTAAATTAAAAATTGTTCTGATGAAGTACTCTTAAGAGAAGGAAAACTCCGGTGTATTTTTTTTATTCTGTCAATTATTAATATGTTTAGTACAGCAATATTACTGATAACTGTTTGGCTGCTTAAAAACTCCATGAAAAGAAAAAATTAATACATAGGCTACATAATATTCACACAAGCACGCAAATATGCACAAGAAAAGCTGCTGTGTAGTACAAATCTTACAGTCCCGTAACCCCATAGCTGAAACATAGCCATCAGGGACCAAATTGGCAAGCTTCAAGTATTATACACAATCTTTTGAGAACAAGTATAATGCCCCCAATTCCCAAGCATTTTAGTTGGGATTGAATTCGCTAACTCCGAGTTCTAAACCGTCAATCGGCATCAAGTGCAAAACTCGCAAATTCCCAGCATTTTCGTCATGCACTAAACTAGCGACTTAAGGTCACTAGTCAGCAGCGTTATCTCTAGATCGGTGGTTCTTAAACTTTTTAAGATATGCCTCCTTTGACAGGTCAACAAAACAGATGCCCCTCTAGGTCCATAACAATCTTTAATTTTTTTATTGTCGGCAAGGTTTCTGGACGTTTTTCGACAATTACAGTACTGGAAAAATTCTCATCAGTTGGAGAAAAATGTATAATTTTAAGCTTTTCTGAACCAGTTTAGGACGTGGAACCAGCCTACAAGGAGATTTTGAAGTGTTATTCAGTTATTCAGTTTGGTTTTGTTTGACTTTTTCCTTATTGTAAATTACTAACTAAAAATATTTAAAAAAAAAACACTTTGAGTGGTCTTTTTATCAAAAATCGAGCAAATACGGGAAAAATGTGTGATTTAAGCCCTCAAAAAAAAAGGGCTAATTAGAGTTCTTTTGGAAGAAAGCTTGCAAAAACAGACTGATATCGCCAAGAAATTGAGAGTATCTGCTGCTACGGTCACAAGATAAAGAAAAAGTTGCAGAATGGGAAAGATTTGAAGACCCAAAAACACGGTAGATGTGGTCGAAAACGTCTATCAACATTTCATTAATACAGAGTTTTCAATAATTTTTTGCACTTTTAGTAAATTTTTGTGCAGTTTAAGACAGATTTTTACAACCTACTGAAGCTAGCGTGTTTTCATTTTAAATTATTTATATTTCATTTGACTCTCTCAAATGCATTCACAATTGCTGTCTTAGATGGCCGGGCGCAGTCAATCAGACAAAAACAAGGTGAAGAATTCTAGCCAGAATGTTTAAAATTTACAACGAAAATCATAGTGTGAAATGCAGTTTTAGTCCATGGACCCACCCAGTCAACCGCACATTGTTAAAGGCACTATGAATACAGAAAAATAAATTAATGTGCTTACATCTCGTTTGCTGCCCCAAATTAGTAATTGGTTTGTATAGGAACCTTACATTTTTCAGCAAGACTCTGCTACTTGTCAAACAGCAAAAGCTGTTTACATCTGGTTTAAAAAACAATGCTGAAGTGCTGTAATGGCCTGGAAATTCACCAGGCATGAATCCCATGGAGAGAATATGGGACCAACTTAAAAATAAAATACACGAGATTCCATTTACCACTAAAGTTCAATTTATAGAAAGACTTATTCAAGCCTGGTTTTACTTACCCAAAATCAGAAAAATGCGCTATGACCTCATTAAAGAAACACCAAAACGAGTGGAATCCCTAAAAAGGCCAAAGATGACCAAAATAGATACTACAAATGTACATGTGCATTTAAATTACTTTAAACATTTTCTTATTCTGAAATGAATATTATGTCTTTATGCCTGAAAGATAGTGAAGATTTTTTGAGTGTGTAAATAATTATAATAATTTGCCCAGTACTGTATTTCAGCAATCAACAATCACTGGAAAAGACTATTTTTTATTTGCAGATCAAATATTTTCGAGCCACTTTTATGGTTAATTTCGCAGAAATCTTATCTTATCTAGCGTGATCACCATTTTTTGTGAAATCGGTTATTTTAGAGAGGCTCGCGCCCTCCCCATTAGAAACTCTCTCACCCCCAGTTTAGGAAACACTGCTGTAGACTACCGGCACAGACACGAGTGCATTTTAATTGCTTCTTACGACTTGCTAAACGGGCGGCTTTAACTGTTCAAACGCCAGATAATGCGTAGGGAGAGCAGGCTAGCAATACTATATTATACAAGGCGCTTTACACATTGCTTCTCGCACTTTGATCAGCGGTGTTTGATGGATCTTATTTTATTCAAATCTGACTTAAATAAGAACCTCTAAAAATCATAGGTCAAACCAGGTGAAAAAATTTATAAAGCATCTATTACAACAAACTGTACGTATAGCTGATCAGTTGTGTATTTCTTAAATAGGTTTTTGATGGTTTACATTTTCTCAAATCATCTTTTAAGCAGTTTCTAAATACAGGCTTGACCATAAAGAAAATTTGTTTAACATTTTATAAATCTACGGGTTTTTCGCACAATGAAGCTTTGAGAAATCTGCAGCCTGCAGCATACATCATTAAAGATGTAATATTATACCTATATCCAAGATGAGTAGCATAGTAATCATGATAAAATGTGTATCCGCAATCATTAGCTCTGTTATCAGGCTGACCAGGTTTCCAAAACACCGTTTCATTTGTCGCTTTAAAACCCCCATTGTGGAAATGACGGGTAATCCATCGCCAGTCGTTGTCCACATTGATGTCATTGAGACCGATCCAATAGCTTTCATTAACGTGAAATGCATTGAACAAAATTCTGTTAAAAAACAAACTTATTTCTCCGCAGCGAGATAGGTGAGCACAAATTATAACCGTAGGCATTTTTCCACAAAACTACAACCATAATTCTTTTCATTAGTCGGCAATATGCAGAGTTGGCTAAAAAGATGACGCTCTCTTCCAAGTCGCTATAAAATATTCCTAAGTAAAGAAGCATGATCTTTTCATTTTTTTGTGGGAAGGCACAAAGCGCAAGCTTAGGAAATTTTATGTAAAAGATTTAAAGAAAGAAGTTACATATACACAAACATTCAGTATCGCAAACTGCAGTTTTATCTGACTTTATATTATAAAGAGTCCGTAGCTGAACAGAACTAAATGGGATGAAAAGTGTCCTGGGCGGAATGATTGCAAGCGCTGCATGAAAGATTCTCAATTCTACCAATTCTACAGAGATAAGGTTTAAACAGAAGGCTATGTACGTTACAACGAAGCAAAAAGAGGACGCAATTAGCGTGGCGAGGAAGCACAATTTCCTCAGTGCAAACTAAGGGGATTTGCTTGACAAAGAATTTAGATAAGATAGTAAGCGTCCTGTCCAATAGAATACGTGAATGGATTGAGAGATGAAAGGATAGAGACTACATGGGACTGTAAATGGCTAGACCAGCGCTCCTTGTCTGGCCAACTCATCGACGGAGCCTTTTTCCGGAAGAAATGACTGATTAGGTACTCACTGTAGTCTGAAAAAAAGGAGCAAAGAAAGAATAGTTTCTGCCTGGTGTGTCAGACGGTGTGAGATACAAAGACGGGCGAAACTAGGGAAAGTGCAGTAAGCGCAGAGCGAGAGTTTGAGAGGAAGAGAAGAAAAGAAAAGTGTCAGGCTTGTCGGTAATGACGAGACAATCGGAGAGCTTGCACAATGGCGCTGTCTTCAGCAGATAATCTTGAACACACTGGACTTGCCGACCAAAAGAGGGTGGCTTCAGGACCACTAAGACAGCAGTTACAACGAAACCAGAGCCTCCTTTGCCAAAGGGAAAAAAGAAGAGTTATCAGCCCAAGTTATCAGGTCATGAGATGGGAAAGAGTCAGAATGGGTAAGAGCCGCACCTTGGCGAGAAAAGGAGGGTTTTCTCTCTTGTCGAGAAAGAGTAAAAAGAGCGAGCTCTAAACTGAAGGCAAGCGGATTCCAATGACGGAAGAAAAGAATAGCAAAGAAAACCTGCTTGAGTAATAGGAAAGCATGATCCGGTGAGTGGGCGCAAAGCCTCTACAGAATAACCTAGAGAGTCGTGGTTTCACCTTAAATCTGGCCACACCTGAAATAGGAAAAATGTCGAAAAACGAAGAAGAGCCATTAATAAGAAAACATGGCGAGATGAGACAGAATGACTCGTAGTGGAAATAGGAGTTCCTCAAAAAAAAGATGTATGGAAGGACGGGGGCAGCCAGTGATGGTGCGACTAGGCTCTCGGTAAAAATTTTCCAACTTGGTAACGTTGGTGGTTCTGAGAAAAGGGTACCATCGGAATTAATCATAGTAAAAACGGTTCAAAGAAAAGCTGCGTACAGAAGAAAAAAGGACTTCTAGAAGGGGCCCTAAAACAAATAAGAAACGTAAGGCCTTGAGACGAGGAACGAACGTGGTCTTCAGCAAATATAGTTGTGTAGAAAGGAAAAAAGTGCAACCAAAGGTGATCTCAAGAAAAATGGGAGTTTAATTGAACCGCAGAGAGGAGTTGAGCAAGGAGAAACTGAGCTAAATATTAGCTTGGTCGTGATTAACAAAAATGAACTTGGTTTCAGGTTTTTTGCTTGGATTCAGAGAAAGACACCAGTGCTCATACCAGCGCTCCAGTCGATTCAAGGCTTCTTATTTGTTCTCTGCTGCAGCAGGATGCGAGTGGGAGGAGGACCAGATGGCGAGGTTGTCAGCACTTAAAGAAAAGCAGACGGAAGAAGGTAGGGATGCAAGAAAATTGTTAATAAATAGAAAAAATGGACCGGAGCCACGAACGGATCCTCGCGGAACACCTCAGTGGACGACAATAAAAGCAACTTTAGCAATTTTGAGAAACCTCGCAAGCGTAAACGTTACAAAGAAAAGAGTGAGCTCTTCGAACGGAGCATGAAGGGAGGCAAGCGGGAATAAAAAAGGGGAAGAGTGCAGAATGCCAGGCATAGTCAAAACCTTTGAAAAATCGATAGTGGCAATAATCGCCTGAGAGCCCGGCTTGGCTTTGTTAAACCCATCCGAAATAAAAATTTGATTTTAAGAAAGATAAAGAATTTGATTTAATGCAGACCAATTAGGGCAGAAATCGGGATGGCAAGGAGAGAGAATAGAGCAAAACTCCAGAAAGAAGAAAAAGAAGGATAGAATGACGCGCTTAAACAGCTTTGAGACGCAGGAGGTGAGAGAAATAGACCAAAAAAAGCAGGTGAGTAAAGAAGTTTCCCATTTTGTGGATGGAAATAAAGATGAAAGAAAGAGAGTGCAAAGACCGAAAAAAATTTAAGATGTGAGGAAAAAGATCCATGTAAGAGCAAGGGAAGTGCTTCGCCATGGGGTAGGTAACTCTGTCTAGACCGGTTGCAGTGGAAAAGGAGAAGTTTGCGAAAGCAAGAAAAGAGCAGAAAGAGAAATGAGACTCCTTAGGCAGGAGACCTAGTGGTGCTCATAAAAGTAACCTTTGGCTGTGCTAATCAAATCCTTTGACTGAGAAATAAAAAAATGAGATGGCAGGTAATTGGTATAAAACAATGCCAAGTTCCGGAAGAGGAGCAGTTGAAAAATTTAGGGGAAAAAGAGAACAAAGGAGAACAAAGGAGCAGTACCAGCAAAAGAGCGAAGAATAGAGTAGTCTGAATTAGGACAAGATTTTGGAAAGAAAGACAAGCCTGCCTCGTGCTATTTTACACCCTTGGTTTTGGCACTGACGGACGAGGAATTTCCAGAGACTGAAATGCAAGGCTGTCGCTCTTTATTACTTCTGTTAGTTGAAGAAAAAGTCTTGGGATTTTTCCTTATCACTTCTTTTACTCAGGAAGACCACCAGGCTTGAGAAGCATTAGAAATGACAAAAAGACAAGAAAGATTTAGCCTCATTCAGTGCCAAAGAGATAAAAAAGAGAGCAGCAAAGGAAAGAAGAAGATATCAGTATTGCTCATCAGAAAAAGCAGTATAAATTGCTATTGAGAGCAAAGTCTTCGCAATGAGATTTATGGAAATGAAAGAAAGGAGAACGCTCCTTGGGGCGGAAAAGTAAAGATAGTGGGACAACAAGAAGAATTGAAAGGTAATTAAAACCAATTTCTCAAGCACTTCCCCGGAGCAGAAAAGATCAGGAGAGGAGAAAGTGAAGAAATGTATGAGGACAGGAGCAATGGCCCAAAAAACAATAAAAAAGTAGGGTTATCATGGCCACCAAGGGGAAAAGACCAGAGGAGATGACCCAATCAAATACTTTCTCGCCACGAGAGTTTAAAGTACCTTTTGAGCTCGAAATGGGGCGATTACAGTTGAAGTACCTCTAAATGAAAAGATTTCTGGAGAGAGGAAGAGCAGTGGTAGAAATGAAGTTGGTTCTAATATCCGCCAAAGAAAAGCATATAGAAAGTGCGGTGATGCTTAAGACGAAGAGAGAAAAGGAATGATTTGGCAAAACGTTTACCCCCACACAGCCAGAGTAGGAATCAAGCGAAGAGAAAAAGGAGGTGAGTTCAGATGAAAACATACCCTGTCTGACAAAGATGACCACATTGTCACTAGCGTGTAATTCCTCAGGTGAAAGAGAGCTAGATTGGGAGAGAATTCCATCAGGTTACAAAGCAAAGCATTCAGGAATGCTGAAAGATGAAAAAAAGTTGATGTTAGACACCTCACCTGAGATAAGAGCAACAGCAAAAGGCAAAAAAAAGTGAAGAAGTTCAACATTTCTGTCATGAAGACCGGCTTCATTTCATTGAAAACTCTGAGCGAGTCAGAATTTAAAAAGAAAGCATGAGATGTAGAAGAAAAGTCGTAGTAAAGAAGGGTGGGGAACAACTAGAAGGAGGATAAGTAGTTTGCAGGTGAAGGTCAACCAGAAGAGATGCATTAGCTAATGGGGGTTGGTAGGCCAAAGTGTTGACTGATAAAGTATAGAGTAGAGATATACCTGCTGAAGAGCTCTGAAAAGAATGACACGCAGTTGGTGGGTTGGAAACCCCCAGGAAGCGACTAGATGTAGCATGAAAGGTAGCTCCAGGAACGAGAGCTAGAAAAGGAGTTAAATTCTAAGTAGGAGAGGGAGAAGTGTCTTAAATGTACCCATTTAAAGCAGGCATTGCACTGATCCACTTTTCTTAGTCTTACTGCCGGCGCACGCAGATCAGGAAAAGATGGGACTAGGGTTTCAATGAACGTTGTCCTTCATCAGAAGTAAAAAAAGATTAAGAAAGCGAGGGAGAGAGAGGCAAGAAAGCAAAAGAAGAAAAGATAGCCGACCGATTTTAGAGAGAATGCTTGCTACCCTTCTGCAATTGCTCAGAGATCATCACAAAAAAAAAGTTTGGTGTTGAGGCCAACAGCCATTTCGGCCCAAGTCAGTGGGGAATGGACCGCACAGCCACGATAAGCCGGTTGCTGATTTGTGCGGGAAATAAATCAGTGTACACGAGATCGACCTGTTGCTAACCCAGCATGTCATACTACTTTTGAGTACCCACCAGTGGCAATCCGCCTAGTTGGTGGTAGGGCTACCAGTCACTCAAGACTAGTTCGAAATGGGCTGCCATCTTTCCCCTAGCCTCATTTCAATTAGGTTGACGACATGAACCTGAATTGCCGTTTATGTCGTACCTCCATCCCGAGGAAGAGGAGGGAAAACCACAAACAACAGATCGACCTGCGTTAATTGAGTTATTGAAAATGCTTTCCGCATTTGAAGAATAGCATTTTTTAAATCCACGTTATATTCAAACGTCCAACCTCAATAAACATTATGCTCCAATATGTTCGAAGTACAGCAATAAACTTTAAAAATCAAAAGATTCTAATTAATAACTTTTGAAACAATTTCGTAATTGCTTCTTAACAACCGGAATACAAAAGACTTCAGAGAAGTAGTTTTTACCTCATAATGACACAACAAATAACAATAATGTAACATATGCGCAAAATTAATCTTCAAAGTATTAATATCCGGGTTATTGGCATCCCTGTTTCTAGCTCAGGCATTGTTGATATCTTTGCGGGTTTAAAAAGCTGAGAGTATAGGGTTTCTTGTCGTTACTATATCAACCGACGCAATGACGTAATGGCTAGAGCGTCCGCTTCGCAATCGGTAGACGTGGATTCAATCCCCTTGACGAGCCATACCAAAAGACTTTAAAAATTGGTATCCACAGCTTCCCTGCTTGGCGCTCGGAATTTAGGGGAGGTTGTGCAGAACAAGTCGGCAAGTTCGATTGTTGTGTTTTTGGGCAAGGCATTTATCGGGACGCCTCCTTTATGTGGAAAACAGGTGGCCCAGACCCCTCGGAAATGACAACTCCCAAGCGAGTGTGGACGTCCCGTCCAAAATATAGCAATACAATTCGCTTCTCGTGAATGGAGGATAAATATGGTAAACAAAAAAAATATGAACAAACCGAAAGTACATCAAGATATTACGATTTTGTCACAATCACCATTCAAAACCCGAAATAGCCGTTTAATTAGAAGTATTGTATTTGCATCTTTCTGTGACCGCAGTTTGCAATGCCGCATGATTAAATTTGTCATATCTTTACTCTAGGGAAATTTCGCATGAAATTTTATATGCTTGCCCATTAGTTTTTTGAAGAACCATAAAACATTGTGCAATGCCAATTATCTAAAAAATTTTGTAGCCATTTGCAAACGAGTGCCATTTTTTGGCCAACGATGTTAAGTATGCTACTCAATTAATTACCAAATAAAGTTCACATCAAAGCTCAGTGAAGTGTTATTTTTAAATTTTTGGATGATTTTGTGAAAAATTTATGTCGCATTTAAAATCCAGTTAAGAAATATACAACAAAGATTAAGAGGGAGTTACTTCCAAAAAATACATTTAATGCTTTTTAAGCAAACTGAAAACTCTCATCTACAAGCAGCAATAATGTTGACTTGCGTACAAATTGCAATAGTTGAGTTTTCTTTCTTTCTTGGTAAGAAAAGAAGATTCAATTAATGTACATCACATTATTTGTGGAACCTAAATACAGTCTTCAACTATGCTATAGTTCAGATTGGCAAAAGCTGTTTTAGTTTGTAAAAAAGATCTTAAGCTTATAAAAATTAAAATTTTCTGCAAATGTTTTATGGGGCGTCGCAATTTTTCAAAATTTGGTTCTGAGTTCAAAATAGTTTAGGTTCACTGAAATCAGCCAAAGCGTCTATGGTAATTTTTCATTTTTACCTTCTTGTAGTCATGTCTTGATATCCAAAACTGGCTAAATCTGCTCCCATGGTTTGGCAGGAAGTGCGAGCGTCTTGCCAACTTTTTCGCTCCGAAACAAACTTGTACTGGTACCCGTTTAATGGATTAAGCCATCCATTTCCAATATCAATTATACCTTGAAATATATTTAGCTAGATTACTTGAAGTAGGATGACCGTCAAACTTTTTTGCTTGAGTATACTTTTTTGGGAATACCAACTAAAAATGAATGATAAAAGTGAACTAAGTGTTTATAGAAGAGAAAAAGCTATAATTTGACAAGAGGGTAGATCAGAACAAAATTTTAAATTAAGGTTTTGGCTTTCAAAAGGCGACATTACAAAGCTACATTCCTCAGATTGGTCATTTTTTGCCAATTGTAGTCGACTACCTGTTGCCCAAGCACATCTTTCTCTTGGCTTTAAAAGGCTGTTTCACTCGTAATTTTTTCCTAACGAATATTTGTAAAAGCCACAGTCAGATGAAGGCTTCGCAAATCGACTACATTTAGCAGTCTTTAATTTCTTTTATCATTAACAAACTTTTCAAAAATTAGAGTACCATACCAGCAGTTAAACAGATAGTTCCATAACTCAAACTGAATTAAGCAATTTTGAGAGGAAAAAGATGAGAGCATGATTTTTTACGTATCTTTTTTGAAGCGTTTTTATTGGTAATCTAGGACAATTTTCCCCTAATTTTTTCCCCCAGACAGTTCTCCTACGTAGACATTTTCGTTGTGGAGTTCCCCACGGAGGTATTTTACCCGGACACTTCTCGAAAATATACATCGAACAGCAGTTACCTAACAATCTCATATATAAAGCAGAGTTCTTTCTGTACGTGCGTTTGTGCGTAAATACATACGTATGCTTTAACTTCTCTAAAACTACTAGGTGTACAAAAATGAAACTTGGCACGATTGCTTATTGCCCCAGGAGAGTTTTATGGGGGTTTATAACCAAAAATAACCAAAAATTTTTTTAATTTGCATTTCTTTACAGAAAAAACGATTTCTTGTTCAAATAAAACCCAACTTCCAATTTACCAACTCGTACAAATTTTGCTTTTTTGAGCGTGAGATGGCATCATGGTTGACTCTTGATTGCACAACTTGCTTTCTTTGTTTTATCAAAAAGTACTGACCTTGGAAACGCAATAATAAGTTTTTTTGAAGATATATTCAAGGTGCTTTTCATGAAAATTATTTTGTAACAAATCGATTTGAATTGACGATGCAACAAGAGATTATGTTTTAAGATCATCATTCCTATTTGAACGGAAAATGTGTCAGTTCAAACTTAGAATTGCGTAGTGGTTCTTTCAATGATGGCTTCTATCGGTTTTGGCTCTTTGGTATACACGTGGCAAGTGTGACCACTATTGATTTATATCACACAAATAGGCTTGCAATATGAAAAAAGTCATAATTTTGGGGTCTAATATTTACTAACTTATTTCTGTAACCACTTATCAATCACTTCCTGGTTTTCAACAACTTTAAATTTATGCTTCCAAGCATTTGGTAAAATGAGCAGATAAAAATTTGGGAAGCTACTTACTGTTTCAAATATGAGCAAGTTCAGTCCTTACGTACGCCTATGTTAAAAAAAAGGAAAACAATTATACTTTGAGAGAGTCTCAAAACACTTAGAAAATACATAGCGTCAATGCGCAACCCCTAAAATGTTTTTTTATTAGATTCTCTTTCAAAAACGACTACTTTTAATTTTAAAACGAAAATAGCTCATGTCAAAATAGCATTAAGCTAACTGTTTCTTACGGTTGTCACTATTATCCATTGGGTGATGTTGGCGCAGCCAATTGAACTGATATTCTTAACCTTGATATTACTGATAAAGGACTCTGAAGGTGACGGCGGCCGAATTGCTAGCAATTGATAAAATTTGGCCATGAAACAAAATTTTACTAAAACGCTAAAATTTCTCCAAAGAACCTAAATTATAACTGTAGTCCTAGCGGGAGTAAGTGTTGGAGGAACAAGTGTCCCAAAAAAAATATCCGGGATAAAATATCCGCGGGGAATGAGTGAAGTGTGCGAGCGGGAAGTATTTTGGAGAGAAGTGTACGCGCGAAATTCTTCTAGGGGAAATTTCGAAGGGTTGGAAAGTGAATTAGGTTGAATTTAAGCTTGCTAGAGAGAACCTTACCTGCTACAGCATAGAGTTCGCTTAGAACTTACCAGTTTCATATTTTGATGTTTTGTTTTTCTGTATTTCAAGTTGATACTTTAGTTCCATTTTTTCTTGAAATAAATATCATTAGTTTTTCTTTGACTACTATTGTACTGAATAACTTACTTAAAGAATTTTTGGTCTTATTTTTGCCGCCCTGACAATTTTTAATATCAAACTCACCAGTTTCATATTGCGCTGATTTATTTTGCAGTAATTCAAGTTGGCTCTTCAACTGATCTGTTTCTAAAGTGAGGACCATTATTAATTTCATTTGTAACTTTTGCAGTATATGTAGCAATATTGCTGTCAATTTACAAGAAAACGCTAAATAATTGTTGTCGTTTAAAAAAAAATATTAAAATTCGTTTAAAATTCGCAATAAGATTAGATTTGAAACTTTTATTTGACTACAAGTTATAAAATGTAACTTAATTTCTTGTTTTAAAGATGACACATAAATAATTTGAAATGTCATAATTAAAAAATTCAAAATAACTCCAAAAATAACTAAAGTATTATCAAGGTTATTTTAATTGAAATACAGGGTGTGCCAAAAAGACCTGACACATTTGAAAGTTTAATAAAAATCAAGCCTGTTGACGAAAACAGGAAATGTTCACATTTTTGGAAAGTGTACAGCATGCCATTTTGTGTGGAATACGCGAAACATGAACACTACATTTTGTGACGTAATAATAGTTGATGTTGAAAATTATGGCATTTTGTAAGCAAAGTGCTTTTTAAATGCAAAATAACAATTATATTAATGCAATATAAAAACCAAAATAACACTAAACACCAAACACTACAACATTTTTAAATAAAAACGTAAAATAACAAAATAACAACGATGCATTTTATTAGGTTTTAAAAATTAAATCAGTTAGGTGCTTGCCGTGATTGTTTACGCAGAGGTTAACACGCTTATGAAAGTTGTCGATTACTCGGTTGATCATCATGGGTGTTTTAGTGCAGATCCATTTTTTCTAAAGTTCTTTATCCACAACAAAATTGTGTTTCGACTTGGCACTAGATCGTGTCTTCCAAGCTTGAAGTGCGTACGAAATAATCTTTGAGTTGCAGTTATTGATCCACTGTTCGTAAAAAAAGTTTCCACAACGAAAGAACGGTGTGAGCCCAACCACTTCATTTTAGCATATAAAGCACAATTTTAAAAATTACATTAATTTAAAAATCAACCATTATGACGTCACAAATGCATTGTAGATTGTTTTTTGGACACCGCACAAAATGGCATGCCATACGCTTTCCAAAAATGTAAACATCAATTATTTTCGTCAACGCGTTTGATTTCTATTAAATTTTCAAATGTGTCAGGTCTTCTTGGCGCACCCTGTAGGTTATGTTGTTAATGTATCGAAATCAATTTTACGTAAAAGCCATGTTCAGAAACATTGCCCAAGAGCTTACTGGAATCCTGTTGAGAAGCCAAAACCAACATTTTCTCAAATTGTTTTTGAAAGGTTTGATTCAACTTTTGAACGTTCTAAAACCAAATATAACGCAAATAAAAGATGTAATACAAAAGTAACATAAAAATATTGCGACCCATAACAAAAAGAACAGGCCGTAGCCAATCTGTTTAAAAAGAGTTTTGATTTCCTATTTTGTCATAAAGATTGACAAGCTTACTGTCTCAATTCAAAAGTTAGTACAAATATAATACAGGTTATCAAACTGAAATAAATTTAAGCTCAGCAAAATAACCGATAATTAAAATATTTTAATCAAATTGAAGAAAACTCAAAATTTTCTAAAGAAAGGCGGAAACAAAATATTTAAAAAAATTTCTTTCCTATGCTCTCTTTTTTTTTCTGCTTCGGACCTGCATAAAAATAAATCAACTTATACACTATTATTCTTGAAACGAGGACAATGACATAGCTACCAAACCAGAAACCTTACATATCAACAAATACACTATTGTAAGATAGGTCGCAGGTTGTTTAACAAAATCACCTCGCAAAAATGATTGATCATATTTATGCAACATGGAGCTAGATCATTGCAAGATGAAACTGATTTTGTTACATTTTAGCCAAATTTATTTCTGTTATATTACTATGTGATTTCTTCTCACCTCAATATCCTTTAATTGTGAATATTTGTTGTAAAAAATAGAGTTAAAAACGACAGAAACAATCAAGCTGGTCACCAAAAGCACAAACATTATTCCAACGACTATTTGACATGAAGATGCTTTACCTGAAATATTTCAATTTACAAGCTAACTGGGTAATAACTCTTTTGGGTATTCAATACAAAAAATCCAAGTATTAAAGTACTAATTGTTTTAACTCATTTATGCCCCTGTTCTTTTAAACGAACATTTTTTCAATAATTGTTTTTTTTAACATTTACAAATTAATTTTGAAGAATGCTTTTTGTCGGTTACAGAGTAGGTGATCAAGTTTCGTTGCAGGAATCTCGTAAATGCCAGTTTAATTTACATTAAGTTCTGCCAAAAAAAGATCATGGCCAATTTTTAAAAGTTCAAAATGACCCCCAAAAAAGAAAACTACTGCAAATATTTACAAGTTATATTAAATATTCTATCTAAAAATAAATTGTAGCTACAGGGTGTCCGAAAAGTTAATGTGCAGTATGGGCACATAAAATTTTAATGTATTTACAGTGTCTAAAATGGTATTGTCTAAATATTTTCTAATAAACTTAACTAAAAAGTTTATTAGGAAACATTTTAGACAATACAATTTTAGACAATACAATACAATAAACTTAAGACAATAAAATACAATAAACTTAACTCAGTTTATTAGAAAACATTTAGACAATACAATTTTTATTTATTAAAAGCTAAATTCGTTTACAGTACTACAGTTTGATTATAGGAAATATTGCAAATGTCATCCATTGAAATTAAGACGTTTTTGCACTCGAAGATGCATATTGGAGGATGGAGGATGTCGCGTGTTATCTGTTGGATGCATTGGATAATTGCTGTCTTTAAGTCTCCCAGATTGTGCGGATTATTCTCACACACTCGACTTTTCAGTGCACCCCAGAGATAATAATTCAAAGGAGTCAAATCTGGAGATTTAGCAGGCCGAATTCCTCGTGAAATCATGCGGTTAGCAAAGATTCTGTCCAAAAAGTTTAGTGACGAGTACGAACAGTTTGTACAGTTGCTCCGACTTGTTGGAACTATCTTTGTTCCAGCTCAGTCTCATCTAACTGACTTACAAATGGTTCCAAAATATGACTACGTTAACCTTGGTAAAATAAAAAATAACTTAGCAAACTGCAGACAGTGACACTGTTTCGGCCTATCAGGTCTCTTCAATGCAGTTGGCTACTCCAAAAACTAACTTGTTATATTAACCCCTAAATATTACGCCACAAAACCAGCCATTGTTAAAAATATTTTCAGTAACTTTTCGGACACCTTGTATAAGTAATTACAATAGTATAGTTTAATACGGCAAAACAATAAATGTATATAGATTTGAGTTGATAGAGTGATTTTGAATTACAATTTGGTGTCTTTTGAAACAGGATGATGGGCTTTTGACACCTCTGTAGTTTTTACAAATAGAAATCTTTCATATGCAATTTATAAAGAAATTCAGTCAATAAAGCAACATTATTTCTTGGAAACAAAAAAAAACAACTGTTGTAAAGCTAGTTTGCATATTCTGCCTAGTCATGATCTTTCTGACCAAGATAGCCATAAGAAATCGAGTCGGAAAAAATTCGTGTTTTAAAAAACCGAGTTAGATGTGCCGACAAAAGTGCATTTGTTCGCCATTGTATTAATCCTGCTTTGGTACCGTATAAAAATCACGATAATAGTCAGTGTTGGGGAGACTCGAGTCAATGACTCGGCTCAAGTCGGTGTAAAAAATGACACGACTTGACTCGGGACTCAGCACCAGAAACTCGAGACTCGACTCAAGACTTAAATGCTATGATTCGACTGGCCTACTGATAATGAAATCACTTGCATGAAAAATTTTCTGTCTTCAAAAGTTTGATTTCTTAAAAATTACCCCTTAAATATTTGTGTGTTTAAGAATAATTTTTTACTCAATGGCAACCAGAAACGTACGGAGATGGAGCTGCAATGCAAGCTCGACGTCCTAGCCAGGCGCAATTAGTAAAGAAGAAGACTTATTGTTACTAGTACCTGCATAGCATTAAAAGTGAGCTTTGAACTGTCGAGACAGAGCGCAGATAAACTTGGCTTAATAGCCAAAATTTTGATTTACCAAACCATATTAGAATAAATGGTGGGTGGTACAAAACTTCAATATCGCTATAAATATCGTCCATCTCGTAGCCTGCACGCTTTTTCTTAAACAAATGAAAACTCGAACGTTTTTGTTTAGCTCTTTCAAGAGTTATCGCTAGAATGCGGCCTGTTGTAGATGGCAAAATATTTATACAGTAGTATAATCCATAGCATTCGCTAATTGATGGAAAATGTCGAAAAGCTTTGCCCGCGTCCAAATAAAATATCAATAATTATTACCGTTTTAATCAGAAACGTTTCGACAGTGCCCAAATCAATGAGGCAATAATTTTAGTTTGCAAACGAATTCTTTTTCGGCGACAAAGTTTAGGTTTGAGAATTTGATAAATGTAACTTCTAGCAAATAAATGGAAATGTGTCCTTCCTTTGACCAAAATGGAAAACTGTTTGTCTTCACAATGCTTGGCACATTTTTTGTTTCTTGAAAAATGTTACACAATCGCAGAATCCCTTGCTAGATGGGATTGAGATATCTTACAGTCGCGTTGGTGTGAAAATGGTTCTTGCTGGTGTTAGCTTCTTATTGCCTTTGGGACATGTTGTTTTATCCTATTCTGTAATATTTAAGATGTGTGGCCTACGTACCGACAATCACAGCGCCACACGTATTGATATAAAAACATGTAACAATTCACGAGCATCTAACGTGGAAATCTCACATGGAATTGCTGCTGAAAAAAATTAGAATGGGCCGTGGCATCATACAAAAAATAAAACCCTATCTGAACCAAAAATCACTTCAATTGCTCTATTATAGCATGATTCAAAGTCACTTTCAATACTGTATTTCTTCCTGGTGTTTCAACAACAAAACACTGATTCACAGACTCCAAAACACAACAAATAAAGTCATTCGATTAGCATTTAATGCCAAAAAAGAAGATGACATAACAGCAGTTATGAAAAAGCATAACATTATGACAATAGAACAAACTGCTCAACTAGAGATAGTTAAATTTATGCACAAATATTTTAATAACATGCTACCACATGCATTTAACATCTTCTTTCAGCACAACTATCGAAACTGCAATGCTGATAGGTCACGGTCGAAAGCTAAGATATTTCCTAAATTATGCAGAATTAAACTAACCCAGCAGTCATTCAAATACAAAGGTCCTGTGCAATGGAATAAGCTTCCTCCAGCATTAAGAGAAATAAAATCTTTGAAATCTTTTAATAACCAATCAAGGCAGTTCTTTATCACTTCATGAACATTTAATCCATTTAAAATTCACATCTAGGAAATATGAATGCTTATGATATAGTCTTTTACAGTGCTATGGTTTCTGTGTTCTTTTTTCTGTTTTCAGATGGAGCCTCTGAAGGTTGTGACAATGAAGTGAGAACAGTCAACCATGAACAATCAATTCATAAAGACCATTGAACTACTGAAACTTCATCATTGCATATCAGATTAGAATGATAACTTATTTTCGTCTTTTAAGATCGCTCTGCATCAAATTAATTATTAATTGAGTTGATTAGATTTTACGCTCGAACAATGCAGCTGGGAATACCATAACGGTACTGCTAACTCACAGTAACTTCCTTTTTATAATAACTATGTGTTTAATCAAGTCCTAGGTGTATGACTTAAAACTACAACCGGCGACAGGGTTTATATGCCTTGAGACGTAAAGGAGCTGTCTCTTAGCTGTGGTTGCTCCCAGGTCACCCTTGGGCAAGGTGTAGCACCTGATAGCCTCCCCTGTTAGGGTCACAACACTTTTTTATTTTTATTGTATCTAGCGACACTTTGTACGTACTGTATATGCTTTTCTTCATGTGTGTTTTTTCTTTATCTGGTATCTTACAGGTGCGATGGCCATGCCATTATCTTCATATTTGATCTAAGATCTATTCATGTGCATGTATTAACGTATATCGTTTTGCCACCGTCTCCTTTTTTTGTCCACTGCTGTCACATTTATTTCCACGTATGCTGATTTGGGCAGAAATAAAATAAAATTGAGTGATTGATTGATTGATTGATTGATACTTTGTTGTTGGGGATGCACAACGTTTTTTACGGACTACTGAAAGCATCTTTCTTGTCAAAAATATTATGCAAAGTTTTATTTTACTAAAACAATTGCTGATAGCGACAATGCATTGCTTTTTAAATTTGCTATTGACATTGGAATGCTGTCCACAAAATGCAATCCGCATTGGAATAAAAAAAACATTGAAAAGATCCAAACTCCTACCAAGACATAGTCCCCAAAAATACCCAGTTTACCTCAAAGTATATTGGATTGAAAATATCTCAATGCCGATAGCAAATTTAAAAAGCAATGCATTGTCGCTATCAACAATTGTTTTAGCAAAATAAAACTTTGCATAATATTTTTGACAAGAATGATACTCCCAGCAGTCCGTAAAAATCGTTGTGCATCCCCAACAACAAAGTATGTTTTTATATCAATACGTGTGGCGCTGTGATTGTCGGTACGTAGGCCACACATCTTAAATATTACAGAATAGGATAAAACAACATGTCCCAAAGGCAATAAGAAACTAACACCAGCAAGAACCATTTTCACACCAACGCGACTGTAAGATATCTCAATCCCATCTAGCAAGGGATTCTGCGATTGTGTAACATTTTTCAAGAAACAAAAAATGTGCCAAGCATTGTGAAGACAAACAGTTTTCCATTTTGGTCAAAGGAAGGACACATTTCCATTTATTTGCTAGAAGTTACATTTATCAAAATTCTCAAACCTAAACTTTGTCGCCGAAAAAGAATTCGTTTGCAAACTAAAATTATCGCCTCATTGATTTGGGCACTGTCGAAACGTTTCTGCCCGCGTCCAAACAAAGTAACAATTACACTGCGCCACAAAAAAATATGACCCAAAAGTTACTCTGACCAAACCATCTGTTCTAGATGGAATTTGGGCTGCTGATTCCGAATCTGAACTCCGTTTTGCTCTATCACGTCAGGATTTTAAGTTATTTGCATTTTTTTGATTTTACCGATTTGTATGATTTTGTTACAGAAATGCCAAAGCAAAGCTTATGCAGTATGGTTCAAAGACGTTTCAACAACATTCAATATACTCGCAAACACAACAAAATCAATGAAAAATATTGTTTATTCAAATGAAAAGTAAACCACCAGTAAAGCTTAGACACATCAAAAGTGCTGGGGTTATCTTCGTTTTCTGCGGTGGTCTTCATCCGTGTCTCTTTGAAGAGACCAACAAAAATCGGCCATCATGGCAGGGCTGACATTTCCCTGATATCTTCCTTCGATGATTTTTATTTCCTGGTGGAATCTTTCTCCATGCTCATCGCTAACATCTCCATTGTTTTCCGGAAAGAAATCTAGGTGCGCATGCAAAAAATGCATTTTAAGTGACATGCGTGCCCCCATTTCTTTGTAAGCATGAAGCATTTTGTCAATCTCTTCTTTGTGGTTAGCAGCTTTGTACTTTCCCAAAAAGTTTTGAACAACCGACTCAAATGCATTCCAGGCAGCGAGTTCATTTGAATTTAATTTTTCTCTAAAGTTTTCATCTTTTAATAGTTTTCTTATTTCAGGTCCAATAAAAACTCCTTGCTTCAGCTTTGCTTCTGTTTTGTTGGGAAAAAGTTCACATATGTGCTTGAAGCCTTCACCTAAGTGATCCATAGCTTTCACGAAGTTTTTGATCAAGCCAAGCTTGATATGAAGTGGAGGTAGAAAAATATTTTTGGGGTTACAAGTGGCACATGCATCACATTGAAACTGCTTGGAGTTAGATTTGTACGAGCAGGCCATTCAGGAGTACCGTAATGTTCATCATCTGCCCTACTGTTCCACAAACATAAGAAGCACATGTACTTAGTATATCCCATCTGCAACCCTAGCAACAGTCCAATCACTTTCAGATCTCCACAGACATGCCATTGATGAGTGTCATAACGGATACATGCTAACAGTTGTTTCATTTTCTCATATGTTTCTTTGGTCTTGGTGCAATAAGCAATTGGAACTGAAGGTTTTCTGTTTCCATTGTGTAGCAGGACAGCTTTCAAGCTGGTTTTATTTGAATCTATAAAAAGTCTCCATTCGCTTGGTTCATATTGCTGATCCAAAGACTGCATGAGACCATAGATATCAATGCAGTAACAAACATCATCTTGTTTGCTGAAGAAGGAAGCCAAATCAATGTGTCTTTCTCGAAAAAACGAAATGCTGACACCTTTTTGGAATAATTTCCATTGCTTCAGTCTCGATCCAAGTAGTTCAGACTTTTCTTTTGATAAATCTTGCAAATCTCCTTGGGATAAAAAATGGTGCGTTGTATCGGGATTTATTGATGCTCTTTCGTCGGCACAATCTTCAAATGCAGAAGCACTACTTGTTCCCACATCCGTGCTTGCTTCTGATTCGGAATGAAATGGCATGATTTCAGCTGGAAGTTCTGGAACTGGATGTTCAGTGTTGTGAGGCATGGGCTTTATAGCAGAGGAGCAGTCAGGGTATTAGATTTTTGATTTTGTTTTCTTCGAAAATCCAGAAATTTTGGTCATGCAAAAGTAACAATCTGTAAAATGATCTTTTTGTTCACGCCAAACCATTGGAGACCAAAATGCCATCTTCTTCTTTTTACCATTAAGCCATTGGGTTAGGAGAGAGTAACAAGACGAACAGCTTACATTTGGGGCCCAGGATTTATCTTGATCGCCCAATTTAACCTTGAAATACAGTTTGTAAGCAAGTTTCAGTCTGTCAGTAATAGATTTGCAAAGATCTTGAGGGGTAAATTTTCCACAAATGTAGCAGAAGTTATCAGCATCATTTACACAGCAGCGTTTACGTTCACTCATTGTAGTGGATACTGTATCATATAAAATATAAAAACTATATCTTCTAAAATATATGAAATTGAAGGAGCCGATGTAAGCTTGTTTAAGATGTTAACAACATGAAAGGGTTAGGCTAGAAAACTTACTGAGAATAAATGCTGTAAAAATCCGGTCTTGTGACTATAGTTTCGCGGTTTACCGCTCATCAGACAAGCTTGGATTTCAACCCGCGACCTCATGACCGGATAATTTGCAGTTAAAATTCATTGTATTGGTTAGAACCTATAACTTACGTAAAGGTATGTACACAATAAAATTAATAAGACAAGGGCATTCGCAGAAATATGTGTCCTCTCGAAAACTTGATAAGTGCCAATTCTCCTTATTTTGCTTATTTTAAAAAAATTGAAAAATGCAAATAACTTAAAATCCTGACGTGATAGAGCAAAACGGAGTTCAGATTCGGAATCAGCAGCCCAAATTCCATCTAGAACAGATGGTTTGGTCAGAGTAACTTTTGGGTCATATTTTTTTGTGGCGCAGTGTTATTGATATTTTATTTGGACGTGGGCAAAGCTTTTCGACATTTTCCATCAATTAGCAAAAGCTACGACACGGCCTACTTAAATAGAAGACGGCTAGACATTCTACCTTACAGCACGAAAATTAGACGGGTAACATCTGCACATTGGTTTGTTTACTTTTCACGTTTACGAGATTTTATGCTAGCCTTGCAGAGGGATAGTATGGGAAACTTATTTTATTTGTAGGAACAAAACTGTTTAAATACGCTACTGTCTAATATTTGATGACTATCAATTAATCAAATAGGTTGTTTAAAAGTAAAATTTTATCAAAAAGCAGCACTTACTTCAGCTCAGAACAGCGCAACAGCTTAAGATACTTAGCTCATTAAAATCATCACTTAAAAACTACATTTTGCATTGTGTCACTTTCCAAGTTAGAACTAGACAATACTGTAGTTGCAAAGTTTTATTTCAATCATATGTGTCATCGCTTCCTTTGCCTTTCTTTGAATTGTTGTACAACTTCTCTTCGCACTTGGCTATTGACAAGTTTTTGGGTATGATTGAAAAAGACGTTACAAATTGTGCGGTTGAAAAACTTAATGTTTTCAAGGTGATTGTCACACAGAAATGTTTGTGGCAAATCATTAAATTTCAATACATTTTCTGCAGCAGCTCTTTCGTGTAGATCACTCTGGCGTATAATATATTCGCATAGGTCCAGCATAGCAAAAGATTTGCTAACATAATGCGTTAAATCAGTGGCAGGCTGCGTCAAAGCACCTCGAGACAACGTTGAAAGATATTCAAAGCATTCAGAGGCAGACTGGTTTTCAGAGTTGTAAATTAAACATGACCTACAGTCTAAACAGGAGGTCTTCTTGATCATCTTTTTTTGCAATATATCCCGATACAACGGCAGCAACTTTGTTTGAGTTTTGATCCAAACAACAGCTTTCAATCTCAGAAGATATGTTTTTTAGGTTTTGATTGAAATACAGCAGGGCGAGATCTTTGCAGCTGTCAGGACCAATATTTTCTTGCCAGAAGGAAATCGACTCTTTGAGAAGAGATTTCAGTGCTAATATTCGCTCATTATTTGTTGCTTCTCGCAGTCCAACTAAAAATCGTCCGCCGCTCATTTGACGATATTTTAAAAACTGCCGTTCCAAAGGATCAGTTTGAAATCGTGCCGTAAGAACATAAGCATAGCCTTCTTGAAGCAAATCTTCAATCAGTGCAGCGGTGCATCTCAAAGTAGTTACCAATGCAGAAGTGGTCTGCTTGCTGAGGGTAAACTTTTCCGTGTTGGCTGGTTGCTGAGTTTTCCATTCAGAAAACCAATCAGCCAATTTTCGGAGAAATGTTGGTTTGCAATCATTTGCTTTTGCAGCATCTCCACGATGAAAGTTCATGTTAATTTGTTGTTTGGTGTTGCTTATCGTCCACCCGAGATTGAATGAGCGTAAAAATTGTGCCGCGGCATTGCTTTCTGGAAAATAGCTTTCTGTGGCGGCGGAAGTGGTCGGGTCAAATATCGCCAAAGCTAATGGTACACTTTGCTTGTTGGATGTAGAACTTTGTATGTGAGTTTGTTGACCTTTCTCAAGTTCGCCTGTAGTTTCTCATCTTCATCAAAGAGAGTGTGACAGCTTCCACGAAATCTTCCCAGCAGGAAGACTAACAAAGTCAGAAAAATGAAATTCCGGAAAAAAAAATATCGCCTGAAGTTCAATAGATTGTTTCGTACTTTCTTTAACAGATATACGGAGTCATAAAATAAATATGTTCTTCGATTTGACCTAGAATGATGCAAAATTGCATTTTCATGCGATTCACTTCCATATTTTGAGAAAAGTTCGTTAAAGGCGGACACATTGCTGGGGTGATTGTCTGAAATTACTGCTCGCACGTGAAAGCCTACTTCATGGAGAGATTGTATGGTTTCTATTATTTGGCCTGACAACCATTTTCCTTCCATTTTCGATTCTGGCACAGCTTTGAAAAGGAAAGGCACACTCTTCCGTACTCCCACAATCATAAATGTCATAATTCCTTTAAACAAATTACCATTGTCATCGCAGCCGATCAGCTTATCTTGCTAAAATTGCAACTCTTTTTGCAGATACATTTCGTCGGTTAACAAGACAATGTCTTTATCAGTTTTTCCTTCGTTTAGCAATAGTTTGACTGCTTTCAATGATTTAAGACCTCACTGGCTTAATCTCTTTAGAAGGCTGACCGAAGGCAAAGGAAAATGCTTGAAAAGTAGTTAGTATACTGGCAACCAAGTGTAGCGCAACATCAGGGAAAGTTGCAAAAGTTTTGACGTAAATTTTGGTCAATCATCAGGTTTTTGAACCGGATTTGCTCTAGTTCATCCATGATATTTGTGGTCCTCTTATCTGAAAAACTTCTGATGCATGGTGGAAAGTTTTCCAGGTAAGATTTTTTTGTCAGTCGACAATCCTTTCCTTTAGCAAACCATGGAGGGAGGGGTATAGGGGAAACAGAAAAGAAAAGCTTAGCATTGGAGGTCACATCAATTACGATTGCTTTCAGTAACTGTGGGAATGTCGAATGTCTTGCAATTTTCCAGTTTGTAAAACACTGCTCTACTTTTATCAATTTGCAACTTGTAGCCACTGGGACACAAGCTTTCACCAATGCTGGAAAAATCTGAAATTTTGTAATGGTCATTAAAATCATCAAGCTGATCAGGTAATGCAGTCACTCTACTTGGAGGCTTTCTTTGGGTTTTGGGTGTAGGCATAACTGACGGGGTTATGGATTCATTGCCGAGTATATAGAAGGAACTGGTTGTAATTCCCATTGTAAGATTGTTCGTTTGCCAACTTTCAAAAACTTTTCTTCAAAATGTTAAGAACAAACACCAGAACGTCGTGTCGGAGCCCAGTCTTTTCTATTCATAAATCTTATCTATTTTCTGTTTAATTCTGGGTTTTTCAAAGGAAAACGAAATAATGGGAATTTTTCAGGAATAACGTTAATTTTATGTTGACGCTTTTTGTATCCCGTTTGGCAATAAGCGACAACACATGTATTTACCATAATTATGCCAAAACAATTATTGAAAGTACCTAAAACAAAGCAAACTCTTTTTGCATAGATTGCTTTGAACTTGAAAAACAATCGTACTTACAAAAGTCGAAATCAAAATCGGCCTTGCATTTTAATAGTGCTATATTACCTGTTAGCTAGCTGGCCAAAGCTCAAATGAACGAGCTAAATATTCTTTAAAATAAATATAATGAACTTAGTTTAACTGCTATGCCATCAAAATGTAAGACTTCATCTACCATAACGTTTGTCTAACGGTACTATTATCTACTTCGTAAATGTCCTCCCAACACTTTTACATTATAAGTAACTTACAGCAAAATTAACAACTAACTACAATAGCTAGAACTACAGATAGCAAGATAATTTCTACTACCTAACTGGACTTTTTAAACTGTGCTGTGTATCCTAGCACTGTTAAACGTCTAAAGAAAACAAGGCTGAAAAGCACTTAGTTGAAAGATTGTGAAGGATTACCTCTGCTGGAAACCAACAGTTGAAGAAAAGTAAACAAGTGCCGCGTAAATGTTACCCGTCTAATTTTCGCGCTGTAAAGTAGAATGTCTGGCCGTCTTCTATTTTAAGTAGGCCATGGCTACGAGTGATATAAATATCTTGCCATCCACAACAGGCCCCCATTGTAGTGATAACTCTTGAAAAGAACCAGACGAAACGTTCGAGTTTTCACTTGTTTAGGAAAAAGCGTGCAAGCTACGAGATGGTCGACATCAATAGCGATACAAAACAACATTACACAAATGGATCGTAATTATTAAAAAAATCTCAGGAAACAAACACTGGCAATAAAGTGTTGGAAAGACTGAAAGCGACTCGAGTCGTGGTAAAAAAATACTCGAGTCGCTGGGATGACATAATTCGATTCGAGTCGAAACTCGACATCAATTCAATGTGACTCGACTCAAGGCTCAATCTTTAGCGACTCGTTTCCAACACTCATAATTGCACCTAGCGGTCAATACCACCCCATCACTAAAACGTGCTTTCAATATACGCTAAATATGATGATTCAGTGCTTATTGGTCGACAGACGTTCCAGAGCACTCAATACACAAATAAGTTACGTCTTACGGTAGTTTCTCGCAATGCTGTTGTTGTTGTGATTACCCCTCCTCTTCCTCGGGATGGAGTTACAACGCGAACGGCAATTCAGGCTCATGCCGTCAACCTAATTGAATTGGGCTGGGGGAAAGATGGCAGCCCATTTCGAACCAATCATAAGTGACTGGTAGCCCCACCATCAACAAAGCGGACTGCCATTGGTAGGTACCTAAGAGTCGCCTTTTGCGACATGCTGCGTTAGCAACTTTACAATTGTAACCCGGTGAAGTATGGGTAGGCCAACTGTCTGCCACATAAAAGTGGAGACGTTCCGTAAAGGGTCTCGCCCAAGGACACAACAAGCAAACTTGCCCGATTGTTCTCCTCAATATCTTTTTTTATGCTGAGCGCCAAGCAGGGAAGCTGTGAATTCCATTTTTTAAAGTCTTTTGGTATGACTCAACTTAGGGAATGAACCCCAGGTCAACGGATAGCAAAACGGACGCTCTAACCATTACACCATTGCGCCGGTAGTTTTTCGCCATCGTGCTGTGCCCTTGGCGAATGGTGCCGTGACATTTATCGAAGAAGAATCTGTACTTCTTGTCTTTTGATTTTGAACAAATGCAGCATCTGTCGCGCCATGACCGACAATGTTTGGTGGTTCTTTGTATAGTTGAAGGAAATTCTGGGAAAATCCCGCCGTGGCAAACAATTTGCTTTACATTCTAAGGTGTTTGAGAATTCATCAATTAGTGCTTTGCTCGAGCACGATTTACAGTACCATGAGCTAGACATGACTCCAAAAAAATTCAATGTAAAACTTTAACAGAAGCATGCAACAAAAACAAAGTTGTTTGATGACAGATGTCTAGTAAGTATAAAAAAACAGGAAACTTGTAGATCACGAAAATCTTGCTTTTTGCAATTTGTAACTTTGCAATTACAGTTTGAATCATGATGATCTCATGGTGCCAGAGCAGGGTTAAGCAGAAAACTAGTGCGGCTGAACCAAACACTTAAATTTGAACTGCTAACAAAAAACTAAACTGTGATGTGCTGAAGCCAGCAACAAAAAGTATGAGTAAAAACATGCTTAAGCTCTCAAAAGTTGTTTCCAAGTATTATTTTTTCAAAATACAACACCGAACAAAACTAGTCTAAAAAATTAACGCCAGCAGAAAGTTGCTGGTGATTACAATGTCTTAAAATCAAATGAAGCCCAACAGTCTCAATTAACTAACATTTAAAATAAGCTGGTAAGTTTTTTGTCACCAGTTGGCGCTTAATGGACAGTAATCTAAAGGAAGAACTCTAACACAATAAATATTAATCCGTTCCTTTTACCGTATTGGAAGTATCACGAATAGAAAAATAGCCCATATTGTCCTCATCCGAGCCAAAACATTGTTTTTTTTGACACAAGAAAATGCAGCGCATAATTTGAAGTAATTTTGCAGGATAGTTTTGAATTGTTGCTCAACAAATAGTAAGTTATAATTTTATGACGCTTTGGACTATGAGAACACGTCAAAAAGTAATATAATATGGAGCTACTTGTTGCATGTTTGTTTGTAATGCAGTAAGCTATTTTTCAAATAAAATCTCAACGAAACTACTTAACCCTCTGTCTACCAGCAAAAAAATGTACATTTTATACCAGTGGGGTCAAATTGACCCCGGTCAAGGATTCTTATGTTAGAGATGTTTTTGCTGTACTTTTTTTAAACTTTTGCTTACTTAGCACTTAATAAATAAAGAAATCGTGTATTCTAGTAATAATGAAACTTTCAAAACCAAAAAAATGAAACTATAGTTGTAGAAGTGGCTGCTGCACCAAGCGAACATAAGTTTTGCAGTTTATTACAAAGTTGATTTGAGTGGTAATATTGTCTAATCCATATCCAACAATTAGTGCTTTCATTGTACAAAAAAAAAACAACAATGAAAGACCAAACCAACTGTAATCTATGATAATAGTCCAGCAGCGTAGCTTGCTGATTTCATTTATGCGTCTCACATAAATATTATTTAAAGAAACCACCATCATGATTTATTCCTTGCATAAACGCATTGATTGTACTGACATCAATGATAGTGTAGAATATGACTAATGGCCATGTTCTAGTCATGTGTTTGGTGGAGTATGATCTCAGCATTCTGTCTAAAGTGTCAACACCACTTTTTGTTTTGTTGTGGAACAGAATAATGCTTGTTTTCTCATCCAAAGTGCTTTCGTTTTCTGGCTGACTATGCATCGTTGAAAGCATATTGACAACACGGTTTGTTTTAGGACAGTACAACGCAATCATTGCATCTAGTTGAAAGCTAAAGACTGTGCTCTTCACATTCCGTCCTTTGGCCACTGTAAATTCTGTTGGGAGTTCCAGCTTGCTCTTCCTCATTGTTCCTATCAGTGTGAGATTCTTGTGAAGAAGTTTTTGTACAAGCGATAGATTAGTGAAGAAATTATCACAAGTGATATTTTGGCTAGAATTATCAATATCTTCTGCCAAACCAAAAACAATCCTTGTGTCTTGATTAGTTTCTGGGGCCGATCCAGCTTCTTTTCTAATGTACACTTGCATTTTCCACATGTAAGAGCAAGTGGAGTCGCAAATTTTCTAGAGTTTTATTTCGTATTTGCCTGGCTTTGAAGAAATGTATTTTCTTAAAGCCAGGCAAAAGGGTACCGTCCTCTTAAAGCATACCAACTCTTTGTGCACTGTCATGCTTGGTCGGCAGGTGTAGGAATCACGCAGGTAAGAGTCCCAAATTTCAAACACTTCTCTGATTGGTTGCAGCTTATCAGGGGATCAATGGTGTTGTCTTGACTGTGCATTGTCAAATCGGAGAAAGCGTAAAATTTTTTGATACCTTCCTCTACTCATTGTGCGATTGAAAATGGGCCGGCCATCAAGTGTGCTCCATAGCTGTTTAACGCTTTCATTATTGGGCTTATATAATACGCCAATCAAAATCACTACACCAAAAAAACTTCGAATTCTTCATCATACAAGGGTTTCCATGAACCACCATATACTATGGTTCTTGTGATTAGTGTGATTAGTTAGTTCACTGACATATGGTTTTTTTCGAAGAGAAGACCGCAAATATAAAGTGAAAGTATCACTTGTTTCTGAGTACTGAGATTTCGAAAACCTCGTTGGTTCTGGACTTTATCGAATGACATGCGCAGCTGCTCTACCACCATTATTTGCAAACGTTTCGGTTTTGGAAACGAAATAGTTTGCAGGAGCTGATGAACAAGATTAGTCACCATTTCTGCTTTAGAAGAAGAATCAAATAAAGATATTTCTTTCTTGTCTTCTTCGTCATCTTCAATAGAAATCCAATTCGAGTCGCTTGTTTCGTCTTCTTTGCCGTCGTCATTTGCCACAAAAACCAACTTCATATTCAGAGAGATAACTTGACATTTTGCTACTTTGCATTTCCCTTTTTTGTATTTGTTTTCCAATCTACTCTCATTTTGCTTTTATTTTATAATAAAAAAAGAGCAATTTTGTATATGTGGTATGTAAGCAATGCAATAATGAGTTTTTTTTTATTTATTTGCATGTTTTATTGGGCCACTTATTGGTAAAACTGCTTGGGGTCAATTTGACCCCACTGGTATATGCTGCTGCTTTTTTTTATTAACGCATGATAAAGATGTCCAACAATGAAAATTTTTTATATCAACAAACCTTTTCAATACAAAATAAAAGTCATGAAGTTTCATAGCGCTGCTGCCAACGGTTTAGCAACAGGAGCTTTTCAAAAATGCAAGTGGGGTCAAATTGATCCCATGGTGGACAGAGGGTTAAACTACTTAAGATACTACTTGATATTTAAACGAAAAGCTACTATTTAAACAAAACAGTCAGTTTTATTTGATACCAGTCAAAAAACAGAAAAAGATGGCTAAATTTTATTGTAAAATATAATTTTAGCATGGTTAGGTTAAAACATTTACAGCAGACTGTAATCGCAAACGTTAATTGCAATATGCATAAGAAATTAACTTACGTTTTGTGAAGAACCTTGCGTCGTTGTCATCTTCCATTATAAACCGATGCATTACCTCCGTCATAAATGTCTGAACCAGTAACAAGTATTCAATTTCATTCAAACTAGTCACAAATATTTTTAAGAAATTTAGCTATCACCAGAAATCTCAAAAAACAAAATTTGGTTGTGAAATTGTGATGAATTCAGCGACGTTGCATTACTTCTCGATGAAGATTCTTTTTACAATACATGAGAACAGTGAGGGTTGGAAGAGTGCAGCTATTTACAGAAATGAGCCACAGAGTACAATAGTAATGATGCTGAAATTCAAACAATGAAAACATACATTAACAATGATTTAAACACGAACAATTTTGATGATTAATACATTACATTTGAAAGAAAGTGCACGTAATAATGTAAAATATTAAAAGTAAAATATCGAATAAATTTTTCTTTTCCCATTTTTGGCCAATATCAGGTTTCAAAGAAAAAGTGACTAAACTGTTTATTAGAATAAAGATATTTTACCACGATGAAAAAAACTGCCTACATTTACATTATTAAGTAGCCACAAAAAAGCAAGGTGATGTATGTTGCTTTGATTTGAATCGGATAATTAGGTTGCAGTCTACTCAAGATCAGGTTAAGGAGAAAGGGTGGTCAAAGATTACCAGAGTAGATTTTTTTAATTGCAGTGTGACCTCACGGCACATAACAACTGCAAATAACAGTGTTGTAGTCAAGACCGGCTTATTCGAGACCAACACCTATTTTACTAGAAAATAGCTAATAATCAGTTTTCTTTTCATCCTTTTTATCTATCAACTTTTCTTGTCAATTTTCGGTTTTCCTATCAAACTTTCCTTATCAATTTTCTGCTTTTTTTCATCTTTTTCAGTTAATTTGTTTTGTTTTCCATCAATTTTCATTTTCCTATCCACCTGTCAAGAGAAAATCGTAAGTATGAACGCTAATCTTTGTTTGCTTTTGATGCCGAATAACATATTTGTCCAGGGTCCATCCAAAATTAAAATAATCGCCCGCAGTTCTGATTGCTATCAACAAAAAATTGAAAAGAAACAGGAAATCTGTTTGTGATGGTCAGAAACAAAAACTGGTTGATAAAAAAAAACTTTTTTGATTAAACTACTTTGTTCTCGAGTGCGAGACCGAGCAGCAAGACCAAAATATCACGTCTCCAACACAAACACCAAGACCTTGAGAGAAGATTCAAGACGAAAACTAAGATTAAGACTTCAAAAATGTGGTCTGGATATCAAAACTGGTCTTGAAAACTACATCACTTGAAAATAATGTCGTTACAATCTACAACAAATCTCACAATGTAAACATTACTGCATAGAGAAAAGTAAAAATTGGATCTATCTATATACATCCATTAACTCTCAGCATGTTAAAAGTAGTGCTTACAGTGAGTTTAGAGCCCGCACCTACACCGACCAGTTGAAATTTTTTTATATGCTTGCAAATATAGTGCATAACTTAACCGATGTTAGCGCATAAATCACTTCGCCATCCCAGCTCGACAATTGACCTAGATAATTCTACAATTTGAATAATAAATACTTTCTTAACTGACATATCATGTATGATGGCTGTGCTCGTAGATCGGTATTTCATAACATTTGTCATCAGAGTTTGCAGTTCTGTTATGCTCAAATCAAAGATATTTAAAAGTAACAATTTACTTTACGGTTGTGCAACCTGCGACCTGGGTCCACACATTGAAGTCTTTGGGGTACACCTATAAACTCCAACCATTTTAAAGCCAATCTCGTAATTTTATCCCCCATACAAACAAAAGTCTTCAACGTTTGTTTCATGACCAAAGTTGAAAAAAGGATCTTTGTAAAAGCCATCATTTTTAAAAGAAATATCTTCAAGCTTGTTCATCGAGAGCAATTGAAAAAAAGGTTTACTGTCAAAAAATTAATCTAAAAAAATAGCTCTTCCTTCTGTCTGTCAGCCCCACATACAATAAGCTTTCTTACACCAATTTTTTCTTTAATTACTATCACTTCCCCGCGGAATTTTCCACTTACTGTGAATTCGGCCAGTCAGTACAAAAGTTTGCACACCTCTGGACAAATTAATAAAGATTGACCGGCAGCCGAGCCACACATTCACGCCCATTTCTTATCGCAACAAAAAACTTCAACACTGGCATTTATATTTGATTTATTTTTCAATTTAATTAGAAATATTTTTTACAATAAATTAGCAAAACAAATCAAATCACCCTTATTTTTTTCAAACTGGACGATACCACAAAAGCGATGTTTTATTTGAACCGATCGAAATCAGTTTGTGCATTCATTGCGTTTTTAAAAGAAGGCTATCAAAAGAATATGAAAAGCAGGTAGTTCGAATATCCAATCTGCAAACCACGCTCAATAGCGTAGAAGCAATAAAGCCAAATATGAAAAACGTATTATCTATCAATACTTTGGGATTGATCTTGATACACTGTCTACTTATGTCGCCAAGCAGATATTTACTCATCAAAAATTGAAGAGCAATATAAAAAACTTAATAAATAAAGAAAACTCGAATTCCATTATGATAAATATAGTTCCTCACTATCACAAAGTGAAATAGAATTTATGCTCAAACGCTATTTGATAAACAAACTTCATTATTTATAATTTGAAGGGAAGTTTCGCTCATTCATAACAGTTTTAATTAAGTCTGCAAAATGTCACGTTTTCGCAGAAACGTAGAATGAAAATGCCCAACTGGTTGTGATAAAGTTACATCGTACAATTTCCTAGTTATTTATTTTACTGACTGTGTTGCAATAAAATTAATTGCTGGCCATCACCAAGTTAAAATTTATTGTTGACATAAGATTTTGTAAGTTTTCTCATCCGGGCTTTATCGAAATTAAAAACCCGTTTTTTTACTATTTTTCAGCGATAAACTCGATTTTTGTTATTTTTGCAGTTTCAAGAATCCTGTTTTGAAATTTGAAAGTTAAGATTATTTTAGGCCAGTCTAGCAACCTTGCGGCTTCAAAAATTTTCAAAAGATTTTGCCTGGCGTAAATTTCGCATTATTTATGCTTTCGTTTTCTAACTCAATAAATCAAGGTATTGTTTCATGGCAACAAATGTTTTTGAAAAAAGCGAATTAACCTCTAAGAAGCAAAATCCTATTTCGGGTAAAGATATTTTTATTTCTGAAAATAGGCCAAAACAGGACTCTAAGAGCGTTATTGTTTCAATACTGAAACGTGCTTCAATACAGAAACAAAAAGAATATTAATCTTTTCAAAGGTAGGGTAAAAAGGGGTGGCAAGCTCTTTAAAGAAAAATGTTCTGTAACTTTATTTACTAACCTAAATAAATGCTTAGTGCAATCCTGGTTAGTGCAGTCCTAGATGTTCGGTTTACGATACCTTTCGGTTGCAGATCTGTACTTTTCACAAGAAAGTTAAAAAATCGCTTCCAATTTTTCATCAAAAATAGGATTTTGCCTCTTTGTTTGGGTATAATACCTAAGGGTGGCCGTTTTACCCGCTATTATAAGCTGCATTTATCACTCGAAAAATAATCGTTTTTCTTTTTTATTTTGTTAAATATTGTTAATCACTAAACAAACGTTATTTGTGAAGACATAGCCATCACAAAAGAAAATGTGCACCAATTAGACAAGCTAGTTTATTTGGTTTTGTTAAAAACAAACTCCGCTACCTTCATAGTTCTCCGTCATCAGAGTCACAATTTTTACACGCATACAGCAATTCACCGCGAGTACATTGCTCGTGGGCCAACAATTGTCATGTCCCTCAATGTACCCACTTCTCATCAGACTTGCTGTAGTAAAAAGACTCCCCACGCACTAGAGGTGGCCACTCTTCTTCATCTGAGTTCTGATGTGAACTTTTTAAGCATTATTTTCTCGATGATTTTAAAAATTTTCCTTTTGCTATTTGGTTTTTCAAGTTTTTCTTGCAAATAAATTTTGTAAGATAAAGGTGTTATTACAGTTGCCTTCCCAATATTTAAGTTATGTGTTTTTTTCTCCACCGATCTTACGGGTTCCTTGATCTTCTTAAAAGTTTAACCTATCGTTTGCAGAAGATGACAATATATCTGATTTGTTGCGGTACATTTTGCCTTGGTGCATGTTTATTACTGATAGACTGAACTTTACTTAAGTTAAGATATGCAACATCGAACATGCATCATCTGGTATCGGCTCATCTACCACTTCTGGCTTTCGCTAGCAGCAAGACATATTGATTCTGCTTCAATGACACATTGTTTTTTTGCAAAAATATTTCTTCTAGTTCTAATTCTGCTTCATCTGTTTGAGGTGAAATAACAAATTCGTCATCCGAAAAAGTGATTGTTAAATGGCCATAGCCTGCATGCTATAAACCAAGAGTGTGCAATTGGTTTTGCAGGCAGACCAATATCAAACTTGTTGAAAAATTCGAGAGGCAGTGAGAGTTTGCAATCTACATTATTTTGCCTCAATGCACATACAAGCTTCGAAGCAGTAACTGGTGGCAAAGTTCATCCAAATACGCGGCGAAGACTTTTTTCCTTTTGTTTCTTTTTGGAGATTTATTCTTTCAAAGCAACCTTTTTTAAACTTTCTGTTTGAAGACGTTTTATGGAGGAGAATGGTTTTTGAACTAGCAGTTGATAGGTTTTCCATCGAACACCACAAAATTTTACGTCACGAGCCACATTTGGGATTCTTTCACCGAGCCGCAGGCAGCATACTCCTGCTCTAAATCAATTAACTGTCTTTTTAGTAGTTGCTGATCTACTGTATTTGCTGCAAACTCTATGATGCAGGAAGCTCTCTTGCAAATAAAGTCTACTCCTTAAGCAAAACAGTCGGTTTAATTTGATACCAGTCAAAAAATAGAAAAAGATGGTTTAATTTCACTGTAAAATATGATCATACGTTTTTGTTTTAAAGTCTAAACGATCACTATTCCACAAACTACCAATGCTGTTGGCAAGGGTGTGTTTGTGCGATCTGAAGCGTGAGATTGAAAGCTTGTAGCATTTCCGTTTCAATTTGCTGAAACAATTACCGCGTGCAAGAAAATGCCTGCTTTTCATTTCGAACGTCATTTTGCAGTTTGAAAAAATGTAAATCCAGTTGTATTTTAATGATGGATTTAAATGCTGCTTGACGGCCAGAGGATTTCCAAATCACAAAAAGTGCGCATTTCTCATCACATAAAAATAAACACTATTCAAGACGCCTATAACTCACTTTTAGCGAGACATGATCCAAGCACAATTCAAGAAACGTGATTTGTCATCTCAGCACATGTGTAAAATACCCGTTATCTCTAAAATTTAAATAGCAGTGCAACAGATTTTTTCACTCAGTGTGGGCCAAGCGCTGAATCTATCGCACGCCCGGTAGAAGCTTTCAGTTAACGCGTCTTAAGTTCGCCTCCCTTCTTTTATCGCTGCTCTGTCAATTGCAAGCGCCTATGTAACTTCTTTATTTCCGAATAAACGCGACAGCCACACTGGCGACACAGAGCATAATTGAAAACGGTTTCTGCTAATGCAAAAAATAAAGTATGAATTAATAGTAAAAAGTGGTGACTCGACTACAAAAATCATACTGATATAAATATTTACCTAGCTATTTAAGCTTGTAAAGAATTAGACCCAAGCAATAGAGTCAAAGCAAATTCCTCTACATTCTTCCAAAGGCAAGGGGCAATTCTTCTAATAACCAAAGGGTGAAAACTGCCGTTCCCTGACCGGCAACTCAAAACAACAACTGACGCAAAGCCAACAAACAAGTATAATCGCAGCGGTCTGGAGGCAGCCTGAAGCTTAAGCAGGCGAGATAAACGTCAAAATAAATTAGTTCACTGGCTATCAATAGAACAAAGCAAGAGACCAAGGCTTCCAACTGACACGTAGCAGCGCAATAAAACGCGTAAACGATATTAAACAAATAGGTTAATCAGTCTCAACTGGTTTCAAAGAGTGATAAAATCCCCAAAGATGTGGACTAACTTTGGGTTCAAAAAGATTGAATTGCATACCAAAATGTTAGCATATGATATCAAAAACTAAGTAAAATCATCGTCTAATGAATATTGAATCAATCATGCAGAAAAAATTACCCAAGAGTTCAAATAATAACGTTGCCTGTGACTGATATTAACCATTGTTCTTCAGAGGAAAGAATTTGTGGCAATGATGTAATTATTTTTTAGAGTTGACTTCTGATATGTAACTGATACCGATTCCACCTTCTTTTTACTTCTGTGACGTCATATAAGGAAATTACGTCATGTTTCATTTATATCACATGGGAGGCTTTCAGGACAAATTTCTTACTATATTGTCAAATCAACAAAAAAGAATAAAAAATTTACTCCAACCCTACAGTAATGGTGAAGACAAAGTTTCACATTCTCACATCATACATTTCAGACGATTACGCATCAATGCTGGCAAAAAGTTTAAATCACTCTTTGCCTCATCCTTTATGAAGTCTGATTTCACATTCCGATCATCTCACTTTTTTGTTTGTTTTTCATACTCTACATCGCTCCAGTGATGCAGAGCCAGGAAAGTGTTTGATCTCGTCAAAGCAAACATCTTCTCTAAGTGAACCCCGCAGGTTTGAAGATGGTCTTTGACGAGGTTCTTTCACTTTTTATAAACGCATAATGACGTATTGCCGGAATTTTGAATGATTCATCTTTTTTCTGTTTTGCAGTACAATCTCCATGCCGCTATCACAGATATGTTGAGGATGTCAACCCTATAACGCTTAGGATAAAGCATTCTTTACAGTTTGTCAATTTGCTTCATACTCGCAATAGATTATACGATTTCACATGGTCGCCATGCATCAAGATTTCTTAAAGTTTTACTTTCGCAGTAAAACTTTTATGTCTGCGTTTTTGTTTACGACTTGACATGCTGAGTGATTTTTTCTTCAACTAATGCAAATGACTTGGTCAGCTTGAACAAAATAGGCTTCTGTTGTGTGATACATTGTTCTTAGGTTGATTTGTTGCTTGCATTGTTTGATTTTTGCTCATTTTGATAAACAACATTGGTTGCAGAGCTCATACGGTGACCTATCCATGCTGTTAGGGTTTTTACTAAAATTTTTCAAACGTCAAGAAAACTTTAGATTTGTCTTTGTACTGACTTACTGTGAAAGCATGGAACCTTCTTCAATCTATGGAAATCGCATGTGTTCGTCATAGGACGATGAAAGCGAGGTTGAAGAAAGTGGGAGAGATGGATTGGAGAATATTATTGGCTTTGGAGCTTGCAGCCACAAGTACACCGGAACCCAAGTTCCGCCTGTTGGTATGGATCACCTTCCTGAAGGAAAAAATAGAAAAGATAGGGAGCAAAAATCCATGTTTCAATGGTGTAATAGTGTTTTACTGAGTCAAGTGTGTAGTGAACCTTTGCGTAGAAAAAGCAGTAACATTTAAAAAATTTTCACACTAAATAGGCTTTTGCATTTGGCCTCAGTAGCCCTCATTCTCACCAAGAAACAGTTTTCATTGGAATAACTCTTTGCTTAATATTTCCCTGAACCAGGCTGGCTGTCTCTATTAAAAATAAAAGTTTTAATGGCTTGTTTTACTTTCTTGAAGTGATTTTACACCGGCGTATTTGCTTCAAAATTTTGCCCTCATGGGCGAATGTAAAAAATTCTTTGCAGTCCTTTCTTTTTGCTGAAAATGAAAATTTATTTTTTCTTCATAATTTTCCAGCTACTTCACCAACAAATAGTTGATACACAAATATTATTTTTTGTGGAGCATTGGGCAAATTTAGGCGTTATAGGGTTAATAAAGAGAGACCAATACCACTTTTTTCACGCTGTTTTTTTCCACAAAACTTGTATGGAAGCCTTCCAATATTTTATAAATGGAACATGTAAAGTGAACTTGATTTGCAAGTAAGTTAGTAAATACTTTTACCGTACACTAACAGATACACATTTCTTGAGATGACAGCTACAAAATGGACTTGAATTACAAAAATTTTCAACAGCGCAAATAACTTTGATTTTTTTTTAGTGAGAACCCAAGTACCCCAAATTTTAGCAGGGTTATGAAAATCATAACTTATGCAAATAGGCAAGCTATAAAAAACAAAATACTATATTTCATATATAACAACAATTATGGATGAGCCAATCAATATAGATGCGACTGTAAGATGCGATGACGTCAGCTGAAACAGGATACAACGAGGGGAGTGTCGTACAGCAAGGTTATTCAGGATACTCCATGCTTTTCGGCTGGAGTGTGAAAAGTCGATGCTCTGAACTGCTTCAGACTATCGATTCTTCCGTTTCCTGCCGAGCCTGGTTGGCTGGGCTGTAGCAACTTTGCTAGAATTGTTTCCATCAGAAGATGGCAGGAACAATCGATGGAGGTTTTCATACTCTGCCTCCCAACACGGTCTGTGGTTGTTTCGACTGACATGAGAAATATATTTTTTTGCTGCTGACTTGATGACATCGCTGAAGTCCTGGTGGGCCTGATCCACATCCAGTGAATCAGATGGTGTAAGGGAATCTTTGCAAATATATTCGTAAAAGCCATGTAGTGGCTCTACTAGGCCTTACAAAAGTTCCGCGTTTATCAGGATTGCTTAGCACGGGTAAAGCAAAACTTCCTGGTGCGATTAGCGATGATCGATGTGTGCGGGCTCGAAAAACAGCGATAGTGTTCGCGTTGTTCTTTGATGTCGATCTACATGTAGCCCTAATTTAGAAACTTCGTTCACATTGCTGACCTTGAGAGCTGTGCTTCACAGAATTGGAAAAATGAAGCTGTTTGGTGCTTTACCCCTCATGAGGCATAAATTGCAGTTACTGACGACCCAACAATGGCAGTTTTGGTTGTTGGTGTTTGCTGGCTGGGTTGCAATCAGGCCGCGGAAACGACAATCCGAACATTCAAACCGGCTATTAAATTTAACGAGTCTGAACTTATCGTTCTGTTCATTAGTAAATTGAAACGATGTTCACTGCGATTGCATAAACATATTGGTAAAACCAAGGGCTTTGGGTACAAATGAAGTTAAAGACTTTGTTTTGTTTGAGATCGATATACACGGTATTCTGATTTCAGATCAGGGATATGCATTTCCGAAACCCCAAGAGAGCATTCATATAAGTACCCTTTGGAGCCTTTTTCAACCCTACTGCCGATCAGTTTGTAATTTTGTCTTGTTCAAAATGGCAGCTACTTTCCACTACTTGATTAGCATGTTCCTATCATTCAGAAAGAGTTTACGGTAACAGGGTCGAACGTTCCCCTTTACTTACCGCCTTAATCCTATCATCAAGTAATTAGTCGAAATGTTACAACTAACAAACGAATATTAAAGCCTAGACAAGCTAATGATGTGCAAGTCGAGCAAATAGTAATTATTTAAAAGACTGCGAAATGCGCTGAATAATTTGAAATTTCCGCCATGGTTTCGTTAGTACAGTGAACCCTCGTTTATCGCGGGCGATACGTTCCAAAAATAACCCGCGATAGGTGAAATCCGCGAAGTAGTCAGCTTTATTTTTTACTGTTATTTTACAATGCAATACTGTACTGCAGAATGAAACAAAAAACAAAACCTCTTTTCAGGCCCAAAATGTGTTTAAGAAATAGAAATATTAACGTTTTCTTACAAATAACTATAATAGTTTAAAGAACGGTGTTGTAAAACAATGTTTTTTATATAGCAATGAATACAAGATAGGAAACATTGTCACCAATATCAACTTTTTTCACTTCTAGACAACAGTAAAGCCCCTGAGCCAATCAGGATTCACTGTAAAAAAAGCACTGTAAAAAATTCCGCGAAGCAGCGAAGCCGCGATAAGTGAAGCACGATATAGCGAGGGATCACTGTATAAGTCAATGTTTCTGCAAATAAGAAAACTCCATTTAGATCTATGCTACAGTGAAAGCCAAAATCCTACAGCGTTGCGTGATCTAAAGTAGCGAGCAAGTTTTAATTAAACAAGTAAATGAAATGAAACTACTGATATCACATTGAGGAAACAATTTAACATGCCTTAATTGGCATTACAGATCAGATTATATAATTTCTGTAAATTGGGCAGGCCTATAATTGCGATCTTTTGACGAGACAATAGCGTAAAAGAAAGAAAGTATCAAATCCAAGCAGATTGTTAGAAGCAATTTTGTAGTCTCAGAATACATTCGAAAGCGATTATTACACAGTAATTACATACGCAGCACATTATACGTTTTAAATTTATTATGATAAACAATGATACATTACAATATTTTAGTTTACATACGTTTCCATACAACAAAATATTACCACATTGTTTTATCTAAAATGGAAAAATGACAGTGACTTAGTTTATGATGAGACTAATTCTATTTGAAGAATGTATCAAAATTCTACTTTTAATACAACGGTGATTATAAGTTAAATTTGAAACAGCTTCATTGCCACTTTCGCATAAAGCCGAAAAACTGGAATAAGGCTTTTGAGATTATAGAACAGGTTTATATATTACATAGTCAGTAGCTCTATCTTATCTTTAAACATTTAATAGTCCAAATACATACTTTACATCTAAAGACCATATTTTTAGAGAGCATCCCCTGCATTGCTTTAGACCTGTTCACTAAATATACAGTAAACATATTTAAAGATTCAGAGATGCACGCGTTTTTCACACAACGAAGCATACAACGTGGAACAAACCCTGTCATACATCATTAGAGATGTGTAATATTGCTTAATTCCACTAAGGGTGAGATATCGATCATGGTAAAACGTGTATCCGCAATCGGCAGGCGCGTGATTTGGTTGACCAGGATGCCAAAACACTGTTTCATTTATTGCTTCGAAAGCTCCATTGTGGGAATTATGTGCAATCCACTGCCAGTCATTTTCAACATTGACGTCATTGAGCCCGACCCAATAGCTTTGATTAATTTGAAAAGCATTGAACAAAATTCTGTTAAAAAAAAAACTCTCTGTTGCAGGTGTTCTCAACTTGGGGATTTTTAATCTTAATGTAAAAAATTTTTACATTCTATGGCTTAGAGTTCAGATTTTCAACTTTTCTGGCATGTAACAGATACCAGTGTAATTAAAAATGTTTTGTTCGGGGAGAAGGGGGAAAGCACATACTCGTAACAATTCAAAGTAAAGTGGGAGATTTAAGCCACTTTGAAAATAACTTTCGGGAGACATGTTTTTGAAAGAGAATACTTTGGCGATTTTAGTCACAAAGACCTGTTTTTTCTCAGGTTTGCTTTAGATCTCGAGCGAACATCACTCTTTTAACTCTTTCTCACGTTAGAGATCATTTTTGGGAGATCAAATTTTTAAAAGTGATTGCTTGGATTTTTTTGCTTTTATCTGATCGTTTCAAAGACGTTAAGGCTTTCAATCTCTCTCTTCTTCAAACACGCCACAGACTATAACGCTCTTATTCTTCATAATTATTTCATGCCTTTCCTGTAGTTTGATATTATTGTCTGGCACTGCAATGTCACAAATGTGTTTATACATACATCATCAAATAGTTTGTTGCGTTACTCATCTCATTGGTAGTTTGTTTTCACTCAGTTCAAGAAGCCCAAGTTGTAAAAAATAATAATTGACGATTTTTTATTACTTGTAAGAGGGCAGAAGAGTAATAATAGGCTTTAAAAACGTATGAGGAACGCATGAAAAAAGTGCAGAACCACTCTACTATGTGAAAGAAGAGACCGGTGCAGTTTGAAAAGAGAAGTGCTGAAACATTGCAAATTTACATCTATGTACTAATGACAAGCAATTGCTACTGCCACCAGTGATTCGTGTTCATAGCAGTTATCTTGTCAAAGTCGCATTTGGCGTAATCATAAAAGAACTTGAAAAGGACTTTTCACTTTTTTCATGGTGGGAGTAAATTTTTGCTTTCAAGAAAAGTTAATCTATGTCTGTGATTTTGCATAAAGTAATTGTAGTCACTCGGGCAGTATGAAGTAACGTCAAACAATCAGTTGCAGTGTAAGAGCTAGAAAGCTGTATGGGGCAAGTTGCAACATTTTGACTGGGATATGTAAGATCATGTTTGGCCAAAATACAATGATAATTTATTTTGTCAACAGTATCGACCAAGTGAAAATAGTGTTGTAATGTATAGAGTCTGAACTACGATTCGACTTGATTTATGAATTCAATAAGGGATTCTGGACGTGACTCGTGTCCTTCGTATTGCAACACTTGTTATAACCAGGGATGTGGAAGCGGAAGCGGAAGCGCGAAAAATCCACCGCTTCCGCTTCCTCATAAGAGGGAAGAATGGAGAAAGAAAAGAAATTGGTTCTGCTATCTTTTGTAGAAGAACGAATAGGGGGAACATAAACATTAAGAAATGAAAGCGAGGAGGAGTCGTTTAGGGAGATGTTGACCTCTACATAATCAGAGTAGGGGCCAAGCAAAGAAAGAGAGAAGGTAGAAAGCTCAGAGAAGAATAAGCCCTGCTTGACGAAAATGATGACGCCGCCACTAGAGTCTGCGACATCAGTAGAAAAAATACCAGATCGGGAGTGGGTGCCATGAGATTGCAGAGCAGAGAATCCAGGGATTCGAAAAGAGGAAGATAAATTAAGGTTAGATTCCTGGATATAAATAAGGTCAACGGGATGAGACGAAATAAAGTGTAGTAGTTCAGTGCTCCTGGCTCGGAGACCCCCATCATTCCATTGAAGAACCCTAAGAGAGTTAAGGAGGGGAAGAGAAAGCAGGAGGTAAAGAGAAACAGCAGGGAGCATGAGGCGGTGGTGAGGGTGCAGAGGGAGAAGATACTAAGTGGGCGGAAAAAGGATAAGAAGTTTGAAAGTGAGGGTGGGGTGCGAGTGCTGCATTAGCAGAAGAGGGCCAGATTGAGCAGTGGAGGTATACCAGCTGGAGGAGTCCGAGGAGGAAGTCACACTGCTGGTAGGTGTAGAATCTCCAAAAAAAGTAAGGAGGGCAGCTTCAGAAGTCAGAGCTGCCAAGAGTTCTGAATCTAGAAAAGGAGAGTAATGAGCGCTTTAAATGAACCCAATTAGAGGATGTGCAGCATTGCACTGACCTACCCCACCAGGTCACATTTCCAGCGCACACTAAACAGTGAAAGACGGAACAAGGGTTAGGATGAACGTTGCCACCCATCAGGAGAAGGAGAAAAATGAAAAGACAGTCAAGAGAAAGGCAGGAGTAAATAGAAGACAGGCCAATTTTAAAGAGAATGCGTGCTACCCTTCTGCGGTCGTTCAAGGGGCTGCATAGCGAAAAAATGGTTTGTGTGAGGGGAGTGTCCAGGGTAACTGCGACCCTCGGGAAGGCCAACAGCCATTTTGACCCAACCCAAATGGGTCGGGGACCGCACCACCACGTTGAGGCGGCTGTTGATTGGTGCAGTTCAATTTTGCTCGCTTTACATGTACATACTATATATACGACAGAAATTTCGTACTTTACTATCCAAAAAGATCGGAGTCAATACGTGTTTTTTGGACGGACAGAAGGTCCGTAATGATGATTAGAGTTAAAGTTAACTCAAAGTCAGAGTTAGTTAAGAATAAAGAGGGAAAATCAACGCTATACGGTGTAATTTGTGGTTGTGACGACAGGTTATTGTCGAGAGCTGTGATATGTGGTCATACGATTTAGATCTGAGAAGCATTAGGTTAACTGTTGTAAAAGTGTTAGTAAGTAGTGAAGAAACTTGAAATAACTGTCTATTTCTTGAAGTGTTTAATTATTTTTTGAATTGTACTAACGAAATATTTGATTTTCTTGCAAGCAATTTGTGATTTCTAAATTTTTGTTAGTGGAAGTTCCGTGACAAACGCGAAAGTACATTAGGGGCTCCGCGATGACAAAAAGATTGAAAAGCGCTGTTCTACATTTAACACGAATTCTGATATCTAAGAAAAACAAACACAGAGTAGTTCGAAACAATAAGCTCAAGCAAAGTAGGTAAAGTAATAACAATAAATGAAGGTTTTTGTTTTCTCAAAATGATGAAGTGTAGGAGAAGGCAGGCTACAGACCTACAAAAGTTAAAAAAAATTGTCAACGGTCGTTTTTCCGTTTTTTGTTGGTGGAAGCGGAAGCGGAAGCGTTTGAAAAATAACCACTTCCACATCCCTTGTTATAACACTGCATTAATAATACAGGTACCATATTAGTTTTCTTTTAGTTAGTTAAAAATGCAAAATGCCTAACAGTTGGTTTCGCAGAGTTTTGGTTACCATTATATCATAAACCTAAGTGGAAAGGCGTCTGAAATTAAAAAAATTGCATTGCTCCAGCAAAGCATTGGTCAAAAGCAACTTAAACTCAAAAATAGGACTAGCGCTTTGACGAGTGTGGTGATGATTGTTGTTGTTTGCAGCTACGTGATCAGGCCTCCAATTAAAGTCCATTGCACTCTTTTTAATTAATTAACTGAACTTCACATGTCACTCCTCAAATGTTGTGCGCCAAGCTGGAGATCTCTGGAAACCATATCTAAAGCCTTCAGTATGAATGGAAATAGTAATTGAATTCGATCAACCACTTGCGGACACTCTTACCACTAAACCATCGCGCAGGGGCTTGATGTTGGTTATTTTTCCTTTAAAGTTTCCAAACAAAAAACTTAAAAGACAAAAGATTCTTTAGATCACTACTGTATATTCCTGATTTAAGCTAAGAGTCAGTTTAAAAAAGTTTTTTATTGAACAACAATGTGACATCTAAGGTTGCGTTTGCCCATAGCGCTTTTGCTAACAAGGAATATAAAACTTCATGCCGATATTCAGAGCAGGTTTTGAGACCAGGTTCGATGCTTGATACTGAGTGCAAAGAGTGCAAAGAGAGCGTCAAATTGTACTCAGTATCAAGCAGCGAAGCCTTGTCTCACAACCTGCTCTAAATATCGGCATGAAGTTTTGCTCCTAATTTCGAAAACCGGGATGCGTGGTCGCAGCCAAAGATGTTACTTTTTGCTTATTAAAACACATTTCAACTTGCCCCAGGTCATTTTTTTGTCTTATCCCCATGCAGAGCAAATCAAAACATATGATACCAGTGTAAAAAAAGCAAATGCAGGTTATCCATAAAACCTCATTGCAATATAAAATATTTATTTGCTTCTACAAAAGCAGCTAATGAGTTACCTCAACCAGATTTGTTTTATTTTGACCAGTGTTTCAAAAAAGTATTTATTAACATTAAAATTTTGTGTTTTAGATATTCTGTAAATTGATATTAGCTATTCTGTTAAATGAGTCCCTATAAAAGGGCTACTCCTCAAGAGAAGGCACAATGTGTATCCTGGTTTATTGAGAAAATTTGAATATCATACTCAGCGAAAATGCTAAACCAAGTATGGAAGAGATCCACCATCACGTCCTTCAATTCGTGCATGGCACAAGAAATTCATGGGGACAGGAACAGTATTTGTAAAGGGAGTGAGAGATATTGGATTGTGAGCGAAAAAGCTAAGACATGTCTAATGCAATTGATGCTTTCCTCAAATATTTTTGGTCGCCCTCTCCTCCTTTGTCCAGCAGTTCAGTGATTACGCTGAGCCTGCATATTCAATTTCATCTCAATAAATCAGCTATACAGTACGCTGTGCCTTCTATTGAGGAGCAGCCCTTTTATAAAAATTTATTTAACAGAGTATCTAGAACACAAAATTTTAAAGTTACTAAAAATTTTGACAAACACCAATTAATATGAAACAAATGTGGTTAACATATCTTGTTCACTGACTTTGTAATAAATTTTTAACTGTGCAGGTTTTTGGGACACAATGTATTTTCCAAAAGCTGTGAGAGTAACTGTAGTGCTAGTTGTGATCAGGGCTGCGAACTCGCACTCGAACTCGGACTTGAACTCGAAACTCAAAATTTTGTGGGACTCAAACTTGAAAATATTTAAAGCAAGTTCGAGTTAATTTTTATTTGTACAATATCATTACAACTGAATTTAAAAAGAATGAAATCTTTTTTATTGAAAATTAAGAATCTTATGCAGAAAGTATGCTTAAGCCAGGCTTTTTCTAAAATTGTCAAAACACAACTTAAGTCATCGATTTCGTATGCAGAAAGAAGTTTTGGCGTTAAGCATGGCTTAACTACTTGTTTAAGTCAGTCTTTTATAAGTCACCATTGTAGATGGCTTAAATCGCGACTTATGTACGCAATGAGGCAAAACCCTTGTTATTGTATTGCTGTTACCAAATTTGGGCAATGGACTTCAGGCAGCTTAAATCAGTAACACGATTATGTAGCATGCTGTATCAGTTACTGTAACCGCTTTAACAGAATCTTTTTGCAAACAACACCTTCCATTTGTATCGCACCATAGTAACGTACAGCGTGTTACCTGCCAACATGACGCCACAAAATATATTGCATTTAACGGCAACCTCATAATCCCTTCATAAGCTGGGTTTTCAATAACGGAATCGTCATAATACATTAAGCCGGGCTTTCCAAAGTCTCGTTTGAATTTAGTTTCTGCATACCACCAAGTCTCCCTTTGTAAGCCCGACTTACGTGAGCTCGGCTAAGGCTTAAGCTAGACCTAAACTAAGTCTGCTTTTTGCATAAACCGACGCGATGGCGTAGTGGTTAGAGCGTCCGCTTCGCAGTCGGTAGACCTGGATTTCATTTCCTTTGTCGAGTCATACCAAAAGACTTTAAAAAATGGTATTCACAGCTTCTGTGCTTGGCGCTCGGCATCTAGGGGAAGTTGTGGAGAACAAGCAGGCAAGTTCGCTTGCTGTGTTTTTGGGCAAGGCACTTAACGGGACGCCCCCATGTGTATGCGGAAAACAGATGGCCCAAACATCTCTGAAATGGCAACTCCCAGGTGAGTGCGTACGTCCCGTCCAAATTATAGCGATTCAATTCGCTTTCTCCTGAATGGAGGATGAATATGGAAAACAAAATAAAAAAAAAAACCTAAATGTTTTATAAAAACAATAAAGAGACGGAGAAGAACGCTATAATTAGAATTTACAGTTTTGCAATGCAAACAGTCACAGTAGAGAATGGATGACCTAATTGACAATTAACTATTTCTTTGTAAACAATGAATCGCAGACTTAGCCCTCGTTTTGATTGAAAGTGCATAATCAGGGAACCTACAACGATTCAATTGTAAGTTATTTTTCAATTTTCGCTTTCAATGCAAATTCGCAATAAATTTGCAAATAATTCGCAAATACACATACTGCCTGGCTTATGGCAATGACATTTGCTTATTATAACAGATGTTTGAACATAAGTTTGAACTCGCAATTATATTGCATACATGCTTAAGCTGAGTAAAGCACCTATTTTCTGAACTTGAAAGAACTTGATAAATTTTCATAGAACTCTAACTTGAACTCGCAAAAATGAAAACGTTAAACTGAAACTTGAACTCGAACTCATAAAACAAGCTGAACTCAAACTCAAACTTAAACTCGATATAAAAATCGACCGAGTTCGCAGCCCTGGTTGTGATATTTTAGTAGAGATATTCTGTTTTTATTTTGAACTTCAATTGACTTTTTAGGGCAAGCAAAAACGAAGAGAGATAAGTAAGCCTAAATTTTTTCCCATATGCCCCGTTTCCCCCTATGGTACCTCTAACGAAAAGGAACAAACACAAAGGATTAACTGTCAACAAAGAATTCAGTAGCAACACTTGAGTTACTAATAATAAACGCACAATTAGAAAGTTGGATTTACTTTTAAAATTTAGTGGTGGGATTGTGAAAACTCAGCTTTAAATATAGTGACCGTTAGATCTCCAATAATGTTTTTATCAAGTATGAGCCTTCTTTGAACCATTTACTTTTGTAAACAGCTGACCAACATCAACCAAAAGGCCACTTTTAATGGATAGCGAAGTCGTAGGACAAACTAAACGCAAATTTATTCGGTCTAGGCCAGTGTAGCATTATCTGATCAACACATTACCTTCTTGTAGCCATGGCTTGATATCCGTAGCTGGCTAAATCTGCTCCCATGGTTTGGCATAAAATGCGAGCATTTTGCCAACTCTTTTGTTTTGAAACAAACTTGTACTGATATCCGTTTAACGGAGTAAGCCATCCATCTCCCAGATCAATTACACCTGAGTGAAAAATTGACCATACTAGAATATTCAAATGGTGCGCAACAGCTGTAGTTTTTCAAGTCGGTCAGTACAGGCACTGCAGCAAAATGAAAAATGTTGTGCTTTCATCATCCACGAGTATTCTTTTAATATCCATATTGAACACAAAATCTGTTTGTGATTATGCAGTTTATACCCACAAATGGTTAGCCAACACGTGTTTTCCAATAAAAGTAGTCTGTCGCTCAGCATTCCCTTCGTCTAACCTACTTTGGATCAGCACCCAGGCCGAACGCATAGATGATCCCTGTATGATTTGAGTTGAGATATAACCAGTTATTCTTTGTTATATGATTTGAAAAATCTGACGTATTCTTTATTGATATTCTCATGATTGAGCCAGAACTTCTTTCTTTCTAATTGTTTATCGTCACATTATATCCGGTTTAGACCGTCAGAAGTTTTCTAGTTACTGATGCTTTATGTTATTCCGCCACCTCTTTATTTGTTTAAAAGGGTGATGTAAAAACAACAATAGGTTTACAGAATTTTCTATCAATTTTGTCCATTAAATTTATATTTATTCAAAAAATACTCTAACTTTGTAGTTTTTTTGGTCTTGAGTAAGCACCATACTCCAATGTTGACTACAAAGATATCAGATTTCTTAGAAAACAACTATATTTTGCCACGGCTTTCCATAAGTAAAAGGAATATGCAAATAACCTCTTGATTGGTTTGCACCAATCCAAACAACTAGTGGCACCTCAAAAAAATTTGGGTACAAAAACACTAACTGACCTTCGGCTAGCCTGCCAGTTTTGTTCTTCATTGATTCTTGTTGTAACCAATAGCGTTGATTGTCTAAAGTAAATATATGCACAATAACCAAAAAAAGTCAATGCATGAAATAAAATGTCACGGCGTATTTTTGGCACGTTTAAACTGCGATATTTTTTAACACCGTAACAATGATTAATCGCAACAGAGGAAATTTGGTTTTATATTTTACCTTCCACGTTACTGCTATTGATGTATGAGCGCCCAGTAGTTTATCTGAATTCCACTTTTTAGGTCTTGATACACCAAATAAAATAACAATCACAAAAAGACAGCGTAATTTTTTATTCGTTCTAATTTGTCAATGCAAAATATTTATTTAAATGACCCGATCAAAATGTATGTTGTTAAAATTTAAGCTGATATTTTTTGTGTTGGCAGTAATTTCTTGCTTTAAACTAACTATTTAGCAATTTATCTAAAGATAATTTTAGTGTCTTTCAGCGCGGCCTGCCTCACACTAATGCTCACAAAGATACGTTGAAACGCGGCGCTGTAATCTAAATCGGTTGCTATCAAGAGCAATCAACAATTACAAAATGCGACCCGGTATTAAACGATTAATGTAGAAACTTATAACTTACTAACTAAATATAGCAGGCAGTCTAATTAAGTTCTGTTGATCATTACTGATTATTATTAACTTTATAACGGAGCGATTTCTCGCAATAAATATCTTTGCACAAATAAACATAACATTAGGCACAAAGAATTAAGTGCATGAATACAATTATTCAATCAAATCAATAAATCATTCTAGCAAAAAAATTAAATTTCTGTCAAGCGGATAATGTCGTAAAAGTGATACCAACCCGAAGAGATGCAACGCTAGCTAGCAGCATATTTGCAACGCCCCAGAACACAATGCAATCAGCGTCGAATGGTGTGCGATTAGTTATGAAGAAACAAAGATTGTGGCGTAAAAGTTAAGGTGTAAGCTCAATAATTCCAAAGCACAAAAAATGTACAACTTTAACCAGTGACGAAATAATACAGCAGAAACTATTATTAAAGGTGAGATAAAGAGATTAACGACGTTATAAAAGTAGATGCTACAAAACAAAAATTTATTTTAAGCTGATGTTCAAGATAAGAAAGAATTAACAATAGCTCATTTTAGATCTATTTCCAATATAAAAAACAACTTAAAAGGAAAGGTGTTTTAAATCTTTCATAACGCTAGTTTATTGAATCAATCAAAATTACAAAATTTTAGTTTGCGAATTTAACTCACCGTTTTCTAATTTGTTTGTTTTGTTTCGTAAAATCTCAAATGAACTCTTCAGTAAGTCGACATCTACGTAAACAAAATGTTAGTAGCTATTGATGCATCAAGAAAATTTAGACCATTGGAATATTTATACTTTTCGTTACTCCAAAACTATTAAAAACAAGGCTTGGTATGGGGCTCAAACCCACATGCATATCAACCAATGGAACAATGGTTGTTGGCTTACAGGCATAGAACATGACTGAACTGGATTCACTGACTTCATCGCTGGTGGGGGCGGTGTGTTTAATTCTCAGAAGAACTGATTTATCTCATTGTGAATATGTAAATGAATAATTAACAGTAGAGCAAGAAAAGAAATGTCATTTGGGGAGGCTTCATTTGCAAACCTGTTTTTCTTCTTTGGAAACATTTTTTAGCAAGCTCATTTTGTCCTCTTTTTTTAGTTGAAGATATTTTTGTTGGGGGTATGTAAGTGTGTCGCATAAGAATAAGACAACTGAACAAAAAATAGGAACTAAAACTTTCTCCACTTTTTAATGCCGTAATCAACCCCAAAAGGCTCTAGATCAGTGGTTCTCAACCTTTTTTTACCCTTGGACCCCCTTTCCCTTCTTTTTTTCATGGTGGACCCCTTCATAGCTATTGGACATAAGAACAATTATCTTCGCTTGTTCTTGCCATCGACTGATGGGTGGACCCCTAGTGACTAATATTACATGGACCCTAGGGGTCCATGTGGACCCCGGTTGAGAACCACTGCTCTAGATATTTTTGGGTTATTCCACACAACACTGCACTACAGCCGTACAACAAAATTTAGTGTTTGTATCTCTAATACCAAAAAAGATTAACTGCAATCCAAATTTATATCTGAATACATAAACTTCTTTGCTTGGCAATATGTATTTCATTTAACTAGAGAAATTGGATTTTTTGTGAGTGTACACGAATTTTTTTCTTTCCTATTGGTCTTTCCTAATTGTATTGGTTAACTTGACACGTAATCGTATAAACTTGTATCGTTACTGTTCCTTGACAACAATGTATAAATATATGACAAAAAAAGCTTGCTTTTTCATAATGTATAAAGGCTAGAACGATGATTTTGAGTTTATATAAAAGAATTATAAAAAGAAGGAAATGTTTTTTAACACGTTGGCTACCATGGGGCTCACTGGTGAGTCCCAAACCAACATTGTGTATGTACAGTGGTACTCACCGGTGAGTCCTTGATACTTCAATTTTGATTGCTCATAAAAAAGTGCTGGAACGTTGTGTACACTTGAAACTTGCAGATTTGGTACAGAATGATTGTCTTTAGTAGACTGTCACGTGGTTTTTAATTCCCACTTGCCTCAACAAAAATATGACTGTGGAAAATGCGATTATTTATCCATACTGCTGCAAATAAATTGGGGAAAAGTAGGGCCGTATTATGGATACTATTTACAAGAGGGCTTGAAAGCCCAAGGATATGCTCTCAAAAAATGTTATTTTACTCACATGTAAGACTCAAATTGAGTGAAAATCACCAAAAAAAGTGTAGTTTAAAAAAATGTGCCCATCTTTTGTCCAACTGCTTCCATTTGTTGAGAAGCTAGTTATTTCGATACCTCTAAGAATTTATTTTAAACTGCTTCCACATGCACACACCCACATCCCTAAATACGGCCAAAAAACAACATTTTCAAGTCTGAATAAATACATTCTCAAATAGCAATTACAGGTACCGTACTTTGTATATGCATACAATAAAACAACATTGTTTCTTGAAAATGCAGGTTTCAACAATGATCACACAGCTGATTACAGTATCTTTCCATATCAAGATTTGCACAGCTATTGTTGACTCTTGGCATGAGTATCATAATATTTTAGACACAAATATAGCTTGTCTTCGCATCCCGAACAATAAGTGCTAATTTGTTTGCACTTAGCTTTTATTTGTTTTAATGACATTGTTTGGAAGTATTTTGCATAGCCCCCCAAGCAACGCTTTCTTTTTCTGTAGTTGCCAAGCTTTTCTTGGCTCTCCTCAAGTTTATGCTTGCATCTTGATTGCAGTTGCTTGTTGCAGCTGATCATCAAGGAGTAAGCTCAACATCAAATTTGCTAAACTTTTTCCGAAAACATATGGCTAGACAAATTGAATGCCACTATTAACATAAATAAAATGCTCTTGTCCTCAATTAAGTGACTTTGTAACTATTTTTTGTTTTTGAAATACTGTTTTAGTTTTATTTCCTCTCACATCTCAGTGTGTTATCTGTCACTTACGTCACTGCTTCTATAGGTTATGACCCTGCACTCATTACTATGATATACCGCCCTTTGTTTATTGAGTAATTAGACGTCTCTTTTATCTCACATCTATTTCTATGTAACTTAACCTATCATATTAGTTTGAATGTATTTTGAAAGGAGTCGGAGCTAGTTTTATGGCCTGAAGTTTTGATAGCTGTTTATTGTTATTGTAGACCCTGTGCAGATAAATATTTTTGCTTTTTGTTAAGTTTTGAAGATTTTATTATCTTAGCACAGCCTTTTCTCTGGTTTAACATTAATTTGTTTGAAAAAATTTAAATTTTTTTTTTTGTGCGATTTTTATCATTTTTTTTGCAGAAACTGAGCATGCGTTAGCGAAATTAATTTTTCTTAAGGCAAATAAATGTCGAAGCTGACTTTATTACTGTTTGTTAATAGCAGACCCTTTTTCAACATTTACTGATATGGAGTAAAGTCGCTTGGATAGACCATCCTGCTAGGGTTTGATCACTGTTTTCCAATTTTAATTGTTACTAAACTTTTTCTAAATGCTGAAACTTGCTTCGTTTGTTGGGAAAGTTTGTTATAAAGTAGCAAAGTATTGAAAACAGATGTTTCTTGCAACAGTTCCATTGCAACTTTGTTGTACCAAAAATACTTTTTCTCGAAGGATAAAAGTAGCTTGACATTTGATTAGATATATCAACTCCTAGTTTGCATTCATTGTAATGTAATATTGCATCCAGTTTTTTATGATTTTGTTTTATCTGTTTTTCTTTCTATTGCTAATGATTTCTCCTTTAGGCTTTGTTGTTAAAAATCTAACTTCGCTCTTGTCCTTCCAGGATCCAGTGACAATTTCATCTTGTTCTTGACGTACATCTCTCGTTTCAAAGGACGGGCTGGCTTCAAAACTCTTTTTGGAATGTCTTTCGAGTTTTTTCTTAGCGTTCCAACCAGATGAGTTTTTTATGAAGCAATTTTTTAGCTATTGCTGCATTTGTGTAATAATTGTCAACAATCAAAGTTCTTCCTTCATCGAGGTATTCATCACTGAGGCTCAAAACTACCCCATCAGAAGCTCGCACATCATTTTCGGAAGCACCTTTCTCTTTTCCAGTGTAAACCATCACTTTGTATGTATAATCATCAGGATCACAGATTTCGAATAGTTTTATGCCATATTTGGAACTTTTTTCAGGATTGTACTGTATTTCCTGAATATCATTGTCTCATCAATTGCTAATATTTCATCAGGAATTCGAAGACCGCAAAAGTTCTTTCATTATTTCTTCACGAGGGGCCTTAGTTTTTAAAGTCTATCTAGTTGATCAGCAGTTTCATTATCCGCAAAATGGATAAACCTCAGCAGTTGCTGAAATCTGTTCCTTGCCATTATTTATGGAATAACTGCATTTTTGTAAATCTTTTTTTTAGACCCGCAGTCAGATATTTTGGGGTACGTGACGAGTCCCATGTAACATACTATCCCCAAAAATTTCATGAGTTCATTGCCCGTTGTTTCTTTTCATTTGCGACGTCCGAGTTTCTGTTCACTAAGCCTATTGGTTTCCGTCACTATCAAATCTACCACCTCTTGATCAACAATTGCATTATAACAATCCGATTGGTGTTGGCTCTCATGCAAAGTTGATTGCATGTTTACCAGGAAAGAAAAAGATCTTAGGGTAGTTCCACTTACATCAGTCCAGTTACATACCGGTAAGGCATTAGTTTGTGGTATACCAACATCGTCTCCATCAGAATCGACAGCACTCTTGCTTTCATTATCATTATTTTCTGATCACATTTTGATGTCTAAATGGTTGCAACTGCTCATTGCTATGTGACCCTACTTTACATAGAGGTAAATTCCATCGGAGTCAAGAAAGCTTAGCTAAAATTATTTACTGTATTGGGGATCACCGGTGAGTCCCGTGGTACACAACGAATAAATTATTCATTCTGTACCATGGGGATCACCGGTGATCCCACGTATAAAAACAGTAAAAACATGTCTGCGATAAATAATCAACACCAAAACGCATAAAAAAATAAATTTTTAACCTAAATCGAGCAAAATATTGGTTGGTATATAACTAATGACATAGCGAAATAGCCCTTGGTAGCCAACGTGTTAAATAATTTTGAAAAGAAAATAGCATGTAATTTAACGATAGAAACTTCGTTGAGTCTCCGCAGACCAACGTTAAGCAAATTAGGATTAATAGTGATTAAGCTAAACCCCGAGAGTTTCAATAGGCTTGAAAAAATAGTTCTAAGCTGACAGAAGAAATTAGCGTAAAGTTTAAAGTTATCTTAGGGGAATGGCATGCCCCTGAATAAGCTAATTTAGTCATTTACTGTTTGCATTGAGTAAAGTTTGGTAACACTGCTACGCAAGGAGAAATAGTTGATGGTAATGTCACACAAATGAATTTCACCTGAAATGATTATGGAATTGTTCGACTGTTCCACCATTTTACTTTGAATTTCAGAGGTTACTGCAAAATCAAAAGAATCGATAAGAATAAATTCAAGATATTTTGCCGCTTCTGGTATGCATGTAGTTAGCAAACATATAAATATAAAATTCACATGGTTTATTCCACTTAAGAGTTAAATTTCGATTATTTTTTTATAACTTACTAGTTTCCAGATGATTGGATTTGTTCCGCAGACTTTCAACTCTTGTTTTTAGTAGGGTAATTGCTACAAACAAAATATTTGCAAAATTAAAAGTAATTTCCTTCAAGTTTGGTTTTTTGGTTGCTATTGAGCTTAAAATTTGCATTTAACGGCTTGATTTTGAGTCATTTTTATTTCAATTAAATATTTCTTAGTTTGAACTTACCAGCCTCATATGGAATAGTTTTGTGTTTTTGCATTTTGAGTTGATTCTTCAATTCCAATTTTTCTTAAAATAAATAATTTGAGTAGCTCTGCATTGTTCGGTATTGCAGAAAGTGGCCTACTTTAGATTCTTTTTCAAGTTTTATCTGTACCATCTTGCAAATTTTTAACGCTGCACTCACCTTTTTTTATATAGTTCTGTTTTATTTCGCTGTATTTTAAGTAGGTTCTTTAAATCAACTTTTTCTAAAGTGAGAACTATTGTAAATTCTCTTTGGCACTGTAGCTATTACGATATGCTGTATTTTGTAAAAGTTTGTTTACACAAAAAACGTAAATCTTTGTTGATTTAAAAGAAAATTGGTAAAATTTTTTTGATATTCTCAAAAATATTCAGTTTAAAGTTATATTTGATTGCAAGTTATATAAAATAACTTAATTGGATATTCTGGAGAAAAGATATATGTATATCGAGATGCTAACATTGAAATAACTGCAGAATTATTTGCTAGCATATCTTGTTTGAGACTTTTTTTATTTAGACTCCAAGTTAAACTCGATTTTTTGAAAAAAACTGAGAAGGCTTATGTTTCATGTTGCATTCAATTCTTTTTTGCATCAAAATATCAATGATTTTGCTGTTACCGTTTTCTAAATTCTGTAGCTTTTCAGAAATTTGACTGTAGTTGTAAAGTTGCTGTTGATGTATTTGTTGAATGAGCTCTCGGCATTCATTTTTTTGCTGTTGCAGTTGAACGGAAAAGTTATTCTGTAGCTCATTTAAAGTTTGCTGTTGAAGATTACTTATTTCTTCTGGCTTATTAATAGTAATTGATAAGTTTGAAACTTGTTTAGAGGCATTGCCCTCAAACTCATTGGAATCCTGTTGATGAGTCATAATTGAAAGTTTCCCAAATTGTTTTTGAATTGATTGATTAAAATCTTGAATGCTCTGAAATCAAAAATAACGCTTTTTCAAAGACTGTAACACAAAAATTAAAGAAAATATTGCGATTTTCACCCAGAAAACAAATGCCGTAACTTGTTTGATTTCCTGACAGATGCTTTCTTGCTTTCCTACTTAACATATAAAAATTAACAGGTCTTTCCTCAAAGTAAAGAACGGTACTAAAAATAAATAGATTAAAAAATTATGTAATTGAAGGAAAAGCGTGACTTTTTAAAATAGCAAATATTTCGGCTCAGCCACGAACATGTTTTCTGAAATTTGCGATATTGAAAGATCCATGATTTTTATGGAGAGGGCCGTAAAATTTCTATACGCTATCCTCTTTTTGGTGGCGGCAAACCATCAGAAGAAGATAAAAAAAAGGTGAAAACTTATGTTTTCTTCAGTGCACTTGGTGACCGACAAGTATCTAGAAGCTTTATAAAACGCACAGCCTAGAACGTCACACTAGTGTAATCTAAAGGCCTATTACTTGAGAATGAGTGGCGTTTGTCGCAGTCACCAACTGCACTGAAGAGACTTGATAGGTCCAAAGCAGTGCCCTTGCTTTTACTTCGCTCAATGCACATTGCTGGCTTCTTGCATCACTTCAATATATTCTTGTTTGAAAAACAAGAATGATAACGCTCATCCTCAAACGGATAGTGTGAAACAAAAGACGGTAAATTTGCTTCTTGTGCCTTAAGGTAAGGCGCTTAACGAGATAACTTTATCTTTATATGACAGACTGGCCATGGGACCGAGCAATTCTCCCATCACGATGGTCTGTTTTAACGAAAGGCTAACAAAGAGAGCAATAGCTCATGACCGTGAAGGAATAACAAAGCAGCAAAGCAAGAGTCCTTGATTAAAAACAAATATGTCGTCAGTTGCCATATATCTTTGATGGAATCATTAAGAAAGTGATGGTTGATCAGGTTGATATGGCAATAAGTTTGTATATTGCCATACAAAAGAAATTTTTTATCATCATATCGAAATTTTTTTCCATATTTTGTGATTTCTTCTCACCTCAAAGTCCTTTATTTGCAAATATTTGTTGTAAAAAATTGCATTAAAAGCGATAGAAATAATCAAACTGGCCACCAAGAGAACAAAGGTTGTTCGAACTATTGTTCGGCATGAGTAACTTTGATCTAAAATATAGCAATTAACATGAACATTACTGTTACTCTGTTGACTGCGCAGTGGCTGATCATGTATTTACTCTAGTGATTCTTATATTCACTTGGATTCTTCTTGAACTCGAATTCTTACTGTGGGCACCAATATTGTGATTTCGTTTGTTTTGCTAATTGCTTCCTCACTTGGCACAAAACTTGTCCGCTGTGCTTGCAGTTAATAAACATTTGATTCAACTTTTATAAAGATAGATAGTCGTAATCCCAATAATTGTAACAAATAATAATGATGTAAGTGTAATCATAACGCAGTCATCAAAAATGGGCTGGCAACCCGTACATATTCACGACTAGCATAAAGTCTTGACCTGATCATAAATTGTTGTTGCACCCTGGGTGAACAAGGCAGCGCAATGGTTTCTAACATACTACTGGCGCATAACAAAAAGTTTTCATTAATATGCATTTTTCGGTATTCAAAAAATCAGTACATATCTAGAAGCTTTTATTTACATATATTTGTTATTTAGTAAGTCACGACATGGGCTCCTTTTGTTGCTCGGAGAACATCCAGTTCTTTTACAGTTCACCAATGCTGCAGTGTCTTTAAATTTGCCATTTCAGTTTTTCATACATTTAACACCCAAAGGGCTTTCCATAGCCTTTTCTAAAATTGCATTGAGTTGTAGTTGCCGATCTTGTTTCGTGGGACCATTAAATGCATTGCACTTTTTCTTTCATTGACGCCATATTCATATCATAATCAAATTCATAGCATATTTTTAGCACGTTCAAAACATGTTGATAACATTTCATGAATATTGAAAAAATGCATGTTAACCAAAGCTCTTTGTCATGTACAAACAGTACTTGTAGCATGCCAAAAACAATTATTTCACCTTGTTCGCCTCAAGTGTAACAAAAGTTAGTAATTAGGTCAAGACTTCATGCCCAAGCTATATATTGCAATCATCACTCACGTGACACAATCGTGATTCAAGTTTAAGCAATAAGTTAAACAAGCATTAAGCATTTAGATTATTGTTGTAAATACAAAGTACCGGTAAGCAATTAAGCGACATATACAATTATGCAACTAAGCAACGTCACTGTAGTGGGCTACAGATTTATAAAAAAAGATCATTTAGACAGTTGCGCCTATGCTAATAGTCCTCTTTCAAGGCGCGATTCATTTGAAGCATCAATTGCTTGGCCATTTTAGCAACTACCTTCAGTAAGACGTGACCACAAGACTATAACAGGTAATTTCTAGGCTACGCAAAGTTCATTAAAGGTTTAAGCGTCATGGATTTGTATTTTTAGGATGTCATTTTTCTTTATCTACTATTGACTTACGCATTCTCGCCTGCTACTGCTCATCAATGTTCATTACCTCTATGCCAGAAAAATGTGTTCAAAAGTGAATTTGTTTATAGCGCAGCTCAAAAACTGCACAAAGCATTGTTTAAAAGCAATAGATAATAAATATTCTTTGGGTATTTCGAGTACGTACCAGTTGTGCTGTCTTTTGTTTTCCCAGTAAGCAATTTATTCATGCTCCAACATGTATAAACACTTTTGAAAGGTATAAAAGATCATTTTTAATCTTCTACTACCTTTTCTACTTCAAGATTAGTAAAAATGTTACTGTTGCTGACTCACCTCCCTTTGTGGCTTGTTTCGATTGGGCTAGGGATCTGTAAAGCAGTTGTTGCAGAAGATTACTCAAAAAGTCTGAAAATATTTAGTGTGCCGTGAATTCCCATAAAGTTTACTCCGTATGACCCATTTCCCACCAAGAATCCGTTAACAATACAGTGCTTATGCGCAGCCCAGCCTTGCAAGAGCACCTAGAAAATTAATCAACTATCTCCTTAAATCAATGAACATTAGAATTACCGGAGCATTATTTTGACCGTTTTTGATTTTCAATCGTTTATATCTCTGATTAGGTACATGCAATAACACTGAAACCTCTTGACTTTTCCTAAATCTTTGATAACTTTCACCATATTAATTTTCATTACATCGCAATGACCACAGGGCAGGATGGGAACGAATTTACCTTAAATTACCCCCAACAGTCATTTTGACCATGCAGAAAACACCAATTTTTTTTGTTGTTGATATTATCTTTGCAGAGTTTTTTAATGTGCTATTGCAGTGGTTTTCAACTTTTTTGCTGGAGCAGAACCCCAATGAAGAATTTCAGTGGCTCGAGGAACCCCTATGCATTAATTCAATTGTTTTATACAATTTGTGTAACTTCTGGAGGAACCTCTGAACTGAACAAGCGAAACCCTAGGGTTCCGCGGAACCCTGGTTGAAAACCACTGTGCTATTATATCTAAAAAATCTTGCAACAACAACTGTACTAACAGGTGCACCAGTGCGAAAGATGAATGTGTTTGTCGACACAGGGGTAATAGTTCGGGGACTGGTGGCTAAAGTCTCCAGACTGTTTTCAGCCCAGTCATAAAAATTTCAAAACTGGGCAAAATAATCACTTTTGAAAAGTATAATTCTAAAAAAAAAGGTCTTCATCTTAATTTGGAGCAAAAAATAGCAAAACATCACTCTGAAAAAATTAATCTCCAAAAAGCACAGATCTTGAGCTTTTCTTTGAGACAGAAATGCATTTAGCTCTTTACCCATGCAAAAAAAAACGCTACGCTTACGTTATGTTACGCTCTGATCAGGGGTAGGCATATTCAGACTCGGTTCGCCTCAGGCCTACAAGGGAAATAATTTTTTTCAAATGAAGCAAATTCACAGACTGCTATTGATAGCGCGCAGCAAACTGTTTCAGCATCAGGTATATTTGTCTGCTTTGGCAATGAGAAAATGACAGTAATGATGCAAGTAAGCTACCACAGCGCAAGCGCTAGGTAATAATCATAAGGCATTCTACATCTATCACAACGGAATTTGATTTGTATTGGTTGCAAATGACGAAGCAAGATTAAAAAGTATCAAATTTTCTTCAAAATTGAGAAGTAGATTACAAGCTCCAAAAGTAGTAACAGAAACGCTGCTGAAAAAAAGTTGAAGGCCTACAATTAATTGTGTAGCTTAGAATCTATGCAGTTTATTCCAACACATAATGGAGCTTACGGCTCGTTAAACTTTTACTTACAATAATTTAAAACATTACTAGGTCTAACACAATAGTTAAAAGAAATTTATGACACAAAATAATGCCTAATTGTTATGCATTTCTTAGTAATTAGGCAAACGGTCATTTTGACCGCTCGCGGTAATTTTAGGTAGGTTGAAAAGGCGGTAATTCTAGCGTTAAGCAATTGCAATTATTTAAAGGAATTATGTGTTACAGATAACAGAGTTTATTTTTGGGATGTACCGAAAAGGCTGGACTGCCCGAATATTCAGAAGGTAAAAGGAGTTTATAACAGGCCTATAATAATTCTGTATTTCATACTGATAATCATGGAAATGTGTGTGGGTTGCAGATAAAAGGCTTGGGCATAAGCTTATACTCTCAACTTTGAGGTCCTAGATCAGTTCCTATACATTTTCCCAAATATGCCGTGGGCAACCTTCCGGGGATTGTCATGGTTAGTTGCTGGTGTATTAGTCTAAAACGTATAATGGAGGTGCATTCAAACAGATCTACGACTTTTTTTCCAACAGATTCTTTGTACGCGCTGACATAATGAACAAAACCATAAACAAACTAAATGCTGAAATCCATTTTGTTGAGTGCCAAATTCAATCTATTTTTTACCAATGTATTCTATTCTCGGTAAATCCTTTCCAGATCCTGTAATCTCTTCCCTTTTGGATTGAAAAATAGCCACAATTACAACTGGAAAAGTGCTAACCGAGTGAGGATGTACCCCAGTTAGAGTCACCCTTTTAAAAAGTTTAAAATACGCTCATGTGTTCAATGAACTGTCTTCACTCATGTGTTCAAAATCTCTTCCGGCACCTCATGAATCTTCCGTTTATAATCTTCATCCATTGCCTGTAGCCCAATGCATTGACTTTGGTTTGTTGCATAATTGCATATATCACTAAAATGTTTAGTTTGTATTTATGACTATATAATGCATCGTTTAATGCGTAGCTCATTGATTTTACTTGAATCACGCAGGGGTCAAGTGAGTAATGATTGCAATATATATGTACGAGTTGCTTGCCCACTTGCATCAACTACGATATGATTACACAAACATCATTACTACTATTTACAATTATTACTATTACGATTTTCCAACATGAAATGAGTTGAATCATATGATTCTTAACTGCAAGTGCAGAGGACAAATTTCTGTATCGATTGTAACAAAGCAAACAAACTCACAACTATACAGTTTGTTATTATTACAACGACTATACCGTACAGTTTATTAGTATTATGATAGATTTAGTACAATTACGTTAGATATTGATCGCAAATGTTGATTGTAATAATTGAGAACAACTTACATTTAGCATGCAACTTTGGATCGTTGCTTTCTTCCACCAAAAAATGATGCATTTTTCTCATCAATTTTCTTTAAATACTTATATGCATTAGCAACGTGAATTTTTGCAGAAAATACCTGTACGGTATGTTATTACAAAAAAACTCTGCTAACCAATTATCAAATTTGGGAGAAGGGTTGCAACGCAAGAAGCCATAACGTTCAACTGTAGTGATGTTGAAGGCCACTCAAACAAATGATGTATAAAAGAGTCTTGTAAACAAAATTTGAAATAAAAATGAGCAAGCAATGATGAGAAAATAAAAGTACGTGATTTTAAATGTCTTTATTTCTATATTTTATACCAATGCCCAATTTGACGGAAGATGTGGCGAAGCTTATTTGTAACACACATAAAATTTACTCCTTGCCAAAAAGCCAACCGGGCGTACTATAAATCAATAAAATGGAGTTGCCAGTTGTTTTTACTCTTTTCTTTTATTGGGAGTGAGTCACGGTTTGAAACGGATGACCATGTTTACAATGTAACTGAGATCAGGTTATGAAAAAGAGGGTTGGAGGTCATCACAGCAGTTTATTTCATTGTAGGGTAAAGTCATAAAGATTTAAAGGTGCAAATAACGTAATAAAAATTAACTTAACACAATTTAACTAGGGAAAATAGATCGAACAATGACCTTCTTTAGTAAAGAATATGCCTGCAGCCAGGGCCGGCGGAACCGCCCCCCGAACCCCCCGGTCGGGGGGGGCCCCGCCCATTGAATACCAACCAAAGACCAATATTCAAGTTTCGACGTTGAGTATTTTGATCTACTGTTTCATGTTTCGATTCTGATTGCTTTCGACGCTTTGACTCATTTGTATCGTATAAGATAAGTCAAATTTTCTTAACGAGTGCTTTTGCCTTTAAAAGTAACTTTACAACCATTTAGTCAGTCAGAAGCCGTATAGTTACGTCATAGTCAGATGATGAATTTTTGAAGCTAATTGCCAAAAAGCTGACCAGTTCGTTGGTTGCAGCTACTGTGAAGGAAACAGAGTACAGTAAATAGATTACTGCATTTTTAGATTAAGAAAGATATGAAGTTAGTTTTTCAATAGTTATAGTTTAATTGTGACAATGCTTAGAGTTAATTCGAAGTTGAAAATATATTAAAATATATTAATCGATTTTAGAGTTAATTCGAAGTTGAAAATAGCCAATTACGTGCATATATAATTTAGAAGCTATTTTTTAAAAATAGTCTATCGGAAACATGAAACGCCATAAAAGTGGAGCACAGAAAAGAAAAGAAGCAGCTGCTGCTCGGGAATCAGTTAAAAAGCTTACCAAATTAACACAGTTTTTTTTCCGTTAGCAGAGCAGAAACTGAAACAGATAGTGCTACTTTGCCAGCCGTCCCTATCAGCGATACTTTGAGCTTAGTTTCAGCAGCAGCAGCGTCAACTGCAGAATCAGAAAATGTCTTGTGTGAATCGGTTGAACTAAATCTACCATCAGTGCCATGTACGTCTATGGGGGCAAAAAATGCGGCCATCGATACTTCATCGTCACTTCCCCACAGTTCGTTTGACCCTCTCCATAGGGACCCAGCGAAGTGGCCTGACGTCATATCAGATCCGCAACGGGTTGACATCATCAGAAGAGGACCTCGGCAAGTTGTAACAAATTTTCCATACAACGCAGCTAGAAGACGATTTTCTTCTATTCATTACAAACGCATTTTGAGTAATGGCGAGGCTGTTCCTCGGTCATGGCTGATGTACTCTGAAGATTCTGACAAAGCATTCTGCTTCAGCTGCAAACTTTTTGGCAACTTAGCTAGTCCGTTTAGTAGGGGCATCAATACATGGGAAGGGTTTTCCAAGAAGTTAAAGGATCATGAAAACGGTGCTTCTCATAAAAAGAGTTTTAACCAATGGCTTTTGCTTAAGGAGGGTATTAACACTCAATCTACGGTGGATAAACAAGCAATGAAAATTTTTCTTGCAGAAAGAACATTTTGGAGGAATGTTTTGGAGCGTCTAATAGACATCGTAATATTTTTGGGTGAAAGAAATTTGGCTTTTAGAGGATCCGACGAAACACTGGGATCATCGCAAAATGGAAATTTTTTGGGTTTATTTGAACTACTGGCGAAGAGAGATCCCGTCTTGAATGAGTTGCAAAATAGGATTATCCGGCACAAAACTAAGCAACACTATTTGAGCAAAAGTATTCAGAACGAGCTGATAAATTTAGTTGCAAAAGAAACTGGAAACGCACTTCTCACGCAGCTGAAACAAGCCAAATATTACTCTATAATTCTTGATTGTACTCCGGATATATCACATCAAGAACAAATGACCGTCATTTTTCGTTTCGTTCAAAGTGATGATGAACACGGTGCAAGAGTAAAAGAGGCATTTTTTGGCTATTTGAGTGTCAATAACAGCACTGGCGAAGGTTTGCTCAATGTCTTTTTAAAGCGCTCCGAAGAATTAAGACTAGATCTTGCTGACTGTCGAGGCCAGTGCTACGATAATGGGGCGAACATGAAAGGAAAAGAAGCTGGTTTTCAAGCGAGATTACTGAAAATCAATCCAAAAGCGCTGTATGTTCCGTGTGCTAATCATTCGCTTAATTCAGTTGTAGTCGACAGTGTGAAATCTTCTACTGAAGCATTGGTATTTTTTGGTGTGTTAACGCAATTGTATTCACTGTTTTCCTCTTCAACGCAACGATGGACGATACTAAAAAAGAATGTTCCGCTCTCACTCAAATCCCAATCAGCTACTCGCTGGGAGAGTCGCATCAATTGCATCTCACCTTTACGATACCATTTGGCTGAAGTGATAAAAGCATTGAAGGAATTGGAAAACTACTGCTTCGAAAAAAAAGATGGTCAAACAATCAATGATGTTCGTTCATTGATACTTCGAATTGAAACATGGAGCTTCATTTTGTCAATTGTAGTTTGGCATGATATTCTTTTTCACATCAACAAGACGAGCAAAGTTATGCAAACCACTGGTGTTTCTATGGAAGTAGTTGAAAAAGAAATCAAAGCAACTGAGGAAGTTTTAAAGAAATATCGCGAAGACGGGTACAGCGGCGCGGTAGCCACGGCACGTGAAATTGCTGAAGGTTTGCAAATTGAGAGGAGTTTCGCTGAGAGTAGAACCAAAAGAAGAAGGAGGCTGTTCGAAAACGAAGCAGAAGATGAAGGTAGCGAGATGTCGCCAGAAGAAAAATTCAAAGCAAATTTTTTTTTGCCACTAATGGATCATGCTCTATCTTCTTTAAAAGAACGCTTCGAGCAAATGCACACTGTGGGTGCAATTTTTAATTTTCTTTATAATCAAGAAAGTTTATTGCAAGTATACGGGCACAATCGTTTACTTAATGCATGCCAAAAATTTTATGAAACAATGGGCGATATTGACCCTGTGGAAATGAATGAGGAGTTGGAACGGTTCGTGGTCATCGTGAAAGAAAATAAAGAAGATCTCAAAACAGCCAACGATTTTCTGAGCTATATCTATCGAAAGCATATGCTGGAAGTATATCCAAATTTGTCCATAGCTCTTCGAGTTTTGTTGACCTGCCCGGTCTCAGTAGCTGGCGCTGAGAGAAGTTTCAGCGAACTGAAGCTAATCAAAACCTTCCATCGATCCACCATGATGGACGAAAGGCTAACATCTCTAGCTACAATTTCGATAGAAAGCTCTTGCGTACGAGATTTAGATCTCGACCGCATAATTGATGTGTTTGCTGCTGAAAAGGCTCGCCGAAAAACATTTTGAAACCTGTATTAAATATACGTTATCTTCTTTGTATTAAATTTATTTTCATTAGACGAGTCAGAGTCAGTTTCTTCATCGACCAGCGATTGGCTTAAGGACTTAAGGAGGCTTTACACAGAATACGATGCGATTTACGTACGAAAATGTCGTATCAAGTTACGTACGTAGATTTCAAACTAGGGTACGTAGACGCAAAATTGGACGCAATCGCATTTTGTATAATTTTTACGGTTCACTTTGTTTGCGGATAAAGGGGCCCACGTATAGTTTTCGGGGGGGGGGGGGCCTCAGCTGGCCTAGCGCCGGCACTGCCTGCAGCAGCCAAACCAAATTTGCACGACTCAGCATTAGCAAGACAAAAAATTTTAGAATTGGCATTTAATTTTGATAAATCTTTAATTTAATTGCAAACATTGTTTATAATAAATTAGGAAAACAAACCAAATGTCACTTATTTTTTCCAAAACCTAGAAGTATCGCAACTAATATTTCTTTTTAAATTGACAAAATCAAGTAATTCATCCACTTCTACACCAAGGCAACACCTTGGCTAACGAGTGATGTCAATAGATGCAATTTAACTATGCTGTCGTTAATCAGATAGATAGTTTCTTGCCGAACAACCACCAATTTGAAATTTGCAGAACTATTTATTGCGAGTCACCCGGACGATTCAAAACTTGGATCAGTCACAGCATAAGTTACAGTCTATCGGCGTTACTATTTTTTAGCACTTGTCACACTGGAAACAACTAAAGAAAATTTTACATTGTACATGACAGTAATTTTCTCACATAGGCATAGCATCTAAGTTGCCTAGGTATTTCATAATGGTGAAAATTTAGTTTTGGTTGACGGGAACAGTCAACTCGGTATTACTCATAAGTGAAGACTGCAAATATCCACAAGCGATATCCATAGACCACGCCATTTTCACCGGACTACTGTAATTCTTGCTACAAAGTGCACTGAACCGCGACAGCACTATCAAGACAACTTGAAATTCAAGTAGTGTAACCGGCCAATCTGCACACTTGGCTAAACAGCGCAAAAGTGGTAAAGCCCAAGAATGATGACTGCTATCATCAACAAATACTTCAATATTGATCTTGATAAATTGCCTACTTTCGCTGAAAAAAAAAGAAAACGCATGTTTACAACCGTAAGAATTTATCCTAATTGAAAATGATGAGTAAAATAGAATACTTGTTGACCCTTTTATTACTGATTATATTTCACTTCACTCTTATTGGATAATGCGTCCCAGAAACTTGCGAAATATTACCAGTAATTAAAATCGTCGCAAGAGTATTTCTACACGTAGTGACCAAGAAATATGATTGCGCATTATTCATCAGTCAAAAGAAAAATGTAGTAAACTACGGCAGCCTGGAAAAAAATTTTGTCGCATCTGCAATGCAGCCGATAACCACAGGCTATATTGAGCAATGCAGATTCTACCATTAAGTTGAATATGATATTGTGTATATGGATTTATACTGGACCATGGTGGGCCATTTTACAGTAGAATAATTACGAGCTGTGAGATCAGTGGGATTTGTTGTTTCAATGAGGAATTTGGGTTGGTTGTAAAATCCTAATAGTAAGCTACCAAACATATTCACATTTATACTTGGATGCCTAGGATTAGAACATTTGGATTGCCTGAAATCGTATACGTTTTCTGTTAAGAAAATATTAGCGATGAAGTTTTATTGATTAGCTTGATGATTCATTGATATCGTCGGGATTACTATACTCATTAGAAAGGGAGAACAAAAATCTTTGTAAAAGAGACAATGATTCTGATGATGAAGGAATTTTGCCAACGTCAGAACGTGAAAATGATTCACATGATGATAAAGAAGGATCACCAACCAATAGTGATGATGAACTGTCTACAAGCAATAATGCTGCAATTTATTGGGTTCACCCATTGCCAGGTTTGTGTTGTAAGCTTTCTGTTTATGTCTAAGTGGCTTGCCGGCCTTTAGTTAAAATGGATTCCTCCCTAAATGGAATAAGTTTTTTAAAAAGGTATTTCCCAGACGTCTGGGAACAATTATTGCTCAGAGCACCAATTTGACTATTGATCTGCAGGATGAAGAAAAAAATAGCAACCGGCTTGCAAATGGTAATGTTAGGTGTAATGTTTGTCATGTGCTACAATCGGTTGCCTAAATTTAGTGATTATTGGTCATCCCTCCTTTCTTTAGGAAACACTTTGATAAAATCCAGAATGCCAAGAAATAGATTTCAATTTTTGTGATATTCAAACTCTACTTTAATTTTTTTGACATACCAGAAAATGCTTCCAAACTTTGCTATGTGAAAAAATTTGTCAACTGCGTATAAGATACTTTTCGGAAAGCAATGATCAAAGGCTTTGATGAGTTGATTGGAAAGCATTGATGAGTTGATGATTGTATTCAAGGGATGTTCTGCTCTTGAACATTATTTACCTATAAAACTATTTAAAAGAGGAGTGGAATTTTGGGAACGCTATGATTGACGTATTGGCTATAGCTTAACCTATTTATGTATTCAATATTCGTGTAGGAAGGAGAAAAAACCACAAAATTTCAGACTTTTCACGAAAAAGTGGTGAATGCAATGTGCACTACAATTCGAAATCCTGATGCATTTATGTCATTTGACTGATCTTCACCAGTGTCAATCTCAGATTCCACTTCTTGTTGTTGAAACTGTTATCAAAACTAGAAAAAAACAAACCAAAATTTGTTCACAATGTAGAGCGCTATGAGAGAGAATTTCTAATAAGCTGCGGTACTATTGCATCACGCTTGCTAGATTCTAAGGAAGTAATCATCCTTAGCAACTCCTCTAAACCAAATGCTATTGTGGTTGAAAGAAAGCAAAAAGACTGCGGTAAACTCAATAGCGAATGCTCAAAATCAACCACTTTTTAAAATTTTATAATAGGTGGGGTTGAGCTGTCTGATGTGAAAGTCAGCGTACCTACTTTTAGACAAAAGCAGACTAAGTGATAAAAGAAAGTTTTTTAAAACTGCACATGTCGGTTAAATGGGCGTACTTTATTCCAAAAAGTTTAGGAAAAAACAGCCTGTTAAAATTATCAACTTGGCAGAACATTTGGTGAAATTGAGACTTCAGACTGCTTAGACAAAAAGAAAGAGGTCAAGTATTTATAAACCACGATTTAGATAATCCAGATCGTTTGTCAATATCGGAGGCCACAAGACGATAGAAAGTAAAATAAATGACTTTGTGCCAGATAAGCAAAGTCCAAGATCGACAAACGCACAAAATTTATGTGCGCTGCCTGCCAAGTGCTTTTGTACCAGGGCTGTTTCATTACTTATCACAACAAGACAAACTCTGGCCTAGTTGTGAAGTCAGCACGCAATTTTATGGCTGCGTTGCATGTGTGGCTGGTTTCTTTGTTTACTGCTTTAGTTTGTTTGGAATCTATTTCATTAAAAATTTCATGGGGATAATAACTAAGGAGACCCCACCTAGTTTGGCAAAATCTTGTGCACACTTTGAGTAATTTGTTCAAAATCTGAATGGGCACTTTCGGGAAAAATTTGGCTGTGGAAGCCATAATTCAGAAAAAAATTTCAACAAAATTTGGATTCTGGCAAATATCAAATATTATATTTGGGCGAATTTAGAAAAAAGTTCGGATAAATTAGCTCTGCACCCAATAATCTAGCTTTCTCTATCTGCATTGATGCATTGCTTACAATACCATTGGGTCACATAATTTCAATAAAAATAAACCAGTAGTGGTATGTGATTGTGATTTTTAAAAAATATTTTTGTTGTAAAAATTGGAAGAAATAAGATTGTTTTTCTTTTTCCAATGTAAATATGTGCAAAATTTAACCTACAATAAAAATAATTTTAAAACAATATTTGGTAATTTAGAAGTTGGGACGCATCGTACGTTTGGCAGCGAAAGGATTACACTGTTAAATATGATGCGTTTGGTACTATTTAAAAGCAAGGCAGCTGAAAAGTGTAGGAATGTGCCCAAGTTGCTTCCAGGCTACGCCCGTAATACTAAAAAGCAAAATCTACGCATTTGCTTATAATTGATCTAAACTAAACTTTCTAGAACTGCCTTCAAAGTTTGTCTCTAATGAATGAATATTGAGCAAAAGTGGTGTTTTGAAACTACGCTATCAAGCACTTTATGCGTAATGCAAGCTATGATAAGTGCAAACAAAATTCTTATATAATTTGATTTTTATTATTCCGGTTGCAAAAAGACTGAAATAATGTTTTATGGCATCACAATAACAGAAACTTACTGTCTCATCATAAAGCACAATAAAAAGTGAAAGTTAAGTAATAAATATGAATGTGATTTTGATATAATGCTCATTGCATAACTATTAATTTGTTGACAGTAATTTTTGACCTCATATTGTATAAAGTATTTTAATGCAAGTTCGTCATAAAGTCTATGTTACAGATAGTTGTACATGCATTATAAGTTTTTTTTCTTGTGTTTGAAAAAATGTGTGATACATAAAATAACTAGCTGGCTTAGCCGGCGTCGCCCAGAAGGGCATCCCATCAATAACGTCGGGGTTAAATATTTAGCCTCAACCGGCTGCACTGTCTCAACCCACGGAGCACTTGTGTAAACAATAACAAAAAGTTAATGAATTAAAAAACTTCAAAAAATCATGTACACATAGTGGTGGTTGTATTATTGTCTTAATCCAGGCTGGTAATGTTTACAAAGAAAAAATGTTGTCGCAAACTATTATTAACACTTTTAAAAAGTATGAGGGGGGAGGGATGGAAGCACAAACACATCAAATGGTGGCGTCCAAAAAATGGGTGCTTTCACGATTATAGAAATAAACAAGGAAAGTCAATTTTTCGATTTGATGTGGCCCCTTTCCTACTGAAATTTGTGGTATTAAGCTTTTTTTTTTACTTGCACTATTTGCCTTGCTTGCTGCATAGCGACAAAAGCGGCTATGCTTTCTCCAAAGCCATTTACAATATTTTTATTTTTAAGCCAAGTTATTTTTAAACAAAATATTCTCTCTAAGTTCAATTTTAGGAATTGATAGGCTTACAATTTGATTTTGATTTTATCTTAAATTTGAGTTTTTATCGTATTGCGTTATAATACAGACAGAGATACCTAAAGACAGCACATCAGCCAAAGAAAAAATTCTTGTTTTGTGGTATAAATTAGTAACATCCGTTCAGCCGGCTTTGCAGCTTCAATCAAACTATGTTTTTATGATCACAAGCAATAAAATTGTGTTAATGGGACATTACTCCTATGCTCCTAAATCCCAATTGTAGTGCAATTGCTTTCAAATAAGATAGGTTGTAGAATCTATCTATCATTTTACAAACTATATCCGTTCCTTTAAGTAAGTGCAAGAGAACAAACACAAAGTTGGGAATGGTCGCCGTAATGGCTTTTGTTTTACAAAACCAAAATCAGGTGTTTGGTGGTATGCATACTTTACGACTTAATAAAATCCCCCTTGTGAAAATATTGAACAGTAAAGAAACAAAGGAATTATTGCATAAATGATATCCCTAGTTTTGATCTTCCAGTTGCTTGTTTTGTGGCACACTTCCTTTGCTAGTGTTAAATATTAGGACCGCTACATACTACTCTTTTATCATTGCATGCCTATTTGTACGACCTAAAGCCTCTAGCTGAATGGATGTTACTTGGCCCTTGCACATGCCCTTGCACATGCATGCAAAGAGCAAACTAACCCCGAGAAATGCAATTGCAGATGCCGAGCCCCATCAGTAATATCAACGTTAAGAAAATGGGTATTTGTGAGAACAGTAATGAAAAGTAAATGTTTTTTGAGTGTGGGAGCTGCTTTACGTTCTCGTCGTCCACCCTGAGCAGTTATTATACTGGCGAAATTTGCAGCAACTTGACAATCTCATCTCTTCTCTTTTCATAACTCATATGAATCAACAAGTAACTGCGTCGAGGAGCTGTGAAAAACAACGATGCCCAGCATCAAGTCAAGAGAATCCGTCCTTTTTAGGACGAGAATCATTTGATTCTGGCCATGAACCGACCTCAAACAAATTTTCTTTCAATATACTCCAAATCAATATCGAAGGCTGGACATCTTCTAAAAAAGAAGTTCTCCAAAAAATTGCTGCTGACAAAAATGCAATGGTTGTGCTTGTTCAAGAAACCCACCAAAATAACCCTCAGAACCTAACACTCAGTGGTTTCGTCCGAGCTTACTACATACCTCATGCACACCATGGAATCGTCACCTTTGTTCGGAACTCGATTTCGTTTACAAATACTGGATGCTCAGTGAAAAATAGCCCAACACAATGGACTAGCATTGAAATCAACAATACTCAAATTATCAACATCTACCATCCCCCAGCTGCTGAATTAGACACCCTACAACTTCCGGACACAAAATCCACATGCATTATCTCTGGTGATTTCAATTGCCGACATGAAATCTGGGGTTACTCAAACTCAGATAAGAATGGTGTATGCTTAGCTAACTGGTACTCACTTAACAACTTGCACAATCTATGCGACCCCAAGCAATCACCAACTTTTTCTCTGGTAGGTGGAAAAGAGGAACAAAACCTGATATAACTCTTTGCTCAAATGCAGATGGTGCAATTCCAATAAGAGAGGTACTAAACCCTTTTCCAAGATTTCAGCATCGTCCCTCTCTCATATTTACCCCTCCTTTTTTACCATTTGTGAAGAGTCGACCCATATCCCGATGGAATTTTTCCAAGGCGGATTGGGACAAGTTCAGGTTGTTAACCGATACATGTGCAGACAACTTACCAGCTCCAACCCAGGACAACCTGAACCTGGCCTACTCTGAGTTCACAACACTACTAAAAGCTGCTGCCAAGGAATCCATCCCACGCGGTTACAGAAAGTCTTGCAACCAATTGGCAAAGCAGCATACGGGCGTAAGGGGCTTTAACAATTTATTAAAATGAATCTGCCAGGAAACAATAATGAGCATACCACCCAACCAATTTATACGAGACCATCCCTGGACGCGTTTCGTCCTTTTGGACTCATCAGCAAGGCCCGTCGCGTCACAAGCAAAAGTAACCCACTCATTAACGTTATCCTTAAAAAAAAAATAAATCCAACTATGCACATGCAGAAGCACTGAGACCTCAACCGACGACGTACTGCTTTCGACGTATCCACCCAGTGGATATGCAATCAAAATCAACCAATTTGTCAACCCGCCCTGCTAAGCAAAGCAATACGTCGTCGGTTGAAGTCTCAGTGCTTCTGCATGTGCATAGTCGGATTTATTATTTTTTTTAAGGATAACGTTAATGAGTGGGTTACTTTTGCTTGTGACGGGACGGGCCCTGCTGATGAGTCCAAAAGGACGAAACGCGTCCAGGGATGTTCGCGTCTGAATTGGTTGAGTTGTATGCTCATTATTGTTTCCTGGCATATTCATTTTAATAAATTGTTAATGCCCCTTACGCCCGTATGCTGCTTTGCCAATTGGTTGCAAGGTTTACAATTCCCTTCTTCGCTTATAATTTTCAAATTTACAGAAAGTCATGCATACCCAATTGGGACACTGAGTGCTAGAAACGGTACAAAGCATACCTACAATCTGAAGGAACCAGCGAACAACACAAGAATGCAACTGCCTTGTTCGATTATCTTGACAGCAAACGTCACGAACAATGGATAGACACTATTACTAGCATAGATTTTACGCACTCATCATGAAAGGCTTGGAGAACCTCAAAATCACAGGAAGGAAAACAACGCCCCAGAAATGCCCTGTATCACCAAACCAACTTGCAAAACAACTGCAAGACAATGGAAGATACCCCAATGCAAACAGAAAATTTACGAAAGCGATTCTAAAAGAATCAGACGAACTAAAAAACAGAAACACCCACTCAGATCATCACCACTTAGAAAACGACATCACAACTCCTGAGGTATCATCTGCAATTAAATCACTGAAGTTAGGCAAAGCACCGGATCCAGACAGCATCCATAACGAATTTATTAAAAATTGCGGAACCAAACTGGTACATTGGCTAAATGAATTTCTAAATATATGTTATCGCCATATACGAATCCCAAAGCAGTGGCATCACGTTAATGTTATTAGTCTTCTCAAACCAGGCAAACCTGAAACCTCTCCTCGAAGCTACCGCCCAATTTCCCTACTGTGCACAACATTCAAACAGCTTGAACGAATACTCTTAACACAAATTGAACCCATAATAGACAAGCTATTACCCAAAGAACAGGCAGTATTTCGAAAGAGTCGCAGCACTGTCGACCAAGTGGCTAAACTTACTGAAACAATCGAGGATGCATTTGACAAAAAAGAGATAACGGGATCAGTGTTCATTGACCTCACCGCTGCCTATGATACAGTCTGGCATCAGGGCTTGCGTGTGAAACTGCAACGAATGCTTACCTCCAACCACCTAATTAATTTCATAATGGAATTACTGTACACTAGGTCCTTCACCCTGTTCACAAGTGATGGACAAAAAAGCCGGTCCTTTACATTGAAAAATGGCGTGGCCCTAGGATCCGTTCTGGCCCCTACTCTATATAACATCTACACAGCTGATTTCCCGAAAACATCTGGCAACTGCTTCATGTATGCAGACGACGTAGCAATCACCTATTCTGCATCAAGTATTGCCAAAGACGAAGAAAACTTATCTAATGACATGAAGACCATATGCCAGTACCTACATGACTTGCATTTAAAGCTTTCCCAATCAAAAGCGGTGTCATCACTGTTCCACCTTAAGAACCATCTGGCTTCGAAATCCATTTAAGTTACCTTGGACCACAACACAATCCTGAACTGTGAGCGATATCCTACATACCTTGGAATCACCCCGGATCGGAATCTGACCTACAAAAACCATTTGCACAAACTGAGACAAAAAGTGTCTTCCCGAGTGGCACTCCTGGGAAAACTGTCGGAAACTAACTGGGGTACCTCATTTGACACTTTACGAACCTCCACTACAGCACTTGTATTTGCACTAGCTCAGTATTGTGCCCCTGTATGGTGCCAAAGCACCCACACAAAAACACTAAACGTACCTTTGAATGAAGCAATGCGGATCGTCTCTGGCTGCATCTGCCCTACCCCTTTGAATCTTTACCACCACTCTCGGGAATACAGCCACCAAGCTGTCGCCGGAAAAAAACTCTGTAAACACTTATACTACAAAGCAGATAACACTGACCATCTTCTACACAACATCTTGTACAGCAAAACCCCTTCCAAAAGGCTTAAATCTCGCAAACCTCTTCGGCCATTTCTGGAATCACTACAAGGCTTTGACCCTCAACAAGAACCAATACCACATAAACTGCAACCACACATCCAAGACTGGTTAAACCAACCCCTAGGACATGGCCTCCCACGAAAAGCCTGGGTCCAACTAAATAGATTGCGAACCGGAATAGGAAAATTTGGTGACTCAATGGTGAAATGGGGATTTGGTAAAGACAATCTATGTCAATGTGGAGAACCCCAAACTGTATAACACATTGTCAATGAGTGCAAATCAATAGGACCTTCCTGCAATCTAACCACTGTTGACAACCCTCTGCTCAAACGATATCTGATGAACTGCAACTTCTGATGAGATTGTCATACGAACAAACGAATGTTTTTTGACAGAGCTAGTCCTCGTTTCCAAAATGAAAAATATCGTTTTTAAAGGAAATCGATTGAGCCTAAAAAAACATTAAATGGGGTTGCGTTCAACCGTTATATTACTCTCCAAGATTCTGCAGTTCCTCGCTAAGCCTGGATTGTGTCGTTTGGTACCTAGGAAGTGGACTTGATCACTAAAAACAGCTAACCATTCAAAAATGTTTTGTTGGTTTATTTTATAAAGTTCAAGGAAGTGTAATTTGAAAGTAGTGGAGTAGAGGGAGCGATTTAGAAATGCCGTTTTGAAAACTTTGATAGATAATGCCAAAGATCTATGCTTTTGAGAAAGAAATGTCGAAATGTACCAAATGTTTTAAGTTTTTGTAAAAATTTCAATTTTGTGAGGCCACGTCATCAAAATTTTGAATGTTTTTGACCTGTGGGCTACATTTCAAAGATTTTAGAGACTTTATTTTGTGATGAATCTTTTTGAAAATTTAGTTAAATATTGGTGAAGAAACATGCTTTCAATGGAAATAGGCAAAATGTTTCAAAGAAAAATAGTCAAAATGTTCCAAAGAACTAACTTTTTAAAAAATGACTAGTTACTTAGGTATATTAGGAAAATGTTTTAACTAAAAATGAAAAATCATAAATGGCAACCAATTTTTGATTAGCCATCACAAACTATTTTTAGCTCTAACTTGTTGAAGTCACATATGGCTGAAAAGCAAATTTCCCAAGTATTCAAATGAAATTAATTGTTAGTACCTTATTATAATCTATTTGTATTAAACCTATCTGTTTTTTCTCACCTTATCACTTTTTTGAGGGGAGTAAAAAGATACACTACAGAAAATATAGTTTAATTTGTTTAGTATAAAAGCAAATAGTAAAAGCACCATTCATACATTATCACAATTAACTTGAATTATCCTGTAATTTTTTTAAAAAATTTGAAAATTGGTTCAGCAAGGAGGTCACAAATTAGTATTTTTCAAAGTTTTAAAAATCCATCCTACCGTGATCTGTGTTAGCGAAAGATTGCGTTGATCGTACCAAACTCATTGTAATATCACAGAGCGAGTTTGAAACGAGCAGAAAAAAAGCAAGAAGCACACTTTGAAGGCTTGGAACGCTTAAAAAAGAATCTGTTCTGGCTTTGTCAATTGAACTTAAATTGTTGCATTTATTATCAAAAGCTCATTGTTAATATCTCCAAAAAACTTTTAATCGCCTTTCTACTTGATTACATTAAGTCTTTCCCTCCTTTTGGGTGTGATTCAACCCAAGCTACCTTTTCCTAAAAATTGGCTTGTAACAAACAAAAACAATGCAAGAAGGTTATTTCTTTGTAACTGCCTGATAGATGGAAACCTTATAAAGTACTAAGAGTTGAATTTATTTTTCTGACTGGAACAACTTTGTGCTCGCTGAAGTTATAATTTTTATTATCTGTCTGGGGACAAGTTACTTATTTCTTGTGCTCTAAATTTGTTCTTTTCCTTTGTTATTCTTTGTTGCCTGTATTTGTAGGTGGGCAAAGATCCCTATGGTTCATCAGAAATGTTGGAATCCTGATATCATTGCATTTTCCCGCTTGAGAGCTGATTGCGTAATGGGTGGGATTCCACCCACAAGGAGGGATGTAGACCATTAACGCTGCAGCCATCTTGGAGCAGACGCTAGCACGCGTTGATCACGCCGTCTGCGTAGTAGTTCTAGAACATAGAACCTGCTGCAACACTGTATAGCTGTTTTGTAAATTGATTTTTGATAGGCTGTTCATTTTACTGTTCGATTTACCGTATAATGTCTCGTAAAACACGAAGAAGAGAATTTGTTCTTGGTGAAGAAGAAATATTGCAGCAATTAGACTTTGATGACAGTGATGAGGAAGCTTTGTTAGAAATCGATGAAGAAGACGAAATATTGCTAGCTGAAGCTCTAGCTGAGAGTGCAAGTGGAGATGAACCAAAGATTGTTGAAATTGTTGATCATGATATACCATTGGAGGAGCCCCCTCACAGTCCTGAGTTGGCAACAGTGATTGGTACAAGTTATTGCTGGACAAAAGAATTCCCAACTGTTGTGCCACCCGAAGAGAATCCATCAAATAACGATACTGGTGAATGGGGAAAAGTCATGCTTAATTACGAGTCCTTACCCTCTCCAGCTACAGTTTTTGTTGATGTTTGCAAGTTAGATGAGCTGATCAATAACATCTTGGTACCCCAATCTACGCACTACATGCATCAAAAAGGAATTACGTTTGAAACAGAAAATGAAGAAATGAAAGTCTTTCTGGGAATTAGCATTATGATGTCATATCATGTTCTACCCGAAATTCATGATTATTTTTCCAATGAACCAGACTTACGAGTTCAACCAATTGCTGAAACAATGCCGAGAGATAGATTCTATTCTATACCAAGAGCACTGCATTTTGCAAATAATGATGAAGCTCCCGACAAAAAAGACCCTACACACGACAGAGCCTGGAAACTTCGTCCTTTGATCAAACATTTCAATGCTGCTTTCCAAAATGCTATGAGTCCCACTTTTGAACAAACAATTGATGAACGAATGACAAAATTTAAAGGCTATCATATAATAAAACAGTATATGAAGCAAAAACCGATCCAAAGAGGTTTTAAGCATTGGTGTCGCAACGATTCGAAGACAGGATACCTCTTTCAATTTATATATATGTTGGAAAGAAGACAGCATCGCCAGAGTTGGGTCTATCAGAAAGTGTTGTAATGGAACTTACAGAATCTCTCATAGGTTCACGCTGTAGAATGTTTTTTGACAATTTTTACACTTCTCCCCAACTGGTTTACTGACTGATGAAGGAAAGAAAAATTTATTCGTGTGGAACAGTCAAAAAACATAGACGAGGACTTCCAAAAGACATGAAACCAGAAAAAGATCTGAAAAAAGGAGAAATGGACGGCAGATATTATGATGGCATGTCAGTTGTGAAATGGTTGGATACCAAACCAGTGATGATGATCTCAACAGTTGATAACGGGAATCCTACAAATACAGTCAATGTCAAGAGAAGAAAGAAAGGCGAAGACGGCAAGGTAGATGTAAAAGTTCCTTCAATGGTGCAAAGATACAACAAATGCATGAGAGGTACTGATCTTTTGGATCAGAAAACCACGGTGTATGCATTCGATAGGAAAAGCCCTGGAAAATATTATTGCAGGCCTTTTTGGGATTATATTGACATGGGATTGGCAAATTCATTTATAATCTATGAAAAGATAGCTTCAAAATTTCCCACTCAAAGTACAAATAACATTGCAAAGACACAAAAAGATTTCAGAAGAATGGTAGCAATAAATCTGATTGGTGACTTTAGCTCAAGAAAAAGAGCACCTTTCAATGACAAACAATACCGTAGCCAACCCCGATACCAAATTGAATATGCTGAGAAGCACGGAAGATGCAAAAGATGCTATGACCAAGAAAGAAAAAACAGAAAAGGCTTCATAAAATGCAGTGACTGCAATGTTTATCTATGCCTCAACAAAAACAGGAACTGCTGGGATCAATTCCATCAAAAACAATGAGGGCAGCTTAGTTTTTGTTACGTTTTATTTGGCAGATTGACACTTTGCCCTTAAACTTTCTTTTAACTAATTTTCAAGTATTCAGTGTTTCTTATGATTTCTGGTGGTTATTTGTTTGCTGGAATATTAACCAAAACTGATAAAAATTGTTTTGAAGACTGAAAAATTATTGCATTTTTTGCATTGCATTACTGCATTCCAACAATTAAATTAGGTGTTATATTATTGCAAAAAAATGTATTTTTGCATATTTTGACTACTAAAAAATGCAATTTTCAGTAATTAAAATATTTCCTTTTTGAGGATACATTGTAGCAGCTCCCTCCGCATGAGTGGTTTCCCACCCAAAACTACTTTTATCGTATTTGGCTAAGATGTAAAGTCAAAAGAATTAAAAATGACTTTAAACAAAGTTTTACACCCTAAGCCAACGGGTCGAATCAAAAAATTATGACGTCATGTGAGATGCTAAACAAGTGAAATTTGTTAAAGTTGGTTAGACAGGTATTGGGATTAGTTAAAGCCCAAAACCGCTTTCCTTAGTTAAGAAAAGCAAATTAAGAAATAATTATTTTTAATTGTGAAGTCATCATATCATCATGAACCCTTTATGACACTCATCCTCGAGTGCTCGTACGTTTAGTTTTGAAAGATTTTAAACACACACACTCATACATAGATATGCGCTTTCTAAAATAGATATAAAGAAAAATATCTCACAGAACATGGTGTCGCAAAATATTATTCAGTTGGAATGAGAGACAGTTCGCATACGTGCTGGATACATACCATATATGAATGGGTAGGTCCCTAAGGCTGCCCGATTCGCAATCGCAAGTTACCCTGGAATATACTGCAATATACTGTATATGATGATTCTTTTCTTCGTACAATCGGTATCCTATAATCAGTAATCAGTTATTAGACATGTTGAAATTTGTTACATTTGCTGTCAATTCTGAAAATCTCTTTTTGAAATTTCTTATATAGTAGGTGACATTACTCAAAGTCAACCCTGGTGTTTCAAATTTTGATGCCTCTACAAAGAGTATTCTAAAAATCTTTTTGCTGTTTATCATATAATATTTCAATACTTTATCTCCAGAAAAATTATTGAAACCTTCATTAAAGATGGATGCACACGGTATACGTTATTGTACGTTTTTTGTTCGGTTTTGTACGTTTCCACCCTCTAGTATTTTTGTAAGGGAATTTTCCTTATCTTGAATATTTATGTAATGTAACACCATTAAACCTTTTGTGTGAACATCTGGTTTTGTCAACAAAAATCTTTATGTAGGTTTTGTTCTCCAAAACGCATACGATTACGGTATGTACTTTGCGGATAAAACTGGATATTCAAACAACAACATTTGCTGTAAAGCATCATAACTTACTAATTTCTAAGCGTATATTTTCGTATAAAAATGCATGAAATCAAAAGACGTACAAAACCAGACAAAAACTATTTTGTGTACAGCGACCTTAACTGTTCTATGTTATCTAGCTTAGCAAGTTCTCTACTGAGTCCAAATTTTATTGCATCTAATCACAAACAGCTTTTTCTTTACTGCACAAAGTTGGCACCCAAGATCGCTCACAAGGGAAGTGATTCAGCAATTATTGCCATAAAATTAAAAGCTCAAAACTTATCACTTGGTTCAATGAGGAAATAAGTCTTTGAGTTTTTAAGTGCTGAATTGGATCAGCGATAACATTGTCCTCATAAAAGCAATCAATTGAAAGATAATGATATCCTTTATAAGTGTTGTGAACGTTTGGAAAAACACCTAGATGAAACAAGCTTCAAGAAAGAAAAAAAAAACTGTAATTATTTGCTTTACATGTCAAACAAAACCTACTTCTGATTTGACCAGTCAATTTGCTGTTGCACAAAGAATTGATCAATAACGTACAAATCAATACATTGACTTTGTGGAAATTTAGTTTTTGAATGAATTGTCCCAATTTAAAGTATAGTAGCTTGTTCAATGGTCCAGCGGAAGCACAACACGATCAAAACTTGTCGACTTTGTTCTTTTCCCGTTACTTTTGTTTTACTTTTATTTCAATTTTTTGCACAGAAAAATCCTTATCGATATAATAAAAATATATAAATAATATACTGTAAGATATAACCGCTTCGGTATCATCAACATTTTATTGCCGGCCTAGTATTTTTTTTGTATAGTACATTGTACGGTACATGCATTTTGTTTCAATAACTCTACAATTAAGGAATCAGACAACGACGCAATCATTTAGCGCCACTCAAAGCCCATAAATAGGCCTCCCCTATCCTGCCATGGAAACATTTCTCATCACTGACAGTGTCTTTTAACAAGGAAAGAATTGTGTCCCTTTTTTATGTAAACTGGTGATCTGTGGCAGATAATGCTCAGCCAACATCTATTGTAGTCAGTCTAACGCAAATAAAGGACTGTGGCTCCCCTCCTTTTCCATTCTTTCACCCATTTTTTACCAATTGTTGATCGCGCCTGTAGCGGATTTGTCGGTCTTGATGGCTTTTTAACTTTTGGTTAGAGATTACAACTTTTTCAATAATTGCTAGACAGTAGGCGCTACATTTATAAAAGTTTCGCTACATTTATAAAACACAGACGAAGGCGATAGCTCATACAAATTCGCTTACAGTTTCGAAAAAGTCGCATGTAGTGGTGCTAATATTTGATAGCTTCCTCCTGAAAATACGTATGAATTTCCTTGGTGACCTCCCACAACTTTGATATGCTTTCAAGCACTTGCTGAAATTTACGAATAAAAGCTTGTTATGCTTATAGAAGTCTATGATAAAACACAGAGCAAATAAGACCCTGCCAGGACATACAAATTCTTGTGAGAAATGTAGTGGCTATGCACAACCGCCCATACTTTTTGAACTATTGCCTTTCAAAGAACAATAGTTTTGATTCGGAATTAGATTTGGTTATGTCAAAAAAACTGACATTTTATTTGTGTTTTCATAACTGGATGGAGCCGGCGCAGCTGGCTAACCCAAAATTCTAAACCTCAACATTACTGATAAAGATGGCCATCCAGTCAAATTTTTTTTTGATTTTTCTTAGGTCGAGTTCGATTTTTCTTTGAATTTTGATTGATTGTTGAATCTACGATAAACCAAAAAAAATTCAAGGAAAATGGGTTCAGGTAAAACGTTATTTTTTTTTGCGTGGCTCCGCCTAAAAATCATAAACGTAGGATTTTCATTGTTTTATCTATGATTTTTTTATCAAGCAAAATAGGTTAAACTTACAAAGTTTTAATATTAACAAAAAGGTTTAACAAGACAAACAGATAAATTCAAAACACCGATGTCAAAACAACGCATCAGGGTACAAAAGCATTTTTTTGATTGCTTTGATCTTAGTTCATTGCCTCTATGGAACTAGCAATCAAAAAAAATTTGTGCACGCTTGTGTGTGTACCTGTCAGTTCTAGCTCCTTCAAAACCAGTAAAAGCATAAACACTAAATTTGAAAGGAATGGAGCCGACCTAAAAGTAAGTGTATAAGTGAGTCTCAGGATCTGTTGTGATTCCTCATAGCGTTTTAGTTGACGTAAAACTTGTAAATTTTTGACCTTTAACATTTTTGACGTAATTTAAGCTCAAGCGAAAGAGCTCAACAATTAAACAATGTCAAGTTGGTTAAATAATTTGGTCTGGTGGTAAATTTAGTAAGCCGAATCCTGTTCCGTGGGTGACGCAAAGGGTTCAAGTAGCAGCCGGTTAGTTATATTACTTTTACTTTGGTTATTATTTTTTTATAACTGTATTTTGTTGAATATTTTGTCTACGCACTTGATGTTTACATCTTAGAACTGCGATAAACTTAAATTTTTAAAAAATAAACTAGTTTTGAAATATCACACACAACCACCAAGTTTGACATTAAAAAAGATTTAATCTAAAAATTTGAAGTTTTCTGAGTAAATTAAATGATGCCATTAGCGTAAAGCATTTTATAGTTAAAATAGCTAGTACAAGCAATCAATAAGTCAATTTAAATCAAATTCGATAAACTTTTAAGTTTTTCATTTTGGAGCTAATTTTTGTATGGGAAAACTTAATTCTTTTTTCTTCGTTGCAACTTCCCATAAAATCACTTTGCCGTGAAATTTTTTTGCTCTATCTATTTTCCGCAGGAAAAGTGACTATCTTTAGTTCTCGCTTACGGTTGCGTGATTTTTTTGTGGGCCTTTTTATTTGAATTCAAATTTATTAGATCAAGGTAGAGTTTATTAGAGGCGCTGTTCTCACTATCAATCTTTGAACAACAGATTTTACAATTTTGCATTTTCGTTTAACGTTTTGAACGTTTAATTTGTTGGTGTTGAATTAGATCAGGCTATAGTTTTGAAAGCTAAACAAGTTAATGTTTAGATTGCTAGCAGCACAGCAAAAAGCACTGCAAGCCATAACCAGACCAGGTATATAAAAAAAGTGGCTTACTGACATTCCATCACTTATCCACAACTCTGATATGTCAAAACTTCTTCACAAGCACAAGTTTTTAAATAGCTACTTTGTTGCTGATGATGACATGAGCAAATGTACAGACAAAAGTGCAGACACCATTGTTCCACACTATTTATAAGGTAGTAAGCATTGAAAAAAGTTGGAACGTTTAGCCTATAATCTCGTTGTTTGATATACAGTGTGGCAGGGTAGCAATACAGGAAATATATACGGGTGAGGCAGAAGTAATGCCATTTTTGTTATTTGAATTTTCTAGTTCCTGCTTGATTTCCTCTTTATTTTAGAAATACATCGTTTTTATATCTGATTTTTCTAATAATAATAGTTGTTTCTTTTTTAGTTTAGAAATTGTTTTTTTACAAATATATAATTTCATACCAAAGAAATACAAAAATGGCGTTACTTTTGCCGCACCCAGTATTATAGTGGCAATTAGGCAAATTACAATAACCGATTTGCAGATGAATTTTCTTTAGAATACCTTGGTTGTACAGTTATGTGGCATGCCTGAGTACTCTAAAATGCAAAGACATTTTTATAACATGTAGCAAAGACAAAGGAAATGTCGAGTTTTATGTCGGTACCAACGACCATACGCGCAGTCAGTCAGAGATTTTAAGCTATACAGGGCGTGGCAAAAGTGGCTTTTGAGGAAAGTAAAGTTCCAAAGTAATCAATAACAAATTTACTTCAAGGATTGAATGCCTGTTATTATGAAAATGTGCGCAAATCATTATCGAACTGGTTGCCAAGCCCAAATTTGCATTGTGAATCTATGACTAATGGCTAATATACTCGTTTTCTCAACTGAATTTCTTCGCTAAAAATTCACTCATAAATTTTTATGAAGCAAATTTGTGTTCCTCCGTTACTTTTTATTTAATGGTCAATATAGGTGGTTTGCCACTGTTCAAGCAATGGCCAGATTTTAAACTTTATCCAATATTGGCCAGTGCTTATAAACTAAAAATGAAAACCATATGCGTGGAAATTTATTTATTTATTTATTAATATTGTAGGCACAAAGACAAGAACTCAAAAATAAAAACAGAAGATAAACCATATATACAATGTCTAAATTAAATGAGGCCATTTCTTGTAATGAAATTACAATATGTTTTGTTTCTTAGCAATACAATGTTTTGATTTTTTATTGATTTACAGTAAACTTCGCGTATAAAAGTCTCGAACATAACTGATAATTGTATATGACGGACGAATATTCAAGTCTGGATGGTCTCTGATTGATTTTAGTGCGTTTCAACTTCATCTACAACAGTTCCGTTGTTTTATATAACAGACCAGTTTTTCAGTCCCTCTGAAATAAAACACAGTAAAACTGACTAGCCTACAACGGCTCATTTCTCACCAAAGAAAATAACAACTTGTTGTAAAGTTGTGACAACACAATAGCAAAAAAAAAGTAATGAAGGAAAAAGGATCAAGAGCTAAGTAAGCTACAATTACGAAATATTTCCGTCCCAACGACACATGAGCAGCGTACCGTACCGTCATATTTGTGTATAGCTTTTCTCTATTAAATAATGCAATGACTATATATATCGATTCTTTGTTGAAAGGGTCTTTCAAACAACTTAAGAGCACAAAACGTAACACATTTAAGCTGAAGCATTATGAGCATGTATAGTGAGCATCGGATCACTCTCGTATAAAACGGATTTTGCATAAAACAGACAAATTTAGCTGTCTCGATTTGTCTGTTATATACAAGATTTACCGTAAAAGTACTGGAGCATACTGGGTGTTGTTTTCCAATATCTACACCGGTCAATCAAGAATCTTGCCGATAAGAGCATGAAGTTGACTAGTTGATTGTTCAAATATGGTGCATGAAACCCAAACAGTTCATGAAAGTTATTCGAGGAATACTAATAGAAAATCTTGCTGAAATCTAATCAAATGCATCATTCCAGAAAGTATCAATAATTTTGCAATCAAAAAATAAACTTACCAAAGTTTCCGGTTCTTCACGACAAAACTTGCATAAATCATTAGAAGCAGTATCAAGACCATACAGCTGTACATTAGCAACAATCGATCTTAAGTTTATTCTGATTCGAAATAACCGTAATTTAGTTTCATTTGTGAAAATTGTAGTTATTTTGGAATTTATTGAACAATGAAGTGGGTCACACGTAAAATGCCACCACCTCAGGTTTTATTGAAGACGTTTATCGATGAAATAATCACGATCAAGCAAAGCCCTTTTTATATCAAATTTATAGTCTTTCAATTAGCAGAGGATTTAATATTTATTTGCGAAGCATCTTGAAATGCATCAAAATGTATTCAGACTACAACAGCTGCGAAAAATGTTGCATAGTTGGAGAACATGACAAGATTTCTGGACATGTATGCTTTTACAAAAAACAAGTGGTCTAAAAAAACCTATCAAGGTTTTCTTCTACAAAATAATAAAAATCATCATAAAGGTGTTTCTCTGATGGTTGATAATATGAAAATGGACTGCTGTTTTCCTCTGGATTACATGCATCTGTATTGTGACGGAGTTACAAAGCGATTAATAAAAAGGTGGAAAAGATTTTCTAGGTAAGTTGATGCAATGTTGAGCATTGATGACAAAATACCGTATTTACTTGGTTGTAAGACGCGGTTGATAAAATTTTTTTATCATCATCTGTGCGGTTTACATTCAAGGGCAGCTTAGGATTGTAGGCGGCTGACATTTTCTCATCAATCAAATATTTTATTTGTTGTTGAAAAAAACTGGCTGCACTTCATTAACAAGCAATGATGAAAGTTATCTTTTTATCCCATTTATTGGGAAACATGAGAATTCCCGTTGGCGTTTCGCGCTTTCTCTCCTGGCCGATGAAACGTGAAGTCACGTTTTGCAATCACAGCTGCTCACAGTGTCAATTTTTCTGTGTACGGTTTATCTGTCTGCACCGTGAGAAAATTGCCAGCTTGCATTGTTTGTACAACGAGTAAGGTTTTATTACAGCGTTGAATGTACCTGCACAATCACTTGAACAACACAGGATAAACTATCGTTGAAATAAGAGAGAGGTGGGTGTAAAATGCGTGACAGTGGAATAGATTCTTGAATGTTAAAATCATAAAATGGCTTTGCCTCGGGTACAGATTGTTTGATGCAGTTTACAATCAAAGTCGACTTACATTAATTGTCTACCACTGTTGCATGCAATTTACAATCGAGGGCGGCTTACAAACAAGGGCGGTATACAAACGTGTAAATACAGTAGAATCAATATTAACACTGTAACTATACATGAGGTACAACTTTTAACATCAGTGCTTTTTATTTTGAGACAAAATAAAGCAAACTCTTCTCATCTGCTATTGCATTGCTCAATGTATCTATCAAAAACATTGAAATATTTATACCTTGTGAGTTTAAAAAAAAGATGAGACCTTTATCGAAAGTGGCTCACAAGAAAGCGACTGAATTTCAGCTGTTTATGTGCCATACTGGAATAGTTTTTAAAAATAAAAATATTATTTCAAAATGAATGTATCGTCATTTTATAAATTTGTTGCGGCAATGCGATTACAGTTCAATGATAAAAGTAAACATTTGGACATGGCATTGTGCTCCACACTGCTTGAAAAATTTGTCAAAAAATGCATTAATCATTTTGGCAAAGGATTTCTGTCATAGAATGTGCATTCATTTGTGCATTTAGTGAATGATTTTAAAATGTTCGGATGCTTAGAATTTGTTAGTTGTTTTCATTTTGAGAGCTTTTTGGATGAACTAAAAAGCTTTGTGAACTCAGATTACAAATCTTTGCAACGAGTTGCTTTTAAGATTAATCACAAAAATAAAAGAACTATTAAAATGATGCATTTCAATTCTACAGTGACGAAGAACAATTTTTTGATATTAAGCAAAATCGTAAAAGTTCTACATGATTAAATGATGAAACTGTAACGATCTATTCATAGATAATGTTAAATTTCAGTTGCCTAATTGATGCTGACTCCCAAGTCAATTGTTGTGTTGCAGTTGGTAACCAATTGTAGAAAGTGCGTGATCTCTTGTGCATAATGCCGTCAAATACGTCGTTGTTTAAAAGTTTTAACAAGTTGGAAAATTTTTTACTGGTCATACTCAATAGACCGAAGTAAATGTGTTTGAAGTAGGCCACTTCAACAATGAAACAGAACTTGTTTGTACTATACGCGCGTCAAAAAATACATAATTATTTTTTTCTTGAGTCAAAAGCCGTAGCATTGCATTTACTGCATTTGTGCTGAATTAAAAAGAGTGCTTCCATAGGAGTTTAGATGGATCGAAGCTTCTAGCTCAAGCTTAAACATAAACTCTCCCTGCATGTTTGGCCAAATTGCTTTTGCGACTACCGGATAGACGTTATATTAACTGAAGTTAGTGTAAAGCACCAAAAATCTTCGTGGATGGCCTTTCTAGACACCAAAAAATTTTGGCATCAAATTTCCCCTGCTTAAAATGAGGGACACGCTTTTGTTTTCTGCAATGGCTTTTGTATTGGTTCTGCTTTGGAGACATTTTGTGTAATATTGAAATGTGCTGTTCTAATAAAATTATCTGTTTGGTTGTATATTAAATTTGTATCTGCTTTCATGTACTTTTTAAACGACAAAAGTTGATTTATGGTATGCTTATGTTCATTTTGTTTCAGTTTGCTTTTGCTACTACAGTTAGTAAATTAATACTTGTTAAAATGAAATTGTTTTGCTTCGTTAAATTTTTTGATAAAAGCACTGATGGGGCTCTAAAGGAGTAGATAAAAGAGAACAGCTTTTGCATGCGGCCTTCGGCTGGATCAAATGTATCGAAGTTGGTTTAGCGGAATACTTTGCCTAAATCTTCTTGGAAGATGTACAAGGTCAAAATTTTACGCGGTGGATTAAGTTGTTTGGTAGCTTCCGCTACGTGGTTCTACAATCAATTTTTGTAATATTTCTTAGCTACCTACCAACGACACTTCGACAGAGATTATAAGTAGCAAACAGAAGCAAACAATTTATTGTCAACTTCTGACGCTGGAGCGCGCATTGATGAGCATACGGAACAATAGGAAAAAGAAAACGAAAACGTCGCTTTCACTTCCGACAGTTTGACACCAAAAAGATAGACATTAATTTTGATTTTGAACGTGCTGAGAAAGTCTTTTGAAACCTTGTCTGTTTCTTTTAAGCAATGTTTGTAGTACCCATGTGTTCAAACATCCAGAAAGCTTGTAATAATTTTTCTACAACTTCATGCGTTTTCAGGATTGTCACTGCAACCGTGGAAAATCCTCCAGATTCTTCCTGTAATATTTCCAATCCGTTTGCAGCATCAAAACAAATTACCTCTTCCAAAGCGCGAATTAAAAAGCGACTGATTAAATTTTGGGCGAGCTTGAAAAACTCAAAAGCGAGTTTACAATTTTTAAAAAAAGCAGTATTGATGCCAAAATGCCTTGTGAAGTGTGGTGCATCAATTTTTCTCTTGCTTCTACTAACGAAGATCTTAGGAACATATTAGCTAATTTTCAACCGGAAGTACGTAATACATAATTCGAAACTTCTTTGCTAAAGTGAAAATTACCTATAATAATGTTTTTGATTTTTAAGTAAAATGTTATTTTTGTAGAAACACAATTTGTGGACCTGACTACAAAAGTAGCATTGTTATGTACTGCATGTATAGCCTACTCACCTTAATTATTTAGCAAGAAAACTTAAATGTAAGGTGACGTCAAGACTGGCACTGCTGCACGCACTCGATGGCTACTGGGTCAAGTAATGCAGTGTTAGCATCAGATTCTGACGTCGTCTACAATGAAGTGTTATGTTTGCACACATGGGGCATAGCACGGCGTAAGGAGCCCCAACTGCCTTCCGCCAGAACAACTTGAGTTCAGAGTTCCCGACACAATGCATTTCTATCACAAGCATCACGACAGTGCCTACCCTAAGGACACAACAGTGCACGCCCATGCGAGCATTGAACTTGCGACATCTCGATCACGAGATCAGCGTCTTTGAGTTGTGCTACGTTGCCGTGTTAGGCACACCCGTAACAGAATAGCAGCGAAAATAACTTATTTTTAAATAGATGACTGCTATTAAGAGCTTAGAATTGTCTGACTCTTAACAAATTTCGAATAGTAAACTTGATTCTTGTGTTGAGTTTAATACCGTGTGACTTGCATTGGCGTACACGCCAAAAAGGTATAGCGTTGCGGATGTACTTAAGAAAAATCAAATTAGGAGAGATTTCGTTACCTACTCAATTTAATTCTGATAAATGTCAACGTTTTAGGATAGTAAAATTATTGTCGAAAAAACTGAGGACATCGGCCTCCGCTCCACTTTGCGCTAAACCGTCAGGTGCTTTTCAAAAAAGAATTCAGCTTTAAAATATTTTTGGACTGGATTGATAGCAAGAAAAAAAAGACGAAACTTTCTTTAAAACGTGATGACCTGTTTCCAGGTATTTTAAGTTAGCCAGCAAGTGCTGTTGTTAAAAGATTTTTAGTAATAAGTGGTTGGAACAAAGGTGTTATCGTCATTCCCATGAAAATTTGCAGTCTTATACAATGCATCTAAAATCAGGGCGCAAAAAAAGTTCCAGACAACGAGCCCATCACATGTGTGGTTTTAATTGTGATGTCACCATGGTTTCAGCCACGAAGGAACTTTTTACTCCAATTCAATTCGTGTAGCCTAATTAGAAACAGCGCGCGCGACCTTCTTTTTCTGTAAAAAAATGTAGATTGGGCTGTGTTCCAAACAAAAAAAAACGGGCTAGTGTTTATGGGTAGACGCATTATGATGACCTACTCATTTTATTAGGCTTGCTTAATCCAGCCCACAATAGTTAAAAAACAGTAATATTGAAATTCTAAACGCGCCCCTCCCCCCAAAAAAAGAAGTTTGAGTAAATTAAGACCACCACCATCGATTAATTGCTTCGTTGTACAGCTCTATAATATTTTAGATCGACACAACATTTCAATCTTGGACATCATTTAGGTATTCTTGGACAAACGAAGTTAAAAGTAGTGACGTTGGTCGACGTCGGTCGCACACTTGGCGTGATTTTGTGTTTAGTGGGAGACTGGAAAGGAAGTCGCTGCAAGCAAAAGTTGGATGGTGTTGCTGCTGACGTTTAATTTTACAAAACCTGTGATCAAATTCTCTTGAATAAAATCATTGTTTGCTGGCGATAGCGTTGCACCTTAAAATTAAAACGAGAAGGGCTTTTGGTCTGCACATAGCACACATAAGGGTCACTGTAGACGGCCAAGTTAATAATTATGGTGATTCATTTAATTACATGCAATCCACACCCATATCTGCAATTCAAGCATAACGACAGGAGAAATCGCAGAAAATCGTTATCGATTATTCTAATTTTAGTGACTAAGCAGAGCAAATCAAAAGAATAAATCAAGGTTGTTTTCTCGATATATTCTAAATTTAACGTTTCTATTATCCTTGAATTATCCATAGAATTTAATTGTTGTTTCCTCGATATATCCTAAATTTAACTTTGCTATCATCCTTGAATTATTCAAGAAATTTGTAACATTTCAGGTCATATCACAAAAATGTATCCTTGATTTATCGGCGCTCATATCCCCGATTAAAGCGTACTGACGGGGAAAATTATGAAAAATTATCATTAAGTTTTATTCCAATTTTTGATTACTGGGCATGCGGGCAGAGCCGGCTAGTACTGAATGTAAATAATTATTTGAAAGTTTAATATCAAAATTAACCATCGCTTTTGTATTTTTTGAAAAGAGCTGTGTGATGTGCAAAAAACCTTTCGACGTAAAATGTACTTGTTTAATATATTGAGCCTGCTATGTATCCGATTTGAAAGAGAAAAAGTAATGTCAATCTTTACTACGATAAAAATTGCAAACGCCGTAGTAAAACAACGTTTATGCTGTAAATTTGCAATTTTCAAAGCAAATTTCAGGCAAAGATCATATTTTCTTTTTGAAGGTACTAATTTGGCACAATTAACTTCAACTGTATAGTATGTCTTAATTGACTTCAAGTGTGAGATTATTTTTTAATATTTAGATTTCAACATATAAATTTCTAAAACAAGAATGTTTTCTTCGACAAAATATGAACGTTTCCTAGCAATAAGCACATTTTTATTTTTAAAATCAGCGTACTTCAAAATAAGCACAAAGTTTAAAAAAAAACGACAAAATGGTAACTTTGTTTATAGGTCCTCATACAAGTATTGTTCTATAAGCCAATTGCCATTGTTCGACCGGTTAGTATAAATATGGGATCGAACCCTTTAACCAGCTGTGCTTATTACAAATTGATATCTAGACGTAGCTCGAATCATTATTATTGCTCTTGATCCATTAATAACAAATATTTTTTTTATGAAGATGTTGAGTAGCTGAAAACTTCTTTTGAGGTTTTGCAAAACAAAACAAGTTATTTAGATAACGTTATGCAAGGTTGGTTGATGGTTAAAAAGGTTCACACCGACATATACCACAAACATTATCTTGAAAACAATTTAGTGTGTATTGCAAACAATGTAACCCAACCCAATTTGACGAGACCATCCCTGGACGCGTTTCGTCCTCTTGGACTCCTCAGCAGGGCCTGTCCCGTCCCCCAAACCAAACCTTTCATTTGCAATCACATAAACTCGTTTTCTCCATATGCAAAAGCAGACATGCGTCGGACAAGCGGCGCAAGCATGTCCATGACAGATGGTGAACCTAATGGAGAACCTAATGTTTGTGGTATATGTCGGTGTGAACCTTTTTAACCATCAACCAACCTTGCATAACGTTATCTAATTAATCATTCCACCTGTGTGGGGTCGTTGGAGTGGATTCTCCCGTCACAAAACGTGAGGGCGCTCTTGGCAGCAAGGTGTTGCTTTGAGGTGACTTAGTCTGTGGATCGCAGTGGATTTTGCGAGCCTCATTTTGCAGCAAAAGCCCGAGTGTCTCCATTAGGTTCACCATCTGTCATGGACATGCTTGCGCCGCTTGTCCGACGCATGTCTGCTTTTGCATATGGAGAAAACGAGTTTATGTGATTGCAAATGAAAGGTTTGGTTTGGGGGACGGGACAGGCCCTGCTGAGGAGTCCAAGAGGACGAAACGCGTCCAGGGATGGTCTCGTCAAATTGGGTTGGGTTACATTGTTTGCAATACACACTAAATTGTTTTCAAGATAATGTTTGTGGTATATGTCGGTGTGAACCTTTTTAACCAAAACAAGTTATTTAGAAAACGGTCAGCAGAATCCGCAGTTATGAACTTTTTCACAGTAGTTTCGATTGAAAGGTTTGCAAAACTTTTTTCAATGTTTTTAACATTGGCAAGATGGCCCAAGTGAGCTTACTTTGTTTTTTAACTTATCACATTACCTTAAACTTAAACTTAACACTAGAAGCCCTGAATTATTTCCCTACCTATAAGAACGGATTCTCTCATTTTTGACCGATTATCTGTAAATCGGTTTTAATAGGTTCTCTTTTTCACTAATTTCGACATATACTGTATGAAAAGCACAAAAAACTATTTTTGCGTATTTGACATTTTTATGATTAATTTTTTTGACATTTTTATGATTATAATTAATTAAGTAGAAATACAAGGTATACAAATTTATTGACACTCAATCATCACAATTTTTGCATTTTACAGTTGTTATTTTTGGGAGGTGTGTTTGCCACAGCATACTTTCCCACAGTTTTGGCAAAAAGAGCTAGATTTGTTTCTACATGCTACAAACTGGCACTCTTTACTTTTCCGAGCTTGGTGTGCTAAACCATTGGTTCCCGGCAATGCAATGCTGACTATGTGATCCACTGCTGGAGAAGGAGGTATGGAGCCCACTCCATCTTTTGGTTTGCAAAGTTTTTCATAAGCTCAAGCATAAACTGTCTTCTTGATAATTTCAATTTCGTTGTAAGGCAGTAAATAATGTAAGCATTTATGCAGGCACAGTCGAGAATATTAAAAAATACAGCCACAGGCCATCTTCTAGTGGAACTTTTCCTGGTATGGTATCGAGCCATCTGGTCCAGTACATCTACGCCCACCTTGGACTTGTTGTAATACTGTATTGTCTCTGGCAGTTTTTTCTTGTGCCATTGATCAATATTTACGGTTCTGTGCATTGAACTCAGGATGCAAACAACTTTCTTTTTCTTTGCTTTGTATATTGTCAAGCTGCAACCGGATGGCGAAGAAAATATCCTTGTCTCTCATTATCAGCTCAGAGCTTGGCACTTCTCGTTGTTGTTTCCGTATAGTGCCAAGGATTGTTGTTTTTTTCTGCTTAAGTTCTTCCGCTAGCTTTAGGCTGGTAAAGTAGTTGTCGGTGGTGACATTGTAGCCCATGTTATAATAAGGTTGTAAAAGGGTCAAGCACAAATCACCTGGAAGGTCGCTACATTTGCTTCGGCTAGGATCTCTTCCTAAATATGGTTCGCCATTGCACAAGTATTTTGATTGAGCATCAACCAAAAACCAGAACTTAATTCCAAATTTGTTTGGCTTGTTAGCCATATTTTGTATAAAAGGACACCTGGTTTTGCATGGGAAAAGTTGTTCATCAATAGTCAAATCGTAGTTTGGTACATAGCATTTCTTACAATTTTCTATGAAGCAATTCCACACCTCGGAAATCAAGCAAAATTTGTCAGTTTCTCTCCTTTGCCTCTGACTAAAAATATCATCGAACCTCAAATGTTTCATGATTTCCTGGTACCTATCATGACTCATTGTATTTCGAAAGATTAGTTGTCCCCATTCCTTGCTCCAAAGTTGCTTTACGGGGGTATTCTTCCCGACCAACGCTCCTCGAGCGATTTGAAGACCTATAAAACTTTCCAGCTCATCAACACGTTAATCAAAATCGTCATTATCATTTTTCCATGGTTGGTAGTGTGTTTCTGAATACACCTGAGCATATGTTCATCTATAAATAAATGAAAAGCACTGTAAGGGCTACCGTTTACTACAGATCTGTGACAATAAGACGTTGGGCCAGGACGTTCCGAAAACACATTGGACAAAGATGCTCTTCCCAGACCTGGAGCAACGGTTATGTTTTTCCACACAATTCCATTTCGTGCGTTCACCTGTCCGGAAGTATTTTGAGATACTGATTGATCACTTTCAGAAAGAAAATCTATAGAAACAGCAGCAGAGCTTTGTTCGTCTTCACCGCTGTCGGTATCACTGTCATAACTTTCGACACCAGCACAACAATTAAGAACAAATTCTTTATCTTGCAATTCAGTTTCTTCATTCTCATCACAGGAGTCATCAAGCTGATCAGTTTGTAAACGCTGAAGTACTTGCTGAACAGTATAATTGTTGCCACAATTCATGATTAGAAAAACCAGTTTGTCAAAAACGATGAAAAAACTGGTAACAAAATTCCTATACCTAAGACATTATTTATACAATATGCATTTCTTCAAATCTGTCAGACAAACTTGAGAGATTTTAGGAGGTTGTCAATACGCTGCAATAAACTATCTATTTTATCTGCACACACCACTGATGAACTCTACGCTACTAAGAAAGACATTAGAACTTTCAATGACCAACCATTGTTCGAGACAGCAAATAAAATTCAACTTTACTCCGATGAAGCCAGCAGGAATAGTAATTATTTTAGTTACTGCTTATCAGTTATCCATTGCAGCAGTGGTCAATCGTAATCTTATTGTCACGTGAGGCATTGCTTGTAGAAAAACAAACTTTTCTCACCCTTCTATTATGCTTTCATTCATCAGCTCAAAGACAAATTATAACCGTTTTATGAACCGGTCATTTTTGACCGGTTCGGGCTTATAGGTAGATGTGCAAAATGCTCCATTTACAAAAGCTATAAAAGAAAAATTGTTTGACTTATAAAAATATCATCCAAAGTTAGGAAAAGTCAAGGAGTATGAAAAATCAAATAGCAAAAATGCCAGAAATACGAAGCGTCAAAATTTAAAACCGGTCAAAAATGATCGGTCCGGGCTTCTAGTGTTAAACCGGATCGCTTTGCCTAACACAGATATTGCTATTAGTAGCTAAATTGCTAAATCGCTGTTTATTCTGAACCAAAAAAAAGGCACAAACAGCTAGTTTTTGCAATTATAAAAACCTTTTTGTATGAAAATGTAGGAATATATGGCTTGACCGATGAGTTCGGCTGATTAAACAGTTTTTGTCTTAAAGCTTAAAAACAACAACACGATATTCGTAGGCAATTTTTGTGTACTAAAATTTCACAAGGAGATTTTGCAGATTTTTTGTCTGACGCTTGGCAATTGCATAAATGTGGGGTATGGAATATAAAAGCAAAAATACAAAGTTCTAATCAACAAATGTTAGATGGTAAATAGTCGTTGCGATTACAGTGCCAAAAAACACAAGGATATATCGTTTGCCAATCGACTTCTTCCGGATACTACATGATATATCTTTTATTTTTTCAATGTACAATATTTTTGCAGATACCGTAAAAACTCTATTTGAGCGCCACCTCTATTTGACGCCACCTCTAACAGAACGCCACCATAGGGGAAGGGCTGAAAAATAGAGCGCTAGCGGTGAAATAGAGGTTTTACGGTAATCAACGTTATTTTTGGCTGCAAGAAATGATGAAAAACAAAATGACAGCTCACAGAAGGCAAGTTACTGCTTTCGTATCAAAATTGTTGTTTTAGAGGAGCCGATAGTTGAAATAGGCTATAATTTTATTTACGTGCTTAGCCACGAAAAAGTATAAAAACGCAATCTTCATGGATGGTATCAAAGATTGGTAAAAATAATCAAACTAATGTCAAATTTATCTACGCTGCTTTATCAAAAAGCATTGCTTTGACTGAGTTTGTTATGATGCAGTTGCCCGTTCCAAAATTTAATAAAACTTTGTGTGGTTTTCTGTTCAGAACTAGAACAATTTTATTTGGTTAAACAATTGGGATGCTAAAATGCTAGTAATAAAAAAAAATGGTCGTCCACTTCGGTTGGCTAGAGTATATGGGCAAGTGTTGTACTTAGGTAGTTGCAATTTGCCTTTGTGATTTATAATCTTGGACAGTAAATTGTTTACAACCTAAGATAGTACAGCGTTGCATTGCAGATTTATTTAGCCCACAGAGTTTATTGCAATTAAAATAAATGAAAGTCGGCCGAAATTATCTTTGTAGGCTATTCAAAGACAAAAAACTTACGCAGAATTTAATGGAATGTTTGCTAACTATTTGCTAAAATTTTGTAATCCGACATGCTAAAATCAAGAAACAAGTTAATGCTAAAATCAGGAAACATCTTGCTGTATTTCAAGGAAACGACGATGAATTATTCATTGTTATTGAGCACACGATATAGTGCAAGTTCAAAAGACTGCAAAATGACCATACGGTTTTTGGTTCAGTCATCAACCTATTATGTCGAGGCAGTTGATGACAATTTTTTTATGCATTTGTGGCAAACAAAATGAGCTAACAGGAGCCGATACTGAATGTTTGGGATTGCAGTATCTATGCCTTTATAATAATCAATGCGTTATGCATAAACGACCACGGTTCAAAATTTTGCCATACCCTTTTTAAAGCACCCATAATTAGAAGGTAATGCAGTCATAGATAATTATTTAACAAATTTTTGTTTTTTATTACAATTTGCGCGTCACACAGCTTTATCGTTTTGTTGCATATCCTTTTTTCTTGCCGTTTACTTTTAATGTAATGTGCTGTGTAATTCATTTTAATGGCAGGAATAAAACAACTACTGACAGACTGAGCCACGAGCCATTTCATCCGGTGCCAACCGAAGAAACCATAGGCTTGAGGAGAATGAAATGTGTGCTCCGACTGCCAGCAGAAGCGGACAGCAATCATTGGGCGATTTTGCAGTCAAAAATCCCCCACTAATTCATATAACCTATCTCCCTCAGTGTCGTAGCAGATGCGCTAGAAGAGCTTGATGCTGCATCATTAACTCTCACTAAATAACTCTCATTAATGACGCATACGAAGTCATTTTAAATGCTGTTAAAACATGCAATTTTACAAATAGGCAATTCACCAAAAATTGGGAAGCTCACTTGATCGGTTTTATGGAAAGAAAACACTTTTCCTTTGGTAGTTTATCAAAAACTTTTTATCCCAGCTTGTTGTGTTGATAAGGTATTTAAAACTACAAAGATTAATTGCCTATTAAACTCGCAGTTTTTGAGGAAAATGTATACGCAAAGAACATTGAAAAAGAATGCCGTAAAACACCCAGATCAAATTGGAAAAAAAGAAGCAATTTTTGTCCTGGCAAAAGCGCAGCAAATCAAATCTTCCCAGCATGAAACCTTCAAGAAATCTCGGCGATATGCAAAATATGATTAGAATTCTTTTGCAGTCCCAAAAAAGCATGTTTGCAGGTCCCTTAGGGAAAGTTTTGAAGTATTTTCAAGATTATAAGGCATTAATTGTCAATATCTTGTGGCCACCAAGGTGCTGCACAACTGTTTTAATGTGTGCGTACGAGTACAAAGCGTTAAATCAAAACCATTCACAGCTGCAAGAGTTGGACTTCGATAAGGTGGTAACTATCCTCACTCTCGTTTTTGTACATAGAAAGTAGATTGAAAAGTGTGCTTTTGCTTAACGTGCCGTAAAAATAAGAAATCTCATAATCATACTTTTGATTTTACATTTGATGTACTACTTTTAACACCATCAAAATTTGATCTCCAACATGAGCTCGATAGTTTGGCAGCTATATATGACAGTGGTAAGAAAAATAGGCGTAGTGAAGGTTCGAGAAAACCTTTTAAAGAAAATCTGCTTGCTTTTGGAAAAACCTAAGGACAGGTGAAGAACTTAAAGTGTCTTGTGGTCACTAATGTGAGTGATAGTAAAGAAGAAAGAACTAGCTTCTCGAATCGGTAAAGTAAATGCAGTAGTGCTTGAGGTAAAATGTGCAATTACTGTGAAGCAAAAGCTGTCTAAGCATGCTGAGCTTTCAACCTTAAAAAAGCTTTGGTTCCTATCCTCACATGCGGTCATGAATAACAAGCAATGATCAAAGTATGCGATCTCGAGAGCAAGCTATGGAAATGGGATTTTTGAGAAAAATTGAAAACGTATCGTAAATGTATAAAATTCACCGCACTAAAATTTACAAATTCCTTAATGCACTCTTCAACAAAATTTTGACATTGAAAGAAAGAGTTGAGTTAGGGTAATTTGACGATGCGATGGTGTAGTGGTTAGAGAGTCGGCTTCGCAGTCGGTAGACTTAGGGTTCATTCCCCTTGTCGAGTCATACCAAAAGACTTTTAAAAATGGTATTCACAGCTTCCCTGCTTGGCGCTCAGCATTTAGTGGAGGTTGTGGAGGACAAACCGGCAAGCTCGCTTGCTGTGTCCTTGGGCAAGACACTTAACGGGACGCCCCCAATTTTATGTGGCAGAAAAGTGACCCAGTTTTCCCTCTGAAAAGAGGGTTGGTGGCAGGAAGGGCATCCGACCGTAAAACAAATGCCATGTCATAAAAATGCAGATATCTGCTGTGGCGACCCCTAATCGGGAATAGGCTGAAAGAAAAGAACAATAATTGCTTATGTTTTTTGCCTCCAAATTGGTACTTTCTTTAGCGTAGGGGAAATAGAAGATAGCAAGTAAAGAAAAAAGATAAAATTTTACTTTCTATTCTTTTCTTCTTCTCGTTTTTGGCTTTATTTTCATTTATATGGGGCGCCGGTGAGGATTTTAGCCTTCCATAGCGTTCGATCTTGCGCGTCTTCTTCCGTCAGTCCCATTGCCTCCATATTGTCCTTTAGGTAATATCTTCATTTTCTTTTCAGTCTACCTCTCTTCCGCTTTCCAACTTTAACTTATTAAGCTACTTTTTCAACGTAAATATCTTTTTTTCGGAAGATGTGGCCTTTCTATCTCTGGCGCCATTCTCTCAACTTGTCTTGCAAACTTCCAACTTTTCTCTTTCTTGCCACTTCATTTTTAATTTATCCTTTTGTGTCACTCCATGGGCAAATTACAGCATCTTTATTTCCATTCCTTCTAACTTCCGTTCTTGTCTCTTTGTTAGTGGAACCGTTTCCATTTTATAGAGCAGAGGCTACCAAACTAGGGTCCGCGACGACCAACCAACTGTTTCCATACTGGGGTCCCTTGAGGGTCCGTGAATTCATCCCGGTAAGTCAATCAAAAGTGCCAGTTGGGCATTAGGTCAGCCAGCATAGCGATTGCCACAATCGCGGTACCGATTCAAAGCGTTGACCTTTTTTTTTTGAAGAAACCTCCATTTTTTCTTGTATCCGTATTTTAAATGTTATTATTGTTTGTGAGTCAGATCACAAAAGTAATATCACGTGCAATTGGGGTCCGCAAAAAAGCAGACTCGCAAAAGGGGTCCACGAAAGCAGCAGATTCTTAAAAAGTGGTTCGCAAAGCAAAAGGTTTGGGAACTCCTGCCATGGAGCATCGCCGATTGCACCATTGTGGTATGGAGTTTTCGATTTACCCAGTTTATTACCCCTTTGTTGCGTAGTACACCAGTGATTTTCTTCCAACGATGCCAAGCTGCACTTATTTTCCTTCTAACCTCTATGTCATCGCCGCCATTATCTTGCACGGTAGAGCCATACTTAAATGCTTTCACCCTTGGCTCATCGATGCCTTGCAGTTTGATGTTCTCCTCTTGTTTTCTTCCCCCCTCCAAGCGCATAAGTACTCGGTCCTCTTCTAGGTGATCTTTATTCTTCTCTCTTCCAATGCCTTTCTCCATATCTCTAACCTTTTATGAGGTTCCTCTCTTGTGTTGTAACAAAGAAGCACGTCATCCACAAACATAATTTTCCGAGATGCCCTTCTTTTGATGTTTTTCGTCCAACAGCCCGTAAGTATTGCAAATAGAATAGGGCTCATGGAAGATCCTTGGTGTATCCCTACTGTAACAGCAAAGGGCTAATTGCAGCCACTCATACATCTTACATGTATTGCGCTTCCTTCATACATGTCCTGAATCAGTTAAATTTACGTTTCCGGGACGGATTTGAGTATTTAACATTTCCACACCTTCTCCCTTGAAACGCAATCATATGCCTTCTCCAAGTCTATAAACACGCAGTGTGAGTTCTCTGTATTGTTCAATCAATTGGCAAAGTGCAAAAATAGCATCAGTGGTACTTCTTCCTGGCATAAAGCCAAACTGTTCCTCCCCGATGTAGACCATATCTCTCAATCGTTCTTCTATTATTCTTTTGCAAATTTTCATGGTGTGGGACATAAGCTAGTCCTGAATATCTCGTTTATTCTTGTAGATTTGAACCTACACGCTATCTCGCCACTCGTGCAATAACATTATTAAACCAGTTTCTGAGGAGCTTCACGCCAAACTTCCCGAAGCACTTTGTAACAATAATAATCTCTGGAATGTTCATATTATTATCTCGTGTCGACGCAGTTTTTCTGTTTTGGTCATCATTTCTGGTATTTCCCCGTATACAAATCGTCGCTCGTGTATTTTATTCTCAAAGCAATTTTATTGGTAGTTATTTTCTGTACTCCCCCCGTAGACAAGCTTTTTTAATTGATTTTTTATGCGTTTTTATTGGTTGTTCTTTGGGTAGCAGTTTCCGGTATTCCCCCGTTTTCAAATCTTTTTTTTGTTAATTTTTAGTTTCTAGATTTTTTTTTGATTGGCTAAAATATTTGGGAACGTTGTTTCGGTTACGTACGAATGGGAAGTGTATATACGGGTGGGTCACTTTGAAACCTCAGAGAGGGAGAGACGAAAGCAAACAGGCGACAGAACAGAGAAGAAAGAAAAGAAGGAAGAAGGGTGAAGAATTAGAAGGCAAGGGCCAAGTATTACCGGAAGGAAGGGGGACTATCGGCTGCTACAGTGTGGTGTCGGTGATTGTGCAACCGCTTATGTATTAATATAAGTTGTGGTATTAAAGAGTGGGCTGCAACTTAGCTTCATAAGCGTAAGTCCTTAGGCCGAAGAATAGGGCATAGAAGGTAGTGCACTCTACCAAGCTGATCTTCTAGTCGTCGAATCATCATCTGCCGGTCACTAGGGTACAGGTCGGGTAACTTAACCGTATTCGGCGACACACTTCCACACTTTAGCTGGGATATTATCAGAGCCTACTGGTCTTCCTCTCCTTATTTTCCTCAATGCGTTTACCACCTCTTCGTCCGTATCCCGTACTATTCCCTACATGTCGCTGATTGGTACCATTCTCATGATTTTTTGTTTCCTTTATTCAAGAGCTTTTCAAAGTATGGTTTCTACCGCTAAAGAATATTCACATTTTTCGTCAAAATCTTGCCGTTTTCATCTTTCATTCGTTTAACCTGGCAATTATTCGAGCTGTTCTTGTCCCGTTGTCTTGCCATTAGGATAGCCTTAACGGTCCCATCTTTTCCCTCCAAGTCTTTGTACAGCTCCTTGTAGGCAATTCTTTTGTTTTTGGCTTTAGTTTGTTTGGAAAACTTACTTGCCTCCTTGTACGCAGCAATGGCTCGTTCATTTCTGTTTATGTCTCTGGCCTTACTTTCTACTCTTTTCTACTTTTCCTAATTCAAAGGTGAAAAACCAGACAAAACTAGTGCTACAAATTTTTCGCAACATTATATTTTCAGTGATACTTATTTTAGTTCATAAATGCAACTCTTTAAAATGAAAAATTTTGTAAATGCGGCTTTGCATCGACAAGTTTACCCACTTCTGGTTTAAGTGATCTGCCCTGATAATGAAATCGTAGCCAAATGAACTACTTATGAAGCATACAGTAGACATTTTCTTTTTACGCCGATTCATATTTCTACGAGTAGTTGCATAAACGATTGATCATTCGTAATTGTACAAAGCTAATGCAGTTGTAACATCGCCAATATTTTCCAACATGCCCGATATACAATATTTAATATTTTAAAATAGCGTTAAAAACAGCTTCAGAAAATGTATTTAAAGAACTATTTGCTGTGATGGGTAAAAACTTAAACAATTTTGTCTGGCTCTGAACAGAAATCAATGCCAGAATGAGGCAGAAAAGAAAACGTCACTAATCAAATTCGGTAAGACAATGAAAATATTTTTGTTTACTGTCGTCCGAAATCCGATCGCTAGCGGACCAGCGGCAGTGCATAGACAAATTTTTTTTGGCGGCAAAGTGTGGTTAGTTTGTGTTTGATGAAAGTAGCTTCGAGGATGGCTGGATGGAAGGAAGATGAAACAATTGCCAACACTGTGAACTGATTGTTGTTACAGGCGGCAGCACAGTCTAGATTTTCAGGTAAATATTGCTATCCAACTACCGAGTCAGAGTCAGGGAGAGGAAGTAAGCCTGCATTTTCGCAAAAATGCTTGTCTTTCTTTCTTCGTGCCGGGTCTGATTGATTTTGGTAAACGTTGATTGATTCTGTCCTGCAGTCTTTTGATGTGCGACCAACGCAGCGGCAGTTACAGCGGCACGTGTACTGTATTTATTTTCAACATTGCTTTCTTGAAGGATATTCACAGCATCCTTGTAGATTGCAGTAGAATGAATTTGGTGGAGAAAATCAACCGAACTTCAATTACGATGTTGCAATCACTCACCGCAGTTTTGATTTGCATATGATATTTAAAAGAAGTGTTACCGATCCAAGGAAGTTTTGCGTAAACTAGGAATTTTGGGTAACCTGGGAGACTTAATTTTATGATAACCTTGGACATACCTATATGAACAATACAGTCTGGGTAGCCATCTTTTGAGCAGAATAGTTTTATTGTTGTTCAGGTCTTGTGGTAATCTTGGTTTGGAGCCAATAGACAGCGCCAGTTGCAGTTCAAACGTAACTTTACTAGACAATACCAGTCTACACGTTGAAATTCTTTAGTCTCTTTAAACGAAAGACAAATTCTGTTGCAAGCCTAGTGTTAGAACATCAACGTGACATCACAGAAGAGCTCAGCTATTGTTTCTTTTTTAGCAGTGTTAAGATTGCAGGAGTCTCACTGCACATGGCTATTTCGAAATACTAGCTTTTTTGGAATGCACCAATTACATTGTGCAATGTAAATATGTTGGAGCAATGACCTCGAAGAGAACTACAGTATTAAGATATTTCGAGCGAATAAATATATCGCTGAGTGTGGAAGTTTGCCTGTATATATCTCATCGGATAAAAGTTCTTAAACCCTTTCAATACTGATGGGTTATTTTGATCCCAAGCCACTAGCATTAGAATACTATTACCATCGTTTTGCATTCAAATCCAATTGGGATGGGACAATTCAGTATTTGGAGGTTAGGTGGTGTTGGTTTAATCGTATATTCATCCGCCAGACTTTGTTACGCTTGGCTGAACTCACGTGTTGGCAGAGTTTAGAAACACATTACGATTTTTTGGGGCTTATATGCCAAAGAATTCTGTTTGATCCGGTTTGCCACGTAAAAGAACCAAAAAGGTTGGAAGGCGTTCTAATGCCGCAAAAGCGAAAGCAAATTTGGAAGATCACTTCTCGGTGAAAGAAAAACAAAGAAGGCGTTGTGTAAGATGTGCATCAAGAAAGAAGGAGAGGAAAACCAGGATGCTGTGCCAAAAGTGCAACTTGCTTTTGTGCATGGACTGTTTTACCCCACATCACACCTAACCGCGTGAAACTAAAAATCTTTCGATAGAAGTAAATGTTCCTTCTGCAAAACTTGTGTGTTGGGATTAGTCTTTGGTTTTATGCAGTTATTACTGTTGGGACAAATTGATCCCACCATTTAATACTGTTGGGACAAATTGATCCCACCATTAAATACTGTTGGGATAGAATTGTCCCACTTTCCGTATGCAAAAGAAATCCGTATTGAAAGAGTCTCATCGGATAAAAGTTCTTTAAAAGAAGAATTTCTCCCGCAAAAAAAGCTGCTTTGATTCTTTCCTCAACCCAAAAAGACGCATGAGAACAAGTCATCTCAAAGGCCACCTAACTTCTGCATGAAATAGGAAATAGTGATGATGTGAATCCATTCTCTCACACAGTGCCTCGAAATTCCTGGAGTGCAATGCACGGGGTCAAACACCATTGACATTCTTTTTTGCGCAGGTCTTAACTTCGCCTAATTTAGGAGAATTTCTTTGCATGTAAATATTTCCAACGGATTATGCCATTTGTAGAGAGCAGATCTTTGTTTGCAACTTCTCTTATTTTTATAGTTACTCACAAATGACAACCGATCATGCTACCAGCCCGCCAGTACACACCTCGACAATTTTTCCCAGTCTAATCTTGCCCTTGCGAGTAGTTATATTAGGCAATTGAACTACAATATTTCTGAACTAGTTTTCGGTCTAAGAAGTTTGTGACAACCAAGAAGTTCTTTATGCAGTTATCATTCATATATAAAGCACAGGAAATAAGAATAGCACAGTGGTTAAAATCTATTAATTCCCAAACTGAATAGCGAAGTATTGTAATTTCTTCATTTGCTTTAAAAGTTGCTCTTCAACCTCCATTGCCACATCTATTATTCTCCTTTGAACTGAGACATTGCACTCTGCTGCAAGAAGAGATAGCCAAATTAATCTTCAAGTACTTCTTTTCACACAGCCTAACAAAGTCTCTTTTTTTCTGTGTAATCTACAGTATATCAGCATGCCATAGCCGTTTTAACCAGAGAATTGGGTACAGTACAACACGGTACGGTTCGGAGTTTGGGTTAAATTTTGTAGAAAAGAACGGTACAAAAGTATGTACGGTATTTTCTGTTATACTATGGTACGGAAATATGGTATTATTTTTTCTGTACCGTATTGTACTTTTCCCGGAGGCCTAATCTAAAGTTTCCAAAAACTTGCTCTGTTAAAACCAAAAGAGTCTCAAAAATTTCCAACTTTTCAGCTGCAACCAAAATTGCATTTTTACAGCGCAAAATTTAGTCAATTGCAACGAGTTTAACATTACTTGAGTTGAGTTTATTGAGCGGGAAGTTTCTTGAACTCTGCGTTTTTTGAAGCACCAAACGTGTTTTGAAGTACGACAACTCTGTAGAATTTTCCGGGAGGTTAGTTCTGTGATGTACAGTCATTTGCAAAAGTATCGGACCACCTCAAAAATAATTGTATTTGGCAACTTAACTTAATTATTGCATCATAGACAAAGACAAAGCACGTTTTTACATTTCAAAATTGTCAGTTCTTTTCTAAAGTGCAGCGCGTTAAGTTTATTTTGCATTCACTTGCAATTTATCTATATTTTTTAGTGTCTTCCCATACTTTTATTTTGCAAAAAAATGACTAAAAATTCGTATCACACTGAAGTAGAACGCGCTCAAATTGTTGTTCTTCACAAAAAATGGACTATCACAGCGCCAAATAAGTTAAGAGCCAAGTATTAGCAAGTCATCTAGTAAAAAAGCAAAAGCTAAATTTAAAACTGTAGGAATTTATGGCAATCGAAATAAAAGTGGTAAACGCAGGAAAACAACCTCTCGAAACAGAGACGTAGCAGCCGCCCCCCAAACCCCCCAATTGGGGGGGGCCCAGGCCAACTTTGGGGGCCCAAGTTAGTCTGAAATTGCTTTTTGGCTACGTGACTATTTTCAGTTCAGCAGACTTGTTTACAACCGATTTAAACTGTAGGAAGAAATTGGCTTGTGACATCATAAGTGAATGCGACGTCATTTTATCTCGCAGAATCTAGAATATTTCGATTGATTTTCTGGTAGAATCTTGAATATTCGATTGACGTAACAATGCCGTTGTTACGCAACAATCATAGAATGGTCTGGAATTCTGTTTGGCTATAAATACCGGGACAATATATATACACTGCAGAGTGCAGATAAAGTATTTTATTGACATTGTATAGAATGAAACGTTCAAAAAGTGGTGCTCAAAAGAGAAAAGAAGCAGCCACTGCTCGAGATGCTGTAGCGAAATTGCCCAAGATGACAGATTTTTTCAAGATTACTGAGCAGAGTAGACCTGGCACTAGTACCGAGAGGGATGAAGAAAACTATAGTGTACAAGAAAAAGAAGACTATGACGATCAGCATCAAAGTGATTGTGAATTTCCAGAAAATGTAAGTTGTGATTTACCTGCCAATACGAAACCTTCAATATCAAAAATAACTGAATCTCAATTTACCCCTATCCCTGATGACCCATGTAAATGGCCTGAAAGTATTTCTGATGCTCAACGATGTGATATAGTAAAGCGTGGACCACATCAACTAATAATGAATTTTCCATATAATAACACAACTCCAAGGCGACGTTTTTCCTCCAACCATTATAAACGTGTGTTACCTAATGGTGAAAGTGTTTCACGGTCGTGGCTAGTTTATTCTGGGGAATCAGATCAAGTTTTTTGCTTTTGTTGTAAGCTATTTGGAAAAACACTAAGCCCCTTTTGTAGTGGTATAAATACATGGGAGGGTTTTTCGAAAAAACTGAAAGACCATGAAAACGGCATTTCCCACCAAGAATGCTGCAGTCAATGGATGTTGCTAGCTGAAAAGATAAGAAATTCATCCACTATCGACAAACGCGAGATGAATATTTTTTTCAATGAAAGACGTTTTTGGAGAAATGTTTTAAAGAGACTTATCGACATTGCTTTGTTTCTATCGGAAAGGAATCTTGCTTTTAGAGGATCTGAAGAAGTCTTAGGATCTCCTCACAATGGAAATTTTCTGGGTATATTTGAGCTTTTGGCAAGAAGAGATCCGATCCTAAAAGAGCTTCAAGACAGAATCAAGAATAAAAACACTAAAGATCACTATTTGAGTCCTACCATACAAAATGAACTAATTGAATTGCTAGCGACAGAAGTTGAAAAAGAAAATTTACAGCAATTGAAATTGGCAAAATATTTTTCTATAATTTTGGACTGCACTCCAGATATGTCACATCATGAACAAATGTCTGTCATTCTCCGTTATGTACTATGTAATGAAGAAGCTGTTGTTGTTAAAGAAACATTTTTTGGCTACTTGAGAATAAGTGACAGTACTGGGAAAGGCTTGTTGGACGCTTTCTTAGAAAAAGCGACCGAACTGCAACTCGAATTGTCTGATTGTCGAGGTCAGTCATATGATAATGGTGCTAACATGAAAGGAAAACATTCTGGGGTCCAAGCAAGAATGCTAGACATCAATCCCAAAGCTGTTTACGTGCCCTGTGCAAACCATACCCTTAACTTAGTTGTTGTTGACAGTGCTAATTCATCGACGGAAGCATTGACATTTTTTGGAGTACTTACAAGGTTGTATGTGCTGTTTTCTTCCTCTGCTCAGCGTTGGGAAATTTTGAAGAAACATGTGGAGCTGTCCATAAAGTCACAATCTGATACTCGTTGGGAAAGCAGAATTAAATGCATCAAACCTCTTCGATACAATTTAAAAGAGGTGTTGCTGGCACTGAAAGACTTGGAAGCCATTTTCATAGAAAGAAAAGATGGAAGAGCTGCCTCAGAAACAAAATCGTTGATAGCTCATTTATCAAAATGGAGTTTTCTTTTGTCGGTGTTTATTTGGTATGATATCCTATTCCAAGTCAATAAAGCAAGCAAGATTCTTCAATCGTATGGAGTCTCCCTTCATACAATGGAAACGGAAATCCAGGCAACTGAAAAGTTTTTGCAAAACTATCGCACAACGGGTTATGACAGTGCCGCAACATCTGCTGTTGAAATAGCACAGGAATTGGATCCTTCTTTTCCTCCGTCAAGAAGTGGAAAGAAAAGAAGATTGTTTGATTACCAAGGTGAAGAGGAACAACGAGCTACTCCTGAACTGAAATTTAAAAGCAACTTTTTCTATCCATTAGTAGACCAGGCTATTATGTCAATAAAGGAGCGCTTTAATTTGTTACGTGAGGTTTCTTCCGCCTTTTCGTTTTTGTACACACGAGACAAACTTTTGCTTGTGCAACAAGAAAATGCTCTTCTTATTTGCTGTAAAGAGTTCCAAAAAAAGTTCGGTGACATTGATTCTGATGAAATGAGCGCTGAGCTACAGCGGTTTGTTTTAATTTTACAAAAAAAACGCAATCTCAATACGGCTCAAGACTTTCTGAACTATCTTCTAAAGACTCATTTATTTGAATTGTATCCGAATGTGTACATCGCACTTCGAATCTTACTAACTTGCCCCGTGACTGTTGCCAGCGCTGAAAGAAGCTTCAGCAAATTGAAACTGATCAAAACTTTTAATAGAACGTCTATGACAGACAGTAGACTATCTTCATTAGCCATGTTGTCAATCGAAAATGACTGCGCCCGATCTCTTGATTATGACAATGTCATAACAGCATTTGCGAACAAAAAGGTTCGCTCCAGACTATTTAAATGATACTGTGTTTTTATAACTTTTTCATGTTGTTTAGTGTCATTGCTTTCGTTTCGCAGTGTCTGCATAAATGTCCTACTGAACTCTGGCATTGGTGCCGAATTTTTTATGACTTGCACCTTCGGTATCGGCATGCTTTATTCTGACATTAGCCTGTTTACTTATGTACAAATTGTGGTGTATTTTCTTGATGCAGCTTTTCAATTTTACACCTCTAAAATGATATGACCTGTGCGCAAGGGCTCTTGCGCTTACTTTGGGGGGGGGCCCGAAGTTGGAGTGCTACGGGACTGTCTCGAAATGATACCTCCATGAAACTCGCTGTAGCTCGGTCCCCAACAAGCTCTTGAAAGAAAATCAGATCCAATTTGTTTCCTAAAGAAACCAGTGTATTTGTACAATTTCACGTCGACTCAGCAAGGAATTTGGCTTGAAATCTCATAAAGCTGCAAAGAAGCCACGGCTTACTTCCCAAATGAAAAAGAAGAGGTTGGAGTTTCCCAAGAAACATGTTGGAGTGTTCAATATTCGAAAAAAGTGCTTTTCTCATACGAATCCACCTTTCAACAATTTACAGTAAGAAAAAAATTATGTCCGCCAACCCGGCAGGGGAGATTTAATGCAAAATACACCATCTCCACAGAAAAACATCCTCCAACACAAATAAAATTGGGCGCCATGGCGCTAATCGTACGGCTGGTATTTATTTCTTGAAGCCTGGTACTAGCATGAATGGTGCTAAATATGCTGAATTGTTAAGGAATAAGCTACCAACACATATGGTAATCCATTAATCACTCATTTTCATGCACGATGATGGAACTTGTCATTGGTCAAAAAGTGTCAAGCAGTTTTTTTACAGAAAATCATAACAAGATCCTAGATTGGTCTGGGAATAACCCCGATTTAAACCCAATCAAAAATTTATGGACTAAGATGAAGAATTTAGTGTCACAAAAGCAGCCAGGATCTTCTTCAGAGTTAGTTAAAACGATTAAAGAAGTGTGGGTCAGGAAAATTTTGGGAGGATATTGTCAATCACTCATATATAGTATGTCTCGTGGATTGCAAGCTGTCATTAATGCTCGTGGAAGACACACTAAGCACTAAAAATGAATGTATTTATGCAACTAATGTATAAAAATGTATAAAATAAATTGATATACACGTCTCCTTCATATTTTTACTGTTAGATAGCAATTTACTTCGTTTTTTTTTCACCAGAAGAATTTTTTTGTAAAAAACGCAATTTATGTTAGAGTGGTCCGATACTTTTGTGAATGATTGTAACTCTGGTGTTTTCAATAGTATTGTAATCGTGTAATAATCTTTGTTTGCTTTTTTAGAAATTGATAGAATTATCTATTGAACCTTCTAGAAGAGTGGTTTTTACTTTTTTTTGTGTTATAAACTACAAACTTTTGCGATGATGGGCCTGTGAACCCCACAAAATAAGCAAAATGAATAAACACATTTTTATATGCAAGTGTTTAACGAAATGAACGAGAACTTCTGAAGGTCAGTTACTTGCACAAACACAAAAAGATAACCAAGATCGGTTTCTGCAGCAAAGTTCATTTTGTTCTTCATCGCAACAACTAGCTGTGAAATCAGTCAAATTTAATCATTTGTGCTCAATCTTTGTGGGATTGTTGCTGCTGTTTCCTTTAATTGCTTTATACTTTGCTTGATTTTCGTTACTGGAAGACACATCTGGAAACTTGGATCCAGTCGCATTAGCTTTTTGGTTTTGATGTCAACTAAAGCCGAAAACGCAGATTTGCATGAATATGTTGTAGGAAACGGAATTATAGAATGCAATGCTGCTTTCGCAAGCTTAGGACAAGTCACCGACTGTTTTGTCCAAAAACTGCAACAACGTCATGGCTTGGAACATGGTGTAAACAGCAGAATTTACTTGCAGCTCTATGAGTTCTTCCGCCAGCATTTCCGCATCTTCCACTTCTGCTATAAACGGCAGTTGCATCCAATGGGTAAGATTTTGGTTCACCAAGATACTGGTGAGTTATTATTTTCAAGTTGGTTTAGGTGGTCAGCTACATTTGTAATAAAATATTCTGATGGAGTTGCCCCCTGTGCTCCTTCATACACCAGAGAAAAATTTGCCATGTTACCTTTGAGGATATGCACTTTCCATAATGATAGCTTTTTTTAAAAGCCTGAACTTTTTCACAGCAGAAATTAGATTGACATTCTTTCCTTGAAGCGATACATTTAGTGCATTAAGATGGCCAAATATGTCGAGAAAAATAAGACAATATCAATAACAATTTTTTGTATTTAAAGTCAATAGCTTTTGGATGGCCAGCTTCTGGCAAAAAATTTGCCCTTTTCTGTTACAATTCAACCACCCGATTTAACACACGCCTCCTGGATAGCCATATCACTTCCGTAGGCAGCAGAAGAAAAGAGTTAGTTGCTTTTTCCTCCTCACAGAACAGCCGGTATTGAAATGCTCTTATACGAATGAAGTTGACAGCTTTTACTGCAGTAAGTAGAACTTCTTTTAAGACTTCTGGGAGTGTCTTTGAGGCAAAAGCATAGCAATGTAAAACACAATGAACGCTAATAATATCTGGAACTACAATTTTCAGCAATGCTGCAAAGCCAGATCGATGGCCTAGCATTGATGAAGCCTCATCTGTACAGACTGGTCCTACCCTTGTTTAGACAATATCATGTTTCTTGAAAATGTCATCAATGATTTTAAAAATGTCAGCAACCTTTGTTGCCAACACGGTGAAAATTTATCACAGATTGAATCATTTGCCGCATACCTCAAAAAATCAACTATTGGTCACCAACTGCACTGAAGAGACCTGATAGGTCGAAACAGTGTCACTGTCTGCAGTTTGCTAAGTAAATGACTTGTGTTACTTACATCAGTTGATTCATCTAGTTGCAAACTTATGCGAACTAGACTCTCCTTGATTGCTGTCACAACAGGGTCAACAATATTACAGCTCATTTCTGCAATTTGTAAAGTAACCTCATCATTTGGCAACAGAACCTGCTTGATCTTCTTTATTGCTTCTTGGCCCAAGAATATTTCAGATATTTTCAACGTAGTTGGTTTGATTAAAGTTTCTCCACTATTGAACGGAGCTCTTGTTTTTCCAATTGTGTGTAAAACTTCATAGAAGGCCTCCAAAATAAGCTTTTCAGGTGCAGTGAACCCAAGCACAAAAAGAGTTCCTGTTTGATCAAACCAAGCTCTTTTTTTATTCATATCTATTTCCATTCCTTTTCCATCATGAACAGACTGGAAGTGGTTATTTAGCTATGATAGTTTTAGGCTTGCATTGCAAAAAATAAAATCGCATTCCATGCATTGGGCTTTGACTTCATCCTTCTCATCAAATTTAGTAAAACCATATTTGACATAGCTCTCATTTCATCCTCTCGTTTTCAATGACATACTTGCAGGACAAACTTGTCAGCAAAAAGTTCAACAAACTGTAAACACTAGGCTACCTGTTTTAAAGTTGAACTTATAAGAAATCCCTTTACAACAAGGCTGTATAACGCAACTCAAATCTTTCTGCAGAAAATACTGCCGTATGGTTTAGCGAAAGCATTATCCGAGCTCAAACAAGGTCTCACAACAGCTGCAAAGTTAACAGTAAAAAACAATGGTTATTGTTATGACGTAAAAAAACAGTTTAAGCTAAGCAGCCTATTTTGTCGCACAAAGTTGACAGGCCAACGGGCGAAGTAGACAGGTAGCTGTCTCATTAAGTTTTTTTAGGTTAATGAATCATTGCTGGTTATACAAGCGTTATGTCATTATAGTCACTATTTTAGATTTTGGAGTGTACCAGTCGGAGAGTTTATAGTAAGCGAGATCTATTTAAAACCCTTACCTCTATAAACATAGAACGTGATCACCATAACCGTATCATACCTCGATTTATTGAGTTATAAAGGCAATCTACGCGCTTTATATGCATGTTCACACGAATGACGTGGTTATTTCACGAAGTAATAGTATTGAAAATAATAAAAGCCTCCCTCCCATAATTTGACGAGACCATCCCTGGACGCGTTTCGTCCTTTTGGACTCATCAGCAGGGCCTGTCCGGTCATTACCGAAAGACAAAACCCCATATTTTTTGAAATAATATGAAAATGTAGTATCATCCTATTACAAATTCATTCGCGCACATCACGCACGTGGTGCATGCTATTACTTTGGTACGAGGATCCCATCCGTATCGAAGATGGATGGGATCGATACGGATGGGATCCTTGTACCAAAGTAATAGCATACACCACGCGCGTGATGTGCGCGAATGAATTTGTAATAGGATGATACTACATTTTCATATTATTTCAAAAAATATGGGGTTTTGTCTTTTGGTAATGACGGGACAGGCTTTGCTGATGAGTCCAAAAGGACGAAACGCGTCCAGGGATGGTCTCGTCAAATTATGGGAGGGAGGCTTTTATTATTTTCAATACTATTACTTCGTGAAATAACCACGTCATTCGTGTGAACATGCATATAAAGCGCGTAGATTGCCTTTATAACTCAACAAATCGATATTTTGGATTTTGTAACGTACTTTTTGTGGACCACCAGGAATCATTCACTGGACCCCAAGTTAAGAGCCTATGTTCTAGAACTTAACATTTTGTACATATAGAGCGTAGTTACGACTATTAATTATTCTAGATTCTAGATCAGGGGTCGGTATCCTACGGCCTGCCGGCCGGATCCGGCCCGCGGCTCTTTTACAAACTGTAGAAATGATACGGCCTGACTAATAGTAGTGCACTTTATTTTATTAATCTGCCCTCCCTTGAAATTATTTGGCATTGTATGCTTATGAAAAACTATCTCAACAGAAATAAAACTTTAGGGGCTGGCGTAAAACTTTGATTCACTATAAATGCTTGCCAATCGTATTGGGTTGTGTAAACATGATAATAGTGAAGGCAAGTAACTCTGGTTTTGGTTCCTAAGCTTTTTTCAGCCAAAGTCGTATTAACCCATTAAACGCCAAACTCTAAAAATTATTATTTTTTGTCGGCCTCGTGATATCATGTCACTGGATGTATTTGAAGTCATTATCGTCAATAAAATTAAAAATTGCTTCTATATGTCAAGAGATATTTTAACGCAACTAAAGTTGCGTAGGGCGTTTAAAGGAGTCAAAGATTTTATGACAAAACGAAATTTTTGTCGTAAAATTCTTTATAACATCGCTTGTATGTAGGTACAGTTTTGTTGTTATAATTAAGTTAGCATTGCTGCTTAACTTGCACATTCGGCAATAGATTTAGCACTGACTACTGATAAGAGAACTTTTCCAGTTTATTCTTGTCAAATAGCTCAAGAAATAAACAGGAGTATAAATTAAATTAAAATGCAGAAACAGTTCGAAGAAATCCGGAAAAGCATCCCAGTAGAGGTCACGTTGAGGCACTCTGCGATATCTTAAAAGTAAAAGTTTTGTTATGGCAGTAGTAATAGGAAGGTTGCACGCAGGTGATCAAACGTCATCAAAATACGCTTTCGAAAAAAGTGGCTGAATACTTTCAGTGTTTTTGCATTGAATTTAAATAGGAATGACTTCGTTTTTTGCAAATCAAATGGACAAACGTGACAGTTGTTAAAAGAACGTTGAAGATGTTGTTTTACAGATGTTTAGGAATGAAACTGAAGTCAAAGTAAGATAAGAGGTGCTAAGGTTTACTTGTCACTGCTAATAGTTGGGCTAATTTTGTAAGCTAAACATGCGGGATTGTTTTTAGCCAGCTTCTGTGAGGGTTTCGTATTCGAGTAATCAGCGTGTTTGGGAATGAAGAGTTTAAGTTAATCGTAATGTGCAACTTATGCAGTATATTTGGTTGCATAAACATACTGAAAAATTGTAAACTTAAATTATATTGTAGCCTAAATGACAGGGCAGACGTGTGTACCGTTTGTTATCTGTTCGATCAGATATTGATTGATAAAATCAAAAATTTTTTGTCAATAGTGCTCGCAGACCAGTTGTTTTGATATATCAGATTTAATTGTGTGACCTTAACTACTTCTTGAACAATTTTGTTGGTTATTGCCTAGGCTGCTGAAACAAGGGTAATTAAAAAACTTACGGTACCGATTCATTCATTTATGCGTGCGAGCTCATGTTCTATTTGCATGCCTTTCGTCAGACTGGGCCACCACGACGGGTAGACTGCTTGGCCCCACCACCTGTTTGCGACATAAAAATGGAGGCAAGCGGTTAAGTGCCTTGCCCAAGGACACAACCAGCAAGCTTACGATACCGGTAGTAATGATCAGATAATGGTTGTTTTTGCTAATATACCGACGTATATCTAATTGGTATAGAGTTATTTTTAACTGAATAGCAAATGGTATTTAAATGGCTCTTTTCTTGGGGGAAATTTTTTAAATTGGCACACAGTACTAAGCTTAGAATAGCCAACTGAAAGATCTAATCTCAGCCAAATCGCTTTTGACTAAATTAATTTGTTTCCGAGAATCTAACTAGCAGTAATTCATTTTATGTTTTAATAAATTTCCCGCTAGTTTTCAAAATAACCCCAAAAGTCGGTGTTTGCCCTATACCTTTCCAGCATAAATTACAGCCTTTGGTCAGCCCTTTTTTTGGTGCCAAATGTGTGACGTCATATACAATCTTCCTATTTCTTCTCCAGCATTTAAATTTTCTTTTCTTTGCTGAGCTGCATAGAGATTAGCCTGCTATGTGATGCAGTTAATCAAACTGTCTCACAACATTACATCAAACACATCTAGTGGCTTTATGCAAATTTTTTTTCACATTATCTGGTAGTGAATCTTTCAGATATGTTTATTTTGGAATTGATATCTGGCTTTGGTTTTTCATTTTCTTGTATTGGACTTGATCTTCTTCTTTTTGAAGAGTTGTTGGGGATTTTAAGCAGTTGATGAGTCACTATCCTTGTCTAAAATATTGGTACTTCAAACGGAGTTTAGTAAGTGCAAGGGCAAATGATGAACAGGCTCTTCATTCATATCGTCAGATGAATTGCTATCTTGGTCTAATAGAGCATAAACATTTTTATGAGGTGGCAACATTGCTAAATCAAGACATCCTTCATTGCAAAAATCATTCAGTGTGCAGCCGCAAAAAAATTAGATCAACTTATGCTTTTGTCCCTGTGTGCGTCATTTGGCTCAGTGACATACGAAGACCGTAAACAAGTTAATTATGCTTTGAATTGAACCAATAATCCAGTCTTAATCAAATGTAAAATTTTTAACAGATTGATGTAATGATTGTTCATAGCCGTACCCCATCATGTAATTCTTTTTAGCATGGTTCGGGCATAGCATAAAAAGAAATATGCGTGATAAGCTACTTGAAAATAAGAGACTAATAGCTAATTGGGTTACAGGTGAATTCTAAACACGAAATGATTACAATAATGTGCAAAATTTAATAAATATTTATTCTTAAATGTGAAAAGAATTTGGTCATTATTTACATCATGCTTTTCAAAATTAAAAAAGCTACCACTTAGAGTAAAAAATATGATTACAGGTGGGTGCTAGCAAGTAACTTACTTCATAAGAGACTATGCTACAATATATTTTAATTCTTAGGATTAGGAGGTAACAAGTTTAGAAGAGCCTGCTTTTAGCAATTAGAGGAAGTCTAGACAATAGCATGGTGTAAGGGGTAAAATTAGCAAATCAGTGATTTAGAGCCTAACAAAATGCCTGTAATATAAGTTTATAAGCATTTACTTTTGCGAGTCTGCAACTGCAGTTTTTGAAGAACAGCTTGGTTTTTCCATTTTTAAGATAGGTATCATTTAAACTATTATTTTGATTTTTTTTCATTTTTCATGCATGCGTGTTAGCTTATGCTCGGTTTGCATGTCTTTCGTCAGACTGGGCCACCACGACGGGTAGACTGCTTGGCCCCACCATCTGTCTGGCACGTAAAGACGAAGACATCCCGTTAAGTGCCTTGCCCACGGACACAACAAGCAAGCTTGCCGGCTTGTTCTCCACACTATCAGGTCTACCAACTACGAAGTGCACGCTCTAACCACTACACCATCGCGCCGGTTACTATTTTGATATGACTACAACATAGATAAGGTAGTTTTAAACAACTTTACCATAATTTGACAGTTCTAAAACTGTATGTAGAAACTGATTCTTATCTTCACCACAAGCCAATGGCAACTTTAGTTGCGTCCAAAAAATATTGACTCAAACTGCCACATAATCGAATTACAAACAGTTATAATTGGCATAGTAAAACACGAAAGTAGCCAACTTGCTAAAATTTTACAAAGTTAATTCTTCTATATTTTGTGTTTTCTATCACGACATTGGTGCGAACATGATTTTGAAATAGCAGTAAAAAATAACTTCGCATTTAGAATATTTCCACATGTGTTTTCAAAGATGTTAATATTAAATAGTCCATATGTAGCTTTAAACTTTCTATTAACCACAAAACCTACAACCTTGTTGCCAAAGTGACAAGGTATATTACGTTAATTGAGGTATACTCAGCACGCAATCAAAGTTTGCGATGGCTGCTAATGGGTTAAACTACTTTGTTGTGTATGAATGCTTTAGTCTTAACCAGTGCTGCCAGCGATTATCATTTGAAAAACCTAGATTGCTACACACAATAAAAACCAAGATTGCAGCAGAAAAACCAAAAACCTACACCTATACTATTTGCTTACTTTTGACTTCCTAACAATTCAATATCATTGTGTCAAACAGTTTTTTAATGCGGTAGTGCAGTGGTCTGTTCGCTTGTAGGAGACGATTTCCAGAACAAAAAAAAAAATCACCGTCTGTGATCGCGCCCTCAACCTCACAAATTGCGAATTCGTCTCTGTCTTCACTCGATTAGCGTACAAAACCAATATTCCATTAAATTAGCGAAAAAACCAAGAAACCTAGCCTTAGGTAAAAAAAACCATGACCTTAGTTTAATGGCTTAGCCTTAGGTAAAAAAAATAAAATCTTAGTATAAAAACCTAGTGTTGGCAGACATGGTCTTGACACCTTAAGACGCTTAAATAAACCAAACGTCTCCTATATGATGACGTATCATTTGCGTAACTAATAACTGACCGCAATTTATGTTACATTTGCGGTCAATCTTTCTTTCAAATTTGGTGGTGTATTTTATTTGTAGTAGTACAGTTGCGTCCAAGAAGAGAATTACGTGGAAGTCACAGAAAGGGTTGAATAAAAGTGCTTGGCAGTTTCAGCTTTGTAATTGAAATGTACGATTTACCCTAACTTCTAATTGTAACTTTGCTTAATATTTACCGTAATTACAGAAGTATAGCTATAATAGTCATAAAGCACATTCATGTATTTATATCAATTTTTAGCAATCTGGCAATGTTGACAAAACGTAGAAAAGTTGATGCTGAGTGCCGAGCTTTTAATAAAGAATGGGAGAACAAGTACTTTTTGTAACGATTTTGGTAAATCAACGTGTTTGATTTGCAACAATTATGTCGCTGTAAACAAAGAATAAATATCAAGCGCCATTATGATACAAAGCATACTAACTTTTTCCAGTTTCCGGGTCAAACAAGAAAAAAAACTTAGTCAACTTAAATACACCTCAAAACAACAGAATTCTGTATTACAAAGGCAAACCACTAAATCGAAAATAAATCGAAAATCTCTTGCTGGCTGCAAGGTAGCACAATTAATAGCAAAAGACAAACAACAGTTTAGACGTTTGCGACTTTGTGAAAAAATGTATGATGGCTGTTGTTGAAACCGTATGTGCGGCGAAGACAAAACTGATTTCAGATAACAGTTTTTCAGCAATAACCATAACCCGACGAATTGAAAAAATTGTTGTGACGATTGACAGTACTTTTCAATAGCGAGATGAGAGCAGAGACACGACATGTACAGCTCAGCTGTCAGTATTTGTGCATGGAGTAAACGAAGGTTTTCATGTTTTCATTTGTTTAATTGATTCCTATGATGGATACTACTACACGAGCCCATATTTTAAAGGTATTTCTTCCATGCCTTAAAGCAATAAATTTGAATCTCTCAAAAGTGGTTTCAACAACAACTGAAGGAACCCTATCATTAGTTGGAAACAATAAAGGTGTGGTGTCTTTACTTCAAAAACGCGTGGAAGACTTTGGAATTAATAACAACATTATAAAATTACAGTGTCTCATTCATCAAGAAGCATTGTGCACAAAGGTATCAAGTTTAATGAGCGTCATGAACATAATGGTGAAGTCTGTGAACTTTGTTATGCCCCGAGGGTTGATCCATCGTCAATTTCGCCAACTACTTTTACAAACAGAGAATTTGTATGGAGGTCTGTTTTATTTCTGCAATATCCGTTGGCTTAGTCGAGGTGATATACTGCAAAGAGTGTACCTATTTAGGGAAGAAATAGCAACCTTTATTGGAAATAAATATATGAATGCTACCAAATTTTGCAATCAAGAATGGGTTTCTAATTTGGCATTTTTGGTCGATTTAACATTGCATTCAAACAGTATGAATTTGCAGCTTCAGGTAAAGCTCCAATTGATACAGGAACTGTGGAGCTATGTACACACGTTCGAAACGAAATTTCGATTCTAGGACATTCATTTGGGAAATGCAAATTATGCTCATTTTGCTACACTGAAAGAGAAAAACCTATAAGCACTACTTGATTTGTATCTGTGATGCGACATTTAACCCTATCTGGTATTACACAGGCTTTTTCCACCAGCCCTATAGCAGGCTTGAATTTTTTCATAGAAGGAGATTCGCTAGAAAGCTGCGATTTTTGACTTTTACTTTGATATTTTTTCTTGACCATCGTTCAATTCTAATCTGGATATTTTCTGAATATTACGAGCCTCATCATAAGCATTTTGTCGCATGCAATGCAAAAATTTTACAAAGTTCTTTAATATTTTATGTTTTGGACTTTTACCTCAAATTACGTCATGTTGCGCTTCTAATGTTTGTCGTGCGAGCCACTCTCGCCCACGTGTGCAATTAGATTAGCAAATACTGTAAGAGAATAAATCAGTTACTGCCTTATCATTGATTCAATACCAGACAATCTGCGCTAATAAATTTGTCCATTTTACTTTGAAACACAACGTCTGGACATTGAATTCACGCAATAAGACCCAGTTTTTCTAATTAGGAGGAAGCTGCTACTCTTCGCTGCTTTTGTTTTCACTTCGTTTTAGAATGGTTTTGCTTCTTATTAGAATACAATTAATAAAGAATGTGGTTTACATGTACTTGCTTTCTGTGATTGAAAAATCTTTCTTTGCCTTGTTTTCTAAAATGACATTATTTTCATAACAACAAACTCGTCGTAAACAAGTAGAATACATCAATGCTCAATATAAAAATACAGAAAAATATTATTTGGCTTTAAATAGGAATAAAAGTTACAATGTGTGTGAAACTGCTACCTTAGTCTTTGCAAGTGATGAAGATAGTGAAGCGGAGATTTCAAACAGTGACGTTGATTTTCCACTGTGCGACGGTTAAAACGAACTCATTACATCTGACAACAGTAATGATGAGGAAGGTAAACAACCAGGCCGAGGCAGTCGCAACTTTGCAGGAGGCATGCTGTAAATTCACCCTGATGGAAGAAAATTTCCACTTATTGCCAGACCAGGAGAATGAATACATTCCCATCATAATAGACAAACGAACCAAAGAATGCGTTGTTTGCAGAACTCAGCAACCATCAAGAGCAGGCCGACAGAATGCGTCCAACGTAATTTCCAACAAGCCAGGAGTAAATCCTTCCTGCAGAAATGCTGCTACTTTATCGGATACGTGGCAATTATTTTTTATAGCAGAGTTGATTTACACCGACGTTGGTTTTACAAATGAGTGCATTCGCGAAAGATTGGAAAAATTTCGCAAGCACAGAAAGAACTCTGAAATGCTTCTTTCATGAAAGAAACAAATGCAATTCAAAATGATGCATTTTTGGAACTATGTTACATAAGGAATCTCCTTGAACATACTTTTCATGGAGTGTAGCTCTTATTTTCCCAACGCTATGGCAATGCCGCATTTAGTGCAACTATGTCGTTGAATCGGTCCAAGTTTCTTTTAGCCCATCTTAGGTTTGACGATAGTGCAACGAGAAAAGAACGTTGGAAACAAGACTGCCTTGCTGCTATGCGACATATTTTTCAAATTTTTACTGAAAATTGTGAGAGAGCACTTGCGCCTGAAGATTTTTTATCCTTAGATGAGACACTGTATTCAACACGTGTGGGGGTGGCATTTCGGCAGCACAATAAGAACAAACCAGCAAAATACGGATTACTCTTTTGAAGTATAAATAGTGCCTGCTTTCTTCACAATTATATTGCCATAGCATATGCTGGAAAACCGATGAACCGAGGTCCTTGTTGCTTAGCCAGCACAGAAGGATACGTCAAAACTATGGTTCATAAATTTGGACAGAGTTTCCACTCTGTAAAGGAGAGGAATCTATTCATCATGAGAATTGGCAGAGTAGTTATGGAAAAAAAATATTACTTTGCTTTGTATCTGACAAACCATGAAAAAAAATTGGGCCAAGTTAGTTCCCTTTTCGACCGGGAACCACTCAGCATAAAAGTATTTTGGGAGGAAACAAAGCCACACCTCACTCTACTTTTATACGTGGTGAAACCCAAATCAACGAGCAAGCGAAATGTGTTGATTTTATTAACCATGCTGCCAATCCTTGGTGTGATCAAAGATGACGGAAAGAAGAAGCCGACGATAATCAAATGTTATGATTTTACAAAAAGAGGAGAAAATGTCATTGATCAGAAGATGGGAAATACAGCGTGAAGCCAAAGTCTTCAAAACGGACAATATCAGGTGATAATATGCTTGTATTGATTAGCGATAACCAACAATAACTGCAATAGGAAATTAGGAATGATCGAATTTTCAAATTTATGTAAACGATATTTAGTGACAGGAAAATGCTTTGTAGTTGAAAATGTTATTATTTTAATGTAAGGACTTTCTTATGTGTTGGATGTTGCCCGTGTAAATGCCATGACGGTCAGGTATATAAACAAAGGGTTGGCACCCTCAGAACCTGAAGCAGATGAGAGATTCACCAAGGGATGGGAGTTGGCCATGGCACTAATCAAGCCTCTTGTGGTCCATCGCTTAAGACAGCGCTTCAAAAATTATCGATCATTTGCGAAAGTGGATGATGCATTTCCTGGGAGGACAAGCTGCTATTTATCCACAAGTGGATCCTCAGCTCCAGCAATCCAAGAAGCGTTGCGCGTTGAGTGCAGATAAAGGTAGAGGGAAAGGGTATTTAGCTAAAACGATAAAAAGAGTAAACGCAGTAGAGTTGTTCATCGATGTTGCAAGTGTAACATGCCTTTGTGCACAAAATACATGTTAAAACCTTGTTTTTTATGCTTTGCAATGTATTTATTTTGCTCGTGAATAAAAACAACAAACATTTTCTGGCTTATTTGGTCAAACTGAGAGGACAAGCAATAAGACTACAAGTTGCTTTATTGTGTCAAGAAACCTTTCCACTACAGGAATACAGAAGTAGCAATACATGAGATGGAAGAACAAGGGGCGCCATAAACATGGTCGGCTTTATTATCTCATTGGTTCTATTAAAATGCTGTTTACAATTCGAATAAACGAGATATTTTACGTATGATGGACAGATGCCGACAGGCCTATTTCAATTTATTACATTTCTTCAGGACAACTTCGTCAACAAGAATCGAGATCAGCAACCATGGATCTCATTCCTCGATATACCATTGGACAAAGCTGCAAATATGAGAGTATTTGCAGACAGTGACACTGTTTCGACCTATCAGGTCTCTTCAGTGCAGTTGATGACCAATGAGTATTTGTTTTACGATGACTTGACGTATTGCAGCAAAGAATTTATGTAAAATTTGCTATCAGAATAATATTTTTGCATTGAAAATGGTTTTGTTCAAAACGAAATTTAATGTGCAAAGGGAAAAAAACTGTATTATCATTTCCTATACTACGCCAGTATAGCTAAATATTGTAGCTTGAAAGAATATAAACCAGTGCTTTGCAAACTGTGGTACGCGTACCGGTGCCGGTACGTAAGCAGATGATTGCCAGTAAGGGTCAGTTAAACATGAGTTTGCTGAGTATTATTAGTATTTACATTGATCAGAGCATGAGAGTATTTTTTATTTTAAGCATAATTTCACGTACTTTCTTAGGCTTTTACGATTATTTGATATTTCATTTATAATCACTGACATGGCGATCTTTACTGGAAGACAAGGCAACGTTCAATCTGCACTCGCAGCTGGAGCCTGACTAGTGTGAAAGAAAAAATGCGTTAGCTAAGAATTAAAATCCATTGTTACAACACAAAAAGTTTTACTCCACAACTGCTACCCTTTGTTTTCCAAGAGCTAGCTATAGCTAAACGCAACAAATTAATGTAGACTTTAGAATACAGTATGATTTAGCAGTGAGTTGAATGTGTTTGTTTGTAGTTTTGTTGAAAGCAAACTTTGAAGATACTAATGTTAATTTATCGCGTAAAAGTTTCTTAATAGTATATCAATCGTACTAACCAAAAACAACAAAGTTAGTAATTAGTAAAATAATAGCTAATTTTGCTAGACTTCTATTAGCTGGTAGAAAGTATGTGATAAGTCAGCTTGTAGAAAGCATAATACGCTCTTTTTAGCAAAACATGCTGTAGGCACTGGTATTTTGCTTTTTTTAGAATTTAAACTGCCAAGTTAACCTCATTTGCAATCTTCTGGATAAAAGTAAAAGCAGAATTTCCGAGGTTAAGTGATATGACCATTAAAACACTATTTCCTTTTCCTTCCACAAATCTTTGCGAAGTTGGCTTTTCGACAATGACTTACTTAAAGGGAAAGTGCAGAAATGCACTCAACATCCATGCTCCTCTTCGAGTAACACTGTCTTCCATTGAGCCGCAATTCGATAAGCTAATTGAAACGAAGCAAGCCCATACCTCGAAGATTAAAATAAAAGCATTTTTGACTTTGTTTATGGTACAGTTGTTGTGTATTACATAATATTTGCATTTGTCAACTTTTTCCGTTTGAAATAACTTACATGACTCGTACGTTGAATGACAGAAAGTGCACTGCCGGTGCACTACATTAAAAAGTTTGACTAGCACTGATGTAAACAAACGAATAGTGGTTCTTTGTAAACAACTACATCATCATTTATTTATGTTTAAGTTGCGACGAGCAAAATGACATCATGCCGAGTAACGTAAACAGTGTTATGTTTACAAAGGAAAAAACAATTTTATTAAACAATTTTTTATCAAATGTTTGTCCATTATTAAAATCAAAATTGAACAAAGAAAATCAGCCGAGAAATGACTAAATGCTGACAAAAATCATTTCTTTATGAATTATTTTTCCAAAACAAAAAACTAAAGTCTAGTTTCGAAAATAAATGTATCCAAAAAATAGAAAATTTACTTGATCATGTGCAGTTTAGTTTTCGTGAATCAGCTATTTTCACGGCTAAGTTATTGGTCAATGTTCAAAGAGAGCTTTTAAAATCCCGTCTAGTAACTTTAAGCGGTAACAGATACGGTTAAGAACTAAACTTTCATCTCTCTTCAGTGACATTTTTACTCGCGAAAATGATATTAGGTTTTTTGAGTACTCCATTTGATATACAGGTCGATGCTGTACCAGAAATATATCAAAGGATACTACTATAATTGAGCTGCAGTGGAGTAACGAATTAAAATCATAGTTTTACTGTGAGCATGTATTACTGCTTGACTTTATAAAAAATGTCTCGAATTCAAACAATATCCCAACGTGTTTAACATGCGAAAAAGATGGCATCCATCTTTGGCAGAACTTTTGCGTATGAACAATTACTTTCGTTAATGAAACTAACAAAGACCAAGTTGAGAACAAAACTTGCAGATGAATATTTGCAAGATGTTATGCTTCTTTTCTCATCGAACTTATCGCTTGAACTTTAGAAACTTTTAAATATAAAAACAACATCAAATATCTCATTAACGTTTTTCTGCCGGCGTCAATAAATATATGTTGTATTTTGTGCTGTTGTTATGAACTCTTAAAATCAGCAATTATTTTGATTAAAATTCCATAAATTCGCAAGTTTTAACAACACTGTTAGTGGTAAATTGAGTTAGAGGTTGCAGATTTTAATTTTGGTTCGCCGCAAGTAATAGGTTGCCAACCCCTGGTTTATATGCTATGTTCTAATTCCTTTTGCAAACTCCAAATATTTGATCAGCTTAACTCAAAGCTTCGAAATCAATCAATTTATAGAAAGCAAAATACGTCTTACAATTACTTTCTCATTAACGGACCCAGCTACAGTGGCAAAGTCAACATCATTTGTAATTAAATGCATAATGCATGTTTTGTGCAAAGTAAAATATTTGAATTAAATGACATCACAGTAAGAGTTTATTGAGTAACAAATCTCAATAAAGATCAGGCAATAGATGCAACATTTGTGAAGGACTTTCTTGGTTTTCTATACAACAATGTAAAGTGCAGTAAATTTCTCGATCATCTTGTAGTTGCGTTCATAACTCTTATGCTAATTCCACAAAATCCATAAAATGCAAATGTAAATTATTAAACGTTTGGCATGAACAAACTTCTTGAAATATCTTACCTATAAAACTTGACGTTTTTTTTTAGTCCTGAACTTGGATAAGTCTGCATTGAACCAGTAGATTAACTAATGCAACGCAGTTGAAAATCGTGAGAGTATAGACAACTTTTGCTCTCGTGTCTTCCCAAAATAGCAATTCCAAGCGCTAGACATTGCATTTGTCAATTTGAATACAGGCTACACCGTACTCACACTTGCATCTACTGTGCATAAACTTTCAAGTAAGTGTGGCAGATTTTACTTTATTTATATCTTTGAAGGGGTAATTTTCTAATATCGCAATGTCATAAGCCAAAAATTTGAATTTATTACAGAACGTGCGACTACAATAAAGTTCTATCAAAAAAGTCCAAGCTGTATCTTTGAAATGTTCTTACACAACAAAAGCTGGAAACATTTATAAAAATCAACAAAAACTATTCAACTGATCAAGGTAGAATACTAGAAACTTAAGTGTTTCAATTAAGCAAGTATCTCTTTAAAGATGTCTATTTCTTAAATAAATTTTCAAATCATAATAAAATAACTATAATTTTAATAAATCAGTTTGTTGCTGCATATTAGTTATTTTAGTGTTTAGTTTTAAATACCTATTCAACTGATTACCAAATTTGTTGCTTTGCTTTAGTGCTTCAATTGATTCGTTAAATAGTTTACGTTCCTGCCTTCTTCATTATTTCGTGGTGTAATGGTTGGAGCATGCGCTTTGTATTCTGTAGACTTGCCTTCAATTCCCTAGTTTGGGCATACTAGCCTTTAGAAATGGTATTTCCAGAATTTTGAGTCATACTAAAAACTTCAAAAAATATTATTTACAAATCTTCTGCTTGGCCTTAGCAATTAAGATAATATGAAATGCAAACCATGCAAAATTCTTAGTCGTGCTAAAGCATATCATACCCAGTGAATACAGCCAATAGATATGAAAAGCTCCAAAAAACAGCTCAAGATTTTACAGACTTTGTGAATTGTTGCTCAGAAGTCAAGCTGCGGCTCTTTCATTTTTATACTACGGCTCCGCTGGGGCAAAACAATTGCTTTTAAAAAATTGATTCCTTTTAAAAAAAGAATAAATTTTTGACATGGAAATCGGGCAAAAACACCATCAAATAGTCGACTTTCGTCAAGACGTTCAATTTTAAAAAGTTTATCACAAACAAAATGATTTTAAAAATAAGAAAAAAAATTGTTAGCATCTTCGCATTTTTGCTTTCTGAATTCCAAAATTGATTTTTGTAGCTTTCTCTATCATCAAAGTTGTACATTCCTGCTATAGCTGTTAAAAAGATCAACATATAAACAATACATGCATACAATACAGTGTTATCTTTTTTACCTGTCAAAAAATATTTGCAAGTCCAATATCTTTTTCCGTGAAAACCGGGTTTTAATTTCTCTTGAGGTATCATAAGAGGCGGTTTTCTAGTGACTATTAGTCATCAATCAAAGTTTTAGGAAATTAATCTTGAGACTGCCACTCGTGTGTCTACTTTGGATGTAACGGCCAGCAAATCAAATCGCCGTAACAATGAAATTTTCTCCAAAATTTCTTTGTGTGGATGGTGTAGCTAGAAATTATTTCTAGTGTGCAATATCTTCAAATTTTATTTAATATTCCTGTCATGCCCGTATTGAAGCTTATCCTGTCTCTTTTCTAGTCTGGTGTTTGCTGAAGCAAACGTATAAACGACAACGGAATCAAACTGCAATTACAATACGCAATTGGCTATTTCTCACAATCTTCAGCTTTGATAAATTAAACTAATGGGCTATAAGTTTCGATACATAGGATAATACAGTACTACAAATATTTTTTTGATATTTCAGGTATTTTTTAATATATTTTATATACCTAAGAAAATGCCTTTGACAAATGACCAACGAATTAAAATTATACTAATGGCTCGAACGGGAAGAAGTCGCATGGTTCAGGGATATCTAGAACTAAGGGATGCGAAGCTCAATTTTGCATGTGACAACTGTAGGGCTATTAAGCTAAAACAAATTTATCCAACGAACATACATTTAGGATTATGCTAATGATGCAATTACATTATTCAGGCATCTTTAGTGACGTCATCTTACTTGATGTCATGTATGACGTCGCTCTCTAAATAGTGATGCAGCCTTTCTATTTGTCTACACTCATATTTAGTCCAACTGCATTATTATTTGTCAAATTTCAAATCATTACAAAAAAATTTTAAATACAAGGGTAGTATCAAGCACTGGTCGGCCTACAAAACAAATCAAGCACTAAAAATACGGATTAATTTTTTATGTACAGTTTGTATTTAGTTGCAGCATTCTTTGAAAGTTTTACTGCTTAGTGTTCGCATATTTCGAGCCATTTTTGCAGGTGAATCACCTGTTCTTGAATTTAATGTTTAGTTCATTTTTGGCAAAACAATTATAAGCAATTTTCAAGATAAATTCGAAATTGCAGTGATTTTTAGCACATTTTTGGTACAACAAATCTTTATAATTAGAAAACGCAATTACTTTTATAATAGTCAAAACAAAAATCAAACGTTGGTTGCTTGATGATAAGAGTCGTTCTTTTATAGTATCATCAGAAGAAATAGCGTTGTAAACTTTCACAGCAATAGCCGTTAAAGCAAAACAAAATTCTGTTGGCACTGCAAGTGATCCGCGATCAGCATCATCGAAGAGTTTCATATAATCTTGTGGAACATAATCGCTGAGAAAAATCTCATTATCACGGTCCACCAATAGTATATCTTTACATGCTGCACATTTTCTCCGACAACCGATACTGCGTCCAATGCATCCACTAACAAAAAACGTAACGTTTGCATCCGACTCGCACATTTCTTGCAAGTTATCAACTTCACGTTCCATAAAAAATGCATGAAGGCAATTACATTCAAGCGGTTCACTAGGAGAAGACCAATCACCTCTAACAGATTGTACTGAAATTAATCGCAATGCTGCAACCAACGCTTTTTGTTGCAGTAAACTCAAAACACGAATTTTTTTTCAGCTAAAAGCAGTTGTTTGATAGACATGAAAAAATTCCCACCATTGGCCTGCCTGTACCAACCGAACCTTGCCTCAATCGGATCCGACAAGTACTTCCCGGGGAGTACATATGCAAAATTGTGTGTAGTATGCATGTACTTAACTAATTCGATAATGCAACCAATGCTTTGAAGACAAGTAAGAAATGTTTCTTTTGCTAATCTTGCGTTGCCAGGGGCTTTCCATTGCGCCAAGATTTCATGAGATTGTACTAAAAACTTTCTCGATTCTCCGTCGCAATGTTGAAAAGGAATATACATGTTGTCTCTTTTTCGCGTTCCTAAACATTTATTGTACTTTTGTCCTTAATTAAGCAAATCCAATGTTAAAACGCCAATACTTGGGTTTTACAAACTACTAAATAGCACAAATTTGCTTTTTCTTATAATCAGCCCAATCATTAAACTTTTTCCGAAACACTTTCAAATATTTAATTTAGTGAAAAAAGGCTTTTAAATTTAACTGCTTTTGTAGAACCAAACAGAATTTTATTTTACTCGAATATATAAAAGAATAAATATCAACAAAATTTTAATTTTTATTAACCTTACCTTTTCATGGTGTTTTCAAAGACATTACTTTCCACAACTTTAGAATGAACTCGACGTACTTGGCAGTATCAAGAAATTCGGGGTAATCTTTACCGTAAAATTTTAAACCACGAACTGTAGATTCGTTGAAAACACCTGAAAAATATAAAAACGGATGAAAAAGAGTAATAAATCGTAAGTAGGTTACTAACAACATCAAATTCTGGTCATTCATATTCACGGATGGAAATCTACTTGCAGGGACTTAGCAAGTCTATTTAAAATCTTTTTTCCTACCTTCCGAAAGCTCAGACGAGCTAATTTAATGTCCTTCCATCACTACACTCTGATTTTCAAACCAGCTTTTTGTTGGAGTAATGACTACACTTTGAATTCCGAATGCCCTTTTTGATAAATATAAATAATACTCTTGTAGAATATCGAACCCCACACCTTTAGCTGGTAAGCCCAAAACAATTACCATTACACGATAACGGCTAGTCAATTTCGAAAATCAAAATAAGAATTACTTAATGGTTTTTTTGTTTTAAGACTAACTACTCAGGACTGCCAATTACCACGCACTTTAGCATGCAGGGGTCATAATTAACAATTTTAGTTATGGGCGGTCAACATGAATAGGTAATAAAAGCCGGCAAGTTTCATTTCTGCCCCAATTAGGGGCCACATGATGTCATTTTAAATCAGTAATATGCTTACCGAATAAAGAGCAATCAACAAAGCAGATTTTCTAGACCAAACTAACTTATTTAAAGCATGCAAGGGCGATGTTCGCGAAAGACTGCTCGGATTCAATGAAACCTTTGTCAAAACAAAGGCAACTTTCAATGTTTTGAACTCTTCCAAGGCATATAAACGTTTAATGTGTGAAAACTGAGCAACACAATTAAGAGTGGACGACGAAATGTGCATTTTGCTTCTTCTAAGGAAGATATTGGAAATGTTTTTGATGATATGTGTAAAATCAAACAAGAGAAGTAATCGTTCCCCATTTCTGGTAGAACGGGCTGTGCTGCAATTTTCCATTACATAAGTCAGTAAACAATTTTCTAAAAAAAATGTCACTGAGTCAAAAACAATAGCTTTGGCAGTACAAATATTTAACTGAATAATGAAAGGCTCGCCCAATAGGCAAAGTAAGTGAAAATATGTATCACATAGTATTAAAAAGGTCAATATCTTTAATAATTGCACTCATGTTTAAAAAGGAATCCATTTTAAGTAAAATAATTTCACGTTAAATCTAGTCAATTACAAGCACACAAAAATCAGAAAAAAGGCTTACCTGCTACAGAGGTGGTTGTCGGCAGACACAGTAACAATTACAAAAAGATTGTGAAGCGCTACAAGCACTTTGTGAAGCCATGCTTGCAAAATACTGGTATCCAATTTTGATACAGTGATTAGGCATCCCATATCTTTATAATTTGAGCACACAGATTGAACCATAAAACTAAGAGATGGTTTTGCTAAAGAACCATCAGCTGCTAATCCAGCAAATGCACCATCAGTATATTCAATTCTTTGAGCTACATACACCTCATCCACAATCAATGTAACGATTTTTTCATGCAGGGGTAAATTCCGAGTTTTTTGAGATAAATATCCTACATTACTTTGTCCAGATGAAACCGCAGCACTAGAAGAAAGTGACTGGAAGCGGCGCACTGATGGGAGAATAAAAAAAACTCATGCAATTTTTTTGTACAAGCTGGAACCAGTTAGCTGCCACAAAAATGATATTCTAATAATGTTCACTGAATATCGACGGGCTTGTTCAGGAATACACAGTAATTTAAGTTGGTCTATGATAAAACTCAAAAGTCGGAAATTGAATTCATCATGGTATTCCATATTTCTTTTCTCTTCAACACATTTTTCTAAAACTGCAGCAGCTATCAAAACTAAATTTACTTGACTTTTTGCTGAAGATGTAGTATTTTTATCAAAAATCAATGACTTGCACAAAGCAAGAACGTTTGCTAGCTGTGAAACTTTTGTGAGATATTTTGATGGTAAAATATGTTTGTAGATGTAAAGTGGTAAACGAGCTCCGTGTACATATGCACGCAATGCCAATTCTTTTGTAATGATGACAGAAGCAAGCAGTTGAGGAGATTCTGACGTATCATCATTGACTATGTTATAAAACTGCACACTATTACCTTTATTAACATGAAGAAATCCTTCAGGCCATGTTTCTGCACTCAACTTTTCCTTTAATGCATCAAAATTTGGAAGAGTATCTCCCAATAAAATGGCTTTGTTTAAGCTCTGAAGTTTTGCATTTTCCAATTCCAATTGAGCAGAGCTAGAGCTGCAAGAAATAGATCGAGAAGTAGTGGGTGTTGATGACAAGTATGCTGGTAGATTAGGAAATATCCGTGGTACAGCATTAGGTTTTAAACATTGTCTTTGTAAAATTTGGCTGTCACGTGAGTTGCGCTAACTCATTTGAATGTCACCTGAAGTTATTTTGAAGTCATCAACATTTAAATGTTTTGCGCTAACTTTATGACAATCTCCCGGAAGCCAATTTTTGCAAGGAATAGCTTTTGTCCACTTCTGACAAAGTTTATCATTTTTTGGAAATCTAGAAACTGCTACTTTCTCAACGGCTTGACTAGAGCAATAACCAGTGTTGCACTCTGGGGCACAACATGTAAAGACCATAGTATTCAAAGTAGTAATATCAATACACAAATTTATATAACTGAACTAAAACTCTGAATACAGAAATCATAATATATAGAGCTGCCATGTTTAAAATGGTTACCCTAATACCTTAATTTCAAAATTTTATTCTAAATCTATAACTGCAAACTTTGAACTCGGAAACTTAATTCCAAAGAAGCTGTACTGGTAATAGCTAATGAGTTCAGAAGTGACCACTGCTAATTACAACTAATACAACTAAAGAAGGCCATCCGACGCGATGGCGTGGTGGTTAGAGCGTCCGCTTCGCAGTCGGTAGACCTGGGGTTCATTCCCCTTGTCGAGTCATACCAAAAGACTTTAAAAAATGGCATGCGCAGCTTCCCTGGTTGGCACTCGGCATTTATGGGAGGTTGTGGAGAACAAGCCGACAAGTTCGCTTGTTGTGTCCTTGGGCAAGGCACTTAACGGGACGCCCCACCTTTATGTGGAAGACAGGTGACCCATAAACCTCGAAAAAGGCAACTCCCAAGCGAGTGCGGACTTCCCGTTCAAAGTATAGCGATACAATTCGCTTTCTCGTGAATGGAGGATAAATATGGCAAATAAAACAAAACAAAAAACAATATATTGCTGGTTACACTAGACAAGTGGCTGCTGAGCTGCTCAAATACTTTGTTTAATATCTTATGGTTAAAGCAGATTGCATTTGAAAATAAGATTACCTGATTGACGTAAACTGCTGGCACAAGTAGTGTACAGTAACCAGTTAATCTTAATTAAACATGGTAAATACCGGTAATCAGTTGATCCTTAAGTCACAACTCTTCGAATGTCGCTTAAATCTGGACCTATGATCTAGTAATAAATAAAAATAGTAGTGCCCTAGGAATATCTTAAGAGTACATCAAATTCTCATTTGCCCGCAATCAAAATTCACTCCAAAAACAAAAAAGTTATTTGGTTACATGTGGTAGCCTACAAAGCTAAAAGCATTTCTAAACTACAGAAGTAAAGTGATGGAATCTTCTCAAGATCAATTGCTGAATTTTGATCAAACATCTGCTTTAGCATTACCATTTTTACATTCTTTCTAGCTGGCTGGCATGAATATTTCATTTAGTAACTTCTTAAACTTTAGATACCAGTAATATTTTATTTAGTAGCTTCTTAAACTTTAAATGCCAGTAATAGTTATGTCCCAGCATTTTGACTCAGTTATATGATACAGTTGGCCGAAAACATACAAACTGAGACAGCTAGGCTACGTTGACTAATTAAATTTTGCCTTTATAGCTACTGTACGATTTCATTGGTTACACATTATATGAAACAAAACGAACTAAATTTGTTTCCCGTGCTCCATCGGGTTAGAATAGTGAAGCTGCTCACCCAGCATGTCGTAAGAGGTGACTTTTGGGTACCCACCAATGGTAGTCCGCCTTGTTGGTGGTTGGGCTACCAGTCGGCAGTTTGCATCCACGACTGGTTCGAAATGGGCTGCCACTTTTCCCCTGGCCTAATTCAATTAGGTTGATGGCGTGAACCTGGATTGCTGTTCGCGCCATACCTTCATCCCAAGGAAGAGGAGGGGTAAACCAACAACAACAACAACTAAATTTGAATAGGCAGTCGAAAGCTGAAAAATATTACTTCGAAAAGACCTATCTAAAACTTTTCTTTTTTGTAAATCCATGATAGACTTAATTCAAAAAACTGGTCAAACTACCTAACGATATTTAGAGCCAAACTTAAACCATCGAAATTACTGAGGTTGAAATTGAGCAAAGCTATCTGACAATTAAAATACATTGCTAAGTGCTATCGCTGACCAACAAACATTTATGGAATGGAATTCCATGGTTTATGGAATGGAAACGGTGGCAGTGACGGAAAGACAGGTGGGAAAAAATGGAAGCTGCAGAGTTGAAAATGGTGAAATGGGCACTGGGAGTGACAAGAAAGGACAAGATAAGAAACAAATACGTGAGAGGGACTGCGAAGATCGCAAAGCTAGGAGACCAACTTTGGAATGCAGGGCTACGCTGGTATGGCCACGTGAAAAGGAGAGAGGATGGCTACGTGGGAAAAACAATGATGGAGATGGCGGTGCCAGGTAGAAGAAAAAGGGGAAGGCCAAGGAGAAGGTGGATGGATTTGGCGAGAGAAGACAAGGAAAGGGTCGGAGCTAAGGAAGGAGGCGAAGTCGACCGGGAGAAGTGGAAAATACTTTCGCGCTGTGGCGACCCCGAATAGGGAGAAGCCGAAAGAAGAAGAAGAAGATGAATAATAATAATAACAATAATATTTAGAGAACTATTAAGTGTGCTAGTAGCAAGACTGAATTTTTAATAAAGGATCGCCGTTCAAATATTTTATAACCAAGGGTGTTTTCTCAACTTTTTTCAAAAAATAATGTAAATTTAAGCGTCAAATTAACGCTGAGATATTTACAAAAAATTATTCTTGCATTCTTCGTGCTGTATTTTCTGTTATAGGGTATTTTGCAGTTTCAATTGTTAGTCGTCATCTAAACTACATTACTTCGAAATTTCAATGAATATAAACTTGGTTTTGACAACAAAAACCGCTTTAATTGTTCTCTCCTGCATGTGGGCCTTCGATCAAGAATGACGTAACACCAATATATTTTGTCATGTTTTTCTGACTATAATAATGCCATTTTAAAAGCTTTACCGCTTGAAGAGGCTAATGGATGGCTTTAAACGATTGAAATAAACGCCATTCTTGACATCTCTTCAGCAGCAGCCAAAAAATCAGCTCATAAAATTTCCTAATTTGGTTTTTAAAAAATAGCCTAAAACTAGACAAAAATTTGTAAAACAAATTTTCAACTTGCAACCTTAAAAAGAACAAAGAATACAGATAAAAAAGATTTCCATAGTTCGCATTTGTTATTGTAGAACCAAACCACTAGATTCTTAATATTTTCATTTGTTTCAAGAAAGCATTTTACTGAAATGCAACGTTTTGTTTCTCATATTGAAATTACAGTAATTGCTAGAAATGTATTCACTAAGGCCAAATGCAAGCGTGCTATTAACAAAAAATCATCTCCAAACGAAAAAAAGCCTGCGTCAATAAACCAATTAAATACAAAGTTTGCGCTAAAAGCTGTAATAACAAGATATTTATATGGTGTATTATAAAGAATACTTGCTTTTGTGTAATTCCGGTTTTGCCAACAAAAACCTTTTTATACGCTTTTGCTACCGTACGTATTTTGTGTACAAAATTAGAATATCGTTAAACAACAAACATAGTAAAGCATCATATAAATATGTAAGCGGATAAAAACTTTTGTACGAGAATGCATGAGAGCAAAAAGCGACCAAAACTTGGCGAAAACGTATACTGTGAACCGCGACTTTTAGTTTCTTTGAGCGTTATATTTGCTCTCGACTGCTGCACAGTTTTCTGAAAAGTAGCTTACTTATATGGTAAGTACCGAAATTTTCTGTTAGTGATGTAAAAGTAAATAAGCCATGTAGAAAATTTATGGTGTTCTTTAGCCGTTGCGGGGTTTAGATCTTGTTTAAAATATTAACTCTCAACACCTTTCAGTTGTTAATGCAACACCGCAAAAATTATGATTTTTGGAAAAAGTCAGAAAATTATATTATAGGAAATGGTCGTCTTGCCAATTGCCCAAAATCTTGTGAGAAATCACGTTTGTGAATGCGTTTGGGAAGGCCATATTCACGAGCGAAAATTCCTCTTAAAATTATAAAAGTTATTGTCAAAGAAGAAATATTTTCCCTGGTGCTACTTTTCAATCTGAAGTAATGTAATCAATCGTGCTTTCATAAGTATAATTCATTGCAAATATTTTGCTTATTAGTTGGGGAAAAACAAAAACAACGTTTTAACTGAAAGCAACTGATTGCCCTATAAAACCAGCTCTAGACAAAGAAAACAAAAAATCATGCTTAAAAAATAATTATTGAATCATACATTTTAACAAACGTCATCGATTTTATTAGCATCATGCAAGTCATGTTAAATATTAATCAAAGGTTTACTTTCATTCAACGCGAGTGTTTGCCTGCGTTTTATTGTTAATACTTAATTCAAAAGCCTGTAAGAATGTTCAAGTATAAAACGCTGAATTTCAGATGTTTAATTTCGATTGCAATGAGGTAGAGAACCTGAAGCTTCAGAAACGCTAAAGATTTTTGTTTATTTTTATGTGTAAAAAGAATGCATGGAACACTGACTCTCACAGTCAAAGTGCACCAAAAAAATCATCATGGGGATGAGCTTCTCGTCAGCCCTTTTTGCTAGCCTTCAGTTAAACTGGACCACCACAACAGGTAGACTACCAGGCCCCGCCACCGGTCTCCACATAAAGATCAAGACATCTCGTTAAAGTGTTGCCCAAGGACACACCAAGCAAGGTTGCCGCCTTGTTTTCCACACTATTCATTTTGTGCTGAGCTAGAAGCAGGGAAGCTTAGAATATCATTTTTTAAACTCTTTTGGTATGAATTGACTGGGGAAATAAGCCCCGAGATTTGCCGATTGCAAAGCGGACGTTCTAATCACTTCGCCTATTAATTGGCGCGATGGCGTGGTGATTAAAACGTCTGCTTTGCAATCGGCGGACCTAGGGGCTTATTTCCCCAGTCGATTCATACCAAACGAGTTTAAAAAATGATATTCGCTGCTTCTCTGCTTATCACTTAGCACAAAATGAATACTGTGGAAAACAAGGAGGCAAACTTGCTTGCTGTGTCCTTGGGCAACACTTTAACGAGATGTCCTCATCTTTATGTTGCAAACAGGTGACGGGGTCAGGTGGCCCAGTCTAACTGAAGGCTAGCAAAAAGGGCTGACGAGAAGCTCGTTATCTGCGAAGCTTCTCAAAAAATAAAAGATCTTGCCCATATGGAGAAGAATAAAATTGTCTTTTCATAAAATGGTGCTGTACAGTCGTCCAGTAATGAAGAGGACTATAAAACAAAACATTAACTTAAAGAAATACTTTAAAAAGTTACTCGAAATTAGAATTAAGATGTATTAAATACTTTAAATAAAGATTCAACAATTTCGATTCACGTGTTGTTGTTCTTTTTTGCGGAATTGCAGAAGGAGTAATTTTTGTATGTCATCTAGTCCACGAACTGTAGACTGGTGCTCCAGTAATAGGTGATGTAATGATGATAGTGAATCTTTAAGGATGATTTTTTTAGGACTTGACAGACGTTTTTTTGATATTGTTTCACATTAGATTTAAGTTGATATATTGCAGTTCCGCTGTAGCAGAAGACATTGAAATAGACGCTCTAGTGTGTCTTCTAGACATTGCTGAGGACCCCAAAAAATTTAATTTTTTTCCTCTCCTTCTATCAAATAGGAGTTTATGAGAGACATGTCCACTCTTGTGGTCACCTCAACATTATACATATCATGTGAGACGATAGTTTGGCAATAAAGGGCTACTAGATCACAAGAGCTACGATATGCTTAGCTCTACCTTACATTGCTGTCGACATGCTGAATCAGAAAAAAAGTTGTTGAAAAACTGTTTGAGCATGAACCAATTAAGATTTATAAAAATAGTTGTTTTAACTACAATTTCGGAAAAAGGAAAAGAAAATGACATTTTTTAGCAGAAATTTTTCTTTCATAACGCTTAAAAACTTGAAAAACTTTTTTAGATAACATCTTTGAAATTGCAAAATATTCTACATTTGTTTCTATATTCCAGTAAATAAAATTTTGTTCTTCCTGCTTAATCGACCATTGGTCTTGTTGCTAATAAATATTTTTTGTTATAGTTAATAACAGAAGTAGATACACTTAGGCCAATAGATTGAACTTAAAATTAAATGGATATTGAGGCATATCAAGAAGACATTGGTGGAATCAGCAAGTATCAAATTGCTATCATCATAATAGTATGCTGGACTTCATTCGGAACTGGATTTACTTCCCAAGCAGCAATATTTATTAGTGCTGTACCTGATCACAGGTAAGGTTAATAAAACACTTCCATAGAATAAAAACGTAATCTATTACCTTATTTGGATTGATCGCATGTATAATGAAAATAAAACCGATAACAAATTGCAAGCCGCAATTTAGTAGTAGAACTCTGAAAATACTATAGGCTAGGATCTATAAGCATAGAACAATCGCAGCCAATATCACCATAGATCACTGCAGTCGATGTACGTAAGAAAATTTTTAGAAAACGGCTTCTTTTCGATATAAAAATTTTTAAAAACGTTTTGTTCATTGGGGGAGGCAAAAGATAGGGTTGAAAACCGATTCTTAGAAAAAAAGAAATTGATATTGATCCTAAAAAGAAAGAGACTTGGACAAAATCGATAGAATTCTTCCAAAAAAGAAATAGCCATTTTTAATTCAAATCGAGTAAAAGAATTTGGAGATAGACGAAAGCAAAATAGAAAGCGCATAAACCAAAGGATATTAGTTGGTTTTCAAAGCTAAAAGGCCCTCTATCATCTTGTTGCCACTTCAAAAGACTATATTACCCATCATTAAACTCCACTCATAACTCTAAAAAATATAGTCTTGAAATTGAGTTATTTTTCTAAAAAAAAAATAAACCATAATTTACATATTTAGTTTATTGGTTTTGCATAACAGCAACTAATAAAGTAGTTTATCTCGCTTGCATTGGCAGCGGTAGCTCTTTACTAATTAAGGTTTGCGTAAGAAAAATTATAAAACAGATTTTTGATTACATCTGGAAGAAAATTAGTGCCATTGTTTTGCGTTACTTTGAGTAAGCCTAGCAGATTGATTATGCAGAGCCCTTCGAAGCAGGCTGTCCAATTAGGAAATCCATCGGACATTCAAGTCTGTGGGATTTTCAAGCAATTGGCATACGAGGGACGAAGCTAGCATTATTGTTTAGAGGATCATCCATATTGGAAAAATTACTATGAGCGTTAACATAATCTATTTAAGTATTTTTTGGTTGGTTATCAGCTATGGAGATCAACTATTCGAAAACAATTTCTTCATTCCTTTTGTTCAACTAGCAAGAGCTTTGTAGGCTTTGTGTTGAGATTTGTGATTTAGTGTGAAAAAGAGGACATTGCCTACCTATATAGTAATATTTTGGCAGTCATAACCTTCAAAAATTTGGTGGCATTCAACGTACTCCCATCCTTCATAGATTTTACCCTTCATATTTCTCAATTTTTTGTAAGCAGAGAAATTATTTTTCTTTCTAATGACTGCAAAGTTTTGGTGTGTGGTATAAGTGAAAAGGAGAGTTTAATTATTAAGTATAATATGAGAGTTAGCTAAAAATTTTACTTGAAGATCAGTAGTAACTTCTAGTTCGTTTTATTTATTTTAGGACAATAAAAACCATGTGGTCATCACTTACACCCAGTGCACAAAAAGTGTAATACCAAATACAACAAAAAGATAACAATGTAAGCTATATTCACAATTACGAAAAACTAAAGATATCAAAAAGGAAAAAGAAGTGACATCCGTAGTACAGGTTGACCATTTTGCCGCATTAGCCATTTATTGTCTTAGAATACACAAATTCAGTTGCTAAACACCTCATCTTAAGATTAAAATATCTTCTAAATCAGTATAAATTGATTAAAAAGAAAAGACGAGTGAAATGTTAATGAAATACAGGTAAAATAATTGGTACAGGAATTTGAATTTTGAAATTACTAGAAATTTGAAATTACAGTACAGAGTACAAGTACTGTTTTCTAGGTAAAATTAGTGCCAGATAACTGATTGTACGGCTAACTGATTGCCGGATTAGTGATGGTCAACCTGAATAAAAAAGAATAGAACCACATACAACTACATCTCACCACAAAACTAAAAGTTTAATTGGCCGTCGAAAATAATCATCAAAACACAGTAATGAGAAAATTTGCTTCAGACTTTCATGTAAATGAGTAACGCATATACAAATTCTTCACGCACACCACTTACGTGATATTGCCAACATATATGTATGAGCATAACAGAAATTCGAGTGTTTCACGCAATATTTTTGCATATGCGATAAGAAAATCAATATCTTGTATGTAGTTAAGCTGGTTTGTAGTAAAGTGGAAAGAGGAGGTATAAGTAAATATTTTTTTGATTTTCTGACTGAAGAACTAGTTGGAATATTTAGTTGAAGTTGTTCAAATATGTTGCGATGAAGTCTAGTTTAAACGTATTCCAAAGTTTGTAGTCCTACCTCACAAACTTCAGTTGGCAAAAATCGACTACATGATCTAGAGGTCCTTATACAATGCGCGTGTGTGGAAAAAAAATATCTAACTTAAAGATAAATTTAATGATTTTTAGGTGCATCAAATCTTTTAATTCAAATGCATTGCATTCTTTATTTAATTAAACAATCATTTATAACTATATGTTTCTCTACATAGCCTATTAGACGCTTTATCGCTCAACCTGTAACATCAGCATCACCAAAGTTATTTTATGTACTTCACCCGAGCAGTGTAAAAAAAAATAAAAAAGACATAGAGCAAAACAAAGATAAAGAATATATTTTGATCTAGTGAAAAAAAGTAAACAAATATGCCATATCTCGTGTATCAAAGCGTGGCTAAATTGTAAGGTATGGTGGTGTTTTTCTAACGTAAAATAGTACATAGAGCAAGCAATTTAAAAAAGCTTTTTATTGAAGTTCCAGAAAAGCACTACCTTACGTTATTAGTTAAGTCTATCCCACAGTGACTGGCGTAAAAAATTATCTTTAAAGTTATGCAGTGTTTCCAAAAAAATTATTTACTTATAATGAACCAAGAAACAGCAAAAACCTGAAGGTTTTTAAGGTGCTCCCTCATGAACAAAGATTAAATAAATAGCAGCAATAAATAATAGACACGAAATCACTCAGTACAAATTGCTCGATACTCCAACGTTTTACAAAAACCTCACAAAACGAATCATTAGCTTATGCTCACCTATAATAATCTTAGTCGATCGCTTTGCTAAGCGTTTAGAAAGCGGTCTCCCAAGAAAGAGGTCGTCATTTAAAGTTCTGGAACTTATCCATAATTTTTGGGTTTGGATTCAGTTGTTGTGACGGAAAATATTTTGGTAGCAACTTTGCAGCGAGTTTACACACACCACCGCACTGACATTTTTTCTGACCAGTTTATTAAATTAGGGTGCGTAACTAACTCTATTTCAATTGACATGATGGTTCTATGCGCAGATGTGCCATACCGTACCTCGACAATGATCAGTGCAATGCATCTGAAACAAGTATCAAAAACTGGACAATTCCTTACGATGGCGAGGTAAGACACAAATGCTACAATTCTGAGTTTGACACAGCACTCACCCGCGTTTTTTGAACCCAAAAAATTCATGTTGAGTAGGGTTTAACGTTTTTGTAAAACCTACAAATGCTTTTTTAAGTCTATAAACTTCACATGGTTTCTTTCACTGTGTTATTTCTGTGTAGGAGTATTTGTCTTGCTACAGATATCCGTACAACTTTACAAACTGTGGAAGTCAAATTGATTGTAACCCTGCTTGTTTTCAAAATCAATCAACTTTGGGTTCAAATATTGTATGTGACAATGGCTATGTTTATGACGACAGTGTTTATGGCGAAACAACGACGTCAGAAGTAAGTGATTTACTTTTCCGAGAAGACGATGGAATAAAGTAGTCAGCATAGGCAACAATGATTTTTAGTAAAGGGAAGAAAGTAAAGTAAGGCAAAATAAATAGATACCGGTTTGATGCAATTTCGATCTTCGCATTTTAGACTTCAGCGCAAAATATATTAGTATATGATGACTTTGACAATGATAAGCAAAAAGTTAAAATGTTTTTTAACCTTTAATTTTTTATTATTTCGCCAATGTTTTCTCAAAGAAGGATTATTTCATAACTAATTGTACCTGCAAAAGTTACAAAGCATTGGATTTGGTTGCTAGTTGTTCTGTGTCTGCCGCAATTGAGCTATCATCGCACCAAGGAGAAATACCACAATTAAAACCAGTTCTTAAAAAATACGCCTACAGCTGAAATTAAAGGTTTTGGTGCTGGTCAAAAAAGAACACCTGATATCTAAGTAAAGACCTACAATTTTTTTGGAGATAATTTTACCGATTGAGGAAAAATTAGGATCTTGCACTTTAAAAGAAGGAGCACGATACTGATAAGATTACATCTATATATATAAAACATAATGTGCCTCTGTCTGTCTGTCCGCTATAGAAATAAAACTGGAGACATTTAGATACAAACAAACATATGAATCTTATATAACTTTTTCCAGGGAAGCCAAGTACGGTATTTTGATTTCGATCAGAATCGTCTTTGGGGGGCTACGAGCCTATATTTATTCAACTGTTGCCAAATGCGCTACAAACAGTTGCCACAAAATAACTTCGTAAATTTTGCCTCGATTGTTATCGCGTTTCAGTAGTGTAGTGGTTATCACGCTCGCCTCACAAGCGAGAGGTCCACGGTTCGAGCCCGGGCTGATACATAGATTTTATGTTTGATACAATTACACGTTTTATGGAGTGACCACAAAGAAGTCAAGATGGTATTTTGATTTCGATCAGAATCGTCTATGGGGGGCTACGAGCCTATATTTATTCAACCTATATTAAAATATAAAGTTGTCTAAAGGTTTTGTTAGGTACCACAAACAGAAAAACATTTGTGACAAATAAAAATCCAAATTTGATTGTTGTGACCAAGACTGTATTTTTAGGAATCACTAGCAGATTTACCCGTCGTTGATCGGGTAAATGTAACTTTTTCCAGGGAAGCCAAGTACAGTATTTTGATTTCGATCAAAATCGTCTATGGGGGGGCTACCAGCCTATGGGGCTCTACTAGAGGCCTATTTGCATCTATATATATAAAACTCAATGTGTGTCTGTCTGTCTGTCCGCTATAGAAATAAAACTGGAGACATTTAGATACAAATAAACATATGAATCTTATATAACTTTTTCCAGGGAAGCCAAGTACGGTATTTTGATTTCGATCAGAATCGTCTATGGGGTCTACGAGCCTATATTTATTCAACCGATATTAAAATATGGTTATTCAATGTAAAAATTTAATCAGTCTTTACATTTTACCCGATCAACGACGGGTAAATCTGCGTTATTTTGATTTCGATCAGAATCGTCTATGGGGGGCTACGAGCCTACATTTATTCAACCTATTAATCGGCACGTATGTTGACAAATGTCAACATGCCTTTTTTGTGTGCATTTCAATGCTGCTGTAGCTGTTTTCAAGGTTTGTTTCCGTTTTATACAGTACTGGTATGATAAATATGTGCTATTAAACAACGTCACATTGCAACCAATTGATAACAACGCACATTCCTTTGAATGAACAGTTGATTTTGACAAATTATCACAATTTTCATTCGAAACTCCGGGTCTGCTTTGCACGCAAGGGCTGGTTTTACAAACATCTTTCTTAGCTGAACTAGAACGAAATTTCAACAAAGAAAGTTTACCGTTCCTTGCAAAGAAAGTTTATAAAAAACACAAAACCGCAGAAACATAACACAAACATGTAGGCGTACAGTATTTCATAGTTCAACCATACTTAGGTGTTCAGCATTCCATGCAATATGTGTTTTTAGGTGTTTTTCTGTGTTGCGGGCATACACGTCGGCGGCAAACGATGCATGCAAGGCGAGTATGCTTCGCACACCTGTAACATCTTCCCGTTTGATGCGTTGAGCAGTGTCACTTGTGGTGCTACCACAAGCAGTAATAAACCCCATCTTTTCTGCAAGGAGCTTTGTTTCACCTTTCAATTTTTGTTTGCTGACATATGGTTGAGCCAGTTGAAAGCTTAGTTGCTTGAGAAAATTTGTTTTTTTGTCACATTTCCCACTGCTTCTCATTACGATAAAAGCGTTGTTAGTGGCAACATTTATCAAATTGTAGTTGATAACCATTGGCCACCGGTTGGTCTTCCTCAAGCAATTGAATTCTTCACAGTTTTCATCAAGAGTGTCAACTCCTCCTTTGTGCTTATTATAATCTGTCATAACTGTAGGTTTGCTGTGGCAGTCCGTGATTGAAATGAAGGAGTGTGAAGATGACATCATGAGCACATTCTTGTTGCACTTGGGGACATATGACAGTAGAAGAATTTTGTTGGCATGGTCATACAGTGCCTTAGTGCTTTCAACTTCCTCTTCCTGTTTTGAATTGCGATGGTACTTCCCGCCGATTAGCCATTATTGTACCAACCAATGTCAGGTTTTTCTCCAACAGGTTGCACACCAGACCATGAGAGGTAAAGTATCGGTCAACATATATGTCTCGACCTGTACCAAAATAAACTGAGCACAGCTTCATTGCAATATCATTGGCAAGGTTTCTATGAGGTGCTGAGTCAGACTCTCTCCTAGAGTAAATCATTCCATTTAGGGCAAAACCGGTAGTAGCTTCGCACAGCCAGAAAAACTTCACGCCGTATTTTCTTGGTTTTGATGGCATATATGTTGTTCCGGGAATCTTTCCACGATATCCGACCAGTTGTTCATCCATGGTCAAGGCCTCGTTTGGGACATAGATGTTGCGTAAATTATTATTGAACATTTCCCATACTTCTTGAATAGCAGCTAATCTATCGGTTCTCTGTCTTGCTGGTCGAGAACCGATAGTTGTCGAAACGCATGCAACGTAGTAAGAATTTGAATCGATTCAATGCCATCGTAACTCGATAAACTGGTCTACTGTCAATAGGATCCCACAAGCGACGCAAGTCTGTGAAATTGTCTCTGTCCAAGCTAGCACGAATCATAATAGCAAGACCTGCTTCAACTTCTTCAGAAGTAAAGTCTTTGTAGACATAGTTTGGCGGCAATGCACATTCATGTCTCACGTCCCTTGCTTTTCTGTTTGTCTCACGAACTATCTGAAGTGTAATTTCAGGTCGGTAAAATACTTTGAAGGCATCCACTTCATGTTCAGGAGCAGCAATAATTCGAGGTTGTTGCGTCAATATATTTCTCCTCCTAAGCCTTCTAGGAAAAGGATTTTCGTAATACGTAGCATTTCCAGCTGTAATTCCTACTTGATCATCATCTAAACTAGCATTATCGTCAATAGGATCTTGATCCTCATCACTAAAGTCGTCTTCACTTTCTTCCTCATACACATCTATGTCAGAAAGTTCCTCAGGTGGCACAGGAAGTTCGTCATCATCAGAAATAGATTCGGATTCGCTGGCACTTATATCCTCGGCATCAGAGTCGTTATCAACATCATCAAACACTATCTGCATTTGTCGTAGAGCCTCTTGAAACGTAAATCTTCTCTGTCTATCCATCGCCAAGTTCCAGCTATATTGTCTAAGCAATTGAAAACGCCTAACGCAGTTTGAATAGTTATTATTTCAAGCTGAATACAGTGTTATTCTACGTTCTTATTTCTGAAATATATCACTAGATAGGTAAGGATTCAAAAAAATAGCTAGAAATATTTCCCTCGTCTCTGCCTGAGAACAGCAAGAACTGATTTCGACATGAAAGCTTCCCGTATGCTGGCTAGAGATTGATGTACCAGAGAAGACCACTTACTCTTGTGCAATAAAGAAGCAACACATAATGTCCTACAGCGCATGGTGCAATCAGAATCAATGGTGCAATAAAGCTGACGAAATCGAATAATTACTGGTTCTGGCCGCTCCTGGGAAAACTGCTGAAAAAAAGAATAACTTCTTCCAGCCAAAGACCAAGTTACTAACTGCGCTTGCTTGTTTGATGCAAGTTATTGGCAATTCCATTGAAACAATGGCAATGGTTTCTTGTAACTCTTACTACTGCATTTTGACGTAAGTCATGGAACGATCTAAACTCTCAAAGGCCGTTTGTCTCTGCTAATCTACTGTTGTTACTGCTTGTTGACATTTGTCAACAAGCGTGCCGATTAAGATAAAATGCAAATAACTCATTGTAAAAGCAATTTGGGATTTTGATATTACTTCAGTAGTAAGGTAATCAAAAGTTCTGCATCGTCCGTGAATTGTGCTGAGCTAGCATATAGAGGGCAAGTGCAATCAAAAAACGAAAATAAAATGTTGACAAATGTCAACAGAAGTGCTGATAAGGGTTAAATTGATTCCAATGCCAGGTCACAAAGCAAATTGAAGCAGAGCTAGATGCGTCAAGCAAACTACATAAATCAAGATGGATTTCGTATATACTGAATTGCACTTAAACATGCTAACTGAGTAAAAAAATGTTGAAAGCCCGAGTCAAACAAATCAATTTTTTTAAATCATTAAATAGGTACCACCAACTTTAATTGTAGCTTCTATTTTCATTCTGCGTCATATCAGCAATAGAAAAGTTTTGACTTTCTCTGAACTAGTGGACTCGAGACTATTTTAATGTGCGAAGCAATCACAGCCATATTGAAGTTAAAACTAAAAAACATTAGTTTCAAGAGCAATATATGTAACACGAAAGGTCGTATGGAGTCATATTTGGCTCCACAATGAATCATTAAAAGAAAGGTTATTGTTGGCCTCATAAACTTTGTCAGCTCTGGGAATAGAGAAAGTTAGTTACTATAAAGCCAAACGTTTGGTGTAATTATGTGGAAAAATAAGCAAACCATAATTGAAAAAACTCTGGGGTCAAACTTTTGACTTTTCATGAGTAAAGCAAGTAACTCTTTTCACAAATCTTTTTCAGTTCAATCTCGTTTGCGATCGAAGATACTTGGATACAATAGCACAAACTCTTTTCTTTGTTGGATTCTTTTTTGGATCAGTTTTGGTTGGACCAATGTGTGACTGGTAAATAACAGTAGAATCACCTCAACATTTCATTTGCTAACACTATAACTTAGTTTAGCGTTTAGCACAACTTTTCAAGCATAAAAAGTTTAGGTTGCTTAGTTTTAACCCAGCTTTTAACGACTATAAATCAAACGCTATGACAGCTTCTTCTTTCTTCATATCACAGGCAAGGTAAGCGTAGGATTCCAGGTTTCCAAGAAATATTAGACAAGCTTTTAAATTTAGGCCCATTATCAGACAACAAGCATCAATTCCAAACATGAAAGCCTATGCAATTAATTGATAAGCTCATTTCTATAATCTTAAATGTAAAGTACTTTTCAAAAATGTCAAATAATCTTAAATGTATTTAAAATTCAAGTCAATTGTTACCGTTACAAAAACGTTCTTCACGCTTTTTTCTGCATTTCTTTTTACTTTCCAATAACAGCTTTTCTTTAGGTTTGGAAGAAAAACTGCAATTTTGATCTTCTCAGTGTCCTTCGTGGGAAGCAGTATTGGTGTCGCCTTTTCGCCTTCTTATGAAGTATTTGTTATTACTCGAATATTAGCCGGTGGTTTTAATATTGCAACTTTCATATCTGTTTTTACTTACGGTGAGTCGTGCAAATGGAAAGCAAAATAAACGCCCAGAAAAAATAAGTTAGTTTCTAAGTGGTTTTAGTGTGTTCTTGATTTTAATACCTTGCATCACAGAAATACCTATACTTTCCAGTTAATGAAATTTCCACCACAAAGCGACGCACAGAAACAGCGATGTGGGTTAATTTGTCATCTGGAACTGCACATACAATTTATGCTGGAATTGCATACTTTATTAGAGACTGGAGGAATATTCAGCTTACTATTGCAGTGTTGCCTGCACCATATGTAATTATGTACTTCTTTTTACCGGAAACACCACGGTAAATCAAATATTTTTCTTTTGTTCATTTTTGACATTTTTTTGTCAGATTTTTTGAAACTGTTTTATTCTTTTTTCTTACATGTAAGTCAAATGGTTGCATCTTACATGCTGTCGTTTTGGCTCAGGAAAGAACGTCCGTGGCGCTAAACAAAGAAGAAAAAAATTGTTTTGACTCAGTTCGAAGTTTTAAGATTACATCAACGGTTTAAAAACTTCATACGATTTCCAATATATCATCAGTTTGTAAAATGCATTCACCTACAGAAGTCGCCGTAGCGTGTTTTTGATACGGCGAAGGAGCTGTTGTGGTCATTACAATAACGCTGCTATAGCGCTTTAACAATTGCCGAATGAAAAAATGTTGTTAAATAATTGCTGTCAACATGAATCAGTAGACTAAAACATATAAATAGTTTGGGACTGGCAATTTTAGCTGCTCTTGTTGATCGCTAGACCAGTGTGACCACCATAGTATTATAAAAAGTGAATGACGTCCAAGACCTCCAGTCAATATTACTTTGTTGTGTGAGATTCAGCTAAGATTGTTAATTTTTTGTTTGCCTAGAAAACCCCTGCGTCAGCTCTCTACTTGAAATTATTTCGATTAAAATTTTTTTCCGGAGTTCCTCAGCGTAAGCTACTTTAAACAGCCCTTTTTGATATTGGTCTTTGAATTGTTAGTACGGCATCGGCAATTTTAATTCAATCCAATAATAAATTGATGTCAAATAGTCAAAAATTGTAACAAACTTGCTCTTCTTAAGCACCAATCAATTCACGATGCTTGTGGTTACGGAAAGTCGATGGTGCCATATGACAATAGAAGTACCGAAAAATTAATGTAATCAAAATTAAAGTTTAGTTTGGTTATTAAAAAACACTACCACAAATAAAATTGGTTGCAGAGGCAAAATTATCCAAAGAGAAAAAAAAATTGCTTTCTTCATCAGAAATTGTAAAACTGAGATCAGGCCCCAGACGCTTCTGAGCAATGAAGAAACACTCCTCTAGGTTGATTTCACAAAAGCTTGTTTTTAGTTTAACTACGATACCCAGTGTGAAGGATTAATCAATAAAAGAGAGCTTTAAATTTGCGCCTTTTCTACAGGTGGCTTATGGCTAACAAAAAATATGAAGAAGCGCGAAAAGTAATTAGCCGATTTGCAAAAAGCAAAGGACAAATACTATCTGATGAAGCATGGGCTGGCATTTTGAAAGTAGAGACTGAAAAGGTCAGCTGCTACTTTTATCCTAGCAACCTCGTTTTCAGAAGGTCACTGTTCAAGTTTAAACATCATCAATGGAGTAATTTTTTTCGACAGCTCGCTATTGTTTCGACAATACCTAAATATAAAAGCTTGATGTAAGCCGAAAATGTTCACCTAAGAGTCTATGTAAATAAATCATTAAAAATCAAAAGTGGTTTAATGTTGCTATACAGTATCGTTTTATAGATTCTGAAAGTTACTTCACTTTCGAAATTATACCTAAGAGTAAATCAGTTGGCAAATTAGCAACAGCCCATGTGTGGATTGCTATGTATAACAGTGCACAATCTATTACACGTAGTTTTGTCAAATAAATTTAAAATATTTTTACCTTCATTTCTTTTCACAAACTAATTAGAACAAAGAGGAGAAAAACAAGCAGTCTGAAAAAATTCGTGTTTGGGATTTGTTTCGAAGACCTTTGATGAGGATTCTATGTCTTGACGTCATGTTTTCATGGTTTACAGTCAGTATGGTGTTTTACGGTCTTGCCTTAAATGGTGGAAACTTGGCAGGTTAGCCACTATAATTTTGTTGACTGTGTTTTGTAAAATCATTTTCCTAAGATTTTATGACAGTTATAGCCTGCTTTCAATTTTCAGCAGTAATGTAATAGTGAACAAATTTTGGATATTCTATTATTTTTTGGAAATTTTTAAACACCTAATTTTTTTTTGTTCGACGTTTAGGTGATCCGTATCTCAATAATGCACTCAATGGTCTGGTAGAAATTTTTGCATATCTAGCTATGTATTTCGCCGTTATAATTGGAAGACGACCAATGCTTTCAGCCGGATATATACTCGCTGGAGTCTTCTGTTTGGCTTCAATGCTATTTGATTTGTACTCCAACGGCCAAGCTGGTAACAATATTATTAAAAATATTCCAACATTTTTCGCTTATCAATTTATCGGCAGTGTTTGTCTGACCATTTCAAAAACCGGCTCGCTCACGTGGTAGAGTATATCGACTTAGATATCAGTTTACATGAGCATGGCTAAATTGTGAAAAGGTGTTGTAAAAGATGCATAAAACTACTGTAGGTAAGATGATAGCTCTCAGCATCATCCAACAGGCTATCGATGTAGTCATATGACAATAAAAGATAGAAATGCACATAAAAAAGAATTCAGCACTTTGCTTTGTAAAGTATAAGGCAATTGAAGGGTAGGCTGCATGTGATCTGAGCCTATCAGTTAAAGTTTCAAACACACGCAAAATCATTTAAAGTTATACGCTTAAAAAGACTTTGAAAAATAACATAAATAACTCTCGACTCCAATCTTTTATTTGCGATGATAGGCCAAAACCATTGGCAGTGCAGTATGGGTAGGGCTAAAGCTCTTTGCGCCGTTATGGGGCAATTAGGAATTTTATTTCATTGTTGGGATTATTGGCTACAGCGGCCTGCAAGTGTGGTGCACAAAAAACAAGTGCATTTCACTAGTTGCCTTGTGTTCCGCCTTTTACCAACTGGAATACTGTTATGTGGTTCTGGATGACAGAACAATTAAGCAGCTGCTTGAAGTGTCGCAGATATTTGATCTTTTATCTTAAACGTATAAAGAATAAGATTTTGCTGTTGCAGCAAAAGAAACTGTAGAGAATTAGACTTATGCAAATAAAGCTGCCTGTGAGTTAGACCACCGTCTTTGGCAGCAATGGCTTTGCGTTTAGCTCTAACAATTACCGTCGTTGGTGCGTCCTTAAGAAATAACAGTGCCCATCACGTAATTCTTCTTGGTTTGGTTGCACTGCTTGAGATCAAAATAAACTGCTCTAGCAGTAACGCTTGCTCTGAAGTAAGTCTAAGCACGAAGAATACCGAGAATATTTGGCGAAAGGTTTTTTGTTACCATTGGGATAAAAGTATACCCTGTAACTTTTATTAGCTCACTCTTCCTTCCTGCAGTAATAATTTTTTTGGTGTGTTAAGATGAAAATTAGAATCATTAAGATCATTTTTACAACGGTTAAAATATATTTTCATCCCTCAATGTTATTAATTTACTAGTCGGTGTTGTCCCTCAGGGCTCCCAACTTGGTTATTAGGTTGGATATATCAGTTCAGCTGGCTAGGCAGGCTCGCCAATCAATTTTTTCTGAGAGCAGCAATGTTAAGTTGGCAGAAATGTTGGCATGGCCCTATGCCCTTAATACCTACCGTGGTATCGGTACTTTAAATTAGGACTATTTCCAGATGAAAACGTTCCGCAATTTCACCAATGCTACCCTTTTCTTCCAATATACATGGTTATTGGTTAGAGTCAAAGTTGGGAGTTGACGCCCTGATGGTTTTTGTTTTACTCACATAAAAATAAGTTATTTGATGGTAGGCTCATTTCACTACTTGGTGCAGCTACACTCGTAATGATATTTGTGATACCAAGTTCTTTGGCTGGATCTGTGCACCTTTGTCCTGGAAGGGAGCATATAGCTATGCCTCAGCGGCGGATGAAGGGTGGATGTTAGGAACGTATCCCTCGCGCCATCTTTTCTTAGTCTTGGTTTTTTAAACCTATTTTTTGTATTTGTTTCGAAAAAGAAATTTGTTTAAAAAATTGAGTTCTCCAGTAACAATAAGTCAATTTAGACATTTCACTCTCTCCCAAAAAGTTCTTGAATACACTCCTGCTATACTTCCTACATCAGATCACCTGATTAATGCAATAATCCAATTTCAAAATGAAATTTCCTTACACATGTATAATTGTATATTTGGTGACTATGATTTGACGCAGTAGTTCAAGCTTTTCATAGTTATTTATTCGAATGATTTCTTTTCCAACTTTGGATTTCATGAACTATATCCATAATATCGGCCTCCCTATTGTCAATAAACTAAGACCATGTTTACTTACAAACAACAAATAATTTCAAAGTCTTTTTTTGACTAAGTTCATGGGAACATAAGTTTAAAGTTGTGGAAGGACGCTGAAGTGATTGATGTATTTAAAAAAATTAAGCTATGAAGTAATTGCCCAACTACTTACAACTTTTTTGCAATTGTAGATCTACAGTAGTTATAAAAGTTGTAGCCTGTGGCTGCGCGTATGTGTCTTGCTCCGGCATAAACGTAGCCAGGGGAGAGCGAAGTGACACCGAGCTTAGAGTCCAGCTTCCACAGTTCAGTGCGTACAAGTAAGTTAGGTTATGGCATTAGTGGATAACGCTTTTTGTACTTAAAAAGAAAATCATTTTTTAAATAAAGCAAGATTTCAAAATGAAAACTTTGGAATTTTGTTCCACTTTCTTACATGTAATAGAAATCACTTAAAAGTTAAAGAGCACCGGTACTCAGGCGCAAAACATAACCATATTGCAAAGTATTCCAACGTGGAGTTCATCTATAGTTCAGTATTTATAATTTTCTTTCTAGTCATTGCCACATGAAAAAAAGTACGTAAAAGCTACCACATATTATTCTAATTTAACAGCAAACACATCAATAATAAACTGTACTATTTGCGTTTGCTTTCAAAATGACCATGAATAATAACTACAAATCCTGCTGTCAGCTATTTTTATTCAAATGGTATCAAACAGCATTATGACAATACCTAGCAATATGAAAAAGACAGTACTTTTTGAAGCGTTCAAGAAAAAAAGTAAAAGGCATGCTTAAAAAGAGCTTACTTCTTAATAGTTTGTTGCATTGTCGATAATGCTTAAACTGCTCTAGAAATATTTTTATCGGAAGCACCATGTTAACATCACCCGAAAAGCTATATCCGCGCTTCTATGCACAGTATTTTTGTAAGAAAATAAAGAAAACATATTTTGCAATCAACTGATAATTATGACGCTATCTTGCTTTTCAAAAGTGTAAAAGTTTTAAGCTAGTAAGTCGGGTGCTGCCTTCCGTTTGTACGAAAGCTAATTTTCTATGTCAAAAAATGCAAATTAAAAAGTTTATTTTCTATCGTGAGGTCACTAAATATTATATGTGGCTGTCACGTAAATAGAATTTTGGTTCTACCTCAACTATATTTTTTTCTTAAAATTGAGGCGACTTGTAGTATCGCTCGAATAATTAATTCTAAATACAATTTAAGAGCTAAGTGAAGATTGGCTTCCACTAATTACTTAACCACGATACTTTGCACCACGCACTTCACGATGAAAAACAGAAAAGAATATATTTACAAAATACTTTGAGACTTTAAATTTCTTCGCTCGTCGATCAATCAGGAACCAATTAGAAAAACTATATCAATCAATTAACCGCTTGGTTCTTGCCACGCTAATATTCCATAACAAACAACCACAGAATAACACGCTATCCGTCTCTTTACTCTCTATTACTATCGCTCTCTCTCTCTCTCTTCTCACTCTACATTCTACACGTGTAAAAATCTCGTTATACATGTGAATGGGACGCGATCCAAAAAATTCAAGAACCACATTACATTTCAAAAAAAGTACCGCTAATAAATTACGCCACATCAGCAATCGAAAACTTTCGAGGAGAAAAAATGTGTTCTGGAGCAGTCTTGAGCGTAAACACATGATCAACCATTGTGGCGTCAGAAGAGATGTGTATGAACAAATCTTAATGCGAAAGAAAAGTTTTTTTCGCAAAAAAGCAAAGTTTGGACTCAAAACAATCTAGATTTATGAATAAAATAATTACAGCAGAACAAAAGCAACAAATTACAGAAACTACACATATATAGACTATTCCAACAAAGCAATTTTACTTATTCGTGACTGTGGCGATATCTTTAGTTTTTGTCGACTTCCGTAAATTTCTGTATTTATGCGATTTTCGTATTTTATTAATTAATACTGGTAGTTTTTCCGTATTTTTGTAAGACAGCAATTTGAATATATTAGTGATTTCAAGTTTAATACGAACTTCCGTAAATTTTCTTATTTTATTATTGACCATCAATTGTGCCAAATTTTATGCTTGTGCACCCAGAAGTTTTGGAGGAGTTAAACCACAAACTCACCTACATAATTGCGATTTACTGCAGAGGTTACCAAACTACTGCCCGCGTGCCGGATCCAGTCCACAAGCTGATTTCATCCGGCTCGACGCATGTTCAGGCACCCGCAATCTACTAATGCTTTTCTTTTTATTCTGATTTTGATTGTTATGACAATTTACAGCAGTAGGAGTCAGCTTAACACCATTTTTAGTACCCCTACTAAATAATTAGCTTTTAGGTTTGTGCTGTGATGCTGCAATACTTTAAATGACTATTCAAAAAATAAAAGTAGATTTTAAGTGTCGGGTATTTAAAAAAAATGGAAAGAACAGTATTTTTGTGGAAGCCAATGATGGTACAGCTAGTTGCCTGATATGCAACGAAAGCGTTGATGTTTTAAAAGAGTGCAATCTTCGTCGGCACTATAAAACCAAACATCTGCCAAAATATTCGAAGTTTACTGGAAGCTACGCACAGAAAAATTTTAATTGATTACACGTAGTTTTCAGTGCCAAAAAGATTTATTCACTCAACAATTTGCTGAAAATGAATCGTCACTCCTACAAGTTATAAAGTCGTGCAGAAAATAATAGAGCGAGGAAAACCATTTACTGATGGCAGCCACATCAAAAAGTCTATAATGGAAGCAGCAAAAGATCTGTGTCCCCAGAAAGCCGATTTGTTTGCCAACATTAGCCTTTCAGCCAGTTCAATTGTGCGGAGAACAAAAGAACTAGGAGAGAACATAGTGATAAACCTACGCCAGAGAGCCGGAAATTTTTGTAGTATTCTATGGCGCTCGATGAATCTACCGATCCTACGAGTACGTCACCACTGCTAATGTTTATTCGTAGTATTAATTTGGATTTCCAAGTCACTGAAGAATTGGCATCAGTTTGCTGCATGCACGAAACAACAACGGGAGAAGATAGTTTTGTTGAAGTGCAGAAAACCTTGCAGAGTTACAACTTTCAATGGAATCAACTTCAATGTGTAACCGTTGATTTAAGAAAAAACATGGCTGGGCTGAAAAAGGGTTTGATAGGGCGAATCACGTTGTGTGCTAAAAACTGGTTGTTTTTGTAGTGAACTTCATACGAGGTCACGCATTAAAATCACCGCCAATTTTCAGAAATTTTTCAAACAAGTTAATGCTGAATATTGTGATATGTCTTATCACACAGCAATTAGGTGGCTCAATCAACCCTGCGGAGCGCGCGCTAATAAAATTACACGGATGCGCGCGCTGGGTCTCACAAACCCAAGATTGTTATTTTAGGATTTTCTACTTTTATGTAACAAATATGATACCGTAAAGTGGGCAAAATGAAGCAATATCAAATGGAGAGCTTTTACATTGAAAATATTCACTTCGTCAACAACTCACACAAAGCAAAGATCTATTGTTTACACAAAGAACATAGATATCAATAAAAGAACTATTTCACATCAAGCAAAAAACTTTTGGTTACTCTAAGAACACATAATGCTAATAAGAACACATAATGCTAATAAATATTCCAGATGAACAAAAAAATTATTCATTACACAAACAACGCAGAAATAAAACAACTATGTAATATGAAGCAAAGAGCTATTGATCATCACGAAGACACTGTTTGCAAATAAACTTAGCGTGTTCTAAGCACAAATATTTGTAGCAGATGGTACAGAAGTACTGAGTCTTTCTATCTCTACCCTGACAATCATGACAACGTGTTCGTTTGCCACTTCTGGGGGTCTCATTTTGTACTTCTGTGTTCGTCACTTTGGCCAATTTCTGTCGCAGTTGCTTTGGCAAGGTGACAATCGTAGCTCTTTTCTTGACGTGATTGTCAACTAATTCTAAACACAATTTCTTGAGGAATTTTCTTCTTTGCATTGGTTCGTTTCCATTTTTTGCAATAAATAATAAACCCATTGGTACCTGCGATATTTAGTAAGCGATAAAATATGACCATCGGCTATCGTCTGGTGTTTCTAGTGCAATTGTAAAGTAAAGACATATTTGATCTACTGTGTCCACTCCTTTTTTTGTAGCTTTTTCCAGTTTACGAGCTGTTCCTGTCCCCTCGTCAATCTTGTCGTCATTGCGGAGCGTAGAAAGTATCAAAACATTCTTCTTCTTCTTAGGAATATAAGAGACTAAAGTGCAGCTATCCCCAAAACCAAATAAACTTGTGTCTTCATCTCTGTTTCAAAGGTCCAGGAATTCAGGAGGAATATGTTGTTTGTTCTTCCTCAAAGTACCAACAAGTGTTATTGGATGCCTAAACATTTTTTCAGCTAAATTATAGCTAATAAACAAGTAATCCAAGGTTATGTTTCTACCTGTTCCAAATTTACCACTGCATAACCTTCAACAACATCACTAGGACTATTACTTACTTTATAGGGTCCATCCGGTTAAGTTCCGACATAGACTTCAATCTTACTTGTAAAGAAAGTTTGCGCGTCCACTGAAGCAAAAACCTTGATCCCATACTTATCAGGTTTAGATGGAATGTACTGTCGAAAATTACATCTTCCTCCAAAAGCAGCAAACAATTTATCAACGGTGGCATATTCAGAGATAGAATAGGATTTCTAACAGTTATTTACAAATATTTGAAATATCTCTCTGATTGGGGCTAGTTTATCACTCTTCAGTCTTTCAATTCTTGTGGTGCTATCGTCATACCTGATGCACTGGAGAAGAAATTTGAATCGTCGTAATGATGTAGTAGTACGAAATAAATCAACTCCTGTGCCATCTTGCGCTCATAGATCGTCCAAATTTTGTCTTCCACTCTTGTATACCCCAGCGAGGTAAATAAGTCCAATCAAAGCGGACACTTCTTCTTTTGAGGTGTTTTTTGCATTTTGATCTCTTTATTTTCATCACGAAGAGGAGTCTTATTTTTTTTTCATTGATATACTTATTTGTGCATTCACCAAGATATTCATTATACTTTCATCAAAAAATAGCTCCAACAATCCTTTGGAGTTTTGGCAATTTTGGCAGAGCCCTTCACACCAGTCGGCTTCGTAATAATGTTGTGAGCGCGAGTACTTACATTTACTCTGGGTTTGCTTTTTTTCCAAACTGTCTCACCATCTTTACCAGTGTAGCAGTCTAAGTCATCTGTATCCAACTCATTTTCAGAAGCGACATCACTCATTTCTTGTTTAGTATCAGTAGATTCATGTCTCACTTCCAAATTATCTTCCTCCCCTGAGTCATCATCAACATCAGGTTCATAAGAACTCACATCACATGTTTCTAGTAATCTTCGAATTCTTTCATTTTCTTTTTCGATTGGATCCATTTTTATTTTATGGTCAAAAATGGTATAGAATGTTAATATTACTGTGTGAAAAGAAAATAAACTCTTTAGTAGCAAATAATTAACAATGAGAGGTCAATAAAGCTCAAGGAATAACAATACACTTTTAGAACAAGAATGCGCGCATTGGGTCTGACAGACCCAGATAGCAATTTCTCATATAAACGGCTGCAAATACATTGATGTTTTTGGTCGAAATCGAAGTAAAGCCAAAATGATTCAGCTACAGAATGTTCTGAATTGATACTACACCACAAACATATCATTTTATGCAAAAAAAAGATCGTCTGGGTCTGTGAGATCCAACACGCGCTTTGCAGGGTTAAGATAAAGTATTGTTTTGCTTTTATAAATTTTGAAGAGAAGTAATCTTTTTCTTGCCGAAAAGAACAGAGCTGAACCACTTTTATTCAATCCTGAGTGGCTATCAAAACTATCATGTTTGGTTAACATTACTTCCTACATAAATGACTTGAATTTGAAAATTCAAGGTCAGAATAACTTTATTTGTGATCTCCATACAATCATCAAAGGATTTCAAATGAAGTTATTGCTGTTTCAAGCACAGCTGTAAACTGAAAACATCTCTCATTTCCACTGCTTTAACCCTAAAAAGCTCAAGGTATTTTTTTGGTTAGTCTACTCCACATTGTTCTGCAGAGGTACAACAAATTTTAAACGCTTGTATCTCGCATACCACTAAAGATTTCATAAAATTTTTTTCACATCTGTAAAGCAAATTTATATCTAAACATAATAAACTTTTTTGTTGTGCCATGTGAATTTATCTAAACTTGAAAAATTGAATTTTTTATGAAGGTATACAAAATTTTATGTTTTTTATTTGTCTTTTGACGCTAATCCGTAGTAATCAGATTATAGATCACGTCGCAAGTGCTGAAAAAATGACGCAAACTGCAACGTAAGAACTTTGGCAAACAGCAAACACTCAATGTTGGTTTATCGCAGCTGCAAAGTCAAATAACATTTAAATGCTTTGTTTTTTATAGAAAAAGCTTGTTTTTATAATTTATAACTTATCATACTTGAAAATTGCAAAACGCTTGCATCAGAGCAAAAATTTGTGTACCAATAATTAATTTTCAATTATTTTTATAATCTACAGTAGTTTACAACATCATGTCGGCACCTGTTTTAGACATTGTCATGTTTTGTATTCTAACTTCATTAGAAATATGGTTTGCTAAATATTGTTTGCATAAAATTGTTTGTTTGCAAATTGCTCACTAATATTGTCAGAATGATTTTTATATGTTTATAAGAAATTTTTTTTTGTGAGTGAGCATGGTAGAACTTATAAAAAGAAGCTTTTTTATTATCCATCAACCTTATAAACAGAATGTATTCCAAATTATCCGGAGCTACAACTAATACTCTAAAGCAAACGGTTTACCCATAGTCAATAATAGAGATTTATATAATGTATTTAAAAAATATTGTGCATTTTTTAGTAAGCATAAACCATTCAGGTTCCTGCTTGTATGCTTGATTGCTTTTTTGAACACCGGAAGTCCGAGTTTAGAAATTACTTGATTTTCAATAAAGCTTCTTTCCATGATATATCATGCCATTGCAATGGACCGTGCCAATTTACGAAACCAAAAAAGTAGGATAATGCACAACTTTGATTATCTATATATATAAAACTCAAAGTTTGTCTGTCTGTATGTCCGCTATAGAAATAAAACTGGAAACATTTAGATACAAACAAACATATGAATCTTACACAACTTTTTCCAGGGAAGCCAAGTACGGTATTTTGATTTCGATCAGAATCGTCTATGGGGGGCTACGAGCCTATATTTATTCAACCTATATTGTTATTCAATGTAAAAATTCAATTATAAACCACAAACAGAATGTTAAAAAGAGTTAACTCTTTCGATCCCGCGCGGGTATAATTACCGACAAGCGATCTTTATGCGTTCGCTCCCGCGACGGTATATATACCGGCAATAACAGAAATGGCGGACGTGCGCGCAACTGCTTGCGTACACCTCGTTCAAGCAAAAACGTTTATATATAAACCTTTCTAACATTCTGTTTGTGGTTTGTAATTGAATTTTTACATTGAATAACAATATAGGTTGAATAAATATTGGCTCGTAGCCCCCATAGACAATTCTGATCGAAATCAAAATACCGTACTTGGCTTCCCTGGAAAAAGTTGTATAAGATTCATATGTTTGTTTGTATCTAAATGTCTCCAGTTTTATTTCTATAGCGGACATACAGACAGACAAACTTTGAGTTTTATATATATAGACTAGCAGATTAACCCGTCGTTGATTGGGTAAAATGTGAAGACTGATTAAATTTTTACATTGAATAACCATATTTTAATTTAGGTTGAATAAATATAGGCTCGTAGCCCCCCATAGACGATAGCAGATTAACTCGTCGTTGATCGGGTAAAATGTAAAGACTGATTAAATTTTTACATTGAATGACCATATTTTAATATAGGTTGAATAAATATAGGCTCGTAGCTCCCCATAGACGATTCTGACCGAAATCAAAATACCGTACTTGGCTTCCCTGGAAAAAGTTATATAAGATTCATATGTTTGTTTGTATCTAAATGTCTCCAGTTTTATTTCTATAGCGGGCAGATTTACCCGTCGTTGATCGGGTAAAATGTAAAGACTTACTAAATTTTTACATTGAATCACCTAATTTAAAATATGGTTATTCAATGTAAAAATTTAATCAGTCTTTACATTTTACCCGATCAACGACGGGTAATTTAATCAGTCTTTACATTTTACCCGATCAACGACGGGGTAAATCTGCTAGTAAATAATAAAGCGACTTTATCATTCCAGAGCCGCTGCCAGAAAAATGATATAGCGGGAAGAGTCGACAACATTTGTCAGCAGGGGCAAAACATATGTAAAATCAGCGCATATCTAGAGATTTTTTTGAAAAAATTTAGCATGAATAAACTTTTGTAGATGAGTTTACAGTAAGAGCTGCCGCTCTTAGAAAGTATTGCGATTTTAGAGATCAGAACAATCATTTATTAGTACAATTACACATCTAAGCTTACCCCACTGTTTATAATTATTTTTTGGCGTAAGACGATGCAACCGATGCACCTCATATTTATACTATCTGGCTGAAATGAACTATCCGTATTTTGATTGTGACTGAAAATCTATCTTAATTCTAATGAATTGTGGCAGAATCGTCACGAAGTTGGTGAGGCAAAGTCACAAAAATAGTGGGATTTCCCCTTTCTGCAGCTCATCTTGACGCCGGCACTGTTGAATTCGCTTGCACTTCACCGAAGTATCTAAGGAACAGCTTCATCCAAACTCATCCCCGCAACTGTGACCCAATCAACAGAGCAGTTTATGCAGAAAATATTGCAGCGGTGTTAAACGTTTTGTAATTCGGCCTTTAATTTTGGCTGTTCTAGAATCAAATCAGACCACCCATCCAGAAGGAATTACCAATAATTCCTACTCAAAGTGGTTTATCGAAAATCAAGATACAGCCTATAGGTTAAGAAAAATTGCACAAAATGGTTATATATCGTTTGCTTACTAACAAAATTTCAGTATTTCCTACTAATGCTACATTACCTCTTAATAGTTTTTTAGAAAGAGTGGCATGTTTTCTTCGTGAAATAATTTGAAATTTATCAAAATAAAATGTATTGTAGGGTTTATTTATTTTATTTTCAACCAAATTCTTGCATTTAGAGCAATCTATAAAACTTAAGGCTGGGAACAGTCATGATATTTGAAAATGTAGCAATTTTTTTTTAGAGGAGCTCAGTCAAAATAAAGGAATACTCAGTTCGTAAGTTGGAATCACAAAGAATTTTGCAGGATTGAGAGAATCGCACCCAAAATCTGAATATAGGGTTCTTACCGCTTCATTGTTCTCAAAAAATAATTATGTAAACAGTGCTTTTACGATAAATGCGATGTAAATTTGGTGGAATCAAGCAATAATTTGCATAAAAAGTAGCACTTTATCCCAGTTCTGTTTTATTGCAGCTGTAGTTCCAGCTCAGTTGGTTAGAGTATTGCTTGATTAACTAAGAGTTTTCTGGCTCCCATTACGATAGTTGAGTTAGGATTGAAAAATGCGGAGTCCATTTTCCTGATTTGTTAGTTTCTTGCTGGCTTTGGAGTGAGTAATTTATACAGTATTTGGCCCTGTGGTACTGCCTGACCGAAGAAACTGCAACCCCGATCCGCCACAGTGAACGCCGGGTTGAAGTTTTACGAGGTAGATATAAATGGTGAAGTGTTGGCATAGCTGCATTATTCGATAAAATATGGCATTTTATTTCAAGATTGAAGAGGCGTGGTTAGTCCTGAAGAAATTTTCGCAACAATGAGCTCCAAATATTTGTAAGCAATTAATTTTATCAGACGACACTCTTTACAAGATGAACCTATAAGTTTGAGTTCGAGGCTACTTGATGTACTTAAAATTTCAAGAATACTTTGATACTTGTTTTATGTTGGCTGGAAATTGGCGCTTGAAAAGATTACAGTTTCAACCCGCAATAAAACAGAAATAAGTAACATTAAAATACAAAAATATTGTTTTATCCTTTATCAGAAACAGACAAGTACCCAGTAAATCAATAACATTTTTAATGACTTTGCAGTTAAAAAAGGTCAAAGGCTAAAATTTAACGTTAACTTTGTGGCGTCGGAGTCGAATTAAAAAAAAAGACTTTAGAGTTGGCTTCGAAGTGGTTTGGATATTATCACCATTCCCCATATTTGCTGTCACCTGTAATTTTTAGTGCAGTTAGCAATCTCTGGTGCTTGTTGATGAGTGGCTACAAAAGAATTTGGTTTGCAAAACCATAGCCATTAAACTTTATGCAATAAACAACGATAGAATGAGCAGCGAAATAAAAGATAAAATTACTGTTGTGAATTTCTTAGCTGTGACAACTTACAGCATTGCGTACCCATCTGAACGGTGTGATGTGAACACGTAGCTAGTGAACAGATTTGGCATTGATTTCTACTTTTGAACATAATTTGCACTCTCTTATTCTTTTCCGGCTTAGTAATTTCGTTTACACATGCTTGCATCTGGATAATTTAGCACATATTTTGGTGTATTTCTTCTTGTGATCTTTTTCTTTAAGAAGCCCTGGTTTGTTGGAATGGATTTGCTTCGACTTCTTCCTCAGAAAGCAGAGAGTGCATTTTTTACGTTTATCAAAGACCAGTTAAGGTCGTCGTTGGATTGGCGGACGAATAAATGAAAAAGCAAAGTTTATACCAAAATCATATAAATCTTGCTTGCATATATCAATCTTTTTGTTGAAAACAAAAGCAGTGCCTGCATTGATACGGTGCACATTCAATATGTAAAACAATGCTGTTAAAGTCCAGGGATTTGATTTGGCTTTACAAGTATATACATGTATACAGTAGGCACCAATTCGATGTTCCATCACATACGTGCCAGCTTTGGTAAAATCATATAGCGGTTTTTTTTTACCATTATCTATTGTTACTCCAAGAATAAGTTCTACAGTTGAGAAGTGAAAAACGTTGCACTGGCCAGAGCTCTTTGTAGGAAGCACATAAGAATGAAGCACTGGTATGTTTTCCGATGACTCCCATAAGCATTGACAAGAAAACCATTCTCTCTCTGCAACGTTTTTGACTTGAATAGGTATATCCCTTTTATTTGATTGAAGAGTACCCACAAATGTTATGTTGTGCGAGATAGAAGCCATTGTACCGGAGATACACTAGTGTACAAGCGGCCAAAGAAAATATTGCGCTCTTGCAAACCACCGTAATTCTGAAGATACCTTACTGTCTCTTCCACTCCTTTGACGTAGTATGCTGTTGTTCCTTCGTTAGGTTTTCCACAATATGAAATTATAAAATGCATGAAAGAGTAAGCGACTGCATTGGTAGACTTAAAAAGCAAATCATATTTAACAGGCTTATTAGGATTTCACTGCTTGAAACTAATTTCATTTGATGTGGGATACACGGTTTCATCAATGCACATGTACTTTTCAGAAACAACTCAAGTTGAGCAATTTTTATTGAAGCATTCGAAAAATTCTCGAATAGCTGCGAAACGATCATGCTTCTATCGCTGTTCCCTTGTATCATAACTATCAAATGTTACGCAGGTGTAAAAAAACCTGCAACCTGTTTTTACTCATTATAGATTCAAAAGGTGGCGGTCCCATGATCGGATCATATAAAGAGCAACAGTATGATTGTTCACACCAGCAAAACCACATATGTACATCAGCCTTATAAATGCACGAATTTTGATTTCAGTATTTCTTGTAAATAACAAAAGAGAAGCTTATACTTTTTGAATTCCCCGTATGACATTTCAATTCGTTTATTAATATATCATACAACACAATCTATCATTAGGCACAGAATATAATTGGAAAATGTTTCAGTTCATTTATTATTTGCTGTAGTTATTTTTTTGGGCCGAATTGTTTCTATCTGCTTTATCTTAGTAGTTGGTGGTAGGGCCTACTACACAAAACTTCATAACACTTCCAGTTTATATCTCAAAGCATTTTTGTTCCTTCTTATTAAAAGATTTTTATTCTGTAATCAATGTTACAGAACCAATTTCATTTAGCTAACTCTGCTGAAAAAATTCTGAAAAGTGAGAAACCGTTGTTGGAAGATTGCATTTGTACAAAACATTGTGTTTGATGTAAACATTATTTTGTTTGCACACTATAGTGAACGCAACGAAAGAATCAAGAAGTTAGTAATTACAGTTTGTTTACCTACTACGATCTGATTTCGGTCTCACCACTACGTAAGAAAGAGACATACAGAGAACTGGCAGTAAAACAAACAACGCGACGTTACACGTAATCGGATTAACTTGCATCAATGCTGCTTCTTGGCAAAAATTTATGAGTATATGACAAAAAAGGCTTCCTTATTCAAAATATGCTGAAGGTACACTAATGATTTTGGGTTCATTCTAAAGTATAATAAAAATTAGGAAAAGTCAGGAAATTTCAAATTATTTTGAAAACAATATCACGTAAAATTTAACGTTTGAAAATTTGTTGGGTCGCTGCAGACCAACGTTGAGCTGATTAGGGTTAAAGAATTTTGCGCTGAAAACACAGAAGAGTTTAACCTCGACTTTCTCAAGAAGACTAGTAGTGACTGGGAGAACCAGTTTTTAGAAGTTTTACAATATTGTCAAAATTGAGAGCAACATTCTTCTGTTTTAAAATCCGCTTGGTTGCAATCCTGCTGATATGTCAGTCGAACTGCAATTAGAACTCATTGATTTACAAGCTAGCGAAATATTGAAAGAGATGCACAAAGAAGGACAGCTTGTAAAATTTTATCGCTACCTACCTGACAATGTGTTTCCAAACCTGAAGAAATTTGCTTCTAAGATGGCATCAATATTTGGTACAACATATGTTTTCAAAAAACTTTCTCAGAGATCAAGTTAGCGAAGTCGGAGCATCATACGAGACTAACCGATGAACACTTAAAGACTATTCTCGTGGTTGCGTGCTGCACCTCTGAACCAAATTCTGATGACATTCTCAAAAAAATCGACAATTTTATAAATCTCAGTAATTCCAGCGAATGGAAATTTTAGGGTGCCAAACACTCATTACTATAGAAAAACAGCCAGATACAGCAATACATATTGTGCATGTGCTTCCCGTAGTTCATCACAGCAGAAATTAGCTGTTCCAGCAACCAATCGATTTCCATCACAATTTTGCTATACTACCGCTGACTTTGTTATTTACTGTGCTCAATTAAAAGAATTCTAAATACTTGTATATTTGTCCGCAATTCGCATCGTGCTAGCAACCGTTAATCTTGCAGTAAACCGGCCCTCCAAGAAAAAAGTTTGGTGACTCCTGCTTTATTGTATAGATTTGTTAAATCATAACTTAATTTACAGACAAAAAATTATCTTTCTTTAAAAAACAATGGGCTTTATATCTAAACTTGTAATTTTTTAGAAACTTTGATACATAACTGTAGTTTACTTGATTCAAACAAGCTGTTGAAAAGTTGTTGGCCGATATATTCACACAGTAAATTTCGTTTTGCAGGTTTTATGACAGCAAGTACTGTATTTGCCATCACTGGAAAGTTCTTTGCTTCAAATGCGTTTGCGGTTATTTACAGCGTAACTGCAGAAATTTTTCCAACCAATGCCAGGTACAGTAATTGACGTTATAAAAAGTCACAAGAAATTAAAGATTATACCTTGATACTTTTGGCAGGATATCTATCAATGATGAAATTTTTTTTCTCTGATTGAATTTTAGTCCATTTTTCCAATGCCAGTTGATAGTCCCAATTGCCTATAGAAAGTTGAAAGTACTTTTAAAACTAAATTACGATTGCTAGTAGGCTACTGTATATTTGGCATTTCAGAGCAACTGGAATGAGTCTTGGATCAATGGCTGCCCGTGTTGGTGGAATGTTGTCTCCGTTGGTGCTGGAAGTTCAAAATAGTATTCCATGGTTTACACAGGTTTGAGCAACTAACAATACTTTTTGGTATAGAGATTTGGCTGTAATTGTTACATTCAGCAATCCAATCAATATAAATTTTAGACATTATTTGGTTCTCTTTCCATTCTCGCTGGTTTGCTTTCGCTGGTATACCCCGAAACTGCTCGTACAGATTTTATCACTTCTATGGATGAAGCGGAAGAATATTATCGAAATAACATGAAAATTTTGAAATTGTGCAAGAAAAAGTAAGTACTTTGTGGATAAAAGCGGATAGCAAAGTTTTTTCATAACATATCTAAAAGTGACAATAACGCCTACGATCAAAAGACACTAATTCAAAAATTTCGATAAATGCGCTGTTTCGCTTTTGCAAAATGCACTTTGCAATGATTTTACTAATTATTGGATTCTAAAGTTTTTTTGTCGTTTGTTTTTATCCCCTGGTCATGGAAATTCTTTGTGGCTACGCATAGAACAGGCCTGCACAACTCAAAACAGTAAAAATTTAACACCAAGCAAATATTTTTTACCTGCCACATGCCGGCATCTCAACTTTTTCAAATAGGTTTTGTTCTTATTTTTCACTTGATGACTTTTATTTTTTTGTTTTTTGTAGGTCAGCTTGTGTTGTCTGGCAGGCCGAAACAAAGTTTCTTGCTGGCCGCATGCAGTTCACGGTCCATATGTTGCGCAGACCTGGCACAGATCATTTTGTTTTCCAATTCAATCTGAAATTCCTGTACTGTTAACACACAGCACATTTTTACCCCAAGCTTACAAACAACCATCAGCAGCTGCTAGTTCTGAAAACCTCAGTACATGTTTGTAGTAGTTCAATTAAGATTTTTTTTTGCTAAGGGTTACATCTGTGACTTCATTAACTAAAGAGCAAATCACGTTTTCATATATGCCTTACCAATCTGGACAGTTAGTGCTTCAGGTTTCAAAAGATAGTTCAGCAGATATAGTTCTCTGTATTGAGATATTGTACGGGGATGTTGGACCAATGAATGAAGATTGTTATTTTTGTCTGTGAAACCACTTTTTTAAGTTAATTCCTTATATTTTACAAAAATTGAAGGTCATTAACTTAGTTATATATTCTATTTTATTAATTGCTTCACGCTTCTAACATGCTAAGTACAGAGTTTAAAAAAAAATTTTTCCAAGGGGTTCATTGGTCCCACACCTAAGGGTCGTGATCAGAAACCATAAATTCACTTTTAACTTTGCTCGATCTTTCAAAAACTTTGACTTCGCAGTCATTGTCACAGTCAGAACCTTTTGTGACTATAGCAAAATAATTGTTTTGCTAAATTCACCATTGCTACACTACTAGACAACCAAAAACTATCCAATTTCTATTATCAATTGTAGACTGTTAGTAGCTATTTCTTTATCAGAATCTGAATTAATCAAATCGATCAAATTGTCCGATATTAGATAAACAGTATTATCAATCTCTGAAGCGTCGTCAACCTGAGGAAAACGCTTTTTTTTCAGATTAGTAAAAATCGAAAATTTTAATTGACGAGATCTTTGCCTTCTAATTTTGCATATTTTGCAGCCGTATAAAGTTTTGCATAGCTTCGTCGTCTGATGCTGTTTGTGAGGAATTAGCAGAAGGCTCTAGTAAACCTTCTACCGATGATGGTGCTGCTGTATGAAAACTCTAGGTAGCTTCTTCGATTGGAATATGCTACCACTGATGGTAAAATATGATTACAGAAAAAATATCAGAATTGAAAGAAAAAACTGCTATAGCCCTAAATCAAACTTAAATGTTTCCAGGGTTGAATGATTTTACATATGCAAATTCGGTCAGTTCTGCGACCTCAAAAAGAGGTTGACCTTTTAGGGTTGCCTGACAACCAACTGTCTACAATTGCCGGTTAGCCAATTGACCTTTCATGGTTACCTGTCAGCCAATTGTCTACTTGCAGTATTGTAGAATCGTTTAAGGAAATATAGCGACAGAAAGTTGTTTGTTATAAGTTGTACTTTTCAGCAGCATCTCTTAAATTAATACCATGGTCATTAAATTAGTACCATTTTTGAAAGCCTTGTTTATGTCACCATTGCTAAAACTACTATTTAAATTCTTATTTTTTTAAAAGTAGGCATTTTTTCAATACACTGAAAAAATAGTAGGATGGAACCTATGAACCATTGGTTCTTAGGTTCTAGAACCACTGGTACAAAGGTCTCATAAGAAACTGGGTTAAAGGTACTACACAACTTTTTTCTCTCTCTTCTTCCTCAGATCTTAAGGTCAACTGCATTTCAAAATTTTGATGCTTAATCTGATTAAACAGCTATTAAAGTGCAAGAATTACGTGTGCCTGCTAAGTTCAAACCATTTCATGACTTTTACAAACATTCAAATACAAGTCAAAGAATTTACTTTTTGCCAAAACCATAAAAACCGAAGTTTCCAAAACCACAAAAACCGGAGTTTCTCCAAATCCACGCCACAAAATTCAACCCAACTCCATCAATAGCTATTTGCCAAATGTTTGCCTAGAGCAGAGGTATTATTTTTTTTTAATTTTTGTAAAGGAGCCGAAATATGAAGATGGTTGGTCCCACATCTCACCTACAGATTAAATAGCCTAATCAGATATTTATTGCTAGTTTGGGCTTCAAGTTAGCAGGATTAGAATTTTTCCAGTTAACCAAAATACTTGAACTTATTTTAATGCTGCTTGGCCTATATATATTCAGAAAACTATAAAGTAGCAACTTAAAAATAGAATCAAAATCTTTGTGAGTTGGGCCATTCAAATTTCAAGAACGTCGCAATGGCTTAAAGCCAAAGCACAAAAGACCTGTGGATAGGCCAAAGATTAGTAGAATGTTGGTATTTTATTTCTGAACTCAATAGTAAGGACCAGCTTAATTGAACCCACAAAACCCAAGATAAACAAATAACCAAGATGACCGTTGAGACTGCAAATTCAAGCCTAGATTTTTCACCACAGTTATCATCAGTTGGTGCTTTTAAAAAATTTGTTAAGAATTTTTAGCCAAGAAAATTAGACAACAAAATGGAGTTCCTTTGGTTGTTTGTGCAATGGTATTTTTAGATATGGACCACTAGTAGTATTTGCCGTCCAGTAGAGGACATGAAAAATCAAACCATGCCGTTTCAATATAGACCTTAAGTGTTCGCTGAAGACAGGGGTGTTGAACTCATTCAGTGCTGTGGGGTACATTTACATAGGACTACCTGGATTTTATACGGGAAAGGCTCTGTATGAAAAATCTTAAGCAGGCAAGACTGTATGTCAGTGGTCCGTGTGATGATGCCCAAAATGGTGATGATCTCCAAACTCTCTCGCCGTAACCTATAATGCCACCCACGACTTACAACAGTTGTCGACCCGTGCGTCATGGCTATTTTCACGCAATTTCATCTTTAAAGATTTTTTCCTTTGGAGAACAATTTTTCGAAGACCATATTCTGAGGCCAGGCATTCGCACTGTGCTCCAAAATTCTTACGTGGTTCACAAAATATTACGTGGCGGGCCACCAGTTTGACACCCCCAGCTTAATGCCATTGCAGCTTTCTTGAAATTCGAGGGGCCCAACTTACAAAGATTATGATTCTATTTTCAAGTTGTCTTTTTATTTTGCTTACCAAAATATAGGCTAGGCAACGTTAAAATAAACCCAAGCATTTTAGTGAATTGGAAAAATTATAATCCTGCGAACTTGAAGCGCAAACTCGAAATAAACATCCAAGCAGTCTATTCAATCAATATATGAATACAGAGATCTATATTTGCTAAACAATTTTTGAAAAACAGGAAATAACATTGTCGCATTGGTAAGACATATAAAAAAAACGTGATTTGCTATTAAGTTATTTCAGCTACAGACATAACCTACGACAGTAAAAATCTTAATTGAACTCCTACCAACATTTACTGAAATTTTTACAACCAGCAGCTGCTGATTGTATCAATAATTTGCACAGGTTACTCTACCGATGGCTGCTTACCCTAAGCAACCAATAACCTAGCTGTGACGCTCTTGCAATGATGCTAAACTTTTTGGGCAATACAGTATCAGTGTCTGTGAAGCTTTTACGATCAGAACAGAGTGCAGCTGCAAGCAATCTTTAGCAGCCCACATAGCCATGTTACATTTGTTTTAATAATGTTAAAAAAGCCCATAAATTGAAAAACAACTTGAAATCAACTTGATTGTTTATATGACATAGAAATCTAGCTTAAAACTGTTTTTAATTCCAAAAAACTTATTGGAAAGCGATTTATCGCATCAAAACTTATTTTTTATTGTTTTTTATCGAAAAGCGCAACTCACTAACTGATGTTTGGCTGCACGTAGCAACAAGAACTCGCGCTTGGTGCGCGAGAAAAAGGTCCATTGCGTAACTACGCAGTTGTTGTTGTTGTTGATTACCCGACCCCTTCCGAGGGATGGGAGCATGGCGGAAGACCACGGAGCCTCAGAAGTCGGGCAACTCCCCAGGGTCTAGACCAGAGGTCGTAGAGAGATAGAGAGTCGCCAAAGAGTGAGCGGCGCAAAGAGTCCGCAACTGGACAGTTTAAAAAATGAGATGGGAAGGGTCCTGGGACGGGTGTCCGCAGACGCTGCAGGAAAAATACTCGATTCTGCCAATCTTAGAGAGACAACAGCTAGACAGTAGGCTGTGTCCGTTGCAGGGTAGACGAGAGAGGAAACGGCGAGTATGACGAGGGAGCACAAGTTTCTCGGTGGAAATCGAGGGAACCTGCGGGTCAAACAATTTCGATGAGATAGTACGCCTCCAGTCCGAGAAAAGAGAAGAATGGATACGAGAGATAAAAACACAGCCACTACAAGGGATTACAGAGGGCACGAGTAGCGCTTTCGGTCTGGCCAGCTCATCGGCCGCGTCGTTCCCCGGAAGAAACGAGTCTCCGGGGACCCATTGTAACCTGATAGAGCAGGAGGAGAGAGAAGACAGTTCCTGCCAGATCTGCCACAGAGTTTGGGATAAGAGGAAAGATGAAGGAAAGGACAGGGTGGCGAAGACAGAACGAGAGTCAGATAGTAGGGGGAGAGAAGAGAAGTGGTAGACTTGTTGGTGCTGCCGAGACCAGCAAAAAGCTTGCAGAATGGCGCAGGCTTCAGTGGAAAAACTTAAACATATTGGGCCTGCCGAAAAGGAAAGAGTGGCCTCAGTGCCACAGAGAGAGCAGTTGGCAAGTACGCCGGAGCCGCCCTTGCCAAAAGAAGAAGGAACAGAGCCGTCAGTCCAGAGTACCAGATCATGAGGAGGGAAAGAGTTAAGATGGGCGAGAGCCGCACCTTGGCGAGAGAGAGAAGGATTGGAGCGAGAGCATGGAGAGGTAAGGGTGGACTCCACAATGAAGGAAGGCAGATTCCAAGGAGGAAAGGGGAGCAAGCAAGAAGAGTCTCTCTGGAAGAAGTAGAAGGAAGCATGAGCGGGTGAGTGGACGCAAAAGCTCTCCAGGACGATCTGCAGAGTCTTGGTTTTACTCCTAGTCTGGCCAAACCTGAAATAGGAAAGGAGGTTGGGATACGAAAAGCCTACTCATAAGATAAAAGAGTGAAATGAGTCAGAGTGACTTGTAGAGGAGGTAAAGAAGCCTCGGAGAGTAGTACAGGGATAGGGGAGGACGAGAGGCAGCCGGTAATGGCGCGACTGGCCGATTGGTGGAGACGTCCAATTTGGTGAAATTGGTAGCGCTTAGAAAAGGAAACCATCCGAGTGAAGCGTAAGTGAGAAGGGGCCCAAGAAAAACTTTTTACATAACAGAGAGGCACTCCTTAGAAGGGCCCCATGAGGAAGCAGAGATACAGCGTAAGGCCTTGAGACGTGGGAAGAACTTGGCCTTCAGCAAAGATACATGTTTAGAAAATGAAAGAGTGCGGTTGAAGATGACCCCTAGAAAAGTTGGAATGGGATTGAAATGGAGGGGGGAGCCGAGTAAGAGGTTGGGCTGGAAGTTAGCTTGGTGGGGATTCATTGTAAAGAAGGAGGCCTCACATTTGTTCGGATTGAGAGGAAAACACCAGTACTCAGACTAGCGCTTCAATCAAAACAGAGCTCCTTGTGTGGCCTCCACTGCAGTGGGGGCCGAGGGGGAGGAGGACCAAATGGCCAGATCATCAGCGTAAAGAGAGCAGCTGACGGAAGAAGGCAGAGAAGCCGGAAGATCATTGATGATGAGAGAAAAAAGCACAGGGCCAAGAACGGATCCTTGCGGAACACCTCGATGGACTGCAACGGAGCGACTTTTGTGATTTTGATAAACCACGCAAGCGCACCTGTCAGAAAGGAAAGATTGAGTCCAACGAGCAAAGCAAGGAGAGAGGCCAACCGATTTAAGTTTGTGGAAAAGAGCGGGATGCCAGACAGAGTCAAAAGCTTTCGAGAAATCGATAGTAGAGAGAATAGTCCGAGAGCCCAGCCTGGGTTTGTTAAACCCATCCAAAATTGACTGAGAAAGGTACAGAATTTGATCAAGTGTAGACCGTCCAGGGCGGAAACCGGCCTGGTGGGAAGAAAGAATGGAATTAGATTCCAGAAAGAAGAGTAGACGGGATGGAATGATGCGTTCAAAAAGCTTTGATACGTAGGAGATGAGAGAGATAGGCCGGAAAGAAACAGGAGAGTTGAGAGGTTTTCCCATCTTGTCGATGGAAATGATGAAAGATGTCTTCCAGATGGAAGGAAAGGAATGCAAAGTCCAGGAATGATTGAAGATGTGAAGAAGAAAATCCATGCCAGAGTGAGGAAGATGCTTCAGCATAAGATAGGCAACTTTGTCTGGACCAGTGGCAGTGGAGGAGGAAAGGTTGGAGGCAGCCGCAAGAAATTTATCGGGAGAGAAAGGAGAGCAAAAGAGCGAGTGAGACTCCTCAGGGCACGTGGCTCGGCGGAGCTCAGAGAGGTAGCCTGTGGCTCTGCTACGCAGGGCTTTTGGCTGAGAAACGGAAAAGTGAGATCTCAGGTACGCGGCATAGACCGAAGCTGATTCCCTGGGAGAAGAACAGTTAGGGAAATTGAGACAGGAGGAAAAGGTGAGCCAGCGATATAACGAAGAAGAGAGTGTACAGATTTAGGGTTTGATTTGGGTGAAAGAGAAAAGCAAGTTGTCTGCCATGCCTCAGCCTTGGCCTTGGCGATGACTGACGAGGCGCGTCGAGAAGTGAAGATGTAAGCTTGGCGATCTTCATCACTTCTGTGAGCGGCAGCAAAAGCCTTGCGTCTTTCACTAACCACACCTTCCACCTCAGCAGACCACCAGGTATTAGGTGGGCATTTGGTGCGGCCGAAATGAATGAAAGATTTGGCCGCATTCAGTGCCAGAGAGGAAAAGAGAACAGCAGCAGAGGGAAGAGAAAGATACGAGTATTCCTCTGCAGAAGGACAGTGAGAGTCAAAGTAGGAGGCAAAGTCATCCCAGCGAGCTTTCTGAAAGTTGAAGCCAGGGGGACATTCGTTGGGGCGAAGACCTGAAAAAGAGGGACGGATAGAAGAATTGGTAGGTGGTCAAAACCCAGGTCCTGAAGCACCTCCCAGGAGCAACAAAAGGCAAGAGAGGAAGGAGGAAAGGAGATGTCAGGAGAGGAGAGATGTAGAAGAGTGGGTGTGTCAGAGTCATTGAGGGGGAGGAGGTCGGAAGAAATGACCCAGTCAAATACTTCCTTCCCGCAAAGGTTAGAAGTACCTTTTGAGGAGCACCTTTGAGTACCAGAGAGGGTGATGGCAATTGAAGTCTCCCAGAAAGAAGAGACTTTTGGAGGAGGAAAGAATGGAGGGGTAAAAGGAGTCGGTTCTGCGATTCGTCTGAGAAGAGCGAATAGGGAGGGCGTACACATTAAGAAAAAGAAAGTGAGGAGAAGTTGTTAAGGGAGATGTTGACCCCTACATAATCCGAGTAGGGATCAAGCGCGGAAAGAGAAGAGGTAGAAAGTTCAGAAAAGGATTAGCCCTACCTGACAAAAATAACCGCGCTGCCACTAGCATGCATGGCATCACGAGAAAGAATGTCAGACCGGGAGTGGGTGCAATCAGAGTGCAGAGCAGAGAATCCAAGAATCCGGAAAGAGGAAGATAAGTTAAGATGGTTTTTCTGGATGCAGATAAGGTCGACAAGATGCAATGAAAGAAAGTAAAGCTGTTTAGTGCTTCTGGCTCGAAAACCTTCAGCATTCCATTGAAGAACCCTGAAAGAGTCAGGAGGGGAGGGGAGGCAGGAGGCGTAGAAGGACAGCCAGGAGCAAGGGCGGTGGTGAGAGGCAGAAGGAGAAGATAGAAAATGGGCAGATGGGGATAAGAAGTTTGAAGACGAGGGTGGGGTGGGAGTGCAGCATTAGCAAAGGGGGGGCAGGTAGTACAGTGGAGGTATACATGTCGGAGGAGTCCGAGGAGGAAGTCACAGTGTTACAGCAGGGGAACAGCTCCAAAAGTGATAGCTACCCAGAGCTCTGAATTTGGAGAGGGAAAGTTGTGAGCACCTTAGATGGACCCATTTGGAGCAGGAGCAGCATTGCACTGACTTGCCCCACCAGGTCACATTTCCAGCGCACTCTGAGCAAGGAGAGATGGGGCCAGGGTTGGGATGAACGTTACCGCTCATCAAGAGAAGGAGAACAAGAGAAGGGAAGGAAAAGAGAGAAAGAGAAAACAGGCAACCGATTTTGAAGAAGCTGTGTGCTGCCCTACTGCGGTCGTTCATGGGGCAACATAGCGAAAAAATGAAGGGGAGTGCCCGGAGTAACTGGTACCCTCAGAAAGGCCAACAGCCATTTCGATCCAACCCAAACGGGGTCGGGGACCGCACCACCACGTTGAGGCAACTGTTAATTGGTGCAGTAACTAGGCAGTCGTTACCAAAAGTTGTTGATCTAATTGGTAAAATCTTCAACAAAAATTTTACCTGTCACGATCCTGCTTTATTTTTTTAATTTGGCTTTAAATTTCGTTGCCGTAAATCTTCGAGTATAGTCCGCCCCTATGTATAATAGTCCGCAGGGCAAGTATAGGGGTTTTTTTTTGGGAAAAACCTAAACCTCATGTATAGTACGCATCCCTAACTTGAGTTACAAAAGAAAGAGCAAGAGCAAAAGATTTATTCAAAGATATATTCAAATCCTGCAAATTCAGTGTCACTTTCAGCATTAAATATCTGGCCCATTTGTTCGTTCGTAAGTATGTCAGCATCATTGTAGTTTAAATCTCTGTCACTTTCAGTTTTATAGTCCACAGAAGATTCACTGTCAGTTATATCATCTTTCCATACAACGTCATCCTGAGAGCCATCCAATGCAGACGATATACAACATTTCACTGACGCTTAAAAAAATATGTTTTCTTTTAACCTCATGTATAGTACGCACTAGGGATTTTTACCTTAAAATTTCCGGAAAAAAATGCGGACTATACTCGAAGATTTACGGTAATTGCAATTCATTTCATGACATCATTCTATTTTTGTACCAATCGGAAATTGATAAATTTGTCATTTAAGCGAATCGAGAATGAAATAAATTATAGCTATGCAAAAATGGACAGTGCATAGCTAACCCTGTTTCCAGCACCGGGCATGTGGTAGCATTTGCTACTTTGCAGTGGGTGCAAGATTTCCAGCAAAAATGAGCAGGAGGTGCAAATAATCTCCTGGTTGCGAATATTATCTGTAAGATTTTGATCTTGGAATTTTTAATGCAAGAGATGCATGAGAGAGTGAGTAGTTAAGAAACAAAAAGTTGATGTATCCTGTCTGAAGGAAGCGAGATGGAGAGGGAAAAGAGCTAGTTTTGGTGATGTTAGGGGTAAGGAATATAAGCTGTTGTGGTCTGTAAATAATCATGAAATAGGAGGAGTAGAAATTTCAGTAAAACAAGAACTATGTGGAGAGATTGAAAAAGTTTGAATAAAAAGTAATAGAGTGATGGCAACAGTCCTGGTTTTTGAGAAGGAAGATATGAGAATCGTATGTGCATATAGGCCGCAGATAGGAAGACCAGACTGCGAGAAAGATCAATTTTATGAGGAAATACCGTGTGGATGGGATTTACAAAACCATGCCAAAATGATTCTTGGTCTGGAAGCCTTTAAAAGACATGATGAGAGACAAATTGATGATTTTGAGTAGGGATTACCAAAGAAATGCTAAGCAAAGAAGACCGCTTGAGTTTTGTGATGGAAAGAAGTTGTATGGGACAAACGCATGGTTTCAAAAGTAGGAGCAGAGAAAAATGACATACAGCATGGGTGAAAATGATGCTCAGATTGATTTTGTCTCAGTTGGTAAATATAATAGTAAGTATTTAAAAGACGGAAAAGCAATCCTCTGGGCATTGCAACATCGGCTGGTGATAACAGCCTTAGACAAAAAGAAGTTGAATCGAAGCAGTGAAGAACAAACAAACTGTCAGGAGGAAGATTGAAAAGTTGAATAAAAGCAGAATAAAAGCAAGATTTGAAATATGAATTAAGCAGTTTGTTAATGTTAAGGCTCCCAATAAATGGAAAAATGTTGTAAATAATATTTTAAACCCTTGTGATATTCAGTGTGTGGAAAGAAAAAGGCACAAGGAATCATGGTGATACGTAGTGTTGGAATAAGGAGGTGAGGAAATTAATAAGACAAAAGATAGTGGGGTTTAAAAAGCTGCGCGTAAATCAATTGGAGGAAAAAATGCTAGATCATAAGATCATAAAAATCTAACAAAGAAAGTGATTGCTAATTCTGTAAGGAAAGAAATCAAAAAAGATTTAACAAAATTGAGCGAAAAACTAAGTAACATTTTCTAGCCAGAGAATTCGTAAGGAAGAATGGGAAAGGTATCCATGGGGGAAGATGCGAGACAAGAAAAAATGGAATGTAATATTTTTTGTAAAAAAAACAGGAAAAGAATATGGACAAATCACACAGAGAAGACTGTGACATAAAAGAATGATAGGTATCACATGACAGAAGTTAACGTGGTGATGGCACCCTTTAAAAAAGTAACTTGTTGAAAATGGTGACAGCAATCAAAGCAATAAAATCGGGAAAGTCGGCTAGTACCCACCAAGTATGTGCAGAGACTATACTTGCCAGTGGAGAAATGTGGATTAATGTGGTTATGGAACTTTGCCAACGGTATCAAAGTAAAAATAAATGCCCGATGAATGGCAAACAAGTGTTTTGGTGCCAATTTTCAAGGAGAAAATGCGTAACAACTTGTAATGCATGCACGGGTGTAATGCTAGGACAACAGAAGCATTGTTTGTTTTGAGGAGAATGCAAGTAAACTGTAAAGACGAAGAGAAAAACTTGTATATGCGTTTTCTGGATATTGAGAAAGCATTTGATGAAATACTACGAAAGGTGGTGAAGTGAGTAATGGGGAGGAAAAGCTTACTAGAAGTAATTGTGAGAGCGGTGATGAGCCTCTCTTACGGGGCAAATATAAAAGTTATAGTGAGATCAGAGTTATTTCATATTTGAGTGCAAGTTAATCTACATCAAGATCTGTATTGTCGCTTTTTTTGCTAATGCGGTGAATGCAATAACGGAATATGCGAGAAAAAGCTTGATAAATAAAATTTTGTATACATATGGCTTGGATTTAATGCGTTAAAGTGTAGAGGATTTGGGAAAGAAATTTTTGGAAATGGAAAGAAGCATTTGAGAGCAATGGACTGAAAGTTAACCTGAGGAAGATCAAAGTGAAATACTCGAGAGCAAAGTTAATTCATGACCAAATGCGGCAAGACGCTAATGGTAAATTTGGTGCTGGGAAAAAAATGTGGTCAATGAGTGCATGATAAATGCGCGAAAATGAAGAAAGTGTCTTTAACTATGGCAAATATTTTGTTTAAAGGATGTTTTGAGGCAATAGAAGCAATTTTGGAACGAAATAAATAAACATCATTTCAAAACCAGGTTGAGCTAGTGAAAAGCTTTTGTTATTTAAGGAACAGGTTGTATGCCAGGAGTAAAAGTGAAGCAGCGGTGACAACAAGAATATGAATAGGATATATAAAATTTGCAGATAATAGGAAGTTGCTTAACGAAAGAAAGAAAGCCTTTGTTGAAGATGAAAGAATTTTCCTAAGTTGTGTAATGTCGGCAATGCTGTTCGAGAGCGAGAAATGGTGTCTGAGAGAGAATGAGATGGCGATTTTGCGAAGAATTGAAAAGCAATGATGAAAGCAATGCATGTAGTTAACTTAATTTGAAAAGTAGTAGCCAAGAACTTATGGACTTCAGGAGTTTTGAAGAAACTTTAAACAGACTTGACAAAGCGAATTGATTACGATGTTACGGACATGTTTTGAGGAGAGATAGCGATTATCTTTTGAGAGAAGTGTTAGATTTTGAAGTGATTGGAAGAAAAGGAAGTGGTCAATCGAAGATGGCAAGGAGAAGACAAGTGAAAGAACATATTGAACAGATTCGACTAAAAAAAGAAGATGCCACCGACAGAACAAAGTGGCGCAATGCTGCGCATCAATATTTTGAAAACATTCGGTGAAACTTGCCATCTCTGTATACGGAGATAAAACCAGATTAAAATAATTAAAACTCCCTCTCTCTCTCCCTCTCTCTCTCTCTCTCTCTCTCTCTCTCTCTCTCTCTTTCTCTTTCTCTCTCTCTTGCTGTCCAATTTTTGAGAAATATTTATTTGTCCTTTTTCAACAAAAGTAGCCAGTGCTGCAAATATATGAGTCAGCTATGAAATACTTATTATACTGAAAAAAAAATAATCAGAACTTGTTAAATTTATCTAAGACAGAATTAACAAAATTTGATAACAAATGGCCTACAAACTAATAAAAAAATAAATCTTAAACTCTAGCGATAATGATAAATTGTTTTATTTTGTTCAAAGAGTTTTAACACTGAACGTCGATCACGTGCAAATTTTGTAATAGAATAAGCACTTTTATACCTTATTTATATTGCCTTAAATTCTTTGAAATGGGTTAAGCAGTTCAAAAATTTTGCAAGTAAATGCAGTTTGTACCCAAAGCCCAAACTTATAAACGACGAATCTACTTGACTATGCACAAGCGTGGAGTTCGCAGCCTCTCAGCAACTACTCAATGTTAAAATATGATTTTTTTCAGAGAACATTTAACTGAAAAAGAATGCTACGACAACGAAAATGTGGTCATCGAGTTTTCGTCAGCACTGTGATGAGCACTTCACCAATTACAGTAGTCCAGAGGTCTTTTTTGTTCCATCCACTCAATATTTTTCTTAGTTCGCCAAATCCATACTTTTTTGTTTTTTAAAAGCTGTATATAGTGTAAAGGAAAGAGTGGATGGTTGGCCCATTGCGACTTACCTTTTCTTAGCTCGTAGGCAATACTTGCTATTATTAATTTTTCTGTTCATTAGTTTTGGCTTCCACAACTAACCTATAGTCCAAAAAGCAGTGCTTTGAAACGTATGCAAGGTCTATCGAGTATTGGAAGTAAAGTCTATAAAATATTTTATGCCAACTTTGCGCTCGTTGAGCTAGATGGTGTCTTGCTTGATGTAAGTTGACACAAAAAATAAAAAGCGTTTTGCACCATAGCAATTCGGCTACTATAGACGCAAAGCTCCATAATCAGTAATCTAATTCGTACATAGTCACAAAATTTGCTGCAATAAAAAGTCAAGAATTAAATGAAGCATTTTCTAAGCACCATGAAGATCTCGCCTTTTCTTTAGTTATATATGGAAGGTTCAAAAGTTTATTGCCACACCGTACACGTATAAATGCCAATTACTTGTTGGTGGAATTTATGTTATAATTTGTGTAACATTTGGGAAATTAATGTTATTCTAATAGGTGATTAAAGTTTTTTTTTGCATCAGTACATAAGGATCGGGTTTTAGCTGGCACAAATCATATCTTCCTACTTTAGGCCTGCCTACACTGAGCAAAAATTTTGTGACCGAAAATAAGTGTTAATGACCTGATTTTATGATTTCACTGTACTATCACACAACTCTAAGTCTATGTTGCTCAACAGTTATCAAATCTGTAACCACATGAAGGCGAGCTTTGTTAAGAAGTGCAGACTATTGTGTATTTGCTTGTTGATAATGAACTGTGGTTCACAATAAACTATAAAACCTTTATAATCTGTGCTTCATTTTACATTTTATTCAATACATAAAACAGAGTTCTTTCGGACGAGCGTTTTCCGTCTTTTGGTACGGTCTCCGTTTACGCATAAACATAAAACTTGACGCAATTGATCACTACCGCAGGTTTGGTGTCATAAAAGGTCGCCCAGAGGTCATTTCTGAGAGTCGTAATGAAAATTTGGTACAGGTTGACCATCACTAATCCGGAATCATTGGGACCTGGGGGGTGCCGGATTAACCATCTATTATCTTGGGATACACAAACCCAGTTGCTAAACACCTCATCTTAAGATTAAATATCCTATCAATCAGTACAAGTCGGTCAACAAAGAAAAAACAAGTGAACTGTTAACGAAATATAGATAATTTGAATTTTGAAATTACGAGAAATTTGAAATTACACTAAAGAGTACAAATACTGTTTTCAAGGTAAAATTAGCGCGGGATAATTGATTATCAGGCTAACTGATTGCCGGATTAGTAATGGTCAACTTGTATAAATAAGAACATCGCCTTTATGCCACATATTTCCGACCATCTTATACTCTTAAAGTAAAACTGGTAGGCCTATTACAAACAAACTTGCTATCATTTCACAAATGCTATCCTTTTCTTCCAATAAATATAGCAGTGAACAGTCAAAGCTGGGGATGGGTGCCGTAATGGTTTTTGTTTTACGGAAACAGAAATAAAATTTTGCTGGTGGGCTTATTTCGCTACTTAGCACAACCACTCCTTGAAATGATTTTTGTGACACCAAATTCCTTGGCTGCCTTCGTGTGCTTTGGTCCAGGAATGAAGCAAAACGAGTAAACCTTACACAAATGTGTAGCAAGCAATCACTCAGATGGCTTAAGAATTTATTTGGTGGATAAAATTTTCCTCCGTAAACACAATTATGTATTTGCTGACAATGATTACACCAAATGGAGTAGACCATTTGATACATTTGTTACTGCTAATTTTTCTTCACGCTTTGAATTTCATAAAGTATGCCCGAGATTCCGTATTTCCTACTTATAGATTGAGACTGTGTTTACTTGCAAACAACAACAATTTCCACAAATTTTTATGCATTCTTTTGACTTAGTGGTCATGGGCATAAATTCAAAGTTGTGGAAGAATGCTGAAATGATTGATTTATTTACAGCAATTAATCTATGAGGCAATAAGTGTAGACTCAGTAATAAAACCTAAGGCCTTAGGCTGAGCGAATTTGCCGTGCTTCCAGCAAAATAACACCCAGGGGAAGACGAAGTGACCTAGATTTCAGAGCTCAGATGTGAAATTTAGTAGTTACTTTAAGTTAGATTATGGATGCAATGGATAACTCATTGACCACGTTTTTGTGTTGAAGAGATTGATAATGTTTTTTGATTATACAAGATTGCAAAATAAAACTCGGGAGTTTTGTTCCTTTTTGGTACACGTGATCATCATGTCTTGAGGAAGTGGTCAGCAAACGTTGGCTAGTGTAGCCCAAATCTTGATTTTTACAATCAGGTTTCTTTTCAAAGATATATAAAATGCTTACTTGTTTGTTTGACTTCATTTCACCGTCACATTTTGCTAAATTTTAGGTTGTTTTGTAACAAAAACATTAAAGTCTTTCTGTTAGCCTTTATCTAGAGTTGGGTAACAAGTAACAAATTTTGTTACTTGACAGATTGCTAAGTATGTCACTAAATTCTAAAATTGGTTATTTATTTTTTAAACAACTTATCCAAGGTTGTCAACTTAAAACTTTTGTAGTAGCTAAAAAGTAGTTAAAAGGCTGAGATCTTTAGAAAGGAACCAAAAAAAAACAGATATCCCCGACAATGTTGGGCTTGAAGACTACAAATCTTAAAAGTAGGTACATAGTAGTCAAGCTTAGTTTCTTCTAATTGTGCCAATAGGTTAATTAACGTGGAGTTTACAAACATGAACTAATGCACATCGGCTATGACAGTAGCAGCCAACCTGTTATGCTGCAAAAGTATTGAATCGCATTTGTAAAATGCGAAACGTCGCTGTGTAAAATCTGTTTCGAGAATCTTTGTCACAGTTCGAAATTTTAATTGCTCACATTCCAAAGTTACCAAGAAAAGTAGCCAGATGAAACAAAAAGAGCTAAAAAAGTAGCTGATTGCTGATGTCGCGTTTTTAATATATAGGATATTATTAATAGAACTTTCGGTTTTATCTCAATTTCAAATTCCTTTAAAATTGAGGCGACGTGTGATAATCGCTCGGATAATTAGGTCTGGCTACAACTTAATAAAAGCTTGGAAAAGATTGGCTTCCGCTAAAACACTTCAAACCCACTTTAATAACAGAATAATATATTTACAGAAATGGTACTTCACGACTTCAAAACTTCTTCGCTCAACGATTCCAAAAATGAATCACTTTACCACACATTCAAGAAAAGACCGCAAAATAAGTCCACCAATAACTATTCAATATTCTCCACGTCCACAAAATCCACAATAAATTATCGCAAAAAAAAACGACACCGTAATGGGTCTTCCTTAACCCGTCAAACCACTCTTTTTTCTATTTTCGCTCTCTCTTTGGCCCTCGCTTTCTCTCGGGCTCTGTCTGAATCTCGGCAAAGAAAATCCCGTCGCCTTATATATAAACGACGAAACAATCTGGAGAACGCTCGAACGAAATCACGTGAACAACAAAAAAAAGCATTACAAGTTACGCTAATCGCCTATCGAAATTCTTCGAAGAAGGTAGAATCGCTGGATCGTTCTGGAATTTTACTATGTCGTCATAACAATTTAGACGTAATAAATGGCGTACACAGCAACCGGCTTGCGAGGAAAAAAGGGTCTTTCCCTCAGTCAGCAGTCGAGCGAACAAATAACGCAGCGCTTTACACAATATGAAAATAACTCTTATAAAGCAAATTTCCTTATTCGTGACAGCTGAGATAAAAATCGTGTTGCTAAAACAGAAAACAAGTCGCTTAATTTAGCGACTTCGTCCCTAAATCGGCAACACTGAACTTAGAGCAATTTTTTCTAGTAGACTCTTTATTAAGGAATAGTCCCGCAAAATATCAAATATAAATATGCCACTTTCTCATCAATTTTGAATTTGTTGTTTTAGTTCTGAACGCATGGCGCCTTAAACATTTTGTAATTAAAGTATTAAATTGGAATACATGTCTGCTGACCGGCCATTGAGAAACGCTGGTCTAAATTAAAATTTTGAAGGGTGGCCCGCAACTTTTAGTCACGATTATACCATTATGATAGTGGTAATTATACAATTATGATAATTTTCAAAAGTGAACCTCTGCATTGGCATTTAACGATGACTTTTTCTGTGTAGCAGATTCGTACAAGCAGGAAGTTTATGGGAAATAAATCCAAGCGATTCAAGTGGTAGTTTGAGAACCCGGCATCTGCTAAGCCCAACTCTTGCTGTTTGGAAAATGCATTGAGTTAACCAAGAGGAGTGAGCGAGTGAGTTACGCACCTTTCACTTGTGAGTGTTTTTTTATGCGTGTGAGCTCATGCTCGGTTTGCATGTCTTTCGTCAGACTGGGCCACCACGACGGATTGACTGCTTGGTTTCGCCACCTGTCTGCCACATGAAAATGTAGGCATTCCATTAAGTGCTTTGTCCGAGGACACAACAAGCAAGGTTGCCGGCTTGTTCTCCACCCTATCCCTATTTTTCTGGGCGCCAAGCAGGGAAGTTGTGAATACCGTTTTTTAAAGTATTTTGATATGACTCGACAAGGGAAATGAGCCCCAGGTATACCGACTGCAAAGTGGACGCTCTAACCACTTCCCCATCGCACAGCTGATTGTATCACTGAAGCGTGTCAAAGGTATGCTGAACAATCACCACCAAAAATTCAAAAAATTCTTTAAGAACTATAAAGCATGGGTAGGCAACCCCTCATATCACGAAAACTTGAATGAATTTCAAAGCCAAGCAAAAAGCTGTTTGATATTTGCTGCATGTAAATCTTTGGATTTACGTGCTTGTAACCGTGTTGCCATCAAAAAGTACCTATAAAGAACGGAAGTTTCTCATTGATCACACGACAGTCAGAAAATGATAATTTCCGGAGCGGATTGTTCTGAAAGTTACCGAAAGGCTAAATCATATTATGTGCATATATTTGGTGTAACTGTTTGGTTTGGTTTGGGAAGTATTGTCAGCTGATATTCATTATTATATTGGTTTGACATTGTTGTAACTCTTGTGGTTTAGTTGTTTGTTAACTGGAAATAGCAAGATTGTTCTAGGCTTGGCGATCAATGATCAAACCCACTTTAGCTTCTTGTCAATCCATAAGCAGAAATTTCGTTCAAGTATAATGCAATTCGTGGCTCAAGTTTGCGACAGAGCAGGCATTTGTGATTGAGCAGCAGCTTTGGTTGTTAAGTTTTTGCTTTTTGACATGGGACAGATCAAGAAAAGTGATATAAGCTCTGTTATAGATTGCCGCAAAATTCGCCAAAACAGAGAAAAAGTTTGCAAAAATCTTCGAATTTGCGTTGATGTAGGTCTTGTATTCCATTATAATGGTATTTTGTTGGACATGTTGATAAAACGTTAACAAACGTTAAACAAACAATAATTTTCAAAATTTTTGGCAAAAGAAAAACACATTTAAATATTTCAAAAGCCTAAATCATGGTATATTGGTAAATGGGTAACCTGCGACTGCGGAGGTTCTCTAGGTTGTAAACTTCAGATTTGCAAATGCAAAATCATCATGTTAAAAAGCAATTGGATTTGAAGGAACTAATATCAATACTGGCAATCAAGCGCTTGAGACGTAAAGGATCAGTCTCTTAGCTGTCGTTGCTCCCAGGTCGCCCTTGGGCAAAGTCTAGCCTCTGATAGCCTCCCCTGTTAGGGTTACAACATGACAATATTTTTTGTTTTTAATGTATTTTGTGGCACCTTGTACATACTGTATTGGCTTTTCTTCGAGTGTGTTTTATTTATCTGCTACCTTACAGGTGCAATGTTATACCACTAGCTTCAAATTTTAACTAAATTCTTTTCATATGCATGTATTGACGTATATCGTTTTGCCATCGTCTCCTTATTTTTATCCACCGCTGTCAAATTTATTTTCTATGTATGCTGATTCGGGCAAAAATATAATGATTGTTTGATTGATTGATTGTTAGAAATTTACGCAGCAGTTTTCAAAGCGCAATGAACGATCCAGTCTTTGAATATGATACAGGAGCTAACAATCATACCCAGTTGCTGACAACAGCAAACAAAATATTATGCCTTTAAGTAACAAGATGTAACCCTTCTACAAGTTTAATTTTTATCGTTTTATTTATTCTGAACTAGCCGGAGCCGCTCGGCAGAGTTCCCTTATCAGTAATGTAGAGGTTGACAATATCGGCTCTGCCAGCCAAGCCGACTTTACCCAATAAATAGTTGTAAAGATATTTATGTTTTTTCACGTAGCCGAATCTTGTTCCGAAACAAAATTTTCGTTTTTTCAAACACAATTGATAGAAGAATATTTGCCGGAGCTTGCTCATACTACTGCATGTCTCCAAGTTTCTCGAGCCTCTGGCAACGTGTCACTTAAGCTGTTTTCACCATAGGGGTTTTTTAACTTAACAAACCTTTATCCATTTGATTCAGCAAGTGGTTAAATTGAAAGCATACCAAATTTGTGGAAGGCCGCCGAAGTAATTGATATGTATTTTTGGGATTAAGCTATTACATATCAGGACCACTACTTGCAACTTTTCCACAACTCTAGAGATATTTGTAAGAGCTAATGCCTCTGGCTGTGCGCATGTTGCTTGGTCTTGTTATAAACGCAGCCAGGCAAAGAGCAAACTAACCAGAAACCAAACACTCAGGGTTAATTTATTACAATGGCAGCGCCCTCATTAGTAATGCTGAGTTGAAGAATATCAGTTTAGCCGGCTTCACCAAATTGATATCTGTGAGAACAGTAATAAAAAGTAAAAGTGTTGTTGACGCAGCCAATTGTCGTTCCAAAACCAAAAGTATTGATTTTTAAAGGAAGTCAATGAAGCTTTAAAAATCATTACTGGGGGTTACGCATGGGGGCTATTTTTCCAAAAGTTTGTGGAGCTCCTGGCTACAACTTACTTTTCTTGTTTGATATGTAGGAATTGGACCTGCACTCAATTGAAACAGCCAACGATTTCAAAAAGTCATACGGGGTGGGGCAGAGAAACCTCCCATAGTATATATTCCAAAAAAATGGACAAAAAAACTTTTATTGTAATTTTTGTAACATACAACGCTATATGACTGCTATTTTGTATAAGCTATGTTCTAAAAATAAGGTCCTCAAGGTGGCGCCCATTAGCTGCGATACGCTGCTGAGCGATTCCTAAAGTTTTTCATCAACCTCAGAGCCATTTCTTGTGAAACTTTGTGTACTATTTGGCGAATAGCAGCCTTCAGTTCATCATTGATTGTTGGTCGGTGCTTTTACCCCTCTGCCTTAACATAACCCCACAGAAAATAATCACAAGGTAGAAGATCAGGCAAACGTGCTGGTAATGCAAAGAAATTAAATGTGCTGCAAAGAGTCCTCGCAAAACATCCATGAGTTTTTTTGCAGTATGGGCGGTTGCTCCATCTTATTGAAACCACACCTTTGCATTTTCCCAGAGATCCTTGAACTTTTGCTATTGAAAGTTTTGCAGCATCTGCACATAACGAGATGAAGTAACTGAAACCGTTTTGTCTTCCTTCCCAAAAAAAGTAAGGACCCAACACTCCTAAATTCGCAACTGCACACCACACTGTCACTTGCTCACTGTGAAGACACCTTTCATGCAGCTCTCTAGGGTTACTTTCTGACTAGTAGCGACAATTTTGCTTTTTGACAAAACATATAAATAAAAGTAATCTTCGTCACTGTTAATCAGAGCAGCTGTCGCCTTCAATAGAACTTTAATTTTATTTCAACTTTAATTTTCTTTTTAAAATTGAGGCGACTTATAGTATCGCTCGAATAATTAAGTCTGGCTGCAACTTAACAACTAGGTGAAGGCTGGCTTCTACTAAGATACTTGAACTACGCACTTCTCGATCAAGAACAGAACAAATGTATTCATAAAATGCTTTAAAACTTTAAATTCCTTCGCTCGACGATCACAGAAATGAAAGCACTTCAACATAACAACCAGGAAACAGCCAAAGCTAAATCCACCAAACAACTGTCTGACACTTGTCACGCCAACAAATCGCAATAAATCACCACAGAACAACATGTCTACTCTTCTCTAATTATCTCTCTGTGTACTTAATGTGTACTGTGTTCTTGATGTGTACTGTAATGTGTTCTGTGTACTGTGTAATGCCCGGTGTAGTTGAGGATCCCTTGGATTGCTAAGCCCTCCGCAAACTTGGAAAAAACAAGTCAAAACCGCCGTGGAAAGCTGCTATGGTTCTGCCAGCACTCGCTTGGTCTTTACGTCAAAGCGCATGCTGCCTGTGGCCCGCGAGGATGTTCTAGCTACCACTCAGAAAAGTTCTGTCACACGCACGTATATGAATATAAGTGCCACTGTGGTAGTCGGTACGTAGAGCGAACATCTCAACGGCTACAGGATTGCATCAAGCAACATGTTCCGCAATGGCTAAGACAACAATTGACTCGTCCACGCCGATCTCAACCACACAGATCGTGCAAACGAAACGCCACCAAACCGGATTGCTCTGCCATTGGTCAATATCTTATAGAAAATGATCAATGTGCATTAAACTATGATAACAAGCTGTTTTCAATCCTCGACACAGCACGCAGCTCTTTCCACCTTAACCCATTAATGCCGATAATTACTGGATGACAACTGAAACTTAAATTTACATGAAAATCCTTTATTTAGATCCCATTTATCATATAAAATGAAGAAAAAATGATATTTATTATTATATTCTGAAATAGAAGCTGGCAAGTATACTTGCCAACCGGCAATAACATAAAGAAATAAGGCAAATAATAGAAAAATAATTGAAAAATTTTCAAAACTTCACATCATTTGACCTTTCTGAGATTACTTTTTGTGTGAAATTCATTCATATATTCAGGGTGAACAGGAATATTGCATACACTGCAAAAATGTATGGTGCGTCCACCACACTGTCAACATCTGTTGAAATGACTCTTGCCTTTGTAAGTCCAATGATGCTAAGTGTTGTACCGCACTGTATTTGCCACAGCCATAGGAACTGGACCTGGTCTTGCTCTGGGTTTCCCATAATTTGACAGCGTCGATATTACCAGTTGTTGTGCAAAGTCCAGCAAACTAATTTTCTTATCGTAGTTCCTGAAGAGTTTCCATCCATTTACAACCTGGGCGTCCACAGTCCATGCAAAAAGGGGCCACCGCCACTTTTTTGATCTGATTCTGCATCGATAAGCTGCTACTTGTTGATCGAACACATCAACGCCGCCCATGTGCTGATTATAAATGTGTATTGAATGTGGCAAATCAACTTCAACATATTTCTTTTGGATCCTATTCCATCTTTTAGCTTTCTTCAACGGCTCTGAACGAAGTTTGTTGGATGCAACACTTACCACTTTGTTGTCCTTCCACTTTACAACTGAAATGCAGTTAGTGAATGCTTCATCCATAGTCACTCTTTCCATCTTATCTAAGGTCTTTCTTGTCTTCAGAGGGGCTCCAGAGAGTCTGTCTTTTCGGAGTGTGCAGGTAGCTGCTATTTTTTTTGATGCAAGCTCTTCAAGTAATGCAACTGACCCAAAAAAATTGTCAAGCGCAGCGTGTTGACGAGGTTGCATATTCACATTTTCAATCATTTGAAGCACTACATTACCACCAAGACCAAATCCTTTATCAGTCACTTTCGTATGGCTTCCACAATATGGCTCAGCATGATGGAGAAGTCCATCTGATGTGCAAATCGCCCAAAGTTTAAAACCAAATTTCACTGGTTTTCCTCGTATGTATTGTTTATCACCGTGTCGTCCATAGTATGGAACCATTATTTCATCAATGCTGTAGAATTCTACTTTTTCCTTATCTTTATTCTCTTGGTTTAGGTGTTCAAAAAGAGGTCGTACCTTAAAGAAACTATCACCATCCATAGCCATATTGTGATTGAAATGTAAACACCTCATTGTCTGTTCAAAAGTGTCGCGCCTCACAAAATCAATAACAAGTTTATTTTGTGTATCGGGACACTCACTCCAATACAGTCTTCTGTTAGGTACCTTATTGTAACCTGAGAGTATGAGAATCGCTAGAAATACCTTCATTTTCTCCGCATTTATTATTATTTTTTTTTTATGTGCCATATTTATCCTCCATTCACGAGAAAGCGATATATCGCTATGTTTTGGACGGTGAGTCCGCACTCGCCCTGGAGTTGCCATTTCCGGATCACCCGTCTTACACATAAAGGTGGGGCGTCCCGTTAAGTGCCTTGCCCAAGGACACAACAAGCGAACTTGCCGGCTTGTTCTCCACAACCTCCCATAAATTCCGAGCGCCAAGCAGGGAAGTTGTAGATACCATTTTTTAAAGTCTCTTGGTATGACTCGACAAGGGAAGTGAACCCCAGGTCTACCGACTTCGAAGCGGACGCTCTAACCACTACACCCTCGCGTAGGTATTTCAGTGCAGGGAATCCCTTTCTGGTGAGCATAATTTTTACTTTGTTCACACAATGTTGCAATCCATTCCTCTGTCCAATACCTTTCTTCAAACATCTTTAAAGGATTTGTCTCCGCTGCCTGACCACACTGCCCTGAGGCTACTTCATCATTATTCTCTGCAGCCTGCACACACTGAGCTGTGAACACTTCATCATAATCGGGGACCAGATTTACCACCTGAAGAATATTATCGTGCCACTTGTAGGCAGCTTTTTTTCGTGGCTTTGTTTTAGATGGTTCTGATGCAAGAGATTGAGTTGACTAGATATGAGGGTGATTATTATCTGTATTACGACTCAAAACATTGCTGAGTAAAATTCTCCTGGGAAGGTGCACCGGGTTGCAGGTAACTTCATCATCAGAACCGCCACTATCTTGATCTGTGTCAGCTTCCGGTGCTTCCTCGGGGGGTTCGATAGCTATTCTGACTTCAGTTTGCTCATCTGATTCTTCTTCCATTAGAAGGTCATGTATTTCATCCAGTGACAACCTAAAATCAAGATAAAAATATATCATTATACGTTAGCAGCGGTACATTCAAAATTGATCAAATCCTTATCGCCAACGCCTGGTGGCAAGTTTACTTGCCATGTTTATTTTTTGTAATAAAAATAGCCCATATATTATCATCAGGATAAAAACTCAATCACTCAATGCTAGATCAACATTTTAGGAACAGTTTTATATAAAGTAGGGGAAAAAAGCACATGAATGCAGTTAAAAACTTACGATTTTTTGTGACGTAGTAACGCCATGCTGCACAGTAGCAACGTTCAAGGTCAACTGAGCGGGTATGTGACGCAGCAGCGCGTCGAGACGTGTTCTGTACAAGCTCAATACTTGTTTCATCACTATAAAACACCTGCAATAACAATTCCATTGTTATTTTTTACCTAAATTATATTTTTGTGTGTGGCAAGTAAACTTGCCAGTCGTCATTAATGAGTTAATTTCTCAGAAGCTGCTTTTATATAAGACCAGGCGCCCGGTTTTATGCAAACAGTAAGAGTTTGTTTAGGCTTTCAAACTCTTTCGGTAATTGCGGCATTTGGCCTCCTGCTGTGCTTTCTCTAACTTTCGCTATTGCGATATCTCTCTTTACTACTCTGCCACTCTCTCTGAATGAGCAAAAATCTTGCCGCCTAATATATACCAATGGAAAATAATCCAGAAATTGCCAGAACAATATCACGTGACAGAGAAAAAAGCACCGCTAATAAATTACGTAATTGCCATTCAAAAATCTTCGAGAAGAAACAAGATTCACTCGATGACTCGAAAACTTAGTCACGTAGTCAACCATTGTGACGTAGGAAGAAGCGTGTGAGTTACAAATCTAAATGCAAAAGAAAAAAAGGTCGTTGCAAAAACAGCCGAGATATAAAGCCATGCTTGGGCTTACAAATTCAGATTTACAATTAAAATAATCACGGCAGAACAAAACGACAAATTACACAAACTACATATAAAAACTATTTCTACAACGCAAATTTACCTATTCGTGACAGCAGCGTTATGTAGGCTATATGAGTTTCATAGTCTTGCTTCAATAATTCTTGAGTAACTATCAATTTATATGGATAGAACTTTAAATCACTATTCAAAATTTGTCGTATTCTGCAAACAGAAAGACTCAATGCAGGAGAATGTTTACCATCTGAACGCCTTGGAGAAGGCAAAATGCACTCTTTAACAATTTGGATGTTCTCTGCAGTTGGAACGCTTCTTGGTGTTCCAGGGGATTTCTGCTTGAGTGCTGAGGCGGTAGTTCTAAACTTTTTTACCCTGAGCAGTATAGTTTTTCAATTAGGAACAGGGTCGTGCCAGCTTAGTTAGAAATGATGTCTAAAATTTGCTAGTTATTCTAATCTTTTACTGTAGAAAACAAAATGGCAGTTCATGAACAACATAAATTCACTTTAGCTACGTGGATAACTACAACAGCATGGTCATAGTAAGACTTTATAATGTAGGAATTCTTTCTGTCCCACCCTGTACTTGTTTTGTTCATTTTATGAAGTTCATGGAAGTAAAATTTCAGAGTTATGGATAGGAGAGGTGCCAAAGTATTTTATGTACATATTTTTAGAAATAATCTATTAAATGTTAGAATCACTATTCACGACTTTTTTGCAGCTGAATGCCTATTTGTACGACTTAAAGTCTTTGGCTGCGCGTGTGTTGCTTGTTCCTGGCACAAACGCGGCCAGCGAAAGAACAAACTAATCCGAAGTGATGTACATGCAGTTAAATTATTACAATAGCAGCCATAAGTAATGTTGAGGTTAAGAATATCAAATCAGACAGCTGCATCGGTTTCATCCAAATGCAAAGAAATAGCTTCAACATTTAGATAATATATAGCTCGATATTAATAAAGTGTTGCAAAAGATTAACCCGGAACACCTTTATCTCTATGTTTTTGTAGGAAATTACCAATGAGTTTGTTTGGAGTAGGCTACATTTTAAAAAGTTTAGAGACTACATTTTTAGATAAATTTTTAGAACATATTAATGGATAATACAAAAGAATCCCACTTGCTATGAAAAGTATTCAATATGTATCAAAAAACTATTTTTTGTACGTTTTGTAAAGTCTAGGAGAAAAATTTTTTCAGTTCAAAATGTTAACATGAGGTATCGTAACCAATTGTTGATCAGCCATTACCAATTAATATTCAGCACTTTTTATTAGAGTAACTTATTGCTGGAAAGCAAATTTCTTAAATACCTTTTATTTGTTAAAAAGTTTGAAAATTGGTTGAGAATCGAGGTCACAAATTAGTTCTTAAATATATTGATTTTGTAAAAATGTTGCAATTTAAAAAAAAAATTGTCGAATAATGATCAAAGGTAGCAAAAAACTGTGTTAAGGGTATCAGTCAGCATTATGACATCATCAAACCTTTGGAAGCGTGCTGAAAAAAGCAAAACGCGTTCTTAGAAAACTCAAAATGCTGAAATAAAGAATCTGTTTTTGCATTGCCAATTAGGTTAATTGCTGTGAAGTTTTTTTATAGAGAGAACTTTGTTAAGATCTCCCAAAAGAGCTAATAATCGCGTTTCTACATTTGGTATTTATTTCAGCAAATTAAGAAAGCATTGTTGATTATTAATTATAACGTCAGGCGAGGTCCCAAAGAGATAGAATTTAATGTTTGTACGCCAGATAATTTTGGTGGAATCAAAACAGACAGACACACAGACAGACACAAGATAGATTTCTTCCAAGGGGGGTGTCATAAACATTTTGTGACATCACGATTACTTCCAAAATGTTTTCTTAAATTCAAATATCTTGACGGAGAAAAACGCTTTTGCGCTTAAACGATCCAGCACTCTAATCATGAAATTTCAAGAATTTCATTTTTTTTGTTGTCACAATTTCAAGAATTTCATTTTTTCTTTGTCACAATTAAATGTGAAAGTTGTTTACGTCATTTTTTCAAAAAATGCTAACCGTATACAAACGCGGTTGAAACTGCTTTTAAGAGACTAAATAATAGGATCTTTGTAAATGATACTAGCTTTCATCAAATAACATAAAATGTTTTTAAAAAAGTTGATTTATTACTTGACTCCTTGGTTGATATTACAAGTAAATTGTTTCTGTAACTCCATTTAGTGTTTGCTTTCGAGAGGAATGATTAATTCTAAGTGTCTCAACCTTAAATGCGATATTAATTCATTAGGACAGCTACACTTTGGCATAAAAAAGTTATGGAGTCTTGTTCGTTTGATTTTTAATGACTGACCTGAATTGCTACTTGGCTCAATAATGAGTGCTTGACTATATCATCTTTATTTTGTACTGTAGGTAGGAAAACCCAGTACTCTTGCTACTAGCAATTTCCTTGGAAGTGTACCGCACAAGAAGCAATACAAAGATCAGGACCCGGGACTGCATACGAAATAAGTAATGTGCATCCGATCCAATAAGCAAACCCACTGTTTTGTCCGGTAGATTAGTGGAACTAATACCACGCAAGTGTTTCAAATGACCAATTTGGTCGATTGTCGGGGCTGGTGTTGCCTGGAGTGGGATTTTCTCGATAGTCAGGATGTTGCGAAGCTTCACAAAGACCTCAGATTCCAAATCTATTCCGCGTATTTCAAAGGTTACCGGTTCACTTGCAGTATCAACAAACTGCGAGTCAGATGTCAACGTACATATTGGAACCGACGTCTTCATTCTCTTTACGCCGAGTTCTCGCGCTAATTTCTTTGCGCAAAATGTACGTTGAGAACCGCTATCCAACAGAGCGTACGTCCGTACCTCTTTATTTCCATTGCGTGCTATTATTGGAACCGTCATAAAGAAGGGTCTTCCCGTAGAGCTTTCGAATGATGTCGCTCCGCACACCGCACCATCCGCTGCTTCCTCTCTTGATTCATCAGATTTAGATTCAATGGACTTGTGCAAAAGCGTATGGTGCCGCCGATCGGAACAGCCTTCGACCTCACACTTAAGAGATGATGAGCATTCCTGCAATAAATGTCCTTCTTCCAAACACTTAAAGCATCTTCGGGTACGCATCAAAAATGCCACTCGTTTGTAACGCCCCATTCCCTTGAATTTCGCGCACTTGGACAAGTGGTGCGAACGACTGCACAAGGGGCACTTGATGCCACCGTCGTCACGAGACTGTTCGAGAGCAATTGCAGCGCCAATTACTACATTCCTTCTGGAAACTGAAGATTGACTCGATGAGGCTTTGTTCATCTTGTACACGGATCTCCCGTACAAAGAGTTAGCTTCTTCCGCCTCCTCGCGTACAAAGTTTACGAACTCGGGAAACTTGGCGTGCCGACCAGTGTGTTTCTGATAGCGATAGGAATACTTAACCCATTCTGTCCTCAATTCTCCCGGCAATTTTTCCAATAATCTCTCGAGGGTTCCAAGTGAATTGAGAGTCGCGAATTCCTGTATTTCATAGAGTAACATCAAGCATTTATCAAGCATAACGCCAAAGTTCTTTAATGCGGACGAGTTCTTTACCTTTAGACGTGGCATATCTAAAAGTCTTTGTTCGCAACGATAAGCGATTATGTGAGGTTGGCCAAATTCGTTGTGCAAACTTTCACGTGCAAGACGGTAACCATCATTTAAGTTCCTTGAAAGATGCTCCAAATTTCGTCTAATATTGGGGCTGCAGTGCTGCAAAAGATATACGAGCTTTGCAGATTCCGACGGCATCTTACGTGCTATGTGCTCGTCGAAGCTACGAACAAAGGTCCAATACGTTAATGGATCTCCATCAAAGCATTCAATTTGTGGCCGCGGAGGGGGATGATCTTAAACTCGGACCAACTATTGGATTCTGGCTTTCTTGATACTGAGGAAACTGCTCTCTTGCTTCTCTTTTCCAGTTCAAGGGTGTGTGGTTCGACACCCAAATACTGCCACGCGGCGCTTGAAGACTTGTCTGCTGCTGCTGATCAACCGCATTATACCTCCATCGATTGCTACGCTGGCCCTGATCTGATGTCAAACTGGTACAATGGTCTAAATTAGGGAGAGTCACTTGAGGTGGTCGATCTACTTTATAAACGTCAACGTTAATCTGGTGATCGTCCGCAATGTTACTTGACCTAATCTTTGGAAAATGACTGCGCGGATCCTCATTTCTTAGGCGAAGGGGAGCATTTGTGGATCTAACGAATTCCTGGGTATAGGTGGCACTTTGAGAAGGTAGACTAGTCATGGGAAATACATTCCTTTTAGAAGGCACGGTGGAGAATGCATCTGCACCTACATCTACTTGACCTTCTGATTTGGACACCTCGTCCCAAGCTCTTGCCTCTTCCGTAGCCATGCGAATCTTCCTCTCACTTTCTCTTATCGCATTCTCACGCTCAATCAGCTCTTTGGTTCTTTCAAGTTCAGACTCAGCCATTTCTGCCCTTCTTTTAGCTTCGCTGAGAACCTTAGCATCTATTTCTGCCTGGTGACATTTCTCCTTTTGAAGCTCACTGGCAAACCTCGCCAACTTCAATTTAACGTGCCCTTCCTTACGTCTCAAACTGGAACGAGACCCTGTCGAAGAGGAGGTTTTGGCCAAACACCCGGACAAACTATCAAGTTCAACGGCATAAGGGTCATTAGGCACCTGCAAGGGCGGGTTCGAGTCCACAGTTGCGTTAGAATCAATCTTACTAAGCCAATCACACGCGTGCGCATCAAACTCATGTTTTGCCTGCTCGACTTCGAACTTCGTCGCATTAGTGCCAGGCAACGGATCACTTCCAGAGAGTCCAACACATTTTACCATAAGAGCATCAAATTCTAAGTTTATGTCGATTATTAAAATTTCAAGAGCGGCTTTATTCTCTGCTCTCGACATTAAATGTTTAGCCAAGTCATATTTGCGTTGTAGTGCCTTCAAGGCTACGTCAGACTCTAGGACGCTCATATTACCCAAGCACAAACACAAAGAACAGACGCAATAAGACACCAACAACTTAACTAAGCAAATAAACAAAGGTTTTACCTTGTTAACCAAAGGCTTTCGAAATGAAGAGTCCTTAATAAATCCGTACGATAGCAAATTGAAATTTGTACACTGCAGTTTCACGGAGGCTATCGAAGCTCAGAGAAGTTAAGATAATCCGCAACAACTTCAAAGTGAAGCGAGATGTAGTCAAATCGGACAGTCTAATCCGCAGGATCACTCTTCACTGATAAGTCGGGACTTTATCTTTACCACAAACTTCGTCAAATTTCTAGAGACTTCGTCGAACTTCCAGAAATTTTGCCAATGCACTCAAAACTTTGTCACTCGGTGTTCAGAAACCTTTCCAACTAAATATTTAGTTACTTCCAATAACAATTTGGTAACTTCTTCAAATATTGGTGACTTCCGACAACTTATTGGTAACTTCCAACACTATTGGTAACTTTTGACCAAATATTGGTAACTTTTGTAAGATATACTTGCTGGTTTACCGGCGGGCCAGGTCGATGTTCGAACCAGCTCTCACAATTTCTTAGCCCTATCAGTAACGCGCTTGCGTCTATCGATTTGTTCCGAGATTCTTCCTGCGTTTCTGATACCGTAGATTTGCCAAACAGACGATCAGGGGGAGTTCGACGCTTATTGTAAATGATTTGTATATTGCGGAAATTTGAACGATGTAACAACCAATTAATAGACTCAATGTAAACGACAGCGCATGCGGTTACCAATAATTTGAGCTGCGCAGTTACCCGAATTTACTAACACTTCCTTACCAATGTCAGAGTGACAATTCTAACTGCTATGTAATGTGCATCAGAACCAACTAACAACCTTCGACAACACAAGCACGTTTGGGGCAATTTGCGCCTGTGCAACACAGTCCAACAAAGGAAAAAACTCGATTGAATTACAGCGCTAAACAACGAAAACTAGGTCATGCGCCGTCGGCCCGGGTTCAACTCCAAATCGGGACGACGGAATGCAGCACACAAAATAACAATATTTTACAAGTGGTTTTGCTTATTGGATCGGATGCACATTACTTATTTCGCCCACTGGATGCAAGATTTGGCCCAGCAGGCTCGCCAGATGTTATCAAAACACCTTTAGGTTGGGTTTTGTTTGGTCCTTCTTTAGATCGATCCAAAACGAAACAAGATACAGACGGTTCCCCTTGCATGAACGTCGTAGTATTGGAAAACGTAGAAAATCCTTTAGATCTAGATCTGGCCCCACACGAGTATGCTGTTCCTTGTGGTCTTCCAAACAGTAATTCAAGAGAGGACAGGAAAGGTTTAGAAATCATGAGGCAGTCTCTGAAAGTAGTCGACGGGCATTTCCAACTACCGTTGTTGTGGAGGCACGAGAATACACGCCTACCTGATAACCGTTTCATGGTTCATAAGAGACTAGATTCGTTGAAAAGGCGACTGAAAAGGGATGCTGAATTGCAAGCGGCATACACAGCAGTAATGCAAGATTATATCAAGCGTGGTTTTGCTGAAAGAGTTGAGGAGAAGAATGCCAAGCCTGGACATTTCTGGTTCTTGCCACACCACCCTGTGATTCACAGTAACAAACCCAACAAATTACGTATTGTATTCGACTGTGCAGCAAAACACTTGGGGGTATCCTTAAACGAAGCACTGATGCAGGGACCCGATTTGCTCAACAGTCTAGTTGGAGTTTTGACTAGGTTTCGGATTGGACTAATTGCCGTGGTCTCGGATATTGAAAAAATGTTTCACCAAGTTAGAGTAGACCCCGTTGATCGAAGTTTTTTGCAATTTCTTTGGTGGCCCAATGGAAATTTGTCTAGAGACTCCGAAACGTTTAGAATGACGGTACATTTGTTTGGGGCGACTTCCTCCCCCAGTTGTGCTTCCTTTTGTCTCAAACAATCAGCTAATTTGTTTGACGGTAGCTGCTCAGAGGCGACAAAGAATGCCATTGATAAGGCATTTTACGTCGACGACTGTCTCCTTTCTGTCGATTCAGTGGAGGAAGGTGCAGTCATGGTGGAGGAAATGCGTCACGTACTATCGTCTTGTGGGTTCCATTTGACCAAGTGGCTCTCCAATAAGGAAGAAGTGTTACATTCTGTTCCAGAAGAAGATCGTTCATCTACTCAGAGGTCTTTGAGGTTGAAAGGTAATATCGAAGAACGAGTATTAGGGGTATGTTGGAATGTTAGTTTAGATCAGTTTCAGATAAAGGTAAACATCCCTGAGAAACCATGTACCAAGAGAGGAATTTCATCTATGTCGCACTCATTGTTTGATCCTCTGGGATTTGTAGCACCGGTTCTAATTGAAGTAAAAATGTTGCTACGGGAATTGAAAAATTACGATTGGGACGACAATCTTTCGGACACTGAGGTTGAGCGATGGAAACGCTGGCTTTTCTCTTTGCGGCATTTGTCTGAATTAAAGATACCGCGGTGCTTCAAGCCTCCTGACACAAAAGATGCTAGCCTTGAGTATGAGCTGCATCACTTTGGAGACGCCTCGAGTCGAGCATACGGTGCCGTGTCTTATCTTCGTATAGTTCATGGAAAGTCGAAGATACATTGTGCGTTCGTAATGGGGAAGTCTTACTTGGCTCCACTTCCATCGACAACTATTCCGCGAATGGAGCTTCTGGCTGCCATTGCAGCTTTGCGCTTAGACCTTTTGCTGAAAAGGGAACTTTCGTTGAAAATTACTAGGACATTCTTCTGGTTGGATTCCACAGCTGTGTTACAGAGTATATACAACAGCCATCGTCGGTTTCCAGTATTTGTTGCCAATCGTTTAGCGGAGATTGAAAGAAATAGCAACATTAGTAGTTGGAGATATGTTCCCACAGAGTTGAATCCGGCAGATGAAGCCTCTAGAGGAGTGCAAGCTGAGAAATTTTTGACTTCGTCAAAATGGCTTACAGGACCACAATTTTTAAAGGAACCCATGGAGTGCTGGCCTATTCAATTGGAAGGGTTAACTGACTTACTTGATGAATTCCCTTTGTTTGAGAAGGAGCGGAAACAGATATCCGCATTACTCTCTACCCACAAAGACCCTTTAGAATATACTCCCACCGATAAGTTCGTGTCGGGTTTTTCATCTTTGTATAGATTGAAGCGAGCCGTAGCGTGGTTACGTAAGTTTAGCGAGTTTTTAAAGAGTCATCAGCGCAAAAGAGAAGATGATCGTGCCAGGGAAGAAATTAAGAAAACAATCACCGTTCCGGAAATGAAGCGGGCCGAGTTAGCCGTGTTGAAGTACACCCAGCGCAAACATTTTCCGCAATTGCTTGACAGAATACGGCACGGACGCACCCTGACCTCTTCAATTTGCCCAAAGTCGATTAAAAGACTGAATCCGTGCATAGTGGAGGACGTATTACGTGTTGGAGGGCGACTCATGCATGCCCCAATAGAGTATGAATCCCGTCACCCTGCTCTTCTTCCAGCCAATTCAGCCTTTACCCGATTAGTAATCGGATTCTTCCACGAACAAGCAGGACATGGAGGATTGTTGCACACGTTTTGCCTTCTGAAGCAGCGCTATTGGCTTCAAGGGGGGAGTTCTGCTATTAGACGAGTACTTGAGAAATGCACAGTATGCAAACGCCAGTCCGCGCATACCAGCCAACAGATGATGGCGGATATACCGGATGCTCGAATGCAAATTGATAAGCCTCCATTTTTCCACACTGGGGTTGACTGTTTTGGTCTCTTGTTTGTTAAGCAAGGCAGAAGCCGTGTAAAAAGATATGGTTGCATCTTTTCTTGCATGACGACCAGAGCAGTTCATCTCGAGGTCTTGCATTCTCTCACCTGTGACTCCTTTGTTTCTGCCTTGCGATGATTCATAGCAAGAAGAGGCTCTATTGGCCATCTACATTCCGATAATGGCACTAATTTCGTAGGCGGAAATAAAGTCATAAATGAGGCAATTCGGCAGTGGAATTAGCGCCATGTATTCAGTTTCTTGTTGCAGAAAGAAATAGAGTGGCATTTTAATGCACCACTTGCAAGCCATTTTGGAGGTTCCTGGGAGCGATTAATCCGCTCTGTTCGTAAAGTTTTGGATTCAATATCCACAGAAACGACCTTTAGCGAAGAAGGTCTTGCTACCCTATTTGTAGAGGTTGAAGGCATTGTCAATTCTCGACCTCTCACTCCACTTTCATTTGTAGATGGTTTAGACAAGCCATTAACTCCCAAGGACCTGTTGATGATTTGTCCTGATTCAGGTCTTCCTCCGGTTGACTCCTCGAGTACTGATGCCTATTTTGTAAACCGTTGGCGTCATGTGCAGCATTTTGCTGATGTTTTTTGGAAACGTTGGTCTAAGGAATACCTGCCCACATTAAACTATCGTCAGAAATGGTTAAAACCACGCCGAAATATTTGTATTAACGACATTGTCATATTAGTAGACCAGGCTACCCCTCGTTCCCAGTGGCCACTTGGACGTGTCGTAAAAACCTTTCCCGATAAAGAAAATTCAGTTCGAAGCGTCCAGGTTAAGACCTCAAAAGGCACGTTTACTAGACCTATTTCCAAATTATGCGTTGTTGTTCCTTCTGATTCAAAGCTTGCAACTTAATTTGTTTTTGTTCACTTAGTTGCTTTGTGTATTGCCCTTATTCACGCTCGTTTAAGTGTATCATTTTGTCTTTGTGTATAACAATATTAGTTCGTTAAATATCCTCTTTGTAAGTCGTAGATTTGGGGGGAGTGTAAAATATTGTTATTTTGTGTGCTGCATTCCGTCGTCCCGATTTGGAGTTGAACCCGGGCCGACGGCGCGTGACCTAGTTTTCGTTGTTTAGCGCTGCAATTCAATCGAGTTTTTCTTTATTGGACTGTGTCGCACAGGCGCAAATTGCCCCAAACGTGCTTGTGTTGTCGAAGGTTGTTAGTTGGTTCTGATGCACATTACATAGCAGTTAGAATTGTCACTCTGACATTGGTAAGGAAGTGTTAATACATCTGGGTAACTGCGCAGCTCAAATTATTGGTAATCGCATGCGCTGTCGTTTACATTGAGTCTATTAATTGGTTGTTACATCGTTCAAATTTCCGCAATATACAAATCATTTACAATAAACGTCGAACTCCCCCTGATCGTCTGTTTGGCAAATCTACGGTATCAGAAACGCAGGAAGAATCTCGGAACAAATCGATAGACGCAAGCGCGTTACTGATAGGGCTAAGAAATTGTGAGAGCTGGTTCGAACATCGACCTGGCCCGCCGGTAAACCAGCAAGTATATTTTACAAGCAATTTCCTTGGAAGTGTACCGCACAAGAAGCAATACAAAGATCAGGACTCGGGACATCATTTATACTAATAATTGCTTTGTTTCTTAAATGTTTCCTAAGGAGTTGCACCAAATAATGCAATGTGCATACAACTAATTACCTGATTTCTGTAATCGTAAAACAAAGGCCATTAGGGCGCTTGTTATCAACTTTGCATTTGTTTTCTTATACTTATTTCAAAAGAACGTGTACAGTTGAGAAAAGATAGAAAGTTTCTAAGACCTCACTTTTTTCAAAGTACTCGTACTCGGTTAGTTATGGACAAGAACAGCCATAAGACTTTGCGGTGAACGGAGAATACAAATCTGTTCCATGTTATGTTTGCCGCAGACAAATTTGAGTAAACTACTGTACAGTACTATTTACTTCAAGCATTAGCAAACTTTTTGGGCCGGGTTTCCCTTTACATTGTAAACAACAACCTGTGTTACCCTTAATACGTGAAATTTTTTATTTTTTGGAAACGATTTTGTTCCAAACAGTTGTCATTTTACCACATTTGCTTTACAAAACAGAATTGAAATCTTTTTTGGAGATCAATTTCTTTAAAATGGTTATTATTTGCTTTCCAAAACAACATGAAGAATTTTTTTCAAAGATCCAATCCTTTAGAACGCTGATATTGACAATTTTTCTCAACCTCTTTAAATAGAAACATGGAACTATGACCCCTCGCCCCTGAGTGTTTTACACACTTTCTCAGTTTAAAAACTCCTGGTCTACTTGTTTCCAATATTATCAATTGACAGACGACAGAAAGTGGATAGGGAGATTCAAACATGACGAGTTTAAATTCGGGAAAACGTTGTTCTTAACTCATATTGGACAACTACCAGAACCAACCATCAGAATACCAAGATTTTTTAATATGTTTGCCTTTTCATTCCCATTAACATGTCAATAAAAATATTTTGACTTTGCAGGTTTTGGTTTTTGAGATACAAGATGTTCCATTTTTGGAACAATTGTCAAATCCGAAGTCGCAAGACTCGCAACAATGCTATTTTCACTATGATATTTATCTTTTTTTGCTTCTTTGTTTGCAAAGAAGAAGTCTTCAAACTTCACAATTCTGTGGCTAAAATTTGCTGAAAGAACTGCCAGGTGATGAAGAGTGATCGTTTATTTCCACTGAAGTAAAATTTGGATTTAAATTGTTGCTTTTGTGCTGATTTGTACTGTTCAGTTGAAAACAGACCAAGGAGGTGGGGAAGTACACTTCCATGATTGTTGATTTCTTGATTAGTATTTTTTTCTAGTTTAGTGGTTGATACAGTAGGCTGATAGATTAGGTAAATATGCATCATGTAGGCTAAACGAACGCAAGCTGCTCTGTTAACATATGGCTCGTTGTTTGGCAACTGTGTTGGTCCACCACTAAAAAAAACGAAAACCCACCTCAAAGTCTCCAAACTGAAAACGTGGCACAAACGTGAGTTATCCACCTACCCGGGCATGCATCCCGCCTCTATTGGAAACATGACCAGAACTGTGCTTATAGGAGCTATCTCAGATTTTCAAGTTGCTCCCGAGTGATGAAATCTGCGATCTCATCAAAACATTATGCCGCGCAACATAATGAAACAATAACAATTTTTCAAGGATGAAGTTTGTATTTTGTTGCAATTATTCTTTTATCTGCCTACAATGCTATATCGCGTCAACAGCAATACTAGTCTTAGGATGATGTTTTAGCATGTCCTGCGGTTCCAAGAAGCATGAACCGAAACCGCTTTGAAGAAATAAAACCCTTTCTTCCCTTTGCAGACGATGACTGTTTACATCAGGGAGACAAAATGCTGAAGATGCGCTCTTTACAAGAAGCTGTGAATGCATCATTGCAGCAGTTGGGAGTTTTTACCGAGGATCTATCAGTAGACAAGCATATTTTGGGAATCACTCACGAAAAATATTTATTCTCGGTAAATCAATTCGTTTCGGCTATAAAAACTGGATACTCGCATAAGCTGCAATTACGCATTAAAGTTTGAGACTTACGTTGGGGCATCGGAGATGAAACAAGACCAATGATTGGACTCGTGCATTGTCTCCAATGTACTTTTGATAATCGAAAATCTACGGCAGCATTGGAATGCTTTTATAACTTCTTCACTTCTTATTAATTGCTGGTTGATCTGAAGGAAAAGCGATTTTGTACGCTAGGGACGATCCGTGAGAATCGATTTATGAAATGCCCAATGGCTTCTTCAAAAGCATTCCAAAATTAAGAATGGGGTTTTTACCACTCCTATTCTCACAACAATGTTGTTTTGGTGCAATGGAATGATAATCGAGTTGTTTATATGGCATCAACTTGGCTAGTGTTCAGCCAATAAATGCGGTCAAGTGCTTTAGTCAACGTCAAATAAGAGAATTGATGTTTCTCAGCCCCCTGCTTCATGAGGTACAAAGAAGGGATGTGCGGCGTTGATCTTTTGGACTGTTTCATCAATCAATATAGGCCAACCGTTTATGCGAGGAAGTAGTATTACCTTCTCTTCCTCAACTGCATCGATATGATTTGTGTAGCATCGTGGAGATTATACGCGATTCTTTAACGCGATACCCAAACAGACCAATCAGATTTTGCGAGATCGGTCGTGATTGGGTTGCTTAGGACCGCGGTGCTCTCTAAAACAGCTCGCGCTCCAAAAAGCGGTCAGTGAATCGCGAAAAAGGTATTGGACAACACCAGCTGGTTGATTGCGTGAAGCAGAGCCCCTGAGTTTGGTGCAAGAAAAACATAACAAAAGAGTGCAGCGAGTGCAAGGTGCGATTACAAGCCATCGCTTTTTGCCTTACCATGCAACAGTTTAGGAATAATGCAATCACCTTATCTCATTTTCGATGGAGATAAACCTTTTGTGACTTCGTTTCAAGTCTGATTTGTTCAGTATGTCATATCATAATTGTTTGCCAACATTACAACAAATTTGCTTTTGTAGCACATTTTTCAAGTAGTCGCAAAAAGTGTCTACAGGCAAAAAGAGCAATTAACGCTCTCGTGCAGAAACAGCCATTCTCCATAAAAGCAATCATAAATCAAATCAAATATTTATGTAATCGTTATAAACGTTCATTGAAAAAATTAGTTTCATTATTATCAGCTCAAAAAAGATTTGATACAGTCAGCAATTCAATGGTAGGCATGCCGCTTTGGTCAATTAGCAAGCACGCCAAAGACGCTTTAGCATAGGCATTGGAATATTGTTCCAATATTGGATCAACAAAGTTTGAAATGTCAAGATAAATAAAACGTGATGTAACGATTATTGTCCAGTATTTTTTTTCTTTTTTATACTTTCTTGCTTTTCTTTGTTTGAAGTGAAAAAAAAACAAATTTTACTATGCTTACTTATAAAACTGCAGCGCACGTGGGCATATTTTATACATTACAATCAGCTAGAATTCAAAAACTTAAATACAAGAAAAGATGTGTCGTCATCAAACCATGGTCAATTTCAAAATGGCACAAAAATGCATAACCTAGTTTAATTTAACACAACAAAAGCAAAGATTGATATCGCAAGCGCGATGGAGACTGATGATGTAAAGGCCGTGATTCGGTTCTCGAAGTCGCTTCAGCAGTCACCCCTTTGATTGAGGGTGCCCAATGTGCGGCTCGAGGGCCGCACAAGATAATTTTTGAACACAGAATCAATGAAAAATTCTTGAAAATTCTCTAAATCTCCCACCTGAATAAGTTTGTCGTTATAACCTCCAAGCTTTGGTTATTGCCACTCAGGTAACATCAAGTGTTTTTACAGTGATTAAGCAATCATTTGTTTACTTGAAGCAGAGTTTTGAAGGCGTGATGATTATAGGTGTAAAAAAATGTGGATGTGGGTGTAAAAACTGTAGCGAATAGCTTGTCTGTGATAAAAACTTCATATTCTGCACTTATGGATCAGTAATTTGCTTTTAGAAATTACCAGCCGACAATGGTTATATTGAAAGCGAACAATGAATTAATGGAGAAAGAGACCAAAATTTTCAAGCATGTTACATGAAGAAATTCTTTATTTTTTTGTATTCGAGAATTTGAAATTGATTTTATATGAATAAAAAATTGAAAATGCCTGTATAGGGCGAAATCGATTTTTCTTAAAATAAAGTAGCTCAGCTGATCTAATGTATCATGATTTTATCTAGTATTCGAGAATCGTAATTGTTCTAGATACTTCTTTGACGTTTGCGGTCATCAATGTTTGGTACGCGCAGGCGATGTTTTTCAGAGCAGGGGCGGCCTTAGGCCGATTTGACCGATTGCTCCAAATCGGGCCCCGCGCTGAGAGGGGCCCCGCATTTTTTTTTCAAAAGGCGACAATCTCGGTCATCTCGATCCTCTAGCGGCCGGCCCGAGGCGTGATCTTGCTGATGTAATCACATGTGTGCACTCAGCCAGTCAGCGCCCAGCAGTAAAACCAGTAGTAACCAGATTAATTAATAACGTATCTTACCACGTGTAAAGTTATGTTTTGAGCTGCCTCACATTCATGCTGTAGCATAAATTTTGACTTAATAATTTCATTAATAGTTACCATCTAAAAAACCCTACTATGACACACAAAGAAAAGAATTGCAACTTGGTGTTTTGCAAAATATCTCTATTTCTCTATTTTGTATTTCTAAACTTGCCCATTAGCTCCAAGAAAACTATTACCAATTTCTTTTATTTTGAAAATGCAATGAATCTCAAACCATTATCCATGGAAACAGGAAAATCTAAAATCATGACTAAAGGGCTAAACTTTTGCTCAAGTTTGGAGACCTTTCACACCCGCGTAAGACAAAATAGGCTTTAGATTTTTCATGAATGTAGAGCAATGTCAGACATTTTGATGTACAGTTGGATTCAAAAAAATCGCTCCGTTTTTTCCTGAATAAAAAATATATAAAAATAAAATTGTTTAAAAAGACAACTATTTAATAAAAGGGTGTATAGAGTCTTTTTCGTTTTTCAATTTTTATAAAATTTTCCGCCATGAGAAATTTTTAGGATATAGAAAATTTCTGAAGAATATATAAAAAAAATATTAGAAAGGTTGAGAATGGCCACTTTGCACTTGCAATTCTTTTCTTCTTTATGCACAATAATAAATAGTATAGAGGGGCCCCGCAAGCATCCAACTAATTGGGCCACGCAACTTCTAAGGCCGGCCCTGTTTCAGAGCATAATCAACTGCTGAAAACAAAAGTTCAAACTCCAACAAAAATGGCATCTTTTTGAAATCATGGTCAAATAAAATATTGATATAAAAATGTATATCAAGACTTATTATTATTATTATTATTATTATTTATATTGTTATATCATGCATTTCTTGTAGCTTATCAGCTACAGATTGCCTGGAAACAAAAACAGGAAATTTGGCACGGTTTATTTAAAGGAAAGGAAAAGCAAACTTAGAAGTAATGTAAACTTCTTCGTTCCACAGTTTGGATGTTCTTCTAAAAGAGAATTATTACCTCGCGTTCAACGGTAGATAACTGTTGCTGCATTTTGAGACCCTAACCGTATAAAACACAAAAAAATGATTCTTAATTTTCCGATTTTTTTTCTGGGGCATCCTGTTTGATGTCTTTTTTGCGCCAGAACGTTTTTATTGTGACTGAGTAAGTTTTGTTTCATATTTCATTCTCTTCATCACACTTACAGTTGCTGAGCTGCGGCAAATGTTCAATGAATACCATTAATGTAGTATCTTGTATGACTTGACAAGAAAATTGATCCCAGGTTTACCGTCTGCAAAGAAGACTGGCTCACCACTACACTTTATGTTATCCAATTTAACTCAACAAAAAATGGAAAGCTTGGTAAATGAAGACAGCTCCAAGCGTCAATGCGACGCTGTCTCGATATTGCTTCCGTCGCGTCGTGAATTCACAAGCGCGACGGATACTGTTCGTATTACAACGTTGGTTCCATTCATGAGGTTGCTACAAAACAATGCAAAACATTTCAAAGATAAAACCAGCTATTTTATTGGAATATTGTCGAAAAACTGAAATGCAACGTCATCTAGTTTCTAGTTCATAGCATTTCAATCTCAATATAGTGCTATATGACTTAGGTCGCAACAAATACATAACCACCGTGAAAATCACGTCCTTGCCAGGATTTTTTCTGACCTTTGTAATAATATTGCATGTTCTTTTGTAACAGTACTCTGACCAGACTCATGGTGTTTAAGCTATAAACAGATAAAATGAGTATTTTGTAGGCAATCCCTATTTGAATAATGCTCTACATGTAAATGGTTTAGTGGAAATTTTTGGCTCTTTAACCGCTTACAATGGTGTAATATTTTGGCAGAAGGCTTGTCTTATTGGTTGGATTCTTATGTGCTGGTATCTTTGCCTGGGATCAATGTTATTTGACTTGTTTTCTAACGGCGAAATAGGGAAACTGTAGGCTTAAACATACCTCATAAAATATTGCAACTGTTATTTTGACACAAAAAAACTAATATGGCGATAGTAAATGATATGGTAGTTATTTTCAAGTAGCACAAAATACGCTTATAGTTAATCATTAAAAACAAAGAATAATGGCAAAGCAAAGTCTATTAAGTTGAGCTTGTTGCTATAAATACCCTCCTTGATTGAGCTTTATCATAACTTGAACTTAATTTTCCAGGTTTAATAACAACGAGCACCGTGTTTGCCATTATTGGAAAATTTCTTGCTACTAATGCATTTGTAGTTGTGTACAGCTGTAACAATAATAATCTCTGGAATATTCATGACATTATATTCATGTTGACGTAGTTTTCTTGTTTCGTTCATTATTTCCGGTGTTTCCCTGTTTATAAACCGTCGCTTGTTTATTTTATTCTTAAAGCAATCTTATTGGTAGTTATTTCCTGTACTCCCCCTGTAGACAGAAATTTTCTGATTTATTTTATATGCATTTTTATTGGTTGTTCTTTGGGTAGCAGTTTCCGGTATTCCCCCGTTTTCAAACCTTTTCTTGTTAATTTTTAGTTTTTAGTAATTTTGATTGGCTAAAATATTTGGGAACTTTATTTCGGCTACGTGCGAATGGAAAGTATATATACGGGTGGGTTATTTGGAAAAGACAGAGACGAAAGCAAACAGACGACAAAACAGAGAAGGAAGGAAAGAAGGGAGGTGAAGAGGCAAGCGAAAAGGGAGAAAAATTAGAAGGCAAGGGCCAAACACTGCTGTAAGGAAGGTGGACTATCGGCTGCTATAAGTGTGGTGTCGATGATTGTCTACGTGCGAAAGCTTGTATATTAATAGAGTTGTGGTGTAAAAGAGTGAACTGGCAACCTAGCTTCTCAAGCGTAAGTCCTTAGGCCGAATGAGAAGGCATAGAAGGTAGCCGTTGAACTCTACCGAGCTAATCTTCTAGTCGTCGAATCGTCATCTGCCGGTCGCTAAGGTACAGGGCGGGTGACTTAACCGTATTCAGCGACAACAGCGTTACTGCAAAAATTTTTTCAATTAATGCTAGATAAGTTAATAACATAGCCTGCAGCCTTCTGGAAACTATTCTACAAACAAAATACCATTTGTTGCAATGTAGCTCGTGGCAATATGCAGTTTTTGACCTGCAAAACTATCCTTACAAGCAGGGGAATTTTCCTCAGAGATCACGATTGTAAAAAGGTGTTAAATCATGTTGTATGTATAGTAGGCCATCAAACTTCTTGCTTGAAAACATGATATCGAATCTCGCAAATGTCGTTTGAAAAGAACAGCAAGAACTATTGGGGCTGTTTACATCTTTACCGTCATTTCTCGCAACTCGAAGATAACCGCTCTATTCGATTGGGATGCATTCTTAAAATTTCGAGATGACATTCTCTATTTATACTTTAACTTACAAATTATCTGTTACTGTTTTCACAATTGCTATTTGAGTATGGCCATCACAAACAATTAAAAGATTATTTTCCCGACGTAAGTGATGGAGATCAGTGGACTACTTACTAAGCCTATAAACTACCAAGCAGAAAATGTTTTCAAGTATTCCAAATAGATTTCCAAGGGCACAGCTGTACATTTTCTACATGCGGCTTTTCCTGGGCGAAGTTTATTTCAAGAACGTCGTAGTTCCGTGGTTAAAAGCTATATTGGCGAAATGGAATAAATCAAATTGTTTCAATCTTGGCGGAGTTTTTGATGAGATGGGAGACTTGCTTGCTTTCAATCATCTGTTGTTTATTGCATTTTTCAGACCTTAGCTTCTCGTACTTGCTGGTTTGCTTTCTTCTATCTATTACGAAACAGCTCATGAAGATTTTATCACTTCGATAGATGAAGCGGAAGAATACTACCGAAAAAACATGGAAATTTTGAAACTGTGCAAGAAAAAGTAAATATTGCAGAGATTGGTGTCTCGGAGCTGGTACCACAATCGAAATCAAACATTCAATATGCTCAATGCTTTGTGCGATTTTGCATTTAAAAAAAAGAATAGCAGGGAAATATTTTTTGTTTACTACTCATTAAATTTTCATCGTCTAGACCAGCAGGACAAAAGCAGTGTTTCCAAGCATGGGACAATACATGTATTCAAATCTTTATTACAAAGCACTTTTGCCACGAACATTACATTTTTTCAATCAACGCAATAAATGCTGCAATTTATTGCTTGTGCAGTAGCGTCATTGGCTGAAATGCGCGTACTGTGATCGTGCCCAAATCATCAGTGCTGCATGGGCTTGGAAGAAGTTTTCAGCAAAAAGTACTGAAAGTTTGTTACTAAAGCCTTTATTGTAAGATATACATGCTTTATAAGAATGAGATTCTGACACATTTCAAAGTAGGTGGAACCCTTTGTATCTCTTCCATAAAAGCAGCTGCGGTGACGACAGTAGCGCACTAAAATCTTTGAATAATGAATCACATGTGTAGCCAGGAGGTATCTGGGGCAAAGACGTATATACTAATTTGTTGCTTTTGTCTCTAAACGTATTGGAAATGAGTCTAATTTATTATATTTTTTGCCGACAACATTATCGACAAATGAAAATTCTAACCACAAAAATAAGATACTTGAGAGTTTTTCAGCTTTTTAAATATGCTAACAATAAAAAAGACAATGAAACCTCCTAAACAGAACTTAAGAATTTCTTATTGATATTTTTAACTTTTTTTCGAGCACTTGAACATTGATTTTCGATAGAAGAAAGATTTTGCACTTCCTTTTTCGGATCAGATATAACCATACTGCTTATTGGTAACTGTTAATTCTTTTTTTAGCCAAATTAGCTAAAATTTTCGGAACCACAAAAATTTAATTATACAAAAAACATTTTGTATTAAATGAAAAACATTTTATGAAACTGTGCGCCCAATACTACACTAAACACTAAATCTTGTCTATCCTTTCATCAGTGACCAGTAACTACGCAAATATTTTTGGTAGCTAACGTTTTGTCGACAAGAAAAGCCAAGATGACAAGTTAAGCAAGTTGGCAAGACATGTTAACCTAAGTAAAGGCACCACCAAACAATTTATGTGGTCGCTACTCACAGGACGGTTGAGCAATAGACAGGATTTAGTTTCCCTCATATTGATGAATTTACAAAATGGTTGTCCATACAAGATTTACTTAGTTGCTGCTATAAACAGATAGTATAATCAATTATGGCGTCATAAGTGAAATTGAAGCAATAAAAAATTAATGTACGACGTCTGTTCAAGAAACCTCCAAACTACAAGTTTTTTTTTTCTATTTTAGGAGCTGGTGAACGAACAGCATTATTACATGCAATTTTTTTTCGTTGCGACAACTAACGTTGACAACATCAGAATATTATTGAATGCTGACCAAATTGATTATGGCTGTTCAAGCGAAATAGAAACTATCTTATTTCGACAATAATGGAAGAGCGTAAAACGTATGTTTATTTTGTTTTAGATTTTTGTACTTTAATTGTGCTGATGTTTATGTCATAAATAAATGCAATAAATAGAATGCTTTAGTTTGTTGAATAATGCCAGTCGATCAAGAGCAAAGATGGCAGGCCTGTAGAAATATGCGAAGTCATGACTGCTGACATGCAATACAGTAAAAATAGAAAATCTTAATAAAGCTTCGAACTTGATCCCCGCCCACATGTTTTTCTTAAAACTTCAGTTCTTGTGATGCATTTCAGCTAGATCAATATTAACTGAATGACATTAGCATTTTAGAAATGCAACGACATAGTGCGATTTTTGCCGCGCCTAGAAGTGACAGAGTTGATGAAAAGCTTTTAAGTGTTAATGCAAACATTTTTTAACTTTTGTAATTTTAAATTCTTTATTTAGAGTTAGCTTTTAAGAGAGTATTTGCATGCTATTATGAATGTCGTCTGCCACACATACAACGAACACAAAAAATGCATTGTCTAACCACATGCTTTTAAATTAAAATAAAAATTTTTTCAAATTCTTAAATTTTGAACAAGAATTAATAAACAAGACTATTTAAGTTTCCTTACACAGTTTTCCAGCCATTTATCGTACGGTAACTTCGGATGAAAATGAAGCTTTGGCTTTGTCTCGGAATTTTTCTTTGGAGGGCAACAAATGGACAAGGTAATATTTTTATTGTCATTGGTTGGCCGATCATTGTGTTTATTGATCACTGATCATTGATCATTTGGTTGATCGCTTTGCATTTTGAATCTTTTAACTACAATAGAAATGAGTTTCTTGCTACAAAATAAATTGGCTCCTAACACCATAAAGTTGATCGGGCAGTAGAACACACAATGTAGCTTTGTGCCTGTTATAACAGTGACTTAAGGACCAATTCTTTCTTGAAGTTTAGTTATTGCTTTGAGTTTTTTATACCCTTAGCTGTTAGCCTTCAAATTAACTTACGGCCAAGCTCAAATATTTTTATTACAAGTGCACTCGTTGCAGCCTTTCCTTGTGCGACAACTTGAAAAAATATTGTACTTCAGGGAATAAACTTGTATCACAAAATTGGACATATTATGCCAAAAAGCCTTTTAGTTTGCTTGCTGTTCTTGGAAAGTGTGCCTTGTAAGATTTCTTTAGGCTTTTGTGTCGTAAAGGCAAAAGGGCCCACCAGTCTACTAGTTACAGTGGTCTAGTCTGATACTTGCGAAAGAATCATGTACTCATTTGCATTAATAGATAAAAAGAGGGCCTATATGCGCTTGTCATGAGCATTATCTTGATGTGACACAATATTTTTAGACAACTTTCAAGATCAAATCAAACTCTTGCAAACAAAAGTTAGAAATCTGGAACAGGGTAAGTTGCCATTGAGGTAGAAAATGTGCAGATGAAAAAGTGTCATTAATTTTTAACAAGCAAAAGAATCCAAGCTTTTAAAGAAAACGTTTCGTTTTTGCTGCTCTGCAAGCGGTCTAAATTCACTGCACTCTGATTAATAGGAAATTATTTTTAAGCAAGTGTAGTTGCGATAAATATGCCCTTACGTACAAGTTATCTGAAACAAAACAGTGGTTATACCAGGTTACATACGGATGAATAAAGGGTGGATAACTCCAATGAATGGCTATCAATACAAGTTTTATCGAGTTCGTCGCAATTTCAAAATCGCAAACGCAATATGCCGACGATTAGGAGGTGGTCTTCCTGCTTTTGGATTTCAAGATATGCGAACTCGAAGGTAACTATCTTTTTTGCAATCTGTGAAAGTAGGTTTCTATTTGAGCAGTATTAAGAAAGATATTTTTGTTCATGACATTCAGTGGCGTAGCAAAGGATGTGCGGTAAGCATAAAGTAGCCACTTAAAGAGGGCGGTCGTTTTAGACTTGGAGAGACAAAATTTTAGCTGTTTCTAAACACAGGATTCTAGTATTGACGTTTATAATTTGTTTAATCGAAAATAAAGAAGTATTTTTTGCTTTTGCACTGAGCAGCCAAAATTCACTCTACACCACTTACTACATCAACCAATAAATTTAGGGGAAGTATATAACAACAAGCATGCCCAAAAGTGCATGCACCTAAAAAGCTAAATAGCAAAATTGGTCATATTAACCTGTCGGCAAAAAATAACTTTGAACAAGAAGCCAATGCAACGATATTTTAAAACTTTTCCTCACGCTAGGTTATTCCAAAATTAAGCAAAGCTGAGCAACAAAACCTTGCAACTGATAAAGTGAAGGCGACATTAAGGTAACTTTGGGGTGCTAAATCGGTATCGCCTGTAATCATTTTTCTTCTATAACGTTTAGTTTTTTAAGTATGCGCGGTCGTGCTTGATAGGTTGAAGCTTTTTCACGTCACTAATCTAAAAATTTTGGCCAAGAGAGTGCTCCATGTCATGGAAATGACACAACTTACTGCTTTCTATATAAGGAAACTAGAAGCCCAACTTTCGTTTTCATAAAGGCCCAATCACATTTTGGTTTCATACCGCACAGTATCAGTTTGTGATTGTCCTAAGACTTATCAGCAGGCAACCAATGCATTCGGACTATTTGCTATAGAAGTTGTGGAACTAAGATTCTACGTACTGGTGGCCCGCAACGTCATATTTTGTGGTCCACGTAAGGATTCTGTGGCACTGTGCGAAATCCTGGCCTCCGAGTTTGGTCTTCCATACATTGTTTTCCAGAAAAAACAAATTTTTAAGTTGAAATTACGTGGAAATAGTCACGAAGTATAAAGGTCGACAACTGCTGTAATGGTCTTTTTTTCTTTGGAAATCAGCACAATTTCGGGCTACATCACACGATTTTCGGAGATCGATGCCCAGAAAAGTGATGATCTCCAAATAATGCCGTGGCTGGTGTGCTGCGAATTTTCATCAACTGGTTTCCTGCGCCAGCACACAAAAAAGTTTGGTAACCACTGATATACAGTCTTGCCTGCTTAAATTTTTTTAAACAGCGTCTGGCTTGTATAAAATCCAGGTGTATAAATGTGGCTCACAGCGCTGAATGAGTTTGACACCCCTGGTATCTGAGAATAGAGTAATTAAGATGGCTAAGTTTTGTTACATACAGATTAACTTGAAGTTTAAAAAATTCATTAATTTAAGTCAGTGCTATGCCAATAGTGTATTCATTTATTATGTTTGAAAAATATCTGCTAGAAGAATCTGTAAAAATGACTCTGACAATATTTGTTAGCTGTGTAGAAAATACACGTTAACATAACAGCGATATAACCTTTTAAGCTAAAGGTTACTGGTGAACACTTCTTCGGGAGTAAGTGGTAACAAAAGCAAAATTTGGATATCTTACTGTATATTTGTTGTGATGCATGCCAGAGCTGACAGTGCACAACTTCAGTTCAAGTTCTTCAAATTGCGCATTTCCACAATTGTCAAACTTGCATTGCGGTTCAGTTAATTTTTTTGTACTCGCACAACTAGCGCAGCGCTTTAACTTTTTTATTTTTGTTGCATAATTTGCGCTGAGCTTTCGGCAATATTGTTTTTTCATTCCGCAAGGTGCAGTTATGGAACGCAGTGTTTTTTTTGCTTGTGCTTTATTTGCACAAAACATTTTTGTTTAAATCCGCAATTTATCTTACTGTAATCTAAATCTCTAAGTCTACTAGCAGACAGAGTAGACCTTTTTTCAAGTTTTCGCCGATTGCATTGCGAAAATCCCGACCGGTCGCACCTTTGATCGAAGAGCAAAACTATCAATTCCTAAAATTTTATCTCCAAATCAATAAAAGTGCACATAAAGCTGACAATAACACCCTCCAGACATATACAAGCCTGACAATATCATAATTAGTAACGGAAATATGATAAATGTAAAAGATGCCACCAATCTGATCTATACCAGCACCTGCAAAGCCTCTTTGTGAAAATTGGAATCTAGAACATATTTGAAGACATGAACAGCAAAAGCAAGGAAAGGAGCTAACCTAACTAGCGGCATGGGTTGCTATAATTCATAATTACGTTGAACCTTTGAGGAAAGATTTTAAAGGACTGAATTATGTTTATTTTTGTTAAATTTCAAAATATGTAATGAATGTAAGCTATGCCTGATAACGTTGGCCGCAGGCTTAGTATCGTAAGCCCTGATTTGTAGTGTGGATAGTAGCCTATAAGATAAGCCAAGGGTATACAACGAGGAGCTCGCAACCTATTGCCCGTGGAAGGATGTAACTTGTAGCATGTGACCACAGAATACAATTTCAGATCAGCTCAGTTAAGGCCGACCTTATGAGATGATCTTTGAAACAAAATATCCTAAAAGTTTAAATCGAATTTATAAAAGCATTTAATACTACATCAATAGCATCGGATTGGCATGCGCGTCTCTGGTATTGCAAGCAGCACAAAAACTTTAGTACTGACACTTTAATCCAAAAATTGGTATTTTGACGAAAACTGCTGAAATAAGTACCACAATTGACTTTTAAAATATTAGGTTGCAACCATTTTTGCTAGTTTAGGAGGCGTGCACCCCAGCTTTTTGTCAGTAGATTTTCCAAATATTTTTAGTCATTTTATATTTCAGAATGCAAACGCTTTTGTTACACTTCAACATTCAATAAACAAATTTTGTTTAGTATCAAAGTTGATCCAGAGTTTCATAATTCCTAGAATTCCTTTTAAATTTAGACTTTAGAGAACGTTTTTTTCATGGGACTGTTTCCATTTGAGAAAGCACAGCAACTTATTGGGGGACAACAACATGGGTTGCTGCCGTTGAGCTGTACCTGAGGCTACATACAAAACAAGAGCAGATTATACAGTCAGTGCCAAAGTGCTATATTTAAAAAGACATAACGATTGATCGGGGATGTGCAACTGTTTTCAAGTCTCAAAATTGTTTAATTTTCCACCAGCTATTGGTGATGAATGAATTTTCTTTCGAGGCCCTGCTTCTTTTTGGGGGCACAATCACTAAATTTGAGGTAGTATTTTTTAGGTGACTTGGATTGGCGTTTTGGAAGTGGGACCACATAAAAAATTTTGTCGTAGTCAATTGGGCGAGATAAATAAAACAAATACACAACTACGCCTTCGCTCATAAAAAATCAATTATACTGACCGATGCAAAAAAAGAGCATCTGGAAATCTTGGGATTGTCCAGTCCTCCCAATCCCTTAACACTGGAATTACCGTATCGGTCATTTTGACCATTTTTAATTTTTAATCGTTTATATCTCTGACTAGGTACGTGCAATAACATTGAAACTTCCTAAATTTTCCTAAATCTTGGATAACTTTTAGCGTGTCAGTTTTCTTTGCATTCCAATGAGCACAGGGTGGGATAGAAATGAATTTACTTTAGATTACCGTCAACGGTCATTTTGACCGTGCACAAAAACCACTAATTTTTTCATCATTAAAATTATCTTTGCAATTAAAGAGCCTTTTGTTGTGCTATTGTATTGAAACAATTGTGAAACAATTACTGCACTAACAGGTAAAAGTTACCTACCCGTGCGAAAGATAAATATGTTTGTCGACAGAGAGGTAAAAGTACGGGGACTGGTTACTGAAGCCTCCATACTGTTTTTATCCCCTTAATAGCATTTTCAAAACTAAGCAAAATACTCAATTTTGAAAAGTATATTTCCGAAAAAAAAGTTGTCACCTTTATTTGGAGCAGAAAATTGAAAAATACCACTTTGAAAATATTGATCTCCAAAAAAAACACAGCTCCTGAACCTTTCTTTGACACAGAAATGCTTTCAGCTCCCTACCTATGCAAAGTGTTAAGTTTACGTTTTTATGATACGCTTTGATCAGGGATTGGCACGTTCAGATTCGGTTCGACTTTGGGCCTACAAGGAAAACGATTTTTTTTAAATGAAGCGAATTCAGAGACTGCTATTGATAACGCGCACCTAACTGATTTAGCACCATGTACATTTGTTGACTTTGGCAGTGAGACAGTGACACTAATGATGCTAGGTGATATTATTAGCTACTACAAAGCAAGCGCTAGATGATAATTATTATGCATTTCACATCTAACACAGCGAAATTTGATTTTTATTAGTTGCTAATGTCGAAGCATGATTGAAATGTATCAATTTTTCTTTATTTTCGAGAAGTGGATTACCAGCTCCGAACGTACTAAAAAATAGTTGAAGGCCTACAGTTCATTTCATAGATTAGGATCTATGCAGTTTATTCTAGCACAAAATGGAGCTTACGACTGGTTAAACTCCCACTTACAATAATTCAAGACATTACTAGGTCTAACACAACAGTTAAAAGTAAATCACAACACAAAATAATGCCTAATTATTACGCATTTTTTAGTAATTAAGCAAACGGTCATTTTGACCGTCGCGGTAATTGTAGGTAAGTTGAAAAGGCGGTAATTCTAGTGTTAAACCTCCAGGCCCCTGCAGATGCAATACACAGTGTTGCTTCAATGTTTGAGTACTCTGGCTGACCAGTAGAATCTTCCGCTGATGAAAAGTTGACCAGCCTGCAAAAAAAATGTTCAAACCTGGTTTGAAAAACGGTAGCGAAAATTGCGGTTGCGCCTTGCTGATTTAAAGACTTTTCTTTGCGCTTCGCAAGGTTGAAATTTTGGTTGAGTAATTTGCGGTTGTGATTTCACATTTTTAAAATTTTGTTGTAAAATTTGCGCTGCGCTTCACTTTTTTTGTGTGCCCAGCTCTGATGCATGCAATACCCAACTGCTTCCTTGGGTTACTGATGCAGATTTTGCTCTCAAACTAGTTTCTCATGGTAGCAATATTTTTATTCCTACTCCTTCTTTTTCCACAATTTGTAAGTAGAAAGTTAGAAATTTACGAAGTCTTAATCAGAAATTGGCATTTCTAAAGAAGCTACGCCATTCGCATTTTGCATGAAAGAAGAGGGAAACCTCAACTTTTTAAAAACCAGCATGATAACGTCAAATAATCTCACAAAAAATTTGGTATTGCAAAATATAAAGAATTGTAGGGTCGCAATTAAAGGAGTGGAATTTACTTAAAGGAGGATTCATGTGATTCTACAGTTCCGTCATCTCTACAAAGAGCGGCTCTTGCTTTTTGCTTCCAAAGATGGCTTCTGATATTACATGAGCTAGGTCTTGGACGTGAACATGAGAGTGATGAGTAGAAAAGATTTTTTGATTCCAGTAAAGCGAGTCTTTAGCCAATATATATATTTTTGTTTATTTTTGTTATTTTTCTTATCCCTTTTTCTTCTTTTCAATTTTCGTTAGCTTTACAAATTGTACATACCAGCTTTTGTAAGACGTTCTCAGGAGACACCGGACTTGACAAACAAACGGTTTTTTGGTATCACCTGGTCCTTCATATTCATTGTAGTATTTCATTTGCGTGCGCGTCTTTACATCCAAACAAATTAGCAAACTAAACCAAAATAAACTAAGACAGTTCTGCAGCACATTTGAAATATTAACTCTTTCATACCTGTAGCGCATGTGCCGAATAGGACTATATTGAATCCACTTCAGTACCACAAATATTCGTATGATTTGCGATTTTGAAGTCAAATGTCTAGCTGTGGGACTGCAGTTGGATGACACTAAACATATGTGTTTCTTCTGTCCACAGAAAAACTCTATGACAAGAATCACTTTAGCAAAAACATTGTAAACTACTTGAAAGACCTGATGCTGAAAAATTAAACGCCAAGCATCTTTTGTTTGTTTTGTTTTTGTTTTTACTGCCATATTTATCCTCCATTCACGAGAAAGCAAATTGTATTGCTATATTTTGGACGGAACGTCCGCATTCGCTTGGGAGTTGCCATTTGCGATATGTCTGTGCCACGTGCCTTCCATATAAAGGCGGAGGCGTCCCGTTAAGTGCCTTGCCCAAAGACTCAACAAGCGAACTTGCCGGCTTGTTCTCTACAACCTCTCCTATATGCCGAGCGCCAAGCAGGAAAGCTGCGGATGCCATTTTTTAAAGTCTTTTGGTATGACTCAACAAGGGGATTGAATCCCAGGTCTACCGACTGCGAAGCGCTCTAATCACTACGTCATCGCGTCGGTCTTTCGTTAGCTAGTTTAGAAGATGCGTTTCTTCCTCGGCTCCCCATTAGATTTGAGCTTATGAAATGCTTCACCAAGTGATGGATCACCAGAGTGAAGAATTTAAATATTTAAAGGAAAGATTTAGGCCTTACAAAATGATGCTAAATAGCGGCTCGTAGTGTCACTGGTTCTTAAATTCGGAGTTTGTGGTCCGGTAACTACTTTATAAAAGATCTCAATATTCAAAAAAGTGGAACTTTTGATAGCATTCAAATTTGTTCTAGAACATTTTTTCGGAAACCTCAGAGCAAAAAAATTACGTTGAGCAGATGATAGCAAAATTTGGTGACAGCATTTCAAAACCTTCGTGGTTATATGTCGCTGAAGCTTCATCTTCTGTATCCCATCATAATAATTTTCCATCCTACCAAGGGTGCTGTTATTGATAAACAAGGTGAACAGTATCATCAGTACATTGTCATTGTAGAACTACTTACAAGGGAAAATAAAATGTGTGTAAGTAAGTAGAGAAGGACTATTGTTAGTTTCTCCATGTAAGAGGTGACATAATCTTTAAACCCACTGCAAAACGTTTCACACACAACTGATGCTTAAAATGACTCAAATCAAGTACTTGAAAGGCTGTGTATTTCTTTAACTGATTTGTACATTCTCACAAACTGTACGAGCTAGTATATAAAATATTGGAAAAATTTTTATAAAGATTTTCAAATACATGAGTAATGTGATATTTCTGTGTTTCAAAAATCTGAAGTAACAGAAAAAACTGAATCTAGGTTAATATCAGCGTTCAAAATTTACCAAAGATCAGCAAAAATACTCTCAGCTCCCTAGATTAAATTTTTTGGTTTTGTTCAAAGTAACTCAATACCAAAAAAACTTATAAATTTAACATGATGTTTGGTTTTTCAAATAAAACATAGTGCATCAAAAATTTATTTCAACTCTCATTTTAAAGTTTATGGTGAAAAATTTTGTAATGCTGCCACCATTAGCGCTAGAGAGCAATGTGAGATTTCGACAGTGTGACTGATAGTGGTTAATAAGTTTTTTTACTTCTGTTAATTTGTATGTTTTCAAGATTAAGAGACAAAAATGTGTACCAATTACAGAATATGATAACATCATGTTAAAAATAATTTTCATCTTCACCACTTACTTGACAAAAAACCTGAGTGATTCTCGTCTGATTATCTTCTCGTAACCTTTTATTTCATAAAAAAATTGCTTTTCCAATTTTCATGTTTCTCAGCAAGCATGATTCAAGGTAGCAAAAGATAAACGTCATTTTAACTTTGATTTCAGAAAAGCGTAAAAAATGTCTTTTGAATATAGCAATGCTACTTATTCGAGGTTACCATTTCGAGTTTATTTCTAAGATTTGTGCTTTTTTAAAGAACTTTGATTTAAAGAATAAAAATTTCCTTATTCTAAGAAACGTACTAATTTTTACGGTGCGTGCTTATTTTGTTGTAGAAATAAGATAAGTTTCGGAAGGAAAGCAGTCGAAAAGTGACCCTCCGAACAAAAATAGACCAGAACCCTAGCGATGTGTCATTTTGGCAATAGAAAAAAGTGTCCTCCAAAAGAAAAGAGTATGAGAATCATGAATTTACCGCAAAAGCATTTCTTTTCAGCTTCGTGCTCTCAACATGCCAACACCACTAATCATTTTAGATAATAATTTAGAAATAATGTTGAATCAAGGAAAGATCGGGTTTGAAAACAAAAAAAATGCTTGTTTGGTATTATGATGTAATTATTTCTTCAAAATTTAAATTATTTTTCTAATTTTTTGTGACTGTGAAAAGCTAAAACTAACCACTTTGCTTCCAAATTTTGATAGAAAGATATTGCTTTAGCAAAAATTGGACATTTATTGATCGCATTCTAAACAAAAGTTAAAAAGTTCGAAAATATGAAAGCCATTTTTCATAGCTATGCCAGACATGAAAGAATAACCATAACATAATTTTTCAGGATAACGAGACAGTTGCTCTCGCTTTAGTTGAAAGCAGTTGCTGAACCAGCCTGTCTAGCGATATGCCTAATTCAGCGATGACCATTGTTGAACAGATTGATGTAGTTCTGGGTTCAAATCCCTAACTCAACATTGTTTTTAACTTGTAAAGAGTTTTAAAATCTGGAGGTAGATGTTATTAATAATTCCCTTGATACGCTATTCAAAATAAAGAACTGTGTAAAGAAATTTCCTCATGGCTGAGCATAAATCAAGACGTTAGTAAATGTAGGTTTGAATTTTTTGTTGTGTACGAATAACCCCACCCTTAAAAATCGGGCTATGTTTAGCCTACTTGATACACATTTAAAGTTGAAGTTATTTTACATCACAAAAAATTCTATCGATCTTACATTGCATTCATCTCATATAGTTTTTATAGCTCTTCATTCTACTGTATGTTGCAGAGTGCTGTTTAACGCTTTAAACGTAACTGAGCACTTTTGGATTGGATTGCGAAACGTACAAACAAAGAAGCGAAATTGGTATTGGATTGCTAGCAACATTGCTATACCATCGCCAACAGAAAGCTTCTTCTGGTATCCAAGCTATCCTCGAGACAATGATGGGTACTGTGGATATATACACTACAATGACACAGTTTTGACTCAAAGAAATAAGCCTAGTATATATTTGAATTCCCTATTTTCTCGAAATGAGCAATGTAGTAAAGAATTGTCATTCATGTGTGAAAGAGTCATATCATAAAAATTGAAAAGCTACAATGTAATGGAAAAAATTGTATATCAAGTAAAATGTTTATAACAAAATCACATTAGAGTCGACTGTTAAAACGTGTTTGCAATCATATTTTTTATCTAATAAAGATTTCATTTATTCTTTCATGCGACTGATTTCATTTCATTTATGAGCTCATGCTCGGTTTACAAGTCTTTCGTCAGAATGTGCCACCACAACGGGTAGACTGCTCAGCCCCACCACCTGTCTGCCACATAAAGATAGAGGCATCCCGTTAAGGGTCTTGCCCAAGGACACAGCAAGCAGGCTTGCCGGCTTGTTCTCCACACTGCCCTTTTTATGCTGAGCACCAAGCAGGAAAGCTGTGAATACCATTTTTTTAAGTCTTTTGGTATGACTTGACTTGGGGAAATGAACAGGTACCGACTACGGAGCGTACGCTCTAACCACTACGCCATCGTACCGGTTTTAACAAAGCTTTGAAATGTAATTTTACAATAATGAATTGCGAAACTTAGTTTGAGAAACAATCAGTGAAATTCATATTTTCTTTTTGCATTCTTTGGTGAAGACGTAAAAAACAGGCTTTAAGTCAAACGCCGCGTCAATCTTTTTAAACGCAAAAACGGCAAGCATCCGTTTGTCGGTCACTAAATCAATATAGCAATCAAGGAAATATCATCTTATTATTGACTACCCCTAGGTTACTTATTAACAGTATATAATTGCGCCGCACATAATCTTAGCCTGATATTTGCTGAAGTTGCCTTTAGTTCTGCTGTATATTGTTTTTTGGGCCAACTCACCCTCGCAAAAAAGTTAGTGTGAGGAATGCAGGCAATTTTGTTTGTTGAGCCCTTGGAAATAGTACTTAACGAGTTTCCTATATCTTCACGTGGCAGACAGGTGCGAGTGCAAGCGGTCTTTCTGTTGAGGTAGCTTAGACTGGCCAAAGACTAACAAATAAGGCATGAGCTTTCATGAATGAGTTATAGATGAATTTATAATGTAATGCACAATGTAGATAAGGTGTGTATCTGACATGTTCTGCAAAGTGAAATAAAAGTGCAAACGAAATGCTTTTAACACTGTTTTTGAAAAAGCACAATAGACACAGGTTATACTAAGTTCACCGCTTGAAGTTGTTAGATTTAGCTTCGCTAAGATTTGACTTGTTATTTGTGGGATGATCTTCCAAAAAAGATCGTCGAGTAAAAACAGGATAAGTTTCCTATTTTTTTGGCAAAATCGTTTCTTGCCCCACACTTTGTTAGTGACTACAGCTTACTTGCCCATATGCTATATTTTTCATCAGTATAGTTGATATGGCAGTAAAAAAAGGCATCCACATAATATTTGTTTTAATATTCTTAGTTCAACTTCGATTGATCTTTCAATTTTTTGTACTTAAACTATTAATTAAAGCGTACTCTTAATCATTCAGTTAAAACGAAAGAGATTTGGGTTTTACGACCATCTACCTACTTACAATGAATAGAACACCATATTTGCCTGCCGGGGTGTCAAAATGAACTAATCTAAACTACTTTAACACTAGAATGCCCAGTGGAGTCAAAATGACTCATTAGGATAGTTTGCTAGTGCATATATTTTCACTTGCTTGCTTTCAGGGAAAATCCTCCTCTGACTTTTCATTATTTGTTGGGCCTGACACTCTCTTGGAATGGCGTGAATTTTTGTCAACTTTAAAAACGATTTTTTAAAAATTTACCTCGAATGCCCGAAGGAGTCATTTTGACTTCTTGTATAGAGATGCTTAGAAAAGTAGTTTGTGGCCAAAAGGCAATGATACTGTTTTTGTGCTTTGAAGCAGAATTTCAATTCGAAAAGGTATTTGTTTTTTTGAAACAGCTTGAAAGCTTCTCAGCTGTGAAGTATCTTCGCAATTGCTTTATCACTCTTTTATCAGTGGAATACAATAATTTGTTTGGTTGCAACATTGTGAGTAAAATTTTACTCTATTGTTTATTGTATGTCAACAGTGACCTGTAGATAACGAATTATCAGCTTTGTTTTGAATTTCTGTGCATGGTTCTGGTTGCAAGTACAGCGTGATCGCAGCTGTGCTTTAGTTTGAAACTTAAAGCAGTCAATATTTGAGTATGTGCACAAGGCGAAGTCTCACAGCTAAAGAAGTTTTGTTTGTGCTAACTGATATTCCTGACGATGTGTCTGAATATGGGGATGAAAGCTGCAGCCTTCATGCAGATGATAATTTTATACCAGCAGCAAATGAATCTAGCTCTTCGAGTGAAGAAGAGAATGTGAATGCAGCAAGTGCATAATGCAAATGGAGTTGCAATGTCTCTATTTTTGTGTTTTTTCAAATTGCATTTGTTTTTGTGTTAGGAATTCAAGATCCAAGCACAAGTAGTTTGCAAAGTAATTTGAATCTGATGAGGAGGATGGTGCGGTGTTGACTGCACAAGATGGCGCTAAATGGAAGAAGGTACAACTCGGTGAGCAGTCCACAAGCAGACTTGCAAGTCATAATAATATGAAGGAATGTCATGGCCCTTCGAGTTACGCGCGTAGAAACATACAGGTGCAAGTCCTGCGAGTGCCTGGCTATTATTTATTGACAAGTATATTGCACTTGACAAGTACTTGAACACATCCGTAAGAGCACCATCACTGAAGCCCATAGACAAACCGAAAACAAAGAATTTTGTCTAACAAACAATGAATTGCTCGCATTCATTACTGTCATGTACGCACGAGAAGTTACTGGTTCAAATGACATGCCATATCATACTCTGGGGACTGGAAACTAGGGCGTGCCCTTGTGTAAACAAACAATTTTAAGGAACCGTTTCAGCAAAATTTTACGCTTTCTCCGCTTTGACACAAAATCGGATCGTTCTCAAAGGTTGAAAACAAATAGATTTGCTCTATTTTCGGTGGTGTGGAACAGGTTCATCGACAACTGTATTTCATGTTGCACATTCGGGGCTTTTATCACTTGGATGAACAGCTTTTTCCCAGCAAACGTAGATGTCCATTTACGCAGTTTGTGGCGTCAAAGCTTGACAAGTAAGGACAGAAATATTGGCTGGCTGTAGACAAAGATAGTAAGTATGTGGTAGACGGTTTTCCAAACGTTGGCAGAGGTGAGACTCGCTCTAGAGATAAACGTGTCTCCGTTCAGGTCGTCATGCGATTGTCGAAACCGTACCTCAACAAAGGGAGGAACGTAACAACAGACAATTATTTTACCTCAATAAAGTTGGCCGCAGAGTTGCAAAAATACAAACCAGCTTACTGGGAACAGTTAGTAGAATCTGTAAGGAAGTACCTACTGTGGTAAAGCACATGAAAGAGCCACTTTACTCCACCACGCTATATAAATCTGGTGATGTAACAATGACTGTTTATCAAGGTAAAACCAAGAAAAATGTGGCAATTTCCAGCACCCTTCGCCAAAACATCACTATTGCTGAAAATGCCAAAAAGACACCAGAAATTGTCAAAGCTTACAATGATACAAAATACGATGTTGATATTGTGGATCAAATGGCAAGGAAATACACGGTTGGAACTTCCACCAAAAGATGGCCTATTCATTCGTTCCAAAACCTACAAACCTTGGCGGCTATAAATGCATGAATCGTTTACAAGGCGGTCACGAAGAACAACATATCCAGAAGAGTTTTTCTTCAGCAGATGGCTCAAGACCTACCTGGGCCTCACATAGACGAAAGGAGCAACATTAAGAAAAGACACTTGCAAGAAGAAACATTTCATGAAGGACATAGTAAAATGACAAAATACTGCCAAGTGAAGGGTAAATGTAAGAAAAATCGCACAATTGGAATCTGTCATGAGTGTAGCAAATCACTGTGCGCAAAGTGTACTGCTAAAACCGTACATTTGTGTGTAAAATACAGTTCCTCACCATAATACATGTAAGTGTCCTTTTTCGGTATTCTGGGATTTTTTTGCCTTTTTGTTTTGTTGGTTTGGTATTTGAGTTTTCCCAATACAATAATCAATAAAAAAGTCACTAAGTGAGCTGTTTTACAAAGCTGTCCTACAGCTATAATCACAGCAATATTACACAAGAAATGGCAGGGAGTCAAAATGACTCCTTCGGGCATTCTAGGTGTGTAAAAATTCTGGGCATTCTAGTGTTAAAGAGTATAGAAACATGAAACTTGGTGCAATTGAACACCATTCCTAAATGAGTACCATAAGGGAGTTGGTGACTTTATCAGAAAGTCATAGTTGAGAATCATTTTTTAAATCCACCTCCTTGAACAAAAGAAAACGACTATAGCTTAAGGAAGAATTAGCAGTTAACTCATTATGGTATGGCTTCGGTCATCGGTGGAAGACAATACTCCAAGTTTCATTAAAAAAGATGGATGGCCTCTCCAATCTCCGGATTTCAATCCCATGGTTTACAATGTATGGGACTCACTTTCAGAGAAAGTTTACACACGAAGGACAACTGTTTTTAAAGAAGAAGAACTAAAAGGTGCAATCAGACAGAAATGGCAAGAAACACCTCAGAATGAAGTTCGAAACGCGATTTTGACTTGGAAAAAACGGTTGCGAGTAATTTACGATGAAAGCGGAGGCCTCATCTATCACCTGTTCAATTAATCTGAATATGTCCATGGAATTGTAATTATCTTCGGCACTACATTTTCTGGCACAAAATTTTAAAAGTAATGGCGTTTCTTCGCCTTTTTATTTACAAAACTGAAATTTTTAACGAAAGTGTTCAATGTCTTTGTCATAATGGATATCAAATATAAAAAGCATAGCTGCAATAGTTGTTGAAAAATTCTAAAATGAAGAGTGCTACCGTTTTTTTGCACCACCCGATATATCAGTGCACTTGATGTATCAATGGATATGGGCAGTAGGCTACAATTTGTAAAATGACTGCAATAAAGTACACTATGATGTCTGCATTTCATAGCCTATATAGACTGAACGTTAATACCTTATTTAGTACTTTAGCATCATTTTTCATATAAAGATTAGTAGACAGAGCTCACATTCACTTTGTAAAGTATGCTACTTACGCATGACAAACAGAGTAGTAAAAGCTGAAGTTGCCCAACGTACGTTGAAAGTTTTAACCTAGAAGTGATGCCGTAGCTTGACTGCTATACTGTAAGTGTAAGTCATTAGTTAAGTCTATGCAAACACAGTGTCTCTTTTTCTCTCTGTACCTTACATTACAAGCATCACCACATTGCGTTTATCCAAGTGCAGTAAATAACTAGTCTACAGCCTGACTGAGATCCTAAAATTCTACAGTAGTTTTTAATTTTATCTGCTAGCCAAATCAAAGTATTGCCAATTCAGAATTGCAATGTTTGTAAAATATTTAAGTTATCACTTTTCAAAAAGTTTTCAGAGCTTTTCTACAATTTTCACTTTTGTAATTTCCCTTTTTTATTTATTATTATTTTTATTTTTCCCTTTCCTCTTTTTTCCCTTTCGGGTTTCTAAAACCCCTTAAAAAAACCTGCCTAATGTAAAGTTTTCACATCAAACTGGCATTGAACCAGTCTGTAAAATTCTAAGCATAAAAACTAAGATTTTCTATCAGTACAGCCAAATATTCAGCGTTGCTCAAACATGTTGTGGTTTAGAAGGCTAATGGATAAGATGCTTATCTACTATTCAACAACCAAACTAAGCTGCGTAACGTATGTGCAAAAGTGAGTTCTATATTCTCCATTGTTAAGTAGTTGCTGGTCATTGATCTGTAATACGGTCTAATTTGACAAGCAATAACTCTATTTTTGTTTATATTGTTTGCTATAACCGCGACCATTTTTATACAACAATGGCTGAAGTTATTTCAGTTTTGTATTGCAAAAGCAGTAAATACAAACAAATGGCCGCGTCAGTCTTAAAAAGTTATCTCAGTTTTATATTGCAGAAGTAGTAAATGCACTAAAATGTCTGGGACAGTCAGTATGATGGAAGAAAGTCTGTCATCAATTTGCTGTTATTGACCTATTTAGAAAAATCATTTATTTTTTTTGTTGCAAAAATTAAATCGCAATCCCCATGATCCCCAATTGGGAATCGATATTAAAATTCCAATCATTGCATGTACTGAAAATGAATTCAAAAGACTCTGATTATATTTTGTTGAGGAGTATATAAATTACAATTGTAAAATATCTGGATTTTTGTGACTCAAATTAGTGGTGAAAGCAAAATTTAAAAACACCTGCTCTTACAATACTGACAAGTTTTCGTCATTTTTGGTTTATCATTCCCAATAAACTATTTAGAAATGACATTAGAACAAGTTTTTATTGCACAATTTAGATCATTTGTCCTTCTATACGCTACCACAAAAACGAACTTCAATTTCATTTCCGAGTGTAAAAACAAGACAAAAATGTAAGCAATACCCCAATTGGGAATCATGAGCACATATGGGTTAAATTTGGGTAGCATTATTTGCACAACAGAGATTAAAAAGCTACTCTTGCCGTGAGGGCGTAAATATGATTACAAAAGAAATTGAACCAAGCTCTCAAATTTGCCTGTCACCCAATAGCTTATTGCTGTATTTGTACTAATGGTCACTGTTTTAGCGACAAACCAAAACTTTAAATTTAAGTTTTACGTGTTTTTTAAAAGAACTGATAAAAGTTTGTGAAATGATAGCCTGTTAGTAAGTAAGATCAGCTTTGATTTAAGCGTGGGGGATCGGTATTGGGGACATGTTCACTAAAGGGCCAAATAGTACATATTTTTAGTGAGTGCTTCCTCCAACACTACTAGGCGTACAAACATAAAACTTTGAAGAATTGATTAATACTTTTAAATGAGTGTTACAGGGACTGATAATCTCATGATGACGTTATATCAAAAGAAAAAATTTCTAAATTCGCATTGCGTGTCGCAGAAAAACATTTTTAGCTCAAGCAAAGGCTGCAACTGATTCATTAACACAAAAAAACTTGTAGTTTTTTAAAAGTAGGATGACATCATGATCAGCGTTTTCTTGCAAAATTTGTTATCCTCATTTTCTCTCAAATTAATGATCGTAAAAAAGCGGTAAAAACCTTTACGGTAAATATTGAAAAACTGCATACTTTAAAAAAGATTGCATCACTTTAAGCTTTATTGGAGAAGCAAAATGCGATGTTTCAACGAGACGAAAAAGAATTAAAAGCAAGGGCAGAAACAAGATTAAATCATCGTTGTGAGATTTTATCAACAAATTATTTTTCTCTTATTAAAAAGGTGGAGGCCAACCAGTTTTAACGTAAGTGCAATGGGACAAAATATGCATATTTAGGAAAAAAATATTCAGAAAAGAGCAAAACGCACTGTAATTTTTGTTATTTTAAAACACCTACTTAATATTTTAAATGATTTATAAAGCGGATTTGACTGCAGTTTGGAACAGTTTTAAAATAATGGTGTCGTTCTTTGATGATAAATTAATCCAAAGTGGAGGAGAAAACAAAGAAAACAACAACAAGACTTGATATCGCTCTGTAAACGTGAAAATATTTTTGCGGTGGTGCTTGAATATAGCTTGATAAGTCTACCGAGGACGATAATAAAATGTTGGGGGTACATGGCCCATTTTTCCCACTAGTTACGCCCATGTAGAGAAAAAGGCTATTAGACATATTTAGTTACTTGAGAGAGTTTGAGGAAAAATTAAAGAGAACAGCCGCACTACATGTGGGGAAATATTTTTGTCATATTATTTCAAAATAGCTTAGTGGATCTACAAGAATCTAAGCTAAATTTTGGGAGAAAAATAGTCTTTCTGATGCTTAACAGTTGAAGCCGGTGCCGTTTGTTTAATCGATATTCTTAAGACGATGTTACTTGATCGTGGTAATGCGCACGTGGGCGGCAGAGCTGGTTAGCAGTAGATTCATCCACGGTTAGAGGAAAAATCAGGATGAAGAAATACCTTTGAGTGACATTGCACAGCAGACTGGGAATTTATTTTGCTTGAAAATAGCTTAATAGCACTACTGAAATATGGTTCCAGACATTTGGGAGAAGCAATTGCTGTTTGCTCCTCTTGCCAGTGCCAGGGCACATACTGTCGTGGTCAGGGAATTTACAAATGTAATTACGAAAAAAATTGCAACAAGGTTATTAATGCTCATTGCTGTAATTGCAAGAATTATCACCATTTTAGCATTCATTGCAAGAACTATAACCATTAAAAAATTTTGAATTTGTTCTGAAAGCGAGTCTGCAGTGGTAGACATACATTGAATCAGCAAGTCTAAGCCTGAGAATCACGAGAAAGACGAAAGAAGTCGTAAAATTGACTTTCTTTTTTTCTTTCCTCTCCTATTGATCGAAAGAATCAGATAAAAGTTTGTGAAAAGATGGGCTGTTTACGAATAAGTCCAGTCTTGATTTAAGAGTGAGATGGTCGGACTTAGGGGTACAGGCAGTAGCGTAGGAGCATACGTTGCCGCCCCTGGCTTTGGTTGAAAATGCCGCCCTAAGTAGACTACAGCAAATTTTGAAATAGTTTCACGTTCAAGCAATCTTTTTAATAAGAATGATTAAAAACAATGTGCCGCGTCTCAGAAGTTCTATATTGCTTGAGAAAGAAACCTCACTGTCTCAGGGTTAGGGCCAAAATAAAAGACAAAAATGGTGAGCATATGTATCAGGCAAATAAAATATCAATAGCCGCCTCAAAAATAAACTTTTCAAGTTTTCGTTGAAGCAATATCAGCAAAGATATCTTCAAAATTAAGTTTTTAAAGGTAGCCTCTTCTTATAGAAAGAATCGATAGAGCCGATGGCCGATCATCACTCATGGTAGAACGTAAATACGATTTTATCATTTTGAGTTTTGAGAAACTCTTCTCACAGCTCGCAGTTGAAACACCAATGGTAAGATAAAGTTTTAGACACAAGCATAAATATGGTGTCGAATCAAGTAGGCATGATTTCGCTAACCACTGTAAAACATTAAACGCTGTTACATTACAATCAAACGTGGTTTCACTACTTCGCACCAGTCTCTTAAATCTGTCAATTTTCACAGCTAACTCCGAAAAATCCACCTCGTCGTCATAAGTGCTTTTAAAAGCGTTGGTGAAACCTTTATGACTTTCGCTTTGCAGCAGCGCGTGAGGGTTCAAAAATCCAAACATATTATTCAAATGGTGTATGCTGGTAAATCTAGTTTCAGCTTCAACTTTAAATCTGTCCATAGCTTGAAACATACATTGTCTTACTTCTTCAACAACACTAAGGCCAGCATTTTCTGTGTGTTCGCCAGGCATTCTCTTTTTTCTGCGCACTCTCTGATCTTCAACTGGAATCTTTTGCTGTGTGCAAGTTTTGATCGCTACATCCACAGAACCTTTAACCAGATTATCTCGTTCTTCCACTACAAAATTGGCAAACGTTTTCATCTTGTTAGAGCATTGCGCTAACAGCAGTTCTTTTTGCTGCAAGTAAGTTTGAGTATCATGAGATTCTCGCAGGATTACTTTCCAAAAACATAAGAAGGAAAAGAAAGAAAAATTTTGAATCGCTTCTAGGATGCTATGAACGTTACCTCTTGTATTAAAATTTTCGTTTGGATTACATAGTTCCTCTAGAGCAGTGGTTCTTAAACTTTTTCAGTCGCGCCCCCCTTGACATTGGTCATTCATGCTCACGCCTCACCTAGCCTCAAAAATCAAATTCACGAAAAATAGGACAATAATTTATTTGCCACTATCCTGCTTAGTGTGAAGGATGCAACTGTTTTTGGGAAACTAGTCGTTTAACTCGAGGCTTTGTTGAAGACAACGCGCATCGAAGATCTGCTTCGCATTCCAGTTTGTTACGAAATTTTGTCTTCATACTCACAAGTGCTGAAAATCCACTTTCACATAAATATGTCAATGAAAATGGAAGAAGGGTACGTATCGCCACACTGCACACATTCTTATATATATGCAAATATTTAGCTCAGAAACTGTTAAGAGACATTGCTTCAAAATCATCTTTAGCAGTGGAGTTGCACTTCATCTCCAAAAACTCTTCCTGCAGTTCTTCCGAAAGAATATCTTCTTTGATTCGAAAAGGATTTCTCGTCATCTTCCACTCTGTTAGTTCAACATTACCCAAGCCGGGAAAATAGCAGTCATATTCTTCTTTCAAAATATGGAGGTGGGATTCCACTTCTATCTTAAGTTCACCTTCCAGTTTGGCTTTGCTGTTCTCAAGTGCTATGTCCAAGGTAGGAAATGAGGCTGCATTTCCCCGTTGAACTCGGCGATGCCACAACCCCAGCTTTGCTATGAATGTCCGTATCTCATCGTAATCTTTCATACGGTTCGTGTTCTTTCCTTGCAACAGTAGATTGAGGCAATTGAGAGCTTCGAAAATGTCAACAAGGTATGCCATTGCCAGTTGAAACTCTTGTGATTGGAATGGTAACAGGAGATCTTGTTTTCCCTGAGATTCAAGAAATATACTTACTTCATCTTTCAAACCGTAAACGCGAGCTAACATATTACCTTTTGATAGCCATCGAACATTTGTATGAAACAACAAATTTTCATGATTGGAATCCATGTGTTTACATAGCTGGGAAAATAACCGGGAATTGACAGCACTTGATTTGATAAAGTTAACAATTCGTATAATTATGGCAAGCTTTTTCTTCATTGCAGCAGGTAAAGTCTTGGAGGCCAAAGTCTCTCGATGGATTACGCAGTGAGTTCCAACTGCGTCCAAATTTTTTTGCTTTACCCTGGTAATAAATCCACTCCGACACCCAAGCATCGCTGGTGCACCATCAGTGAAGACGCCAGCAAGTTTCTCCCATTTCATGCCGTTTTTGTGAAAGTATGCATCAACAACTCTGAACACATCTTCTGCCTTAGTGGTCGTTTCAAGCGATTTGCAGAATAGCATTTCTTCCTCAATTGTAGCAGATCCAACAAAACAAACATAGACCATCAACTGTGACAATTGAGCTACGTCAGTCGTTTCGTCGCACTGAATGGCAAAATAAGGTGATGCGTGTATCTTTTGAAGAACTTGACATTCAATATCATTTGCAAGCTCATCGATTCGTGTCTTAATAGTGGAATCTGAAAGAGAAATCTTTGCTAACCTCTTGCTGTTGCTTTTCCCCAAAACAAGGCTACTTGCTTTCAACATGCATGGTTTTATCAAAGTTTCGCCAATATTATGAGGTTTTTTCGCTTGAGCTATCATTTGAGCAATTTCAAAAGATGCTTCTACCAGCTCCGCAGATGATAATTGGCTAAAATTCTCCGCACAGGCGATTTTCATTTTTTTAAAAGAATCCTTCTTGCTTTGAAAGAAAGTCAAGGGTTTCGTTTGATGAAGAGGATGTTTTGTTTGAAGATGACGCTTCAAGCGAATTGGCCTCAAAGCATCATTGCTCAACTTTTCGAAACATATAACGCACAACTTGACCATTCACTGCTGCATCAGTAAAACCATACTGCACATATTCTTCATTGTACTTCCTCTTTTTTGCACTCATTTTTATCACCGCAGCTAAATTAAATACCACTTATTTTTCAAAGGTCTAAAATTTGTAAATTATGGGGAATTATCAAGTTTGAAAAAGTTAAAATTGATCAACCTCAAAATAAAAAAACAAATAGAAAATATATTTTGCTTTAAGAAAGCATCATCAGTTCTTAAAAAAAAGCAAACAAAAGTCACAACACTAAGAAAACTACTAATAAATCCTAGCAAAGAATTTTAACTGAAAACAACCAGGTACTGTCCACTCCACAACAACGTTAACAATGAATCTCGCTCGTTAACAGTGACCGTGACGTTAACAGAGAACCTTCAAAAAGTTTGGAAAATACGGTTTAACGGCGTGGGAGAGAAAAGAACGAATATATGAAAAAATACAAAATCGACGTGCTAAGTGACATCTCCCGCGGAGAAAGGAAGGCGAAGCATATAACGATGTGTCGATGTAAATAAGACAGCAGAAATTAAAACAGTAACGAATTAAAGTCCAGACAAAATTGTTTTTTAAAACTAGGTCACAGATTCTAATGTAATGGATTAGCAACGAGGTGGTAACGAGATTTGACTGTAGTTCGGAGCTGCTTTTCATCAATATGTCACTGTCATGCTCGCGCCCCCCTTGTGAAGCTTTCACGCCCCCCAGTTTAAGAATCCCTGCTCTAGAGCTTCTATTATCCAATCAAAACCTGCATGAAGGGTCTTTACAGCAGCGTGATGAGCGCTCCATCGCGTATCAATCACTCGCTACAGCTCGATTGGTGCATGCTTTAGAAGAACATCCCATCTATGAGGAGAGGCAGCAAAAAAAGCATACAATCTTTCTAAAACCGCGAAAACCTGTCGCTTAATTGCGATGATCCGACGGCATGAACACCAGCAAGATTTGGTGTGTGATTTCCACACGGTACGAATAGTGCTTTTGAATTCATATTTTTGATTGTTTGCTGAACTCCAGCATGAATTCCCGACATAGTAGATGCGTTGTCGTAGCCTTGTCCCCCACACATTGTCACATCTAGGTTGTTTAGTTCGAGTTCATTTAAAATAAATTAAAAAATTTCAGCTGCCGTTTTTCCACTCAACGGAAAGAATGTCAAAACCGGTTCTTTCATTTGGGCAATACTGTTTTAATTGTTACATATCTGACTATAAGAGTTATTTTATCAGTATGTGATATATCCGGAATACTGTCGCACATAATCACAAAATATTTAGCTTCTCGCACCTCTTGAAGAATGATGTTTTTGACTTTTTTACTGAGAAGCAAAACAAGCTCGTTTTGAATAGTGGGAGAAAGTAAAGTTGTGGTTATCTTCTTAGAAATACGAATATCAGAAAGGTGTTTGCTGGGTACGGGACTATATTTTGTCGGAAGCTTCACGGTCTCTAAAAAAATTTCTTGGTTGTTGGATTCAAAAGCTTCACGATGTCCTCGAAAAGGAAGGTCTTGCCTAATTAAAAATAATATGACATCAACAACGCTTTCTAAAGTAGCTTACCTCTTTTTTTGCTTTTCATCAATATGTTTCTGCATGTTCTTGTCAATTGTTTGTTGCAGTTGTAGTCTCATTGCAAGCTGTTTCCATTTTTCTATGCATTCTTTGTGGGTTTCGAAATTCTCATGCTCTAATATGCGTGGATTTAAATGCCAAAAATTATTGAAATATTTTGTGACAAATAAAGCATTGCCCGTAAAGTGGAACGACTTACAACAAAAACAATACAATCCAGATTACTTTTTCGAATATAATAATCATCTTCTCAAAATTTTGTCACAGTTTTTGAGTATTTTTTGAACCATTGTTTGGAACCACTTCTTCGCTTAAGCTAAGTGCTATCTCCAACTTTAATTGTTTTGTGGTTGAAAGCAAATAGGCCTCCCTTGTTTTGATACTTTTCTGGTCTTGCTTTGACTAGCTCAACTCTCAATTGGTGATCTATTGACATAATTTCAGGCCAAGACGCAACATCATTAGGCAAATTGTCGACAGCTGCAGATGCTTCGTCGTTATTTTCACCTTCGTCTCCATCGGCAACTGGTACTGCATAATTGATTTCATTGGTATTACTTTGGATAGACCCTGTTTCTTGCGTTTTTGCTGATAAGCTGATCTCTTCAGTATATTTCTGGAGCTCAACGTTATTGTATGGGTTTTCATTTGAATCGTTCTCTGGCATTGTTAAAGAAACATTTGAACCAGAAGAGGTTAAGAATTTTAGCATAGCTCCCTCACGCTTTTTTAATTCTGCTTCTTTTGCTTTCTTCTTCTTTCTAAAAAAAAGCTCCACTCTCTTTGACACGTTTCATTTTCGAGTCTAAATTAACACTTTTATTAATACACCATGTACCTCAGCTTTACTGCACATGAGGTCTGACTACAGAAACTACTACTGAGATAGAGAAAATGAATCGTGGTTATAACAACAGATTTATGACGTAATAAATGTTACCAAGAACTGAACAACAGACAGAGTACAGCTATCCAACATCAAGCAAGAAGCACTCAACCTTTTTATCTCTTGTTCTATCATTAATTTTTTAAGGTGTGCTAGCTACCTCTTTGTAAATCGTTTTCTTGATTTACTTTGTTTTATTTTTTATTTTTGCTTGCTGTGTGCACTGGGCAGCCTCATTTTGCAGTCCCCGTGCAGTCTTCCGCCCCTGGCGCACAGCCAAAATCGCCAAGTGGCTGCTACGCCACTGGGTACAGGGGCTATGGTGTCCTATTTATAACGATTTTTTATTACCACCTTTTCAAATATTTTTAGCGTAAAGCCAACTGTCGCGTTTCCAATAGAACTTTCCTTCTATCTCAATATTAATTTTACTTCTTAAAATCGAAGCGACTTGCAGTATCGCTCGAATAATTAAGTCTGGTTGCAGCTTAAAAGCTAGGAAAGGATTGACTTTCACTGAGACACTTTCACTCACGGCACTTTTCGATCAAGAACAGAACTAATATATTTACGGATTACTTCAAAACTCGAATTCCTTCGCTTGTCAAATACAGAAACTAAAGCACTTTACTATATAAATATCAGAGACGAACCGTAACTAAATCCACCAAATAATCGTTTGTCACACTAATAGGAACCCACAATAAAATCAACACAGATCAACGTCCTTTTAACTACGCTCTATTTTCTTTACTGAAATATACTCTCTCTCAACGAGTAAAAAATCTCGCCGCCTTATATATACGACTGGAAAATAATCTAAAAGTTGCCAGAACAATATCGCGTGACATAGAAAAAAAAGCACCGTCAAGAAATTACGCAATTGGCCATCAAAAAAATCTTTGAAAAGAAACAAGATTCACTAGAATACTCTGGAACTTAGTTACTTAGTCAACTATTGTGACGTCAGAAAAGGCGTGTGAGTTACAAAATTAATAATAAATGCAAAAGAAAAAAAAGGTCTTTTCTTCGAAAACAGATTAGCAAGTTTAGGGCTTCAGATAATTCAAATTTACAATAAAATAATCACGGTAAAATAAAACAACAGATTACAATAAGTATACATATGTAAAAACTATTCTTTAAATGCAAATTTACTTATTCGTGATACAAACTCAGCTGGCAGAGCAGATATTTTTTGCAGCATAAGTAACTGGTAGCCTGCACGATGTTGTGATGCCTGCTATTATCTAATATGTAAAGTGAAATTCTGTGTGTCTGTCTGTTTTAATTCCTCTAAAACTACTACAGGTACAGGCATCAAACTGTGCACGATTGATCAACAACCCCATGGTGAGTGTCATAAAGATATTTGTGATGTCATCATAACGTTATTACCAAAAATAATTATTTTACCATTTGCATTAGTGGACAAAGGACAACCGCTTTTTGCTCAAACGATAACCAGCTTCTGACTTATCACACTTCAAAACCTTTCACTTGTTTGGGGTCCAAAATGACGTCACAATCAATGATTTATTAAACAATCTGTTTTTTGTTTTTTCTCAAATAGCACTCATCGCACAAACGCGATCAAACGTTCTTTTAGAAGATATTAATAAGCTGCTTTTGATAAAAACAATTTTACAACAATTCATGTTTATTTGATTATGCTACGAGCAATTCTTTATTTAAGCACTTTAAACCATCTGAGCATTTTTTCTTCTCTACTTCGCTTGCACACTTAAACTGGATCTATGACGTCATAACATGTCTGGTACAATTAACACAAATGTTCGCTACTGCAGATCATAATATCAAGATGTTTTCAAAAATTGCAACCATTTAGCAAAATCAGTTTATTGAAAACCTGATTGGTGACCTCATTTCTCAACTGATCGTCAAACTTTCTTCAACAAATGAAAGGTTATTTCAAGGCGATTCCGATAGTGTATAATATGTACAATTAAAATTAGTTTTTATACTGAAAAAACTGAGCTTTAAGACCTGTGATGTAACTTTTTACCGCTCCCAAAACTGATGGGCTTAGTAAATCCGGTGACTTTAATGCAATAACGTTATAATAAAGTACTAACAATTACTATTCTTTTGAAAGCTTAGGAAATATCCTTTCTAGCAATATGTGACTCCAATTACTAGAGGCTAAGGATTAGCTTATAATGGCTCATCAAAAATTGTTTGCCATACATGATGTTTCATTTTTAGTTGTGCAATTATCCTACTAGATCTGACAAACTTGCAATTGTTAAACAAAGTTAGTTCTTTGGTACATTTGACTGCTTTTCCTTACGAGCGTGGTTCTTTTGCATTGTCTGTCGACGTTTTCAAATAGATCCATCGAAAACTGATGTCTCCAAAGTTTATGAAATGTGATCTACCGGTTAAAAGCACACAAAATTTTAATGCCTGCAGTTCACAAAATTGCAATTTCTAGAGAGACTAAGTCCTTTGGTGCATTTTGGGTATTCTTTCTCGATAGCATGGATCTTTGGCATTATCCGTCAAATTATTAAAAAGACTCATCGAAAAATGAAGTCTAAAAATTTTAATATCTATTCTACTCCAAGCAAAACACTTGGTGATCACCCAAGAAAAAGACGATGAGGCAAAGATGGTCCTTTCTTGTCGTTTGCAACAAAATGCAGGGGTCGAGCTACATATGATCTAAATGTTGAAGCAACTTCCTTTGCAATTAGGCGAGGCTGTCGCTAGCGGATTTGATGTTCTTAACCTCGACATTATTGATGGGGCTCTCGCTATTGCTATAACTAAACGGTAGTGCTTCATTTCGGGTTAGTTTGCTCTTTGCATGGCGGCGTTTACGCAGGGCCAAGGAACATGCATGCAGTCTGAGATGTTAGTTCATATTAATTCGCCTACAGTGACGAAGAAGTGGTAAGTGACAATCTTGATAATAATGGCTAAAATCGCATTGTGAGGTCAGAATCTTAAATGTCATCACAAAGCTTGCTACTATTTAGTGAAAACAGCAACAGGCAGCAAAATTATCCACTAACATTTTGATTGCAAACATAAATGGTAAAGCCCCTTACTGATATTTGTAATTGCAAGGATAGGCCTATCGGTACAAAACACTAATCTTCATTTAAAAGGAGGGAGGTATGGATTAGAGGCAAAAGTTAAATGCCATAAAGTCTCAAATTTAAGAAAAGATCAAAATGAAACAATAAAAGCATCAATCTGTAACACTGGATAATAATAAAATGTTTTTGTTTGAAAAGAGCTCAATAGACGTCTATTGCAATAGGTTGTATAATTTAAGGGAAAGGCAGACTCCTTTTCATGCTATGGTCGAATTAAAGCAAACAGCGCGGGCAAAAATCTTAATGTGACCAATATTAATACGATAGCTGGCCCACCAAATCATAGAACATGCCTACCAACAAACAACTTATTTTTTATGAGTCAAAACGACCACCATTTGGGCGACACCATCAATTTTGATTATGCTCCACACCCCTCCCTCGCCCTTCACTTTTTTACAAATTGCGAATGGTAGTTTGTGTCATCGTTCTTTCTTTTTGAATACTTTCTGTCTTCATTAATACGCCAACATGATCACCATTAAATGTACAGGACCTATGCCTTATATTTAGTACAACATTTTGTTGTGGCTCAAACAGATGTTTGTACGGTTAAGCTGGCTCAGCTGCATTAGTTGATACGTTTTAAATCGGCACGGATGATAGCATGGCTTGCCGGGGTTAAATCGCACTATAGTTCGGATAAACATCTTTTCTATCTTTTTAATAATAGCTTTATAGAGCTACCGGAATCAAAACTGAAAATTTAGGAAAAGCAAGAACTTATTTAACTTCTATGAGCATACTTAAGCAAAAAAAAAACAAATATGAATCATAATGCGTAGCCAGCAGGGACTTAAAAATTTTGAGGGGAAATCAAAATTAACGTCACTGTGTTAAATCACACCACATGGAAGTTGTTATTGGTACTTTGCTTTATAATAGCTTTATAGAGCTACTGGGGTTAAACCCAACATTTGAGGAAAAACAAGGACACTTTAAACTCCCCAGGGCACGTCAAGCAGGGAGAGAAGAGCATGCTACATAATGCTTAACCAGCAAGAACTTGAGAAAGTTTAAGGGGAGATCAAAAGAAAACAGCGTCACTGTGTCAAATCACACGACACGAAAGACATTTTTGCCCTTTTGCTTTAAGAATAGCTTAATATCAGAAATGTAATTTTTATTTCCGAACTACGGGAAACGCAAGGCTCCCTTGGGCTCGTGTCAGCAATGACAGAGCATATACACCTAAGGCATAGCCAGGATCTTGAAATGAGATAATCTATTAAGAAAAGGAGCACGAAAAGTTGTGAACATTTTATGTGCAAAAAAGCACATAAACGTTTGGTAACTCTTCATGCAAGAACCTGATAGGTGAAGAAGGCTTGGAAGCTGCACCGCCACTCTCAATTCTGACGTAACTGACAGGGTCTTTGCGCGTGACGCCGTCATATATACTATAAAGTAAGGATTTTTTTCTTATGGTAATATGCTGCCTGTTATGGTATTTATGTCATTTATGTCTATACTCTAGAGCATTGTAATAAAATACCAAGTTTAAGAAAAAATCAACCCACAAAGTTAATCATAACAATTTTTAAAACTGAATATAGAGAAAACAATAGCCGGTTTTGTCGCTATGCCGGAAACCTGACCAATAGCGCAGCCAAATTAGAAACTTAATACAACAAATATAAATAAGAAAGCAGCAGCACCAATTGACAAAATAGGCTTACCATTAAATAGTTTTTTTCTTCAATTGTGAAAGCAAGCACGATTTCGTCGCTACAATCAGTTTTGATTATGTACAATTCCTGCTTCCTCACGAGTATTAACGATAATAATTTGTTGCAAAATTATTTGTGAGCATTGCCAGTCATAATTAAATGAATATGATGATCACAATTTTGTGTACAAGAATAGTGAAAGTGCATAAAATTCATTAATTTTCGCTACTGCTTACACAAGAGCCGGATGGGTGAAGCCAGCTTGGCCGGTTAAACAGAAATACTAAACCCGGACATTACTGTTGGAGGGTCTCTGTTGGGCGACGCCGGAAAAGCCGGCTAGTACAGTATATTTTAGATTTCTTTATAGATGGCTAGTGACACGTATGACCTTGAATCATGCACGTTGAAATCTATTCCTAGGCCTATGTCCCTTATTCTTCTACTTCTTCTTTTTCTTCTTCTTTTTCTTTTGGCTTCTCTCTATTCGGAGTCGCCACAGCTCCAAAGTATTTTCCATTTGACCCAATCGATTTCGTTTCCCTCCTTAGCTCCAACGCTTTTCAAGTCTTCTCTCGCCAAATCCATCCACCTTCTCCTTGGGCTTCCTCTTTTCCTTCTACCTGGCACCGTCATCTCCATGGTCCTTTATCCCACGTAGCGTTCTGCTCTTCTTTTTACGGTTCCACACCAGCGGAGCCTTGCATTCCGAACTTTTTCTCCTAGTTTTACGATTTTCGCGGTCCCTCTCACATATTCGTTTTTTATCTTGTCCTTTGTTTTCACTCCCAGCGCCCATCTCACCATTTTCAACTCTGCAACTTCCATTTTTCCCACCTGTTTTTCCATCACTGCCACAGTTTCGATTCCATAAAGCATGGCTGGTCTAACGACACTCTTGTACATTTTACCCTTAACCTTTGCTGATAACTTCCTATTGCACAGAACTCCGGACATCTTCCTCCAACTCATCCATTCTGCTTGAATCCTTTTCCTCATTTTTTCTTCACATCTTCCATCGCTACTAACTGTCGAACCCAGGTATTTGAAGTTTTTTGCTCTCTTTACCTTTTCTCCTCGCAGTTTCAATTCTTCTCCATCATCCATATCCCCAGCCTTCAAATACTCGGTCTTGATCCAGCTCACTTTCAGGCCTCTTCTCTCCAGTACATTTCTCCAAATTTCCAGATTATCCTCTAGCTTCCTGTGATTTTGCCTAGACAGCACTATGTCATCTGCAAACAGCATATCCCATGGTGCGTCCTTCCTGATGTCCTGCGTCAGCTTGTCCATGATAATGGCAAAAAGAAATGGGCTGAGTGACGAGCCTTGGTGAAGTCTAAGACCTACCTTAAATTCCTCAGTCAACCCTGCTGCACTTCTCACAGTTTTTGTCGCTCCATCATACATATCCTTGAAAATCCTTACGTAGCACTCTAATGTTTCAGCTAACCGCAAGCATTCCCACAGTTCCTCTCCGGGTACCCTGTCGTATGCCTTCTCCAAGTCAATAAAGGCACAGTGCACTGCCTTCTGCCCTTCAGTCCACTTTTTCAACAGCATCCTGGGACAGAAGATTGCGTCGATGGTACTCCTTCCTGGCATAAACCAAAATTGTTGCTCAGCGATCCTCACCTCCTTCCTTATCCTTGCTTCTATTACCCTTTCCCACAGTTTCATGATGTGGCTCATCAACTTGATTCCCCGGTAATTTCCACATCCCTTGATGTCTCCTTTACCTTTGTACAAAGGTATAAGCACGCTCCTCCTCCATTCATTTGGCATCTGCTCGCCTCGTAGGAGTCTATTGAAGAAGTTCACTAGAAACTCCACACCCTTATTCTCTAGGGCGATTCATGCTTTCACTGGTATGTTATCAGGTCCTTGAGCCTTTCCCTTCTTCATCTCCCTCAACCCAGTTATGATTTCTTCTCCAGAAATATCTTTCACGTCCCTTTTTGTCTCTTCTGCTCTCATTTCTCTTTTTTCTCTTGGGTTTTCCTGGTCAAGTAAGTTGTCAAAATACTCCTTCCATCAGCAGCTCCCCAGTTTTACTCTTGATTACTCTTACTTGTTGTACATCTTTGCCTTGTCTGTTTTTCTGCTTTGCTATCTTGAGCAACTCATTTTCCCCCTCCTTCGTTTCCAAGTTTTTTTTGTACAGTTCCTCGTATGCCTTGTTTTTTGCCTTTGCCACTTCTCTCTTAGCTTGTTTTCTTGCAGTTTTATAGGCCAACTTGCTTGCATCATCTCTGATGGTATCCCATACCTTTTTAGCTTTTCTCTTGTCCTGCAGTTTTTCCTGGACTTCCTGGTTCTACCATCACGTCTCCCGGCGACCTGCTGAGCTAACTTTTCCCGATGTTTCACCCAGTTCCATTCTGGCAATGCTCCGTATTATCTCAGCTACTCTTTGCCAGTCTTCCTGCCTACCAAGTATTTCGCTTTTAATCACTTCCATTTTGAATTTGTTTTTTACTCTCGAGTCTTTTAGCTTCCACCATTTTATTCTCTTCACTGGTTTTAGTGCTTTTCTCCATTTCGTCCAGATGATTATCGCACCGACTACTATTTGGCGCTGTTTGGCTACACTTTCACCAACAACAACCTTTGTATCCACCACTTCCTTGATCCTTCGTCTTCTCACCATAACGTAATCCACCAGCGAACTGCGTCCGCTACTGTTGTAGGTGACTCTGTGCTCTGGTTTCTTTACAAAGTAGGTGTTAGTGATCGCTAGTTCCATTCTCTTAGCAAAATCCACCACTGCTCCTTCGTTATTTCTCTTTCTCAGTCCATGCCTGCACGTGCATTCTTCATTATCGTTATTCTATTCTCCTACATGCCCATTCAAGTCTGCTCCCACCACAATTATTTTATTCTTTGCTATCTTTTCCACTGTCTCATCTAGGTTCAGCCAGAATGCTTCCTTTTCTTCACGTATGCACTCAACCTGCGGCGCATATGCGCTGATAACATTCAACATAACGCCATTAAGTTCCATCTTCAAGCATATTATCTTGTCTGTTACCCTCCACAATTCCACTACCGTGTCCACATGCTGCTTTTTCAATATGATTCCCACGCCATTCTTTTTGTTTCCACTTCCACAGTATCACATCTTACATCCTCCACCTATGCATCTTGCTTTTTTCCCCCTTCCAGCGAGTTTCTTGCACACACAATATGTCAAGACCTCTTCGCTCCATAAGGTCCGAACTTCTCTTCCTTTATCAGTCATGGCTCCAACGTTTAATGCAGCAACCCTTAACTTGGTGTTCTAAGCTTTCTTTCTCTCTTCATTTCTCTTCTTTTTTCTTCTCCACTGCTTTCCACTTCTTCTTTGCATCCAAATAGCATGTCCATCAGTGGCCCTTGGTGCCTAGTCACTGGTAACGGTTGTTGTTATCCCGGGCCTCGACCGATCCGGTATAAAGTCAGATACAACGCGCATTGAAAAACATTTGGCTAGGTTTTACGCCGGATGCCCTTCCTGTCGCAACTCTCCCCATTTATCCGGCCTTGGAACCGGCACCAAGGCTGCTCTGATCTGAACAACCTTAGAGGCTGAGTTGCCTATATCCCCTATTATTAACACGAATTGTGAGTTCTAATTCCACCAAAAGACAGTGGTTGTACGTTGGCGGATTCAAAAGATAAATCCATTTGTCAAAAATTTAGAAAGAAATTGTGTAATATTTTAAAATTTGTTTTAGCGTTGGTCCTACCCTTCAATAGGTTGACGGATGATGCGTGAAATTTAAATATGATCAAAGTTGAAAATCATCGGGCTAATTTATTTACTTTTCAACTAAGTGTACCATTGCAGTGCTTTGATTGAAAGCTTCTAACAAAAATTGGTTAGCTAAAATGGGCGTTTCTTAGCTTAACACATTCGCTGCCGGCGCTTCATTGCCCGCATTAACGTTGCGTGCCAGACGTTTTTACTGCGAGTTGCGGTTTTTGGCCATTATACGCTTGTCTCGCAATGAACATTGGATTAAAGACTCACTGATCACATTAAAGTAATGAATCAAGCGTGATCATCACAAACTGAACACGCGAAGACCACGTGCAATTTACTTTTAGCTCACAACGTAGATCTACGGTTAAACGGTTTTGCAATAGCAAAGATTGGAGCTTGGCACTCAACCGATGTGATCAACCCAAAACCGTAGATCTACGTGGCTTGGCACTCAACCGTTGTAACGTTAATGTGTTTCGCTTGCTCAGCGCTTTCAAAAATTGTTAGTAAATAGACCGCCCGCTACCTCTGTCAGAAAAACGTTTTTTGAATTTCAATCATTACGTGCGAGCGAATTAAAAGAGTTCGGAAGTAAGCTGGTGCGGCGGTTGAGCTGTTAAGATTAGAAAACATAAAAGTTATGAATAGTTTTTGTCGTGTATTATAAGCATGACCCTTGGTACAATCACCGAGAAATAAAAAGAAGTTTGTGTAAAGCGGTGCCTTTGAAAAATGATTTGCAATCTTGTTATTTTATAAAAATTTTGTCTGCATAACCACGTTGAGTGGTTGAAGAATAGCCGTAAAATTTGATTGGAGTTAATTTTTTTTTAATTAACAAAAAACAACGAGTACTAATTGTAACGGTTACCGTATATACTTAGCAAACTGCAGACAGTGACACTGTTTCGACCTATCAGGTCTCTTCAGTGCAGTTGGTGACCAATAAGAAGCTAGAGGCTTTCAATAAAGCATAGCTTAGACCGTCACATTTGTGGGACCAAATACTAGGTCCACTGTGGTGGATGGTCTTTGCATCGCTGGCCTCTTGCATTACTATACATGTAAGACCTTGTGACCACTAGGCTGTGACAGCACTATTGTTCTAGCAGATGTTAGACTTAGTGCACCTGCGACAACCGCCACTCATTCACGAGTGATACGGCTTCGCAGAGGTTGACAGACCATCCACTACAGTGGACCTAGTATTTGGTCCCACAAGTGTGACGGTCTAAGCTATGCTTTATTGAAAGCCTCTAGCTTCTTATTGGTCACCAACTGCACTGAAGAGACCTGATAGGTCGAAACAGTGTCACTGTCTGCAGTTTGCTAAGTGCATCGCTGGCCTCTTGCATTACTATACATGTAAGACCTTGTGACCACTAGGCTGTGACAGCACTATTGTTCTAGCAGATGTTAGACTTAGTGCACCTGCGACAACCGCCACTCATTCACAAGTGATACGGCTTCGCAGAGGTTGACAGACCATCCACTACAGTGGACCTAGTATTTGGTCCCACAAGTGTGACGGTCTAAGCTATGCTTTATTGAAAGCCTCTAGCTTCTTATTGGTCACCAACTGCACTGAAGAGACCTGATAGGTCGAAACAGTGTCACTGTCTGCAGTTTGCTAAGTGCATCGCTGGCCTCTTGCATTACTATACATGTATTACCGTATATAATTACTGCAAGATATTTCCCAAATTTAGAACATCATTAATTAGTACGTGATTTTAAGTTGAAACAACTTACTGATAAGCTGATATTATTGTACAAAATGGTGGACAATTCTTATTCGCCTTACATACGCATGTTGTTTGCTATCCCCGCTCTTCAGGTTTGTTTTTTACCAACACCAAGGCCCTTGGAGAGCCTTCGTATGCCAAAGCCTCTAGAATGCTTTGATCATGCGCATCAATGCTTAATGCATCATAAGCTAAAAAGTATCAAGGTACTTTGAAGCACGATCCAGATTGCTCGAAAATCCTATAGCAGATTAAACTCTTATTTTGCGTTTCTCTGTACGTGGGATACTATACTGAAATCTTCATGTTTTAGAGCAAGATGTCTGTGCTTTCTGTAACTAAACTACATAAGATATTGTTAGCTTTCATCAGCATTTTCATACTCGGACTTGCAATTACAGGTGTACGATTAAGAAACATCGTGAATCAACATGCCCAGTCAAGGTATATTGTGTAGTAAATAATTAAAAAGCATACAAAAACAAGCAAAGTAGTACTCTGCAAGGCAGCAAAGTAGTTCGTAGATGCAGCCATCGGCGATGGGGAAATGTGGCTATTGCCTTCCCTCCACACAAAGAATTTTGAAAATTTTTGCAGCATCAAGAGTGAGGACTGGTTTTCGTTTAAGATTTTGTTGTACAATATCAACCAAAGTATTTGCATATTGAAAAGTGGTAACTTTATTCAAAACCCATCGGAAAAACTTGAACCCCTCACTTCCCGTAAGATTTTTTTCTCCCACCGCTATGAGCTCATGTCAAGACACTTTAAAATAAAAGATTATTTTAGAAAAATGAATTTGTTGATAAGTCTTTACCATTTCGAATGAGCTTCAATTCTTGTCTCGTCTTTCAATTTTAAGTTTGTTTTTCACAAAAATAAACTATTTTTGATGTTGCAATTTAATTCTTTCGCTATGTTTATTACAAAATATTTTATTTTGTAGTTTTGATTCTACTAGAAGTTCAAAGTTTTATAGCTTGTCAAACACCAATACGTCAGCACTACCTGTGCTCAATAATCACAACAAAGCAATCAGAGCTGCTACAAAGCAATACATCAAACTGATTTTGCGACCAAAAATCCAATACAAGGAAGCTTACCAAGCTAATGACTTCAAGCTGCAACACAAACGATGTCGCAACATGAAAGGTTGGGTGCATTATTCTCAGTCCCGTAGCACTCCAACTTCGGGCCCCCCCCCAAAGCAAGCGCAAGAGCCCCTGCGCACAGGTCATATCACTTTAGAGGTGTAAAATTGAAAAGCTGCATTAAGAAAATACACCACAATTTGTACATAAGTAAACAGGCTAATGTCAGAATAAAGCATGCCGATACCGAAGGTGCAAGTCATAAAAAATTCGGCACCGATGCCAGAGTTCAGTAGGACATTTATGCAGACACTGCGAAACGAAAGCAATGACACTGAAAAACATGAAAAAGTTATAAAAACACAGTATCATTTAAATAGTCTGGAGCGAACCTTTTTGTTCGCAAATGCTGTTATGACATTGTCATAATCAAGAGATCGGGCGCAGTCATTTTCGATTGACAACATGGCTAATGAACATAGTCTACTGTCTGTCATAGACGTTCTATTAAAAGTTTTGATCAGTTTCAATTTGCTGAAGCTTCTTTCAGCGCTGGCAACAGTCACGGGGCAAGTTAGTAAGATTCGAAGTGCGATGTACACATTCGGATACAATTCAAATAAATGAGTCTTTAGAAGATAGTTCAGAAAGTCTTGAGCCGTATTGAGATTGCGTTTTTTTTTGTAAAATTAAAACAAACCGCTGTAGCTCAGCGCTCATTTCATCAGAATCAATGTCACCGAACTTTTTTTGGAACTCTTTACAGCAAGTAAGAAGAGCATTTTCTTGTTGCACAAGCAAAAGTTTGTCTCGTGTGTACAAAAACGAAAAGGCGGAAGAAACGTAACAAATTAAAGCGCTCTTTTATTGACATAATAGCCTGGTCTACTAATGGATAGAAAAAGTTGCTTTTAAATTTCAGTTCAGGAGTAGCTCGTTGTTCCTCTTCACCTTGGTAATCAAACAATCTTCTTTTCTTTCCACTTCTTGACGGAGGAAAAGAAGGATCCAATTCCTGTGCTATTTCAACAGCAGATGTTGCGGCACTGTCATAACTCGTTGTGCGATAGTTTTGCAAAAACTTTTCAGTTGCCTGGATTTCCGTTTCCATTGTATGAAGGGAGACTCCATACGATTGAAGAATCTTGCTTGCTTTATTGACTTGGAATAGGATATCATACCAAATAAACACCGACAAAAGAAAACTCCATTTTGATAAATGAGCTATCAACGATTTTGTTTCTGAGGCAGCTCTTCCATCTTTTCTTTCTATGGAAATGGCTTCCAAGTCTTTCAGTGCCAGCAAGACCTCTTTTAAATTGTATCGAAGAGGTTTGATGCATTTAATTCTGCTTTCCCAACGAGTATCAGATTGTGACTTTATGGACAGCTCCACATGTTTCTTCAAAATTTCCAACGCTGAGCAGAGGAAGAAAACAGCATATACAACCTTGTAAGTACTCCAAAAAATGTCAATGCTTCCGTCGATGAATTAGCACTGTCAACAACAACTAAGTTAAGGGTATGGTTTGCACAGGGCACGTAAACAGCTTTGGGATTGATGTCTAGCATTCTTGCTTGGACCCCAGAATGTTTTCCTTTCATGTTAGCACCATTATCATATGACTGACCTCGACAATCAGACAATTCGAGTTGCAGTTCGGTCGCTTTTTCTAAGAAAGCGTCCAACAAGCCTTTCCCAGTACTGTCACTTATTCTCAAGTAGCCAAAAAATGTTTCTTTAACAACAGCAGCTTCTTCATTACATAGTACATAACGGAGAATGACAGACATTTGTTCATGATGTGACATATCTGGAGTGCAGTCCAAAATTATAGAAAAATATTTTGCCAATTTCAATTGCTGTAAATTTTCTTTTTCAACTTTTGTCGCTAGCAATTCAATTAGTTCATTTTGTATGGTAGGACTCAAATAGTGATCTTTAGTGTTTTTATTCTTGATTCTGTCTTGAAGCTCTTTTAGGATCGGATCTCTTCTTGCCAAAAGCTCAAATATACCCAGAAAATTTCCATTGTGAGGAGATCCTAAGACTTCTTCAGATCCTCTAAAAGCAAGATTCCTTTCCGATAGAAACAAAGCAATGTCGATAAGTCTCTCTAAAACATTTCTCCAAAACCGTCTTTCATTGAAAAAAATATTCATCTCGCGTTTGTCGATAGTGGATGAATTTCTTATCTTTTCAGCTAGCAACATCCATTGACTGCAGCATTCTTGGTGGGAAATGCCGTTTTCATGGTCTTTCAGTTTTTTCGAAAAACCCTCCCATGTATTTATACCACTACAAAAGGGGCTTAGTGTTTTTCCAAATAGCTTACAACAAAAGCAAAAAACTTGATCTGATTCCCCAGAATAAACTAGCCACGACCGTGAAACACTTTCACCATTAGGTAACACACGTTTATAATGGTTGGAGGAAAAACGTCGCCTTGGAGTTGTGCTATTATATGGAAAATTCATTATTAGTTGATGTGGTCCACGCTTTACTATATCACATCGTTGAGCATCAGAAATACTTTCAGGCCATTTACATGGGTCATCAGGGATAGGGGTAAATTGAGATTCAGTTATTTTTGATATTGAAGGTTGCGTATTGGCAGGTAAATCACAACTTACATTTTCTGGAAATTCACAATCACTTTGATGCTGATCGTCATAGTCTTCTTTTTCTTGTACACTATAGTTTTCTTCATCCCTCTCGGTACTAGTGCCAGGTCTACTCTGCTCAGTAATCTTGAAAAAATCTGTCATCTTGGGCAATTTCGCTACAGCATCTCGAGCAGTGGCTGCTTCTTTTCTCTTTTGAACACCACTTTTTGAACGTTTCATTCTATACAATGTCAATAAAATACTTTATCTGCACTCTGCAGTGTATATATATTGTCCCGGTATTTATAGCCAAACAGAATTCCAGACCATTCTATGATTGTTGCGTAACAACGGCATTGTTACGTCAATCGAATATTCAAGATTCTACCAGAAAATCAATCGAAATATTCTAGATTCTGCGAGATAAAATGACGTTGCATTCACTTATGATGTCACAAGCCAATTTCTTCCTACAGTTTAAATCGGTTGTAAACAAGTCTGCTGAACTGAAAACAATTTCAGACTAGCTTGGGCCCCCAAAGTTGGCCTGGGCCCCCCCCAATTGGGGGGTTTGGGGGGCGGCTGCTACGTCTCTGATTATTCTCTTTGGTGATGTTAAAGCCTACTGACAGCACGTATTTAAAGGTTTTTGAAAGAGGATAGGCAAAAATAATGAAATCATGACTGTGACGTCACTTTTTGTTGCTTCCATCTTTTTCAAAAACTGTCACAATCATGAAATTATGATTTACGGCAATGTCATTACCTGTGAATTATACAGTAACTGAATTTTAGCTCAGGGCTTTTAGGTATTGTCGATACAGTAAAGTCCAAGGCAGAGCTCTACATGATTTTGTATCATGAAATATAGCAATGGCGAGAAATTGAAGTGTCTCGCAATTTTTATGTATGTGGAAGAGCGGTTTTGAAAGCTGATTAGGTTAAAACATTTCACTTTCAAGCGATCACTATTAGTTCACTATGGGTTACTTTCAAGCGATCACTATCAGAGGGTCCGTTGCTACTAAAATAGATTAAAAAAGTAGTTAATTGATTATTGTTTGAACCATAAAATCAGCACAAGTTTAAATTGGAGTCGATTTTTGACAACATCTGTATTACAGCAACTTTCATAATATAAGATTAAGAGCCATCAAACTTTTTAACTTCGCGTGGATAGGCGGGAGAGACCTCTGTTTTTCCGCTTGACCCATTAACGCCCAGCGTTCTATGTATAGAACAGTAACGTATGTCCGGATTATACAGGGTTATAATCAAACTTTGCTCTTTTAACCTATATATTGGATGACAAGACCCTTCAGGCTGCTACGTCAATAAAGTTTAAGCAATTTTTGTGATTTTGAAATGTGGATTCTGTGGATGTGAATGTAGCAGTTTTTTTGTTTGCTGACTGTCAATTCTATTTGGGACTGTATTTAAAATCTGAAAAGGAAAGTTTTCAGTATTTCTAAACAAATGGCTTCTTTATGAATTGTTTTAGACTACTGACAAGCAAGATTTTGAAAAATTACCATTGTTACCGAGTAATATAAACGTAAACATCACCCTGGGCGGTTATAAGCACTTTTGTCGTGAGTTGCGAGCTAGGTTTGTCGGGTCTGGCACAATTAGCTGCGTCATATGTATCCAGCCAGGCTTTTGTTTTTAGCGTGCAAGGACATTATGTGAACACAGAAGTATAGATAGTTTGGTGCCTTGTGTTATCGATAAACTTCAGAAATCAAAAGTACAGTAATCAACAAGATAGGCTTAATTGTTAAGCAGTAGGTACGTTCAAAGAGGCGTATGTATAATGAATGGTTTTGTACTTCAGATTAGAAATTGATTTTACAAACATCTTTTTTGATAAATTACACTTGCTTTTATATGCAGTTTTTTTAAGTTTTTAAAAGCGTTAGTTAGTGAATAAAACTTTGTAGCAAATGTATTGAATTTGTGGCAAGTATATCGTTCCAAGCAACTACAATCGTACAAATAGGTAAGAAAAAAAAGGTTATAAAAATATATTTTTGTGCATTTGGCATTTAGTGAACTGCAGCTTCTCTATCCTAAGCCATCACATGTTTCTTAGAGTTACTGGTTGTAATGAGTCGAAAAGCCTTTGCAAAAATCAAAGACGCAGTGGAATACTTACTTGGTTCAGATATTAGTGAGAAAATGGCTGCTATTCCGCCCGATGTTGATGAACTCACGGATGAAGACGAAGTTGATGAAGAAAACCTGAATGCGCCTACATTTTGCGATATACCTAGAGCAGGGGTCTCCAAACTTTTTCCATTGAGGGCTGCATTGCCGATATTTTAAAGACCTGTGGACCATGGCTGTGGTTAATAGTTTTGTATTATACAGACTTATTTATGAATCAATTTTAATTTTGATAAAGGATTTTTGCAGAGCAATTGCCACAACTTATCTAAAGCTAGGACACCGATTAAGAGTGATGAGAGGACGCCAGCTGAGTTTTCCATCAACATACAGAACACAAGTTGCTCATGACTTTCGCCTTGACCAGCAAAATCATATGCTTGGCGAAATATACAAACAGAGACGTTGCCAATACCAAAGTTGCAAGGGCAAACTTCTCACTTATTGCATTAAGTGTAAAGTAACTGTATGTGTATCTTGCTTTCCAAAATATCACCGGCAATGCAATGAGATATGGTGTGACAAGGTTTTTCAATCATAACTGTTGAGCTCCAATAAATAACGTCTCAAAAAAACGAAAGAAATTTGCATGTATTTCGCAATGGCGGCAGTTACTAAAACCCTTAGATAAGCGCATTTATTTCACACATACACCCAGCGTCCTATTTATAGGACAGCAATTTCTCTCGAAGTTTTAACAAATATTTAAAAAATTCGACTAAGTATCAAAAAAATATAGTATTTGAAATAAAATGTTAGAATATCGCTGAGTTTTTTCCAAAAAAATAATTTGGGCGTTAATGGATTGACCCATTAGTGGCTAAAGTTTTATCTTTGGGTAGATTTGCTATATATTGTTAAATTTTGTTAAGGACTTGTCACAGAAGCTCTATAAAATTTTAACCACTTTTCTCTTTCTCTTTTAAAGATATGGGGTGTACAAAAAATTGGGCGCTAACCATTTTGTCAATAAAAAATTGTTCACTTTTCTACAGTAAATAATTGAATGGAGCTACAGAATGCCTGCTTTAGTTTCATGTGCAATGACGCTCTGCCACTAGCCTTTGCGATGCAAATAAATAAACTCCTCAACAGGACTTCTACTTTTCAGTAAAAGTTATGAAATATGTTTATAAAACAATTTTATATAACCTATATCTTTTGTTTTGAGCGACAAAGTTACAACAAACCAAGCATACGAAACAGCACTTCGATTTTTTCTAACCGTGCCCAAAGCAGATATTTCTTCATCAGAAAGATACTGCAGCAAGTCCTATGAGGTAAAGTATTTATCAAAATATTCCTAGTAACCTTCGTTCTATGGCACACTTGCTTTCAAAGAGAAGATTTTTTACCACTTCTCCTCCTACCTCTAAGTAGTTTTCTTGATTAGGAGCATTATTTTTTCAATCTATACGTCAAAGGCAAGGATATATTCAATCGATGAACACAATGCTCGGTTCTTGTAGCCAAATTGTATTGGTTTTCCTTTAATAAACTGCTTAGCATAATGCCTACAAAAATAAGAAATCATGGATTCGTTAACAGAGAGATGCTTCTCAACAACTCCAAGATCTAAAAATTTCTCGGCAAGACAATCTAGAAGAGGTCTGAGCTTGTAAAGGCGATCATCAAAACGATTCTCGAATTGTCATTAAAATAAAGATGGTGAATTATGCTTTCAAACCTCCTGCATCGGATAGCTTTAATAAAATCGAGGGACTGTCATCTTTTTTTGACCAGTAAAGTATTTTATTTGGATTCTTGGCATAACTAGAAAGAAGAGAAGCCCCAAATACCACCCACAATTCATTTTTTGTGACGTTCAGTGATACGTTCTTTTGCTGAGCTTAAAGGTTAGTTTGATTAAAATTTCATTAATAAAATCTTTTGTGATAAACATCTTCAGCAATGCAAGTTCAGTGGCAACACTTGCTACTTCATCGTCTACTAATTTAACAATGGGCTTCAATCGATTTTTGTTAAAAACAGGAAATTCTTTTGGCCATAGAATTTCTTGAGATACTTTGGCTTTCTTTCATTTCTTTTTTGTTGTAGCAGCAGGTGATAAGCCGGAGGTGGGAGGTTAGGCTTCCTCCATTTCAGCTGCTTCATCGCGTCAATGAGGAAAGACATCACATAAAGTGTTAAGCATTCCTTGCCCCAAATTATTTATATTACTTAATCTTTTATCGTCCGATTTAAAAGAGTTTTCATCAGTCAGCCCATTTAGTTTGGAATCGGTGATGTACAAAACTAAATCAGCTCTTGTCAATTTAGCACTCTCATCTTCTAACAATGCTAGAACTTCATGAGTTGTCAATCTGAAATAATTATTGACATAAGTTCTATGAAATTCAACATAATTTCATAGGTTGCCAACTATATTAATAAGGGCTAATACGCCGAAACTGTGTATGTACGTTAAATTGTCTCTTATCCATTATGCTGTAGGTTGTTATAAACAAAAAAAACAGTCATTAGTTTTCAAAAAAGTCGCATAAAAAAGTGACTGTCTCAATAAAATTCATTGCAACCAGAGAGTGATAGCTTGACTAAACTGTGCTAAAGTGGTTAGCGTCCAAAATTTTGGATATCAGTATATAAATTGCAATAGTCTGTTGCACAATAAAGATTTAGATTCACCTTTGCATCTGTTGTGTTTTATAATACCAGCAAACAAACTACAAAAATAAAATTTCAAAAACCCCTTTATGTATAGAAGCTTTACTTATCTGGACCGAAAACTGTTGTCTCTGAATGACATCATCAGTGGTGCAAAGTAGTGTAAAGCAAAGAAAGCTTACCATTAAAAAAAAATCACCCTGACAACACTTTTGTAAAAGCCTATTCTACCTAAAATCAAAATGCCATTCTGATTACTCTTTTGTGCACTTTGCAGCAGCAGTTTCTGCAAGTGCCCAAAATTTTGGACGTTGTCCTTTAATGAGTTAATAAGAGCAATGGCTCTCACTTCATTTTGCAGTCTGCCCCACTACAGAAGGAAACAACACTTTTGCACCCCTTGAGCCATTTGGACGTGTTTTTTATATAAACTGTTGCAAAAATTTAAATCTTTTTAGCTGCAAAATGTTTTAATAGAAATAGGTCAGAGGTCAGCAATCCTAATGTTCGTAACTAAAAGGCTGCATGCGGTCTTCTCTTTACCTGTTATTGCTCCCCCAACTTAGGAACTGAGCAAATTACGGATTTGGGTCCGCAGGTAAGCTATTAATCTTAACGCTACTGTAAAGCACTTTGTCTCTTGTCATAATTCGACAGAAAAATTTGTATATAATTTGCAAAGTTTAGATTATAGTGGGTACTGTCATGAAAATGTACGCGTGTAGACCAGGCGTATTGTTTATGGTAGGTTAACTTTGGCTACGCGCAAAATTAGGCCAAAGAGCTTAATTTATCAAAAAAACTACCATCAGATAACTTTTATGTTTTAAGTAAAGATATTATCATGAGATAAAGTGTTTCTTACAATGATTTATGGTAAACTTTTTGTAAGGGGCTACATTTTTTGAAAGAATAGACTTTTTACAACTATAATTTTTGAACAGTTCTTATCACCTTACTTTTAAAGAATGAAGTTAAAATGCTTGCTAGTAGCTTTTTTTGTTCTTTCCCAATAAAAGTTAAACCATTTTCTCAAATTCTTGTTACAAAGGTGCCCAATTGAGATCCGAATAAACGCCCAGATGCGTCACATTAACCGGTACTCAGGCAGAAATGGCTTAACTACTGATAGAAAAGTTCATGTCACCAGTTAAAACTGCTAGATTCCAAAGAGCCTTACAGTTGAAACATCATACGCTCGTGGTGTTCAAAAAATCAAGTATGATCTATGATTTAAGAATTGTGAATGGGCAAAGCACTGCTGGAGTAACATGAGTGCAGGCTATGCATCTGTAAACAGTTGTGCCCTTTCAGAGAATGCGTTGGAGGCAATGCCGTTTAAAAAGTTTATTGTTGCATATGAGCGGAATATGCCGATAAATATGAATCGTGTTTGCTGGCACAAACTTTAAATTCGCGAGTTTTTGATGCTATCCTTAAAAGACTGCTAATCATGGCATTTCTATTACCCAGTGGTGACAATTAACCCTACTTGGACGGGCTCTTTTGTCCTTTCCAAAGCCGGTGAAAGATTGAATCGATCCTAGCATTTCGGCAGCTAATAACTTTATAATAGCAATAGCGGGGCCCCCATCAATAATGTCAAGGTTAAGATCATCAAATCAGCTGACTACTGCAACAGCCTTGCCCTATTACAAAGGAAATTGCTTCAACATTTAGATCATATGTAGCTCGACCCTGCATTTTGTTGCAAACGATAGGAAAGGACCATCTTTAACCCATCGCTATTTTCTTGTGTGAGCACCAAGTGTTTTGCTTGGAGTTGGCTACATATTAAAATTTGTACCTGTAGACTTTGAGTCTTTTGAATAATTTGATTGATATGCCAAAGATCCATGCTATCGAGAAAGAATAGACAAAATGAAAAATACCAAAGGACTTAGTTTTACTAAACATTGCAGTTTTGTGAACTGCAGGCACTAAAATTTTGTGTGCTTTTTACCGATAGACTACATTTCATAAACATTTGGAGACTACAGTTTTTGATGGATCTTTCTGAAAGGGTCGACAGACAATGCAAAAGAACCACTTTGTGAGGAAAAGTAGTCAAAATGTACCTAAGAAATAACTTTGTTTAACAATTGGAAGTATGTTTGTTCTAGTAGGATAAGTGTGCAACTAAAATAAAACATTATGTATGGCAACCAAGTTTTGATTAAACATTATAAATTAATTCTTAGTCTCAATTATTTGGAGTCACATATTGCTGAAAAGCAAATTTCCTAAGCTTTCAAAAGATAGTAATCGTTAGTACTTTATTACAACGTTTTTGTATTAAAATTACCTGTTTCTATTGAGATTTATTGAGTTACAAAGGTAATCTACGCGCTTTATATGCATGTTCACACGAATGAAGTGGTTATTTCACTGTGTAATAGTATTGCAAATAATAAAAAAGCCCTCCACATAATTTGACGAGACCATCCCTGAACGCGTTTGGTCCTTTTTGACTCATCAGCAGGGTCTGTTCCGTCATCACCAAAACCAAAACCCCATATTTGCAACAATATGAAATATTTGGTATCATCCTATTACAAATTCTTTCGCACACATCACGCGCACGGCGCATGCTATCACTTTGGTGTGAATATCCGATCCGTATCGAAGATACAGTCTTCTTCTTCTTCTTTCGGCTTCTCCCTATTCGGGGTCGCCACAGCGCGAAAGTATTTTCCACTTCTCCCGGTCGACTTCGTCTCCTTCCTTAGCTCCAACCCTTTCCATGTCTTCTCTTGCCAGATACAGTATACCACTCAAAGATTTTATAGTAAGCGAGATCTATTTAAAACCCTTATCTCTATGAACATAGCACGTGATTACCACAACCGTATCATACATCAACTTATTGAGTTATAAAGGTAATCTACGCGCTTTATATGCATGTTCACACGAATGAAGTGGTTATTTCACAGTGTAATAGTATTGAAAATAATAAAAAGCCGCCTCCTATAATTTGGCGAGACTATCCCTGAACGCGTTTGGTCCTTTTTGACACATCAGCAGGGTCTGTTCCGTCATCACCAAAACCAAAACCCCATATTTGCAACAATATGAAATATTTGGTATCATCCTATTACAAATTCTTTCGCACACATCACGCGCACGGCGCATGCTATCACTTTGGTGTGAATATCCGATCCGTATCGAAGATACAGTATACCACTCAAAGATTTTATAGTAAGCGAGATCTATTTAAAACCCTTATCTCTATGAACATAGCACGTGATTACCACAACCGTATCATACATCAACTTATTGAGTTATAAAGGTAATCTACGCGCTTTATATGCATGTTCACTCGAATGAAGTGGTTATTTCACAGTGTAATAGTATTGCAAATAATAAAAAAGCCGCCTCCTATAATTTGGCGAGACTATCCCTGAACGCGTTTGGTCCTTTTTGACACATCAGCAGGGTCTGTTCCGTCATCACCAAAACCAAAACCCCATATTTGCAACAATATGAAATATTTAGTATCATTTTATTACAAATTCCTTGAATGAAAAAATGTTTTTCATGTGATACGATTTCACATAGTGACGTTGTTTTTTTATTTCTCCTTAAACTTTCTCAAATCCTCGCTGACCACGCATTATGTTGCATGTTCTTATCTCCCCGCTTGTCGTGCACAGGGACGTTTGAAAAGTCTTTGATTTTTCCCAAATCTTCAGGCTTGATCCCGGTAGCTCTTAAAAGCTATTGTAAAGCAAAATACCATGTGCTTCGACTTGATGCAGTTACGTTATTTTCTTTTGATTTTCCCCAAACTTTCCTCTGACCTTACTCGCTACTCACTAAGTTGCGTATTTGTATTTCCTTGCTTCAATGCTCACAGAAGAGTTGAGACAGGCCTTGTTTTTCCTAAATTTTTTAGGTTTGATTCCGATAGTTCTATAAAGCTATTAGCAAACAAAATAGAAAAGTTGTTTCCCAAAGTGCAGTTTGATTTTTACCTTGGCAGGTCATGCCATCACCTGTACCGACTTAAAATGTATTAATTAAGGCAGCTTCGCCGGGTTCACCGTACAAACAGTTGTCACAGCAGCAATAAAAAGTTGTAGAAAATGTAGACCATAGCTCCTGTACACGTATTGGTGATAATGTTGGTCTATTTATCAAGACTGCTACTACTCAAAAAGAAAGAATGATGTCACAAACAAGCATTCATCCTTTTTGACGCTGTAGGGGAAAAGAGAGTGAAACATAGCCAAAAATGATGGCGGCGCCCAAATGGTGGTCGTTTTGACAATTAAAGAAATAAGGTATGTAGTGTTCGGCCCGTTTGACGATTTGATCGGCACTTGTACGTTTTTACATTTGTGATATTAAGTTCTTTGGCTGCGCTGTATGCTTCAATTCGGTCATAGCATGAAAAGGGACCATGCTTTTCCGCAATGTCATATAATTAATCTATTAAGCTCTTTTCAAGCAAAATTGCTCCCTCTTAACCCAATTTCTCAAATTGATGCTATCATTGTTTTATTTTGATCTTTTCTCAAACTTGAGATTTTATTACATTTAACTTTACTTCTAATCCAGACCTCCCTAATTTTAAAAATAGATTGGTGTTTCGTACCGATACAAAGAGCCTATCAGTTACTGATATCAATAATGGGGCTTACTGTCTATGTTTGCTATCAAAATGGTAGTGGATAAGTTTGACGCTTGCTGCTGTTTTCACTGCATAGCGGCAAGCATTGTGAAGTCACTTACGGTTATGACGGAACATTACTTTGTAAAAAAATCCAGACCGAAGAAAAAAGCATACTTGAAACACACTTAAATAAATAACACTGGTGGATATCAAATTTGTTGTTTAGCCAAAACATAATTTTTTATACAATTTAAGGTCACTGTCTCTAAATCTGCAAATGATTTTTTTCCATCATGTCAGGATTTTGTGCAGTTTCAAAATTAAGTTTTTTATTAAGCAGTTGAATGTTACCCCGCTATTATTCATTGGTTACTGCTTGCTATCCTATATGACACAACAATGGAGCCATTTATTGCAAATACAGCTACAGTAAGCTTTGTAGGTTTTTGCTCAAAAGTTTTCGGACGAAGGAGGCGTTTTTGTTGTTAGGCTAGTAACTGTATCAGTGTAAAAGCACGGTAATTATACCTAATGTAAAAGGGAGAATGGTAGAAAAATAAACTTCAGAGCTTGATTCTGGATCATCCTATTATAATCGTTTGTTGCACCTTGATACAGCGTAAGATATTATAAAATTACTTAAAGCAAAAATTATCGTTTATTTAAACGCAATCGATTAAAAAACAGTATGGGCTGATGTATGCATGTATTTTCGGGATTAAGCCATTAAAGGTTAGGACCTCTACTTACGACGATTTCATTATTCTGACGAATTCGTATCGGCTAACGTCTCTGACTGCCAGCATTTTACTTGGTCTTGGCATAACCGCAGCAATGCGCAAAGCAAACTAACTCGAAATGAAGCACCCACAGTTAAGTTATTGCGCCAGCAGAGCCCCATTAATAATGTCAAGGTTAAAAATATCAAATTAGCCGGCTGCGCCAGCCTAACCTAAATACAGAGGAAATTGTTTCAACCTTTAAATCATATATAATTCGACACTAATATTTTGTTGCAAAAAATTACAGGACCAACATTATTCACTCTAATGTTTTTCATGGGATATCACCAAGTGTTTTGCTTGAGGTTGGCTATATTTTAAAATTTTAGAGACTTGATTTTTTGTTGAATCTTTTTGAATATTTTGATTGATATTGCCAATGATTCTTGCAGGCGAAAATAAATAGACAACATGTACCAAAGGACTTAGGTTTTGTAGAAATTGCAAGTTTGTTATGAGCAGGCAACCAAAATTTTGAGTGTTTTTAACTGGTAGGCTGCATTTTATAAACGTTTAGAGATTTCGTTTTTTGATAAATGTTTTTGAAAACGTAAACACATAAAGCCAAATAACCATGCTTGTGAGAAAAATTAGTCAAAATGTAGCAAATAACAAACTTTTTCCAACAATTACAAGTTTGTTAGTTGAAGCATGATAATTGTTGAACTAAAAATGAGACATGATGCATCGCAACTGATTTTTAATCAGCCATTATGAACTAATCGCTAGCTTTAACTAATTAATTAGAGTCATCCAGGACCGGAGCATTGGAACCGTTCATGTTAACAAGTTCATCGTTCGGTGAAACGCCCGTTCCGGTGTGCTCCTGTGGTGCGGGGGCCCTGTTAGTAGCTCGAGCACTGTGATCGCGCAAACCCTGCCGAAGAACTGTGTGGGGGAATCTCCGAGTGTAATTGCTAATTGGTATCTGGCGCTAGATACGTCGCCTATCGGGTCGTGCTATGTAGCACACTAATTATTACCCGTGCGGTGTGCTAGTTGTCGGAATCGGTAGCTATGCTCGGAGTGGAATAGGCGAAGTGGTTGACCTCTTGGCGGCCGTGCATTATATAACCCGCGGTGCAGCCATTTGGGACCCACCGAAATCAGTTAAGCGCCCTTTTAACGTTACGTGCACATTGTATTCTAAAACGTCAACGTCAATGCAACGCGTCTGTGGAATTCGAACCCGCGTCTTTGGAACTGCCCTCCTCGCGCGCCGAGGTTTGCTACCATGCACCACGTGTTGCCAGCCATGCCTTAAAGCACCGCATTTAGTTGGTAACCTTTGGAAGACCTTTTTATGCCTAATCACTGCTTGTGTGATCAGCTTCACATAACGATATCAGTTTTAATCCATAGTTGAGCGGCTAGTAGTACGTCAAAACGAACCTCGTTCAAAAGTAAACGTCACCTAAATGTTATGCTTTGTGTTGGTTTGTTTTATAAAAGTCAACGTTAATGCTATTGGGGGGGATCTCTTGGCCCTTGTCAAGCCCTGCTGATGAGTCCAAAAAGACGAAACGCGTCCAGGCATCGCTTTGTAAATTTGAAAATATCTCTTAATGGCATTGCTTCCTTCGGAAGCCTCGCGCTTTCAGCAGTCGCTGTGTTGTTTTGTTTCTCGCTTAAAGACTTTCTCTTATCGATCGTAATCAGTTGGAGCTAGCAATATAGTACTTATAGCTGAAGCAAACTTCCTAAGCCTTGAAAAGACAGTAATTTTCAGTACTTCATAACTTTTATGTATCAAACTTATCTGTTTTTACTCCGCTTAGCACTGTTTAGAAGGGTAAAAAGTTGCACTATCGGTAATAAAAGTTCAGTTTTTTAATGTAAAATGTTGTATTAATAACACATGTTACATACAATCAAAATTATCTTAAAATAATCTTTATCTGGGTGTAAAAAGTATGAAAATCAGTTTAGAAACGAGGTCACAAATCAGTTTTTAAGTGTAAAAAGTGTGCAAATCGGTTTAGAAATGACGTCACAAATCAGTTTTTAATTGAACTAATTTCGTAAAAATGTTTTAGTTTTTGAAATAAGCATAATATGATTTCTGTTAGGAAAAAGCTGTGTTAATCGCGCCAGCCGGTATAATGACATCGTAGAGCGAGTTGCAAGCGTGTGAGAGAAAAAGAAAAAGAAGCATGCCTAGAAGGCTTGAAATGCTTAAACAAACCACTCGCTCGCTACATTGTCAAATGAGCTTAAGTTGTTGTGGAGTTGATTTTAATGAAATTACCTTGTTAATATCTCTTAAAAATGGGTTTAATTGCTTTTCTACTACCAGTAGTTTTTGATAACATACAGCTAAAAATTGTGCAATGAGGCGTTGATTGTGAGGTCATCTTCAACCCTAAAAATATGAAATATTTTGTAAAGTGATAGGTTGGATGCTAGCTTTTGTTTGAGCACAAAACGGTTTTTCTCGGTCAAGAAATGTAGACTTTTTAAAAATTTTCTCTTTGATTGTGACGTCATGATGACGTCACCAACACCTTATGACACCCACCCCGAGGTGGTGATTATTTGTTCAAGTTTAATGGCTGTACATTCAGTAGTTTTGGAGGAGTTAAAGCGTACGTACGTCTTCACGTGCAGACAAAATCGCACTTTATGTGCACTCGACTTTCGTTTTTCCGGATCTTGTTAATCTGGATTTCGGTTTATCTGGACAATGAGTCTGAATGGCCGACGAATAAATTAAAACAATGAGCGCCTCGCGTATTGCCAGAAATGCTAGATACGTGGCTATTGACGCTCGTAAACATCGTGTATTGTCGGGTATCAGTGAACAATTCTGCCGTTCCATACAAAAACGCAACGTAAGTGAACAAAAAATTATGTCGTTTTATGAGATAACAGTGAAAACATATACAAAAATTTAATTTATAAAGTCACATTACTGAAACAATGGAACACAAAAACTTGAGTATCTTAAAGTATGAAGTTTGCCCACGTTGTGTTTTTTTTGTGAAACGGTAGAATTTTTTGCCTTTTTTACTACGATTAGCTTTCATTGATGACTTCAAGGGCTTTACTTCAGATAGTGAGACCATGGACCAAAAATAACAAGTTTTCTTAATCTTGTAAATAGTGTAAATGCATTGTACATATTGTTAAGGACGGTTATTTTATTTTATTTGCATTACATAAATACATTTGTGTTATCCGGACTTTTTCATTATCCGCACAGATTCCTGCACCATCTAGTCCGGAAAAACGATGGTTAAGTGTTTATATGTATACAAGAGGAGAATGATGTATATGAAAACGAAAAAACTTGCTGTAAAAATTGTAAAGTCATTACGTAGTGAAAATGAATTCACCAGCTTAAAAGATTTTCCTCGTAGTCTTTTGCCTGGAGCAAAACAAAATACTTTTTCGAGTATTCAACGAAGATTTGATATAATATAAATAATGAGGCTGCTTGCACAGTAGCAGAACAACTCCTAAAGAACTTTAGAAATTTAGACAGGTGCCCTAAAGCTATAGGCAGTGTTATATTTATAAATAAGAAGGCAAACGTTGTAGAAAAAATAGATAGCTTATTTTATACTTTTTGTGAAGACAATAAACACAGAAGCTATTTGGAAATGGAGGATCTCCTTTGCATGTACAGCAAAGCTATAGTTTTTAATACGACCAAAAGACTGATAGAATAGCCAAATGCTTGGTTGTTATTGAAAAACTAACATGATTTGCGGTTCCAAAGAAGAGCAGAGCCACCAAAATCTCAAACTGCAAGCAAACGATTAAAATTAAAATCATTGGTTGTAGATACTGACGATCCAATGTTATTTTACGATAATTTTCGTTCTAGTGCTTCTTCACTTCGTTCATCAGAGAACTTGTATTTGGCTGAAGCGGGAATGGGCACCAAAATCGATCTAAATGGCAAAACTTATCTTTAATTTGTGACCGATTTGGAATATCTGATTGAGCAGGAGCGACCATGGAAATGCTGTCATTTAAAGATCTCTATTCTAACAATCTGCTAACAAAGTATTGAGCTTTTTCGTAGATCGCCGTAAACAAAGAAGAGAGAGAACGAAATGTCGAGAAGATGCAAGAAAAGACAATAACGTCCTATTTATGCATGTAAATGGCATGTACTTAGATGGAAGCAAAGATGCAAAGCAAATAATGAAAAATGAAGAAGATAAATTGTATCGAAAAACAATAGTGGCGAAGCTCTACGTTGTCGTGGCAAAACCAGAAAACAATATTCAACTCACGTTGCCCCTTAACCCATTTTATCTCACTGATCTCATATGAGATCACTCTTTAAAATATCATTTGTAATTACAATAATTATATTTATGCATATTTGACCGTTCTGCTGTATTAATGAGAAGTTTTTCTTGCAATTCTATATGTGATTGACAATCCATTATGTTTTAAACTGGATTAATATGAATGTCAAAATAGTGAAAATTTCATACATATTACTGAACTTAGGGATAGCTAACTTTTCTAATTTGTATCCAAATAATATTGTACCAAATCATGAAATAACATAAATTTGATGTATTCAGTGCAGAATACGTTAGTTGTATAATAAAAAGAAAAGTTCTTTGAATTTGACTGACTTCAAAAGAAATCTTTGAAATGAAGTGCTACATTATGTCTCCTACATGATCTTAAATGATCCAAAGTGTTCATGCAATCAAAAGACTAGATGGCAATGTTCTATTTGGTAAAACTTGTCGTAACTTGTTTACACTGCAGCTTATATATATTGATGATGGCAATGTGATTTCACTTAGTAAAAAAGTAAAGTCGAAACAGGGAAAGAATCAGCTATTTGTTAGTTGCGATTTGATTTATTCACATCATACACCCTTGCAGATGTCGAGAAGACGTGTTACATCCATAACAATGGAGGAGATATTGTCCACTTTGGATAAAATTTGTTTAGATGACGATGTGGAATCGGCTGATGTTGTTATCATTCCACCAGAAACTGATGTTTTGACTGATACCGAGGATATCAATGACGAGTGCACCGCAGAAATTAGTGCATCTTCGCAACACTGGCTTTCAAGCTACTGGAACAATTCGTGAAAACAGACTAAAGAAATGCCCTTTGAAAGGATCAAATGAAATGAAAAAGCAAGAAAGAGGGACATATGACTACAAATTTGATACAAATAAGGAAATTCTTTTTGTAGAATGGCTTGACAATACATGTTTGACTGTTGGAACTAATTATGATTCATTGTAACCTTTTCATAAAGTACAACGATGGCAGAGGGACAAAAAGGCAAAAGGATTTGTTTCTCAACCAAATGTTCTAAAGAACTACAGCTTTTTCATGGGCGGTGTTGACAAACATGATTGGTTGATTAGTAAATATGCTACAACCATTTGAGGTAAGAAGTGGTATTGGTCACTTTTTACTCGCATTTTAGACATGGCAGTAGTGAATACATACATAATATATAAACTGATTCACACTGATGATGGTGAGCCTGCTACTGACTTACTCTGGTTCAAAAGAGTTATCTGCAGATCACATTTGAAACTAGGCACCATTAGACTTCGACCTGGTATAAGAAGATCATGTTCAGGCCCATCACAAAACCCTTCAGATGTTCGTTATGATACCAGGGGACACATAATTGTGAAGCGTTCTGAACAAAGAAGATGTCAAAACAAGCCATGCTCTGCTAGACCAAGAACTTATTGTTCCAAGTGCAACGTTACTTTGTGTGTTAGTTGCTTTTCCTTTTATCATACAAAATAGTTTAGATGAGGAAATAAAGAAGTATATTGAAATGAGTAAGGAGCTTGTTTTGAAATATAACTTTTATTTTGTGAACTTTGCATTTGTATATTTTGTTTTTCTTTGAATACAGCTTACAATTGTGCCTTACAAGATAAAGTTTTGTAATTTTTTATGAAGTTAGGTTTAAAGCTTTAGTTATCGACCATTTCATATTACTCTTTTGCAAAGAATAAGTGAAAACTCTTAACGTTTTCGTCTAGCTCTCATCAGGAGTTATCGCTAGAATGAAGCCTGGTGTTGATGGCGAGGTATTTATAGCGAACGAAGCAGGTGAGAATGGCGGAACGTTCTGATTGGTAGACAACCAGACGTTTCGTCGAGTCCGAATCAATGACGTAATTTTAATGTGTAGACGAATTCTTTTTGACGGCAAAGCTCCGGTTTAAGCATTTTGATGAAAGTCGCTTCCAAGGTAGATAAATGAAAAAGTGTTCTTCCTTTAGCCAAAATAGAAAATTGGTTGTCATCATAGTGAGCGGCGCATTTTTTATTGTTGAGGAGGTGTTGTCCGATTGCCGAAGTACAGGTATGGTTGGATTGAGATAAGTCACAATTTGTTTGAGCTTGATTTCTTATTGCTTTCGGTATATGCTGTTTTATTCTATCCTGCAGTCTTTGAGATGTGCGGCCTACGTACCGACAATCACAGCGGCACACGTATTGGTAAACGACCATACTTTGTTGCTTGGTAGGCACGACATCTTTGCGGACCGTTGGAAGCATCTTTCTTGTGGAAAACGCTACACGAAGCTTTACTGCACCAAAACATGAGCTGACAGCAGTTTTGCTGACAGCAGTTGGATTGGCAATATCTCCACAAAATTTGAAAATCAATGCAAAACTGCTGTCAGCTCATGTTTTGGTGCAGTAAAGCTTCGTGTAGCGTTTTCCACAAGAAAGATGCTTCCAACGGTCCGCAAAGATGTCGTGCCTACCAAGCAACAAAGTAGGGTCGTTTACCAATACGTGTGCCGCTGTGATTGTTGGTACGTAGGCCGCACATCTCAAAGACTGCAGGATAGAATAAAACAGCATATACCGAAAGCAATAAGAAATCAAGCTCAAACAAATTGTGACTTATCTCAATCCAACCATACCTGTACTTCGGCAATCGGACAACACCTCCTCAACAATAAAAAATGCGCCGCTCACTATGATGACAACCAATTTTCTATTTTGGCTAAAGGAAGAACACTTTTTCATTTATCTACCTTGGAAGCGACTTTCATCAAAATGCTTAAACCGGAGCTTTGCCGTCAAAAAGAATTCGTCTACACATTAAAATTACGTCATTGATTCGGACTCGACGAAACGTCTGGTTGTCTACCAATCAGAACGTTCCGCCATTCTCACCTGCTTCGTTCGCTATAAATACCTCGCCATCAACACCAGGCTTCATTCTAGCGATAACTCCTGATGAGAGCTAGACGAAAACGTTAAGAGTTTTCACTTATTCTTTGCAAAAGAGTAATATGAAATGGTCGATAACTAAAGCTTTATTCAAATTTTGTACCACTTCTCATCTTTTGAAGTTAGGTTTTTGTTACAGGGTATTAGCTAACTTATTTTATATGAGATCACCCCAAATTCTGCTTATTTTGAAAAATAAATAAATTTTTGGTTATTGCAATGTGTTTCTATCCCCAATCTATTACTTATTTCTGAATATCATCACAAAATGCTAAAAAATAGAACTATGGGATATAATGGGTTAACCCTATTCGGCCCAAGCGAGGCAAAAATTGCCCGAGCAATTTCCTCTTAAGTACAGTTTTGTCCACAATGGCCCTACAGTCAAGATTTCATGACTTTTCCTAAAAATTATTCAATTTATATTTGACAAAATTTGAGTTGACTGTTGGTTGTAGATCGAAAGTTATTAGCAAATTTATCCATATGACTGCTAAAATATGCAGACATATAGCTGAAAGATAAAAAAGATAGTAACCTCACTCTGCGCTCGTCGTAGCAGCCTGAGAGCGAAGCGGGCAAGACGTAAACAAGAGCTAACCAAAGTTCACGAAAAACTACTTAGAATCAATTGCCATATATAGCATGTACATTCCCTAGAGAAAGTAACTTATTGTCTGGCTGTGACTTGAGAAAATAGAGTAAACGCGTTTTTTGCGAACAGACAACGCATTTGTTCTTGAATCGTATCATCACTAGCAAAGTGACCGTTGATGAGTGATGAGCAATATCACTTTGCCATCTCATTGCTAACTTTAGAGTAAATCTTTGTCATACATAATTGTAATTCCATTACACGTGTTGTTACGGGACTGTTTCTACCGCGCAGCTAGACAGATATAAAAGTATGGTTATTTTTTGTAGTTTTCAGGAGAAACGTCACCCAGTAACGAATTGTCAAATATTCGGAAAATCGTTCTGTGCGATGCTTCAATAAATAAATGCCCGCGTGTAAATATACACAGTAACAAACACAATAATGAGAAAAAAGCCTGTTCGGTCATTTGAAAGCATAACAAAAGTTTTCAAATTGTGACCTACATTGGTGGCTCCATATAATTTTCCCGGACTTAATTAAGCAATGATATTCAAAGTGTCAAAAACACCGGAGAATATTTTTCACAAAGCTTTCTCTAGATCACAGAAATGCTAGTACGCAATTTTGGCTTAATTATCACAAAAGCTTCTTCACAATTATCCTAATTCTGGTTTCACGAAACCATAAACTACCCAAAAAAACTAAAACAAAGTCAGTGGTATGTTTAGTGTAAACTGTGTAATAAATAATGATCAAACGATTCAGTCACTACGCTATATTTCGAAGTGTAATGTTGCTTAAATTTTTTGCTGCAACGAGTTTTCCATGCTGTACCATAGGTTTGCAGTTACGCTTTCTGTCAAAGCAGAGATTTTGCAAGTAAAATTATTGCTAAAATGTTTCATGGGAAAAGAATAAAAAAATTTAGAAAGAAGCTTGAATCGCAAGTTCACGAGCAATTTCCAATGTTTCATAGATATTTAGAATTGACGATTTGTCAAATGAAATAAAATTTTGCGATAAATAGCCATCGCAGCTAAAGTTCATCAAACCCCTGACATCTTTCGCCCAAATTAAACTTCAACGTGTAACCAGAATTAAAAATAATAGATGATTTATCGGTACAACGAAAAACAAATATTATTGCGTTTGTATTTTGAAACTAGATTACAAATTATACTGATTGTTAAGAAATTCATGTTTCCCATATTCATACGAAAATAGATCTCCAAAAAGAAAAATGATTCATTACCTCCCAATGCCGAGGATGGCCAGTCCGCGGTCGGAGTTGATTTACAAAGGAAAATAAGGTCATTGCGCCTCCCATTCATGGGTGCTGGTCCGTATGGCGATTCATATGCACCACTATTACTCAACCTCATTCGACTTGCAAACTGATTATTAAAGTAAGTAACGCAAAAGTCTGTGGCCCACCCGACTTACGTGCTGTGGCCCACCGGTTGTATTTGAGCTACATTACATTTTTTTCGTTTTGCACAGTAAACTTTTGGCCATTATCAAGAATTACTTTTTGATAAATACCGCTTTACTAAGTGCTAGTCTACAAATTGAAAAACAAAATTTGGTGCTACTATAGCGTGAGGTCTACCACACTATAGCGTGAGATCTACCTCCGGTTACTACTATAGCGTGAGGTCTATCACTGAATTATTTACCCCTCACCCCTCGATAGCTACACACTTACCACTTTAGCTATAATAATTCCAAACACCACACATACATTCCACACACAAAGGTAAATTTATTCTAACGATACACACTTCGTACATCTTCTAAGAATGACACAAATCATTGGCTAGAGTTAGAGTTAGGGTTGGTCGTCGCACTAAATCAGTCTATTGAACCACGCAATACAAATTCATTCGATTTTGAGATAACTTTGGTTTTACAATTAGTACACCCATTTGTTGCGCTACGTTCAAAATGAGGCTTGTCGAAAAACATTCAAGATAAAATCTAAATCACCCTTAGTGAACCCAGAGAAGAATCTTACGATTCATCGCAGTTATGTGCATTTCCAGTGCAGTCTACCAAGCAAGGCAGGTGTGAAGTTTGCGCAGCTGAAGCCACCGGCCGTGAGAGGGATAACATGGGACGTGTTTTTAGCCAATGCCAAAGATGTGGTAAAGCTGTATGCAAACGGCATTACAGTGAACCCTCGTTTATCGCGGGGGATACGTTCCAAAAATAACCCGCGATAGGTGAAATCCGCGAAGTAGTCAGCTTTATTTTTTACTGTTATTTTACAATGCAATACTGTACTGCAGAATGAAACAAAAAACAAAACCTCTTTTCAGGCCCAAAATGTGTTTAAGAAATAGAAATATTAACGTTTTCTTACAAATAACTATAATAGTTTAAAGAACGGTGTTGTAAAACAATGTTTTTTATTTAGCAATGAATACAATGAATCAGGATTCACTGTAAAAAAAGCACTGTAAAAAATTCCGCGAAGCCGTGATAGGTGAAGCGCGATATAGCGAGGGATCGCTGTACTTCAGATTCTGCGGCGCCTGTCAGTAACTGGTTGGTGTTACGCTTTTTGTTCTATGGTGTGCTCATACTACAGAGTTTTTTGAGGCGTTTTTCTATTATTTGTCCCAGTAAAGAGCTCTACGTGTTTTTCAAACTTACGCAGCATAAAGTGCGCAGCTAATTGTAAAAGTTAGTTTCCTCCGTCGAACATGTAGAAATACAAGGTTTTCGTGTACATATAACCACACGCAAGTAATTTCTTACTCTAAACTCCATTATAAAGTGTAACAACAACTTTGGCTTGGAACCCACACGCGTAGTGGTCTTGCCGACAATTATATTTGCTCACTGTCGACAAATCAGTGGGGACAAATTCAAGCTGATAACTGGAAGCAGTGGCGACTCCGGCTTTTCATGGCTACCCGGGCTCGTCACTGATAGTGTCGCAAAATATTGCAAAAACAATAAATACAGCTCTAAAACTAGCGAGAAGACAAAAAATAGCAACAGTTTATCCAGCCATTTAACTATTGTAAAACGCCTTTATTCATACAGTTTAACAAAACGCGTGCTTTTATCAAATGTGCCCAAGCAAAAAAGCGTCTAAAAAATTGCAATAAACGCTCGCTTTGTTAGAGCTCGGGCAACTGCAATCAAGCCCGAGTTGGATTTGATGCGAAAAAATGCTTGAAAAATCGTTTCTCTGTTATTTCTCTATACAGCGTGTCTGACTATTTTCCCCAAGCCCGAGCTAGACAAAGCTACATTACACGTTCTTTCAATTACTCTTTTTATCTACCTTTTTCTGATTGCAACTTGGGCTATTTCTCGCGGGCCCAAGTTCAACAAAAAAATTAAACAAAAAAGTGTCTGAAACAACGCAATGAACGCTCGCATTGTCAGAGCTCGGGCAACTGCAATCAAGCCCGAGTTGGATTTGATTCGAAAAAAATGCTTGAAAATCGTTGGTCTCGTTATTTCTCTGCACAGCGTATCTGGCTATTTTCCCCAAGCCCGAGCTAAACACAACGTTGAGCCCAAAAAAGCAACTGCCACCACAAACACCGGTGGTTTATACGATGCCCGGCTTCTTTTTTGGACTTAATATAAATTAAGTTAAAAAGTTTGAAACTTGTTTTGCAGAATTTAAATTTAACAAAGCTTTCCCTCATTTCGTAACTCAGGCTCAGCCCGAGTAGCCCGAGTGCCGGAGTCGCCTCTGACTGGAAGTAAAGCCTTTTGTCTCAAATTTGTAGTTATATCGCTGCTTGTTCTGGCTTATTGCACTGGCATTTCGGGGCGTTTAGCCGTTGCATCCGACTAATATATAAGTCAGCAACAACTTTTGTTACTATTGCATGTTCATTAGAAGTGTTCACAGCACCGGCAACTTTTTCAGCATTAACAGCTACTCGCATTGACAAAAAACAACAGTAGTTCCTATTAATATGTCTGCAATTGAATGGCTATTTGGTTGAGGGGATTGCAATTACAAAAGTGTACATAGAACTTTAATTCCTGCAACAAAGTAATACATAAAGCAGTTACTATTGTTTACTCATAGTTTCTGTAGTTAGTATTGGTATAATCATCAAACAAAATAAATTATTCAAACTCAATCTTGTTTTACTTTGTTATATTCATTAACCCTAGAAAGACCAAACGGGTCAATTGACCTCTTTCGATTTTTGTTTTTTTAATTACTACCATTTTTCTCCAGACTGTGAGTTGATCTTTTTTGACTTTTATTTTTTCACATAAAAGAATACAAAATCACATTCTCAGAAAAAAAGTTGCATGCAACAAGACGTTATGGTCCAGTTTACTATAAACGACCATACGGGTCAATTGACCCCCTCCTCAAAATCCTCTACATTTCAGCAAGTGTGACAGACTGGAGCAGAGCATTTCCCACAAACAAAAAGTAAGCAATTGGCACACTTGACTTTCGTTTTGTTGGATTGGCACATCCGACCTTTGGTTTGTTTGGAAGGACGTAAATCCTCATCCTCTCCTTGGCGTATCCGCTTCAAGCGTAATATATATTGGGCTTTCTGCCGCCTACTTCTCTCTGCGGAGCAAAAACTTTCACCAAGTTTGATGAGAAAATCACGTCTTGAACAGATTGATATCGATATATCTGCACATATAATGTTTGTGTCCAATGCCGTGATATCCACCAGATGAAGAAAGCCGCAAGGGACCATCTTCGGGATGCTGCTTTTGTTGAGTATGTGCGAAGCATTTCATCAGCTGTGACTACTCCTCCTTTGGTAGCATTGTAATCTAAGAAGGCTTGTGGCTTTTTTGTTCTCCATAATAGACAGTTGTTGTTTTGTGACTGGAAGAAAGTAAATATACTACTTCATTTTTCTTGGCTTTGTAGCTAAGAAGCATAATATTTTCTTCTGATGGCGTTCTTTGTTTTCTTCTTGCTTAAGAATAAATAAATAATTGCTGGGCTGTCTTCTACTTATAGTAATAAAACACAACTAAGTAGGTCTTTCTTCGCTTTTAAACGCTAAGAGGTCAATTGACCCGTATGGTCTTTCTTGAAGAAAAAAATCTCGGTCTTTCTAGGGTTAAATAAAAACAAACATTATAAAGAAGGATTATCCACGCTTGACCTTAGTGCAGCCGGCCTTATTATTATGCAAAGCCTAGGTGATACATATCGTAATAGAAGCTGTGAAATCTACGTCATACTCATCGTAATATAGAAACGGTTTCATAAACTTTATCTCAATGATATCAGCCAGGGGATAGAGGCAAGCGTAGGCAGGCGAACAATAACTCGCAAGGAATTTTGAAATAGCTGAGCACACCAGTTTCATGTTGTTGACTTCAAACAAGCGAGGGAATTTTCGCGCTTTTTGTGGTGTTATGTAAATTGCGTCAAATCCGTTTCTTGACAACAAAACGCTTTCGTGTGAACAAGACATTAAAATTAGTTCTAAAAAAATGATATTGCCCGGGTCCAAATTTAAACTTTCGTAGTTGTTATACCAGTAAATAATGTTACCGATGCCTACTAAATGTTATCAATTGTTTAGCGGCGATCTATTCTTGGACTTCATAGGTTACAAGAGTTCGCCGACATTACGTGATCAGCCAAGCGCAACTGGCCTAAAGTAGTCAATTTGTCTTGCTGTCAGGAGTGGAGAAGTGAATGAGAAATATTTGTTTCTTTTAAATGAGAACTAACGGCAACTATCAAAATTTGACTCGCCTTCAGATTGCTTGTTTTCTCTTCTACAAGCAATAATTTCAGAAACATGTTAAACAAAAATACAAAATAAAATAAAATCTTCTTCCGTATGCCGGTTCAATCGTTTTTCTACGTGGTGTAGTTCAAAAGATATAATGCTTTAAACTTTCGGGGCAAAAACTACCCCACGTTGGACTTAGCACGACGCAAATCTCTTGGGCCGAATAGGGTTAAGACGGAAAACGTAAATTTACAGCTTGAGCAATATTTGATGCTAATAAAAATACGTCGCTTTATGATATACTTGCTATAGTTGGCAATGACGGAATGGCTGTCATGACTGGTACTTACAAAAGCGTTATTAGAAGATTATGAGAGCATTTTAAAATATCTTTGCAAAGGTCTATTTGCCTCTAGCTTTGCAACAAACTTCCTTTGCGTCATATACTTCACGCTTTAGATCGAACAATATTATCTTACACGTGCTTCACCAGGTTAGAATGTTGAAGTTGCTTACACAGCATGTCGTAAGAAGCGACCTTTGAATACCTGCCAAAGGCAGTCAACCTTGTTGGTGGTGGGGATTCCAGTCTAGAATTTGCATTCATGACTGGTTCGAAATGGGCTGCCATTTTTTCCCTAAACTAATTAAATTGTGTTTGCGTCATAAATCTGAAAAATCGTTTCATGTCGTTCCTCTATCCTAGCGAAGAGGCAATAATAATATTATCTCCTGATTCCTTTCAGGCCCAAGTGGTAAAAGACTAAAAAGTTGTGTAGCTGAATGGAGTGCTGCAAAGTTCTCAGTCATTATATGTCCTGATTTGCCTATGTTGTTAGAAGATGTGGTTGATGAATTTATCTCAGATCAACACTCTAGCTATGAAATTTGTTGAGCTATTTTCAAAAGACACATAAACCTGGATTTAGCACAACTATAAATTGCATTTATCGCTCGAAGGTTGACTCTTGCTTGTAGAATACTACGACTGTATGTGTCCACTAATTTATTCTTTAATTACTTTTGCAACTCTTGTAAAATTTCACGTGCAAGTGTATTTTCCATTATGGTTTCAAATCAAGTCAATAAATGCGGTAACAGATGGACCAAAAAATATATTCCAGTTGCACCAAAGAATTCAGAGCTTTTCTGACATTCAAGTTTGAGACATTACCATAAAAGTTGTTGAGAGAAATGATTGCTTTGCTCACGCAGATAATATCTTACTTGCAACGTTGGCTGATGAAGATGACACAGTCCGAAAACATGCTTAAGGAGAAAATTGTTTTTGCAGAAAGATTGATGTTGATGAAGCTTACCCAAATGTAAACTTTCGTCATTTCGTAGAGCCAAAAATCAACTCCAGTCACAAATCATTTCATGAAATGGCAAACCTTGATAGTAGTTATATTGGGAAACCACCACTGCTTCGACATTATTCTACACATTAAATTGAACACTATATAAGATTTTGCTGTTGAAGGTATCGCATCCATGTCACAACTTAGCCATAGAATGGCACAACAAACTTGTATCGAAGGCTTCTGCATCAGTTTCAGGATTTCAAATCGTGATGGTGCTGTCAAACAGCAAATAATTTTTTTTTATTTACCATGTTTATCATCCATTCACAAGTAAGCGAATTTTATCGCTATGCTAAATTAAGACAATGAGACGCTTCATCACAAAAAACAATTTTCTTGTTAAGCTTGAATTCTAAAATGTGGAGCAGTAGTTGTTTCTTTGTGATTATTCTATTTCTTTTGATTTGTGGAGAAAGAAAAAAGGTACTTTTAAAATGTTTTAACCCCTTTTTGAGTGTACCATAAAGAGCCTGTGTCATATTGCTTTGTATGTGCAATTACCATCATGTTGTAGAGGTAGCCTACTTCCTAAAAATCAATTAATTAAGGCATTTTTAAAAACGCAAGATAATGTAACATTTAGTATGGATATAGAGCTCCAAACCTAGCCATTACTACTAATTGCTTGCTCATGTTCTGCTTTTAATATATATTGGGTTTTACTTGTTTTGCCGAATTATTTTGTTTAAATGTACACAAAACCTAAGTTATTTGTTTTTTGTAGTCAATGAGCCAAGAATCAATTCTCACAATAAGTTAGCTGAATTTGCTGGTGCATAAATTCCGTACATGTAGTTTATTTGTTTGTATATTAAAAAAATTATGAAACCACAAAGTGATCATTTTCATTTCAGAAGAATCTTTTCAAATTATTACACTAGTCAACACGATTTTTCTTGCATGTAGTGTTTCAACGAATTTTGAGTAATTTGGGGCACTGAATCCAAATATGCTGTTAGTTTTTGCTGATCACGTTTTTGAGATATGAAAACAACATTTTTGTGGAAAGTTAATAAAATTACGTTGCGTCTACACACCCATATATGGAATAATGTTTGCGTTGAAAGTCAGCTACTCCCTTAAGAATGCATTTCCAAAACTACTTTTATCCTTGCACCCTTTTTTAGCGTGATTGACTACAGTATGCAAACAAAAAATAGGTGAAATATATTGAAAAGGTACCATCTAAACCAATATTCTTATCGCAGATGAGAAGCCAATTATTTCTTAGTTTTGTTTGTTTCTCACGATATTAAATTTGCAGATTTAAACCAAAATTACGTAAAAATGCATGAAAAGATGACATCTCACTTTAAAACGATCACTAGTGTAATATAAATCCAAAGCGTATCTCACCACAAAAGCAGTCCCGTCAACACAGCATAACTTTTCTTTTAATGGCTGATCTCATATGTACTGCACAAGGGACATTTCTGATCAAACTCCAGCAGTAATCAGCCCTCACGTGGCAGTTCCATCGACCTTGGTGACGTTCTTCCATCACTTTGATGTTCTTACGGAAACGCTTACCTTGTTCCTCTCTTACGTTGTCAAGGCCCTCGGAAAACTCACTTAGGTGGCTGTACAAGTGGTACACTTTAATGCTCATTTTACTCCCTAGTTCTTGCAGGTTGAGGAAAAGCTCCTCTACGATGTGGCTATAATTGTCAGCTTTTTTATTGTCAAGGAAGTTATGAACCACATTGGCAAATGCACTCCAAGTTAAAACTACAACCAGGGTTGTTGTAGTCACAAAGTGAGTATCCGTGATCAACTTTTGGTCTGAGGCCCATAAAATATTCCTGCTTTTTTCTCATGGATAAGTCCAGGAAAGGTCGAGCATGTGTAGCCAACACAGTCTCCAGAACAATCAAGTGTTTTTGACAAACTGCTTCATGAGTCCAAGTCTGATGGGCAGCGATGATAGAGTGATTTTTTCCGATAAACCAGGGGATGCTTATGATATTTTTGTATTTTATGCTTTATTGCATTTTATGTGGCCTTGCTTTTCTTATCTAATGCTTTTCGTTAGCTCTTTTATTCCAATTGCATAAAAAACAAGAATATTTGATGTGATCTTCTTGTTGTCTCAATAGGAATTTTACCGTTTTCAAATCTACGCAAATCAACTACAGGTGTTCGCAGTATTTAGATTTTTTAAGCACAACTTCGACGTTTGCGTAGTTCTCCTTCAGGGTGACAGAGTGTCTTATGGGAAAGAATACACACGTGTTCCCATCGAGGAGTGAGTCACATTTTAGGCTTCTTTTTGAGCTACCAATAAACAGTCTCCAGTCATTTGAATGTACAGGCAAGTTCATATCTGCAAGAAGCCTTTCAACATCTGTCTAGAAAATAAGTTGGCCATCAGAGTGAAAAAACTTTCTCAATTCCGCCTCTTTTTTTGCGATAAAATTTGGCTCTTGTACCGGTTTTGAGAAGAAGTTTCTCCTGTAGCCTCGAAGCCAGCAGTTCACCAGATTGCTTAGGCAACTTTAAATCTCTGATTAGATCGTTCAATTCAGACTGGATAATATACAGAGAAGCTCGATCAGCATCCGATGCCTAATGCGCTATAGCATTTCATTCTTCGTCATCAGAAGTAGATGAAGTCGTGGAAAAAGTAAACTCGTTCTCATTAGTGTCTGCAGCTTGGTGAAAATGGGTATTGGTATTTTATCATTATAGGAAACCTGTGGTATACCAGAAGGTATGCTGGGATAGTGCAAGTGTTGTTTGTTTTTTTTATTAAATGTCTTGGCGTTTACAAGACAGAAGTAGCAGTCCTCCACGTTGTTTTTTTTGGTTCTTTTCAAACGATTGACACACCAAATTTGAGCTTCGCATTTTTTTCTTGAGAAGGAATCTTAGTGTTTTTACACAAGTTGTGCAACTCAATGAGGAGCTCAATCTTTGTCCTGATTACCAAGTGGTACTTCGAAATAAGCAAGGTACACTATTTTAATAAATGTATAGATGTTACGTCTTTGAGCTTGTAAAGTAAAGCAGCCACAAAACAACAAAAAATGTCTGGCTTTTTGCAACATTTCCGTCGCTTGGAAGTCGTGGAGATGTTAACTGCTTTAAGGTAAAGAAGAACCAAGTCAAAGTCTTTACAAACATAAATTACAAATCGCTCAATCCATAGCACATTAGCAAACATTCTTGTTAAAGACATCAATGCTGTAATAGTCGAGTATATTCTAAAAAATGATTACATTTCTTAACCTTACTACTTTATTTAAAAACAATTGTTTTTCTAACTTTATGGATACTTCTTGCATTAGGCATAAAAGCAAAAGCTGCAGGCTCGCATACCACTTTGCCGCCTTAAACTATATAATGGCCCTTTCTTTACTTTTAGCGTACCAGTTTTAAAAACTATTGCTTTTGAAGTAGCTTATGTGCATGATTATGTGGCGTCAAAAGCGAGTGCGAATGAGTAACTTTTTAATCTATCAATATGGAACAAGAAGATTGCAAAACAACCTAATGCTATAGAGAAAATCTAAGCTCAGATTTGGATTTAGCACACTAATTACCCAGAATCAGTTCTCAATTTCCATGCAAGAAAAAATATTTTTTGTTTACTAGTGTTGTTATGTGTTACAATGACTTCTATCCATATATTTATTACCGGACCTTATTTGAATTTTGCACTTGATTGCGCTGCAGCGTTTTTGTATAACCACGAAATTTCTAAAAATAAAACCAGAGGCAAGCAATGCATTTAAGCAAACTGCAGGCAGTGATACTGTTTTTACCTAACAGGCCTAACAGTTGTCACTATTACTTTAAGAGCTTATGACAACTGGGCCGTGACAGCACTATTGTTCTAGAAGTTGTTAAACTTAGTGCAACTGCGACAACCGCCACTCATTCAGGAGTGATACGGCTTCGCAAAGTACTGAGAGACCATTCACTAGAGTGGACCTAGTATAGACCCCACAAGTGTGATGGATTAAGCTATGCATTATTCAAAGCCTCTAGCTATTTTTCGGTCACCAACTCAGAAGAGATTGGATAGATCGAAACAGTATCACTGTCAGCAGTTTTCTCGAAAAATATCTGTTTTTGTGCAAATAACATATTTTTGGAGGCAAATATGAAAATAGTTCTCGTAGAGACGATACAAACTTGGGTATTATGCAGCTGCTGATATAGCTTTCATTTTTCTGTGTCGTATAATTCAAAAGGTTTGGCAAATTTTGAAAATCAGAGATTGCCCAATTACTAGAGAGAAGCAGCACGGCCGTTTCTGCATGCAACCCACCAAAATCACTTTAAAGCACGTTTTTGTCCCCATTGTTCAGATTTCTGACTCCCAACCTAAGTAATTTAAAACAAAATTTATTTTTCACTGCTTAATAGTTACATGTTTTAAGGTCATATTCGTTCAGCAACCTTTACTTTCAGAACTAGATTTTGGCGAAGATTTTTAATGTCATCCAGTAAAAGATACTATCAAATACAAAGATGTTTTTACTCCCGAAATTAGATAATAAAATAAAAAATTGCGACGAAAAAAAGACATCGCGTACAAAACACTTTTTTTACGCGGTGTCTTTTTTCGTCGCAATGTTTATTTCTGCCACTTGTTTCATCACGTCATTATCGCTCATAGTTTCGTCGTCACAATATTTTTATTTGATCTGCATTTTTTGTATTATATCCAGTTGAAATTTGATCTCGTAAAGTTGGCAGTAATTAGTTTTCGGTTGATCGTGTTTTATTTTAGTATCAAATTTTGCAGCAAAGGCCATAAGAGTTTAGTTTTGTTGTCTTGTGTTCGTGCTTAAAATCTGAAGATAATATCTTGAATTTACTGAAATATTGATTGCTTGCAGTTATCTGAGAAAAGACTATTGGATTCGGCATACTAATCATCAGCTAAAGAGACTGCTGCAGTTTAGTCCTTAACTCAAACATTACAATACAACAGCATCATTTTTTTCTACAATTTTTCGCTAACACTTTTAAAACCTCTGTGACTTCATAATGCTGTTTCCTACAAATTAGGCGAACCAGCAGCAGGCAACCGCTGTACTTTCTGTCCACCATCATTATGAAAGTCAACGTAAATTGCTGTCATGTTTTCTGATAAAGTAGAATAATATACCGCATTACTAAAATCCCAGTATAAATCTGTCCTTATTTTTTTAATAATGCAATGGTAAGTTGAAAAATTCAATGACTGAAGTGTAGGACACTCCACGTTAGAATACCTCTTAATAGTTGTGTCTTGCGTCTGATCACCTGTACCTAAGCACAGCCAAGAGTAGAGTTGCGATGTAAACTTCTGTAATGAGCCCCATGGACCAATAAATTAACGCAACATTTACGGTCCCAATTACTTTTAAAGTTTGAATAAGATTAAATTATGTGTCCCCATATCATATATCTTTGATCAAATTTCAATTTTGTATTAGCCGCAATTTTTCAAAAAATCATGTTTGTAAGTCTAAAAATAATGTTTTTAAATTTGAAAAAATGTATTTCTGTAAAGTGTAATTGAAATTCATTCATTAGTCGTCATTGGAGGTAGTTGTCTTTGTTTTACATTACGCTCTTTGTGAATAAGACTACTTCATATGTTTAAAAAACGAGGTCGGCATTTCGGGAACTTTGGCGCCCTCCGACAAATTTAAATTAGTTTCCATACCTTCACTTAGGGGAACGAATAAATGAATGTTTTTAATTGATAGACTGTTTGTACGTAAAACTAATATTGATTTCAAAGTAGGGAGATCGGGATGAGAGGCAAAGTTAAATGTAACAAATATCAAAATTTAAACCAAAATCAAAAAAGAGCAATAGACTTATCAATCTGTAAAATTGGACCTAAATGAAATGTTTTTGCTTGAAAACAGCTTAATAGGTGTACTGGGATAAAGTGCATAACTTGCAAATATGGCATAGCTACTTCTCTGGCTATGCCCGAATCTGGGAAAATAGTAAAGCCAAAAAACTTGATAACAAAACCATAAGTTTAAGTGAGGGTGCAATAAGTTGTAAAATGGGTCTATCACTAAACAGGTGATTCCTGTATTTGTGAAAACAACCACCATTTTTGCGTTACCACGATGTTTGGCCTCACTCTCATACTTTGTGAAAATAATTCATGATAATTTGTCACAACATTTTTGCTGTCACTAATAGCATTCTTAATTAGTAGGGTAAGATAATTGCCATTATGGGTGCAGAAACTATGGTCTGTATTTACTCCAACTTTTTGTTGCAGCTTCCACAAATATTCCTAGGGTGAAGCCGGCTTAGCTGCCTGAACTAATACTTTTTAACTTGGGATAGCTGATGGCTAGCTGTACTAGTAGGCCTGAAATCTCACCATATTTGGGAAGAACATTATTTCTATTTTGCTTAATTACAGCTGCTTGGAGCAAACTGAATTAAAGTTAAAAATTTAGAAAAAAGTTAAGATTCCTTTAAACTTCTCTTGTTTACTTCTACGTAGGAAGCACGAAACATGAGGCGTGACTAATAGGAAATGGGGAAAGTTTAAGGAAAATTTACAAGACGATACTTCAGTGTGAAAACGCATCATATGGAAAACATTTCTGCTATTTTAATTGAAAATAACCTGATAGCAGAAATGTTTTCCACACTTTTAAACTAGGAGAAATGTAGGGTACTCTTTGGCTCTCTGACCACGCGTGAGCAATTATCATAAGTGTAAGGCGTAACAAGGACTTTGAAGTCACAAATTTAATTACAAAAATGAATGCATCAAATTGTAAAATAGACCCATTACTCAATACTCAGCTTTTGGAATTTTGACAACAATCGCCTCTTTGGCGCCGTCAATCCTTAAAGTTTTGCGTAAATAGTCTCACCCTTGCGTACTCGTTTAAAGGATTAGGATAATCGGTATCACGGAAATTAAGGCTATGCTTCTCTTACTTGTAATGTGTTAGACTCGACCATTTTTTAAAATACACCTGATTTGGAACAAGCATTGAATGTGCAAAAACAATATTAATTTCTCTCACTGTTCTCACAACGACTCATGGGTGAAGAAGGCGAAACGGGCTGAATCAATGTTCTTGACCCTGACATTAGTGATGACGGACCTGCGGGCAACGCCGGCAGAGCCGGCTACAAGATATTAAATTTTCCGTTGAAATGCACCATATCTGGTGCATTGTCACTCTTACTTTGCTGCTGCTTTATCCAGTATCTAGTTTCGAGCAAATTTCAGCTATTAATCGATAGCAATATTTAACAACAGTTTCAAGCTTCAGTGATTTCTAAATCAAATCCCAAGCACCATTTAACTCTTTTTTCTTTGTATGAAGTGATTGGTGTACCCGAAGCAAGCATAATTAGTTTTTTAATGAATTTATAGTTACAATACTTATGGTACATGATATCACAATATCTTTGCTTGTATCGCAAATGTCGAGAAACATTGCGTGTTTTTGGGATGGATTTAGATCAGGGTTGCTCAATGCGCAACTCGTTAGCTGCATGTGACCCGCAAGTCGTCTCAAAAAAATTATCTGCAACAAAATTCGATTTCAAAATGCTAGACCCCAACACATCAAGATTATAATATAAAGCTTGTTTGACTTTTTATGGCCCGGCCAGACTTTGGTTGAGAAAAATGTCGCCCAAATTGTAAAAACTTTGGGCACTCTTAATTTAGAGAATGCTATAAGAGTTCTGGTTTACTTCAGTGAGAGTATCATGAAGAAAAGCCTTTGGATGAGGAGAAGGCAGATATATACGATTATCCAGGTCTTAATGCGATTTGGATTCTCATATTGGTATGCGAGCTTCGAAATTCATTGCAGATGTAGAGTGAGAATTATCAATGAAAGTAGAGCGCCGAAGGAAAAAGAGAAAAAAACCGTTTTCCAAGCCATTTCTTGCTTGCCAGGAGTGTGAGGTGGCATTCGGTCTGAACCAAGACCGCAAATTTTTTCAGAGTGAAAAACAGATCAATTTTTTTTAATTTGATTTTGTCTCTGTTGACGAAGGTGGCCCGATTTACTTCATGTTCCTGGTAATTTATTAACAGTATTACGCCACTTTTTTCTGTCGGTGGCATTTTCCTTCTTTAATTCAATCTTTTACCTTTTCTCCATCTGTCTTCTTCACGTCATCTTCGGTCACCCACTCTCACCACAGACCAAGGACCTCGGTAGTAGGGACTCGGGTGCGGTAGCCCCCACAGAAGTTTAAAATCTGGGTGAGCAACCTGTCTTCAGTTACGCAAAATGGATTTCACAAGTGTTAATGCGATATTCGAAAAGTCGATCTCAAAAAAGTCTTCACCTTCTTTTCAAATTAAAATGCAACCATCTAGCGCTTCAAAGCTAACTTTTCTGTAAAAATAGTTTTGCATGCAAAAATTCCGATTGAGCTAAAAATATTTTTAACTAGCCTTTATTGTAATACTTCCTTTTTCTATACAACTTTCTACCGACAATCTTTTATCCAACCGCCCCAAGATTTAACGCTCTTTTCAAGACATTATCACTATTCCTCTTTAGAACTCGCCCATGCCATTGCACTTCATTCGCTTTTGCTAGTCTATTTTGAATTTATTCTATTTTGTATTTTTCTCAGCTGATCTAACCTCATACATTTCTTTTTCAGTCTTCGCCGAAAATATTGTCTCAACTTTTTTCTGACACCATGCCTCACTTCCATACAACATTTTCTACTTCATAGGGTTTCCTCACAATAGATTCAAGTCTTTGACATATCTAAGTTGAGTACCGCCACTTGTATGTATGTGTGTATGAATAGGTCATGGGATCTTATTTGCATATTGGGAAAAATGGCAAAATCAGTAGAGGATATACAACCAAGCTGCTTAGCAAACATTTTGTGAAAAGTTCTTAAACTTCTAAATACATACAATTTACCCTTATCACGATCAATAAAACTACACTTCTTTATTTTTAATATGTCACGTTTCAGAACAGCCATTATATTGATTTAATCTTCAAGTAAAATATCAATTGCAAAATTGATATAGATTCAACCTACTAAACATCAAAATAGGATCACTGCATGGCCTCAGCCAGGAAGGCGAGAACAGTAGCTCCTGGTAAAAATTTCTCTCCTATCTAACACTAACGAAACAAGAACTTTTGAAAAGAGGCTATTCCGGATTTGTATGGTGATGAAATTTTTTGGAGCTAAACTATTAAATCAACTCTTGTGTTTGTGGGAATTATTTAAAAGTCAGCTTGAAAAAAGTCCATCGCTCAGAAGCTTGCAAAAGTTTCTATCCAAATAATGAGCGTTATTTTTTCCACCTTTTTAAGACTTACATGGCCTAGCTCGAGCACAAACTTCCACAAATCTTCTTAGTCTTAATATTTTCAGAAAAGGCTTCCTCTACTGTTAGCACTCTTCAAAACTTTTAATTAAAATCATCCCTAATTGATATCAAATGATCTTGGACCAAACGAATATTTCCTTAAAATTGAGTCGCTGCTTCTTCGTAATAAAAAAATCTCGGCTGTGTTAAATTTGGCCATGTACAAAGGCGAGCTAAAAATTATTTTATATCAGCGGGAAGGCAGCAACGTTTGTGAAAGAGATTCCCCTGGTTCTCACGAATGAGTTGTAAAAAGGCTGCTATTTCTCTGGGTGCAAATGTGTCATGCTTAACTGATTCATTTGACTTTTACGAATTAGCTACCATTCCGGGGTTCGAGGAAACCGTCTCAAGGATTTGGCAAGGTTTTTTAAATTACAAAAGTTTCGAAAAGGCGTCTTACCAAAAAGCAACAACAAAAGGTTCATTGATTTTACATAATATTGTTAAGATACTGGTGGATTTTTTTCAGTAAGAGATTTTTGTTTTCTTTTTCAAATCAAAAATGTGTACAGCTAGATTCATTATTATGAACTTATAAAGTAGTTCAAGCTGTTGCCACAAAACAAGGTCAAATAGTAAATCAAAACATTCAACTTCGTTTAATGTCCAGGAAATTAACTGCACAGCTGGATAAAACTCAAACTACGAAGTTCAAATCTGTCTGTACTTAATAGCCAATAATGATATCACTGTTTGTTCAAATGTTTGTCCCTCACAGCAAAAGAATAGCGTTAGTCTAGTGCTGTGGTTCTTGACCTTTTACCACTTTATATTCTTTTTAGAATTCAATTTAGTGAATTTACTCCAAAGACACAAAATTTTTTAAGCTTATGGGATTTTTTGTGACCACAGCGTGTCGATCTTTGGATAAAATAAAGAAATTAATCTCCAATAATGAAAAATTTAAGTTATAGCGGTAGATTTTCTTTGGGCTAAGAAATAGCTGACTGCTTACTGCTAAACACAAGAGCAGTTGTCCAAACAGATAAATGCAGCGGAATTATTTATTTGTCTACAAAACGCGAAAGCTCAAGAGCAATATAACGCAATGCCACGTAGCCTATGCACACAATATCGGCCAGAATGTAGTAAATAACCAACAAGCTGTTTTCTAGTCGAGCTGATTTCTGAAGCTAGCTTAAGTGCAAAAATGATGCGAAAATAAGGAAAAGTAAACGAAAAAGAAACATAGCAAACTTTCATTAAATGGCTAAAGTGGTTAATCACGTCGTTGTCGTTCGAGCTATTGTGCAGAGCATTATGCAGGAAGATGTACATACACTGCGTAAGAGATCATGCTCTGTTTGCGAGTCTTTAGTTAAACTGGACCATTATGACGGGTAGACTGCTTGGCCCCGCCACCTGTCTAGCACATAAAGATAGAGGCATCCCGTCAAGTCTCTTGCCTAAAGGTACAACAAGCAAGCTAATTGGCTTGTTCTCCACACTATTCCTTTTGTGCTGAGGGCCAAGAAGAAAGATGTAAACACTTAGGTATGATTTAACTTGGGAAATAAACCCCAGATCTATTGACTACATAGCGGCCACTCTAACCACTATGCTATTACGCCGTAAATTATCCGATGGAAACAAAAATGAGATAAATACCACAATTAATGTTAGCAAAATTTGAGCAATCTTTGTTTTTGATGTTTTTTGAAGCACATCGAATTCAACTGTTATAGATCTTCATTAAGTTCAAATCAAAATTTTGTGCCACGAAACGACAATTGATTTTGAGGAAAACATTTTAAAACAAATGGTGAAAATTCAATTTTTTGTTTTGTATTATATTATATGAATGCACATCTTGTATTGCAATAAAATTCCTAAGCAGATTCGATCAAAATTTGTTGTATAAAACTTTGTGCATTAGCTTTCAAAGTTTAAATTGATAAATATCAAGGAGCTTCAATAGGTCAAGACTCATGTACAATTTCGTGTCGTGGCAAATTTTTTTCACATATAATTGTTCAATGCTTCAAATTCCAAAATATTGTTCAAGCTTCTTCAGTAAAATTTTTGATCAACCGGAACAAAACCTTTTGATAAATCCGCAAAATAACAACTATGGAAAAAGTTTTGGTTAACATAAAAGATTGTCATATATATTTCAAAGTGAATAGCTAGAACAGAAATTGCTTCTAAACCCTGATTGATGATTACAAGGGCAAGTTTTTGTAAACAACGTCGATTGATTATTACTGCCTCAAAATACCGCAAAACGCGCAAAAATGAAAAAAAATTGTTATATGGGCCATCTGGGAAAGGTTGCAAGGTCAATAAAAGTCAATTTTTCTATTTTGTACATCTTGTAGCGATCACGTTTACAGTCTACACCGATCTGCTGAACACAAATTTCAAAAAAGATTCTTGTGACATCAAGAGCTACAAAAGAAAGAGGGTTTCTAGCAGTGACTTGGATGGAATTATTCGGATGAATCGTGAAGATATTTCCCCAGCGATACTGCAAAACTGCCAGCCTACCACTGCCTCTATGGAGAGAAGCTTCTCTTTGCTGGGAAAGCTTTTGTCCAAAGACAGACATTTCAATACGCACAATACTCGGCTTACTATGATCGTGTTCTATAACAAGAAGTATTGTCTGTGAATGTGTGGATATACACAATACATTTTGTGTACGCATTTTTTCTTTTTGTTTTGGTTAATCTTAAAATAAAACTCTATTAAGTCAATTTCTATAATTTGAAAACGCAATTTTTCTAGTTTTGTTGGTTAATAAAAATTGGCCCTAATGATTACTTAAAAGGCAATGAAATGCTTTGACCTTGCTTGGCGATCTCATTGTTATGCTTGAATAAATTTTATATTAATTTTTTCGTAAATCTTTGAAGAATGCGCCGAAAATACTAAGACATTGTAAAATGCCTTTTCTGAGCACAATGTTCCCCAGCTGTTACAAATGTCAAAATCACGGTCGTTCTATTTTCTTTTCAATAAAATTATTTCTGTTCTCCACCACCTTCCAGATAATTATAAAGCTTTGTAGACATTATTTCGACAAGTAATGCCAGAACTTAGCAAAATGAGCGCAATTATTGATGACATTATCTGAATTAAAACAAATTTACGGTGAAATCAATTGAAAGAGGTTTTGAAATTCTCGCTTTGCGTTAGAAAAGTGAAGATGCAGCAAAAGTATGTTGTAAGAGGAGTCCACTTAGCACCAAAGAAAGATAGTTTTCCTTGTTGATTGTGGGATTACCAAGTTGAAATTCAAGCATTATTTTTAGCAGTTTTGAGATAAACTGCTGTTTTTTCCCAGTCTGACTTCAATTGATTTGTGATGCAAATCAAGATTTTAATTTGAGGATGGCTTTGGAAGACTGTTTTGAGCGTTAACGTCAAAACTATCTATTGTTACACGTCATCCTTGAACATTTTCCCCAGATGCTAGACCATTTATTCAATACAACTTTCATGCTTCCTTCATTAGACAATTTATTGAAGTGATAGTCCATGTGTTCAACAAATTTTGGATTGGTTTGAATAACCATAGAATCCGGCATGCCTAATATATTTCTCCATATACCAGTTATCAAAACGTCATCAGTGTTTAACAACGAACGTGTTCTTGAAATCTCGTAAAGTTGACGTGCGACGTTTACACTTGTGGTGTACATTCCTCCCAAGCAATAGCTTGGATACTGAGTCCATTTATAGTCTTTCTCGGAAATGTAGTTTTTATGTTTCATTAATCTTATTGGGGGACTAGGCTTTCTTATCTCAAAAGTACATATAATTGGGAATTCTGGCCACTTGTTTTTCAATGTTTTTTCAATATGCTCATCAATTACTTGCTTTAGTTTACAAACATTGACCATCATGTCGTCATCAGCAGTAGAATAAAATGTGTTGTTGTCAAGATTTTCCGTTGCCCACTGCATACCAGCTAAGGTTTTCAAATTGACAGAGCTGTAAAGTAAAAGCATTCATTAGCATTCACATCTAAGCAGTCGGCAGCGTGGTCGAATTGGTTGAAGCGCCATTCCAGGGTTGTGTCAGCCAGATGTCGGCGTGAAACCTCGCAATGGCTATGTTGTGGTGTCCTTGAAAAGTCACTTGACCGCAAGTTCCACTGCTTGGTGGCAATGATTGCGGTAGAAATGAACAAATTCAGCACTTTCGGGAATTCCAAAACGAATAATCAATTGCAGTGCGTAACAAAATAAAATCTTTTATGTTTTTAAATAAAAGCGGCATTTATGGGAGGTTGTGGAGAACAAGCCGGCAAGTTCGCTTGTTGTATATTTGGGCAAGGTACTTAACGGGACGCCACACCATTATATGGAAGACAGGTGGCCCAGACACTTCGGAAATAGTAACTCCCAAGCGAATGCGGACATACCATCCAAAACATATCAATGCAATTCGCTTTTTCGTGAATGGAAGATAATCATAACAAATAAAAAAAAGTACTGCTGATTTCTAGCAATATCAGACATACAGAGCCCAAAAACAGTGTCAATTTTATTCTACTACTTGAACTTCCTGACTTATTTGCGATTTTATTTTTGCTGGTTTGGTTATTTTTACGGTACAGGCTCATTCGTTTATGCACAATACAACGATTTCTTCTGTAACAATGCAACTGGTCAGATATCATAACCCTCTCTGTTACTAAACAATTGCAGTAAGTAGGGAATGTTTGAGCGCAAGCTTAATGAATGGGTTTGGTTTTTCATCTTCTGTGTAATGTGAAATATTTAGCTTCAAACACAGACTATAAAACACATACTAATTTTTCGAGTAAACTGCGTCGCTTTTGTATTTGCCCTCGCATAAATGAAAAACCTGATTACGAAAAGCTTGATTGCACCACTTTTGCGTTTCGTCTGGCGTAGATCCAGAAGCGACACTGTTTTCGAAAAATTAGCTCCGATATATGATTAACAGCTAGTGCTATATTGCTAAATACTTCACATTACACAGGAGATGAAAAACTATTTACACCCTCAAAACTAGCGCTCAAACATTCGCTACTTACTGCAGTTGTCAACCAATAGAGACCGTTATGACATCAGACCAGTTGAATTGTTGCAGAAGAAATTGTTGTACAGCGCATAAACAATTGAGCCTGTAGCGTGTTAATGACTAAACTAGCAATATCGAAATCGCAAATAAGTCCGAAAGTCCCAATGATAGAAAAAAACTGACAATATTTTTTAAATTAGTCACCAAAAATACCTTAAGATAAGTTAAAAACACTCAAGTAACATATTTGCTGTCATGCAGTGTTATTCGTGATTGGAGGATGAACTGACCCATACATTCCAACCAACTTCATTGGTTCAACAAAAAAAACCACAAAATTAAAAATCTTTGTCAATTACCTTTACATCTCCTTACAATTAAACTCACTGAATATGTGAAGAAGAGTTATTAAATGCGTGTGTGTGCGCGGGTTCAGCTCCTCCGAAACTACTGGGCATAAAAAAGAAAAACTTGGGTTGGTTGCCACTGCCCTGGAGTAAATATCATGAAGAAGATGCTGACGACATGATGATGCCATCACCCAAAAAGCATTTAAAAATCAACTTTTTGATAGGAGAAACGAGGCATTGCTTTCACACAAAAGTCGACAACCAACAAATAAATTTCCAAATAACTGTAAATCTTCAGTAAGTAAAAGGATAAAACAGTGAATGTCTTTTCTAAATGTTATTTTCTCAAAATAAATAAAAGTAGAAAAGCAATTGATAGGTTTTACGAAAGATGTTAAAAAGCTGCTCCGATGCCAAAAGTTTTTGTTCCGAGCTTTTGCTTAACAAATAAGCGATTTCTTTTTTAAGGATTTTGCTGATTTTTTTCTATAAACGTTTGAATGAAGAATCAAATAAGGGGTTGCCAAAGTAGTAATTTAAAAAAAAATACAAGTCTTAGCTATTGAAGAGAAGGTCTATATCACAACTTCTTGTTATATGATTTCCTAAATAGACGTAGCATAATGGCGAGAGAATACATGCTTCTACCAAATGTTTGGTTCTGACTTTGGTAGATTATTTATGTCAGTGGTACTCAAACTGCAGCACGCACGTGGGTGTCAATACGCTTGCGATCAATTGCCGGCACACCAACATTTTGACAAGTATAAAACTCAAATGGTATAAATCAGCGCTTGTTATCGTTTTGGCAGTAGTATACCTAATTTGACTTTCTAATAAAATTTGTGCACCCAAATCACGTTTGATCAAATACACATGCAAAATGAAGTTTAAACAGCTTTTTATGGAATTGGTGTTGCTCATTTTGCGGTTGATTTCCATAAAAATTGCATTCATCATAAAAACTGGTTGTGCAAGATCCTGGAACACCCAGGGATGTACTATACAACCGGTGGACAAGCACTGTGGTAAACCCAACGCAATGTGTGGTGTCAAACCCACTGTGGTCAAACTGCAGCTTTATTTGTCGCTTCCTGATACCAGACTCTAAAAGTTATTTAACTGACGGAGTGTGTATTTTTCGAGAGTTGAAACGGGAGCTTGAGCTTTACAACAAACAATCGTAGCAATAACCTCAAAGAGGGAAGCAAAAGGGCGATAGTTTTCCTTCTCTATACCTTGAACATTATTCTATCACCAAGCTACATTAAAAAAAAGTAGCAAAAAATATTTGCTACAAAGCTTCTTTTTGACACCTTTTGAGCATTGGATTTTACTAAATTTGCTTTTAGTTTAGTGTCATCAAAGAAAACAATTGCTTCAAAAAATTAACTAAAACTTGAAGCCATCTGGGCTGTCAATGATAACAGAAACAGCGTAAATTAAAGCATAACGTAGATCAACCTTACTATCTTCCATTTATGATGTCAAAAATTTTTTTAAAAAGCTGCTTGCCCCTTTTCCCAAATGTTTTTCTGGCTATACACACTTTATGTAATTATATTCACCCACAAATAGTATGCATTTTTTTTGTTTAATATTTGTCCGAAGTACAAAAAGAACTATCCTTAAGAGCAAGAACATGAAGGGCTTAGTCAAAGGGCAAATATTTAGTTGACATCATTTTTAGTGCAAACAAGAGAAAAATTATAAACCTAAAAAATGTTCAATCACAGGTGAGGTTCGTTTCTTTAATACAAGCAAGCATCACTTGACCAAAAAGCATGCGCATTTTTTACATTGAGACATTAAATCCTCTATGTCTGCATGGTCTAGGGGCCGCACTCAGCCCGTAGAGGCACTTTTTCTTGCGGCCAATAAACGGCTTTAAAGAAAGCTGTGGAATATTACATAGTAAAGACAGGTTTTTCAAACTGCGGCATAGCAAATTGTAGCGGTCCAAACAGAGCGGCTGTTTTTGACTGAGAGAGAAAATAATTTTAGCGGTGTCTGATTCCACTCAATTAAAATTTATCATTTGCATGATTAGAAATGAGGCGACATTTTTTTTCTTCCACAGAAGTGCGCTGGTGCCAAGCGAACAAGTGCATTGAAGCCAAGTTTTGAGAAAAAGATGATGTAAGCAGTTTTCATGCATGCAGAAAAGTAAACTTGGTAGAGCATGCTATAAACATTGTCAAAAGAGTACAAGGAAGAAGGAATCGATAATTTGTAAATGTTGCTGCAATGCAATTCTGCTCTGTGCTAAGTAGAGGAACGACACACTCATTGTTGTAAAAGAAATATACGGATTAGAATAAAAAGTTGTTTATGTGTTTTATGGATGTTGGGAAGGCATTTGATGAAGTTTTATAAAAGTTGATGGAGTGGGGGATGAGGAAAACAGTTTGCCAGAAATAATTGCAAAAGCTGGGACGTATTTCTATCAACAAGCGAAGACAAAAGTTGGAGTAAGATCAGAGTTATATGAAGAATTGCATGCGCAATATGGCGTGCAACAAGGATATGTGGTTTGTCCGCTGGTGTTAGCAATTGCCGTTGATGTACTCACGCAATATTCAAGAGAAGGCTCAATGAATGAAGTTTTGTATGCAAATAACTTGGTTATGATTGATGAAAGCACAAAGAGTTTGAAAGAGGTCTTTCAAATGAAAAGAGGCAATAGATGGCATGGGGTTAAAGGTTGATCTCAGGAAGATCAAAGTGAAGGTGTGTGGTTCAAAATGATAAATACTCCAGAGCAGAGTCGATCCATGAGCCAAGTGCGACAAGCGGGCAATTGTAAATTTTAAGTTGCCAATGAAATTTATTAAAAGGTTGCATGATAGCTGTGCGAAAATAAAGAAAGTTTTTTTTGCTTTGGCAAAAAGTTTTGCTTGTGAATAATGTGCTCTGGCAATATAAAGAATTGAAAAACCAGAAGAATTAGTTTCATTTTGAAACCAGGTGGAGTTAGTAAAGAGTTTTTGTCACTAAAGAGACAGATTGAATGCCAGTAATGGAAGAAAACCAGAGGTTGCAGCAAGAGCAAGAATTGGTTGGATAATATTTAGCGAATGTGTGGAGTTATTTTATGGAAGATTTCTTTCTTTGAAAATAAAAGGAATGATCTATCAGAGCAATGATAAGAGCAAAATGCGGCGTTGAATTACTTGAGGAAAGAAGTAGCTAAAAATTTTAGGAACTGTCGGAATTGGAAGAAACTTTTGATAAACTATCCAAAACAAGTGGAGCGCAATGGCACCGTCAAGATTTGACAAAGCATAATGTTGATGTGTAAAGAAGAGAATCAGATTTTGAATTGTTTGGTGAAATAGAACAAAGAGGACAAACAAAAATAGATGGAGAAGACAGGTGGAAAAATTGATAAAATAATTTATATTAAAAAAAGAAGATGCCATTGTCGGAACAAAAAGCCGCGATGCTGTTTATAAACTTTTTAGCGACATGAGCTCAATTCAGCCATCTTCTTTTACTGAGAAAAAAACTGTATTTAAAAATATTGGATCAAACTCGCTCGTTTATACAGGGAAGACTAATCCCATGCTAAGCCACTGTTCCCAAATTAAGGATTTTATGTTGAATATTTTTTCGATGTTTAGAAGCAAACGGGTATGTGAGAGTAAATTTTTTCTCATAAATCAAGTTAAGTCTAAATACAAATATCGAATGGCAGATGAAGTCAGTCAGGTCATCCCGTCACTTATGAGTCGTCGGGGAATCTGAAAGCACAAACAACCGGGGGTTTGTAAGAGCTTAGCGGCACCTATCTCCTCTTCAAGCTCGTTGCCAACTGTCTGCCACATAAAGATGGATGTATCCCGTTATGTGCCTTTCCCAAGGACACAACAAGCAAGCTTACCAACTTGTTCTCCACACTATTTCTTTTTTAAACTGAGAGCCAAGCAAGAAAGCTGTGAATACCATTTTTTTTAATCTTTTGGCATGACTCAACTCGGGAAATAAACCCCAGATCTATCGACTCTGATGGGGACGCTCTAATCACGACGCTATAGAGTCAGACTTGGCAGACAAAGCAGTGAACAAATGTCTCTAATTTGCTTCTAAGCAAAAGTATCAGAGAAACCTCGACCACCTAAATCTCACAAAAATTTTGTTGTAAATTGATTATTCGCTCAATTGGTTTTGCTTCTTTTTTAGTTTTAAATATTTTCGTCTTTTTTTTTTATTCATCATTTTAAGCAAATTGGTTCGCAAGTTGATAAGTTAGTTGAAAAGTGGCTGTCTAGATTTATCTAAAGTTTAGTTGAAAATGGAAATGAAGTAGAAGAGCAGCTTTATCAGTATGGTTTTGTGTGTTATTATTTTTTCAAAACGTACGGTGATTAGTCCATCTAATTGAAAATTACAACTGTTTACACAGTTTACTACAACACAAAACTAAATGCCTTAAGTCAAATTTTAACTTGGCATTGGTTAATAAGATCTTAAAAATAGCTACTACTTGGCAAAGTTGTTTTAGTCCTGACACCACTACTAGTAGTCAACAAGTTGAATCTAAAAAATTTGTTTGGGCTACCCCTTTCACAAAATTCATTTCTTTTGACAAAACAGAAAAAACTCGTTCCCTCTGCTTTAGTAATTTATAAAAACCCTCCCATTTTCCACGAAATACTAACTAATTATCAATATATTCCACACAACACCACCAAAGAAGATGATCATAATGGCATTTCTCACCCATGCAATAAATGCTCCTTATGCGGCAAACACGGTAATAAACCTAATATGGTAATATCTACTAGTTTCATTACTACTGAAAACAACAAAAAATTATTTCTCACACAACGCCTTACTTGTGACAACTACGGAATATACGCAGCGCAATGCAAATTATGTCATCAAATTTAAGTTGAACAAATCAAAAACAAATTTTCAATTAGATGGAATAATCACCGTACGTTTTGAAAAAATAATAACACACAAAACCATACTGATAAAGCTGCTCTTCTACTTCATTTCCATAATTACAACAAAAACTTCATTAGTTCTCACCCAGACATTTCTGAATGCCATCACGTCATATTTTTACAGAAACCTAGATATTACCATAACCTTGATATTAGCGAAAGCAAATGGATCAAAAAATTATAACTATAATAAATATAAATAGAACTTTATTACCAAAATTTTTTGACGCCTTTTTTAATGCCACTGTTTAGTTACTACTTTTTCATTTTGCATTATAAATTTATTGTAATGGTTTTTTCATCTATATAAACTGTTTGTTGCGCCTGCAGTATTTCATTATCACATTTTTTACGTAATCTGATTATTAGTAATGTCTTGTCATAATCGTTAGCATATGCATTACTCTGGCAACCTGTTAAATTCTCTAGTTACTTAGCAGCTTCGGTTAAGAAAACTTCATATCGTTGTATCAGCTTAAAGTGTGCAGTATTTTCTTATTGCAGTCAGTTCGGTTAATTATAGAGTTAGTTTTGTGAGCCTGTCCGTTCAACGTGACCTAAGTATATATTGTTTATCATTGCTGTTGCTTTTCAGAACACTGATGATGCTATTTTAGTGAAATCGATTTGTTAACAAAGCGTGAGTTCTACTATTGACTGATTCCAGTCACAACTTTACTCTATAAAGTTTCCGTCTATTGATATTCTTAATGGAATTGTCATTTATTGATTTCACTTGTGTGGAGATTCTCCTAAAATCATTATGATTTATTTTCTGCCATTCAATTATTAATAAATCAGATATGTTTGTTAGAAATCCCATAAACAGATGCAATCATTCTTTCGACAATTTGTTTTATAAGCTTAACGTTTTCCTCCCCTTAGTAACTGGGGAGCTTCCTCAGAACAAGAAAGATGTTATAAACAGTGAAACATGCAGACTGTTAACCACAATAATATCACTGCAACTTATGTTGTTGCCGACTAAAAATTAGTTCTAAGAAAGCAGGCAATTGCGTAACAACAAAAACATTATTACATCATAGAGCCAAGGGTGGGCACAAGTACAAAGTGTTGTAAGGTACATGAAACATCATTCGTTGAACTGAGTGCTAACTTTTTAGTGTTAAAAATTTTAACAACATCAACTCGTGTGATGTCGTTTCAAAGCTACTGTGATTACAACTTGAGCCAAAATGCAACTAAACGGTTTGGAATTGCCTAGTACCTACGTAAGTTAGAAAATCAAAATAAACCGTTTCAGTTTTACTGTGTATTTGGTAGTAAAATTCTTCAAGTATTCTTTGAAGTTGTATTTTTTGAAGTTATTTTTAAAGCTGCATTTTTTGAAGATTTTAAAAAACACTTGAAGAAGTGCACTAACAAAAAGCACCAAAAACTGGAAGTGCTTACTGTGATTTCCAACCTGCAAGGTATCTCCGTCAGTCTAGTTTTGGCTCAAGTTGGTAACGGACTGGTTTTGAAGCCACATCACACGTTACCTACTTTGTTTATCACACTAAAAGACACTATTAATTTTCAAAAAAACATAGTTTGTTGAATCAAATTTCTCGCCGGGATTGAAATGCTGTGTGCGTGTAGGTAAAACAGGGTGCAGTGTTAGTACCAGAAAACATGGGCATGCGGATTCTGTCATAAATTTTAACACCAAAAAGTCAGCACTCTGTCAACACATTATGGATTTTGATAACCAAATTGATTGGGATAATGTCAAAATATTGAAATCAGAGACACGTGCAAACAGGCGTCACGTTGCGGAAAGTTTTTTGATAAAACAAAATGCTCGTTTACTTAATGTAATTAATCATAATGATGAAGCAAATTTTTCTGCAGGTTATGGTGTGCTTATTGCCAATAAATAATGTCTTACATACGTTGACTTGGGTTCACCTTTGTTTCTATGGGTTCTAGGAAAATTCGCCGTAAACAAGTTTGCCGTAGGAAAACTCGCCTCAGCAATTTTCGCTTTAGAAAATTTCGCCTAATAGGAGAAATCGCCGTATTTTGCACCCCCAGTATCTGCCCCCCACCCTGTACACTCCCTTCCACTGTACACTGCCCCGTACATATACATACCGGGCCTGCCCCTTCGGTGCACACTGCTTTTCGCCTATTCGGAAAATTTTCCGGACACGGTTTCTATGATGTAATAATGTTTTTGTTGTAACGTAATTGCCTGCTTTCTTAGTAATAATTCTTAGTGTAAAACAATATACTGTAAGTTGCCTGGATGTTTTTGTGTTTAACAGTTTGTATGTGACAGTGGTAATAACATTGTTCGTATTCTGAGGAAGCTCCACGGTTACTAAAGAAAGCGAAATGTTACTTTTTTTAACAAAATTGTCAGAAGAATGATTATAATTGCTTTTAAAATCAATATATACCATTAAAATGCAGTATTCGTTAGTACATCATTCTGCTTTAAATGACAGCATATCAGTATAAGGCTTTACGAATAATTGCAATACGTTTGCTTTTAAAATAGCTGTGCATTAGTTGCTGTTTTTATCAAAGTTATAACAGAACTCAATATGACAAAACATAAGTACATTTGAAGACTTAACCCTGCTCTGGTACCATGAAAAAAATCACGTTAGCAGTACCTTGGGGTCAATATGACCCCATTACTAAAAATACATTTTGCCACCAGTAGAAAAACTCAATTTGTTATCAGTCTGTGTTTATTGCTTGAAAAATCTAGTGGAGTGCACAATACATAAATATTTTACTTCTGACACTGGTTACAGACCACCTTGCTGTGTTCTTCGCAAGTGGTGTAATGACATCTAATACAGGTGAATCTGTACTTTTTGTCCTTCAATCTCGGACAATCTTGCATCTCTTGCGCCTTGATGGACAATACCTGGTGATGTTTTGAACAGCTAGAGGTGCTTCTGGTAAAATTCCACAGCTGCAAATGATTTGTTTCACAACCTGAGGTGTTTGCGGGGTCACCAATTTGCGCTTAGCTTGGAGAACAATCAACAATAAGAGTAGTTCTTTCAGGGGGTCAATATGACCTCAAACAAATAAAATGTAAAATATACAAAAAAGGCAACATTAAAATTAAGATTGAATGAATGGAAACAGTTGACAAGAACCTGCAAAGAAAATACAAAGCGAGATGAAAGCTTATAATCTCAAAGTTTGGAATACTTAGCCTATCAAATAAGCCTGGGGTCATATTGACCCCATGGTACCACAGCAGGGTTAAAAAACATTCCTAAAACAATCTTTGTTGTCTCGTCGATATAGCTCGATCTGTAATAGCAATTTTTATTCGAAACATCTTTTTTATAGCTTTCCTTAAATTTCTAATCGCGTTTCTGCGTTAATTTACTAACTTACAAATAATCATCGGAGCTGTTGATTTGCATAATATCTCCAAATCTATTGCTCTCTTCTTCCACCAAAGCCTGTGTAGTCTCTTGTGATTTTCCAATTACAAATATGGTGGTAAATTGAGCCTCATCAATAAATTTCACGAAGCCCCAAGTACGTCGAATCATTTCTCGTCGCTTCCAATTATTTGCAGTCGATTTGACAAATGTAAACATTTTCCATTTGACATCTGAAACACACAAGAAAAATATATTTTCGGAAAGACTGCATTTAAAACCAATTAAATTTTCCAACTCTTTTGCTACTGCGATCATAATTCGATGATTTTTGTGCCTTGATCCTTTCGCTACCACGAGATTATCGTACAAAGTGTGTCAGAAAAAAACGGGACTGGTGTTACCGAAACTTTATTTCAATTTGAAATCAAACATTATACGTTTTCCCCTTTAAAATAGTCTTCCTCAAGTGTAACACATTTTTCTATTCTTTTCTTCTATGCATTTATGTATCCCTGGAAGGATTCTTTGGAATTTCCTTCAATTTCATAGTTGGGGCCCTTTTGATGGCTTCCACGTTTCCAAAATGGGTTCCTTTGATGACTTTCTTTAGTTTTGGAAAAAGAAAATAAGTCGCAAAAAGCCAGATCTGGCGAATACAGTGGTTGTTTCAGCAGCGGGATGTTGATTTTGGCCAAGTACTGCAGGATGTATAGGGCCGTGTGAGACGGAGCATTATCATGATGAAGGATCCTACATTTGTTTTTCCACATTTATGGCCTTCTTGTTTAAACTGCTCCGAGAAAACGTTGCAGTATTTCTTTGTACACATGCTGGTTGATTGTTTAACCCTGTGGCAGGAACTAGAAGTGAACAACATCCCTTGTATCAAAGAAAGCAACCAGCATGACCTTGATTTTCGACCTCAATTTTCTTGCTGTATTTGCCCTTGGGGAATGTGGACTTTTCCATTGCAGACTTTGTCATTTGGTTTCCGAGTCACATTTTGAACGCTTATGATTCGTCTCCTGTGATGAAATTCTGCAGCAAGTTTGGTTTGGTTTTAAGACGTTCGAGGATGTCTTGAAAAACCTAAATGCGTCTTGCCTTTTGGTCAATGGTTAGCAGTTTTGGCGCCATTTTTCTCATGCCCAATCTTCAGTAATAATCTTCCAAACACAATCTCGGTTAATGTTTAGCTCATCTGCAATTATTTAAATTATAGGTTGGTGATCACCACGGATCATCTGTCTGACATGTTCCACATTTGCGTCAATTCTGCTGGTTGAAAGTCTCCCTTTTTGCATCGTCTTGGAGATCATCACGGCCCTTGTTGAATAGCTTGTGCCACTCAAAAACAAGTGAAAGTGACATTGCATCTTTTCCATAAACTTGCTGCAGCGGGGTGCGTGTCTTAGATGAAGTTTTGTCCAATCGGACAAAAATTTTTTAATTTGCTTGTTGCTCAATGCTTATCACTGCACAATTTCGTATTTTTTACTAATAAATTAAAATAAACTACAAGATTGTTTGTTGAAAAGTCCCTATAAACAAAAACATGTCAAACGCCACATGACTACAGTAGAGAGCAGAAATAGCAGTTTTTTTGCTTGTCAAAGACCAAATTACCAGGTAAACCAAAACTTTTTTCTTAATTGTATATCTGGCTCAAACAATATGCAAAGTCCCATTTCTTTTCCGACACACTTCGTATGATGATCTTTTCCAAAAGTTAAAAAGGACAGTTTATTTTGAAAATTGACTTCTGGCTTTAGTTTTTAACAGATTTTAACAGTTTATTTAAATAAAGATTATTTCAAGGCAAATTCAATAATATTTAACTTGTGTCTTAACTATTTGTTTTTATATTAAAAAATCGAATATATTACATGTAATTGAAATTTTTACCCCTCCTAAAATGTGGTAATCTAAGGATAAAAAGATAAATATGATACATAAACAATATAATAAACTTCCAACTGTTAATACAGTTTCAACTCGTTAACTCGAACAGCTCGGAGGGGAAGAGTGTCCGTGTTAGCCGATTGTCCGACTTAACCGACGGCCTATAGGCCATAGCTTATAAACATGCCTAGGGTAACGAAATTTAATTAAAAAAGCCGTTATTATATAGGCTATTTTGTTTTGCTACATTTACCTTCATAACAGGTAAAAAAGCAGATTTATTTATTTATATATTCATTTATTTTTGTTTATTCAAGTAAATCACTTGACGAAGGCTACGTTGGGCTAGCCTAGCCTAGCAAACAAACCTGTACCGATATCGCCTGTTATTATCGGCTATTACCAAGGTTATTTTCTTTTACCTTACCTTCATAACTGTAAATAATTAATGTACAGTACACCTGTACACTGTAAATGAGATTTATTTGTTTTGCTTTTAGTTTTATGAAAATAAAATTATGGTCCGAGTTAACCGATACCCGGCTTAACAGGGTCCGTGTTAACGAGGTAAAACTGTATTTTTAAAAATCTCAGAAATTAGCTTTCCAGCTACATATGATTCTAAATAGTTGAGGCTTAGGGTTACTATATAATGGATGATAAAGTATTAATAGGCATACACAATTTTTCATTTTGTGGTAACAAATGTTCCAACTGGATTTCAGAAAATTGCAATTTGTAACAAAACTAAGTTCTTTGGTTATTTTATTTTCTCAAAACCTGGTTATTTAGTAGGCTGCATCTAAATTTTCGAAAAGATTCATCAAAAAGCAAAGTCTCCAGAATTTTTAAAAGATACCCGACTCCATGCAAAAAATTGGTAATCCTTACAAAAAGGTAGGGGTAAACATGGTCCTGTATCATCTTTAGCGACAAAATATTCCTTTCAAGTTACTTATCCTCTGAATAATGAGGAAATTTACTTTCCAAAAATATATATTGATGCATGGTTTAGGCTAAGAATTATTTTATAATGATTGATAAAATTGGTAGATTTTGTAGGCCTAATCTGTTTTCAGTATCGGTCAAAAACATACAAAAATTTGAATTTTTGGATTTACAACATTGCAATTTCTAAAAAAAGTAATTTCTCTCGAAAATTTGTCTATTTTTGTCAAAATCATGGTTATTTAGAAATCTGTATGTAAATTTTCAAAAAGATTGATCACAAAATGAAGTTTCTAAAAGTATTAAAAGATAGCCAACTCTAAAAATATTGAAAGCAAAAAATTGGCGTATCTACACCAAAAAAGGTAGGAGTGTAAACATGGGCCTGTATCATCTTTAGCGACAAAATATTCCTCTCAAACTACTTCTCAAGTAAAAGTGTAAAAAATTTACTTTCCAAAAACATATATTGTTGCATGGTTTAAACTGAGAGTTATTCTATAATGATTGATAAATCATGTTACCTGCGTTTATCTGTAGTAACGGCCTAAAACACTCAAATTCTGAAAGCTGGATCTCAGAAAATGCAAATTACAGAAAAAGTACATGTACTTTCTTTCTAAATTTGAAACCATTTTTTATGCGTTTACACCATTCTTTTCCTCGCACTGCATTAAGTTTCCACGGAGCTGGCGTATACTAAATACTTTTTATAGATTTTGAAATGTAGGGTTTTCCAGATAAGAATCTGGTACCCAACGAAAAAGGTTGGGCGTAGAATGGTCCTGTTTTATCTTTAGCAATAAAATATTGGCTATATTTCATCAAAATTAGCTCTCTCCCAACCAAAAAGGGGGTGGGGGAGCGTAGCTGATGTTTCATCTTAAGCAACAAAATAATTTATTCAAACTGCATATCATTTGAATCAGCCGGAACCCACTTTTTTAAAGATAGGTAACAATAGGTAATAGGCTATAGGCAAAGAGTTATTTTGTAAAGATTAATGAAAAGGTTAGAAGTAGTAGCTTCCAGTACCTCTTAAACATTAAAAATTTGGCTGCCGGGTTTCAAAAAATTAAAAATTGTACAAAAGTTAGTACGTTAGCTAATTATGACTGTTTTTTCTCAAAAGCATGAACCTTTTACATTACCTAGCAGCTATTTTCAAAAAGATTTATTTACACATGGGGTCTGTAGTACCTTTAGAGCTGGGGTAACATTGGTCCCCCTAACAAAAAAGAAGGGGATAAAAGATGTTTCTGTTTTCCTTTAAGTTACAAAATATTGGTTTTGGAATACACATCTTGCAAATTGGGATAAAATTTTATTTTCAAAAATATATTACTCAGCATGGTTTGATCAAACGTTTGTTTCCTTTTGCTTGATCCAAAACGCAGTTCCAATAAATATGTTTTTGTTCTGGCCCAAAAATCTTAAAATATTTATAGCTCTGGGCCACAAAAAAGTAAAAATTTCAGAAAAACTAAGCAATTTGGTACATTTTGACTATTTTTTCTAAAAAACATGATTCTTTAGCATGACCTGTTTAAATTTTCAAAAAGATACATCAAAAAATGAAGTTTCTAGTATTTTTTAAAGTTACGAAACCTTAATTTAAAGATAATTTACTTCCCCAAAAATAAGGGGCGTTAATTTTCAAAAATCATATTCTTGGAAAGAACTTTTTTTTTGAGATAAGCATATTCTAAATCACAATGAAATTTCCTGTTCAGCAATACAATATGATTGATATAACAGCCAATGGCCTAAAACCATTAGATTATAAAAGTAAAAATCATCAAAGGTTTTTTTACGCAAATTGGCTGTTTTTTTGCTTCTGATACAAAGGATCTGAAGCCTGCTTGGTAGCGATAGAGTTCAAGTCTTTAGAGAGATTTTGTTAAGAGTTGCTCTTCTGATACACCCGATCCTCATTTTTCCGGACTAGATGATGCAAAAACCTGTCTGGATAATGAAAAAGTCCGAATAACACTAATAAAATGAAACAACCGTTCTTAACAATATGTACAAAGTATTTACACTATTTACGAGATTAAGAAAGCCTGTTAGTTTTGGTGCATGGCTTCAATATCTGAAGAACTATTTGACAAGACACGGTGTTTACGAGCGTTGGTAGTCACCCATCTGACATTTCTGGCAGTATGCGAGGCGCGCGTTGTTTTAATTCATTTGTCCGCCATTTGGCCTCACTGTCCTGATAAACCAAAATCTGGATTAACTAGATTCAGAAAAACGGAGTTGAGTGTATATAAAGCGCAATTCTGTCTGTGTGTCATAACTCCTCTGAAACTGCCAAGCGCACAAACATCAAACTTGTCCTAATTGATCACCAGCTCAAGGTGATTGTCATCAAGGGTTTCCTGATACCACAATGACGTCACAATCAAAGATAATTTTTGTGAAATTTGCATTTTTGAACCGAGGAATGCGTTTTTTGATTTTAACCAAAGCCAGTACCCGACTAAACAACTTTAACAAATTTTGCTTCTTTAGCATCTCACATGACGTCATAATTAACAATTAGTTATAAAATATGTTTTCTTAATTTACTCAAAAAATACTGATGGTAGAAACGATTAAACATTTTTTGGGGGACATAAACAAGGTGCTTTTGTTAAAAAACACGTTACAACAATTTAAGATCAATCGACAGCGCAACAACAGATTCTTTTTTTGAATATTTTAAGCCTTCTGAACATACTTATTTGCTTTTTTCTGTTCGCTTCAAACTCGCTTTATAATGTCATATTGCATTTGGTACGACCAACGCAGTCTTTCTCCTAAACAGATCACGATATGATAATTTTTTTCAAAAATTGCAATATTTTTACAAAGGCAGTCGAATTAAAAACTAATTTGTGACTTTTATTTCTCAACCAATTTTTAAACCTTTTTAACAAATTAAAGGGTATTTTAAGGCATTTCTGATAATACATGATTTGTACATTTACTATTAGTTTTTGTACGAAATTTAACACCTGTAGTATAACTTTTTACCCCTTTCTAAAAACAGTTAAGCTGAGAAAAAACAGTTAAGTTCAATACAAATTAATTGCAATAAAGTACTAACATTTGGTGTAAATTAAAAGCTTAGGAAATTTGCTTTCCAACAATATGCGACTCTAATTAGAAGGGCTAAGGAAGAGTTTATAATGGCTGATCAAAAATTGGTTGCCATTCATGATTTTACGTTTTTAGATAAAACATTTTCCTACTATACCTAAGTAACTAGCAATTTTTATAAAAAGTTAGTATCTTGGTACATTTTGACTATTTTGTATTGAAAGTATGCTTCTTCGTCATTGCATATCTTAATTTTCTAATATATCATCTCAACATGAAGTCTCTAAAACTTTAAAATACAGCCTACCGGCCAGAAACGCTCAAATTTCGATGTCTTGGCTTCACAAAATTGAAATTTCTACAAAAACTTAAGTCCTTTGGTACATTTTGACTATTCTTCCTCAAAAGCATGGTTTGTTGGCATTATCTACGAAGGTTTGCAAAAAGATTCATGCGATTCGCCTTCTTATTTTGCAGCATTTAAATTATGCTTCCTTGCACTGTGGAAAATGAGCCAACAAAAATTTTCTAAATCGTGGGCTGTATCAAGTAAGCAAGTCCACTTCCTAATTACCAAACAGGGCAAGCCCAACTTAGTCAGGAACTCCAGAAACTCGTAAAGAAATATAGCGGCTCTGCGCAACCTCTTATAAGGTTTTTAGGCTTAATGAATTTTCTTCAAAAGGCGGTATTTTTCATTTTGGAACGAGAATTGCAATGTTAAAGAAATATTAACTTTTCATTACTGTTCTTACAATTACCCATATTCTTAACGTCGACATTATTGATGGGAGTGCTCCAACTGTATTTTCATTTCTTTGGGTTAGTTTGTTCTTTTCCTGGCTGCGTTTGTGCCAGGGCCAAGTTACAAGCGTCCAGCCAGAGCTTTAGGTGTTTCAAATATGCATACAATTATAAAAAAGTAGTGAGTAGTGGTTCCAATATTTAACACCGGCAATTTCCGCGGATGCATGCCGGATTAGAAGCAGCAGGGAAGATCCGGAATAGGGACATCATTTATGCAAGAGAGTTTTTGCTAAGTCATAAAATATGCATACCACCAAGTAACTCGTATAACTCATTTCTGTTATTGTAAAACAAAAGCCATTATGGCGCCAATTTCCAACATTGTGTCCTTCTCCTACACATATTTGAAGGAAGGGAGAGACTTAGTAAATTGATACAGAGGTTCTAAGACCTCCGTTAATTGGAAGCAATCGTACTGCGATCGCGATTAAGGGGATAGGGGCGATACCCCATTAATGCCAATTTATCGCTTGTGTTTTCAAAACAATTTGGTTAAAACCGGTGAAGCTGGCAGAACGGATGTTTGTAACAGGAAATAATGATTTTTGTAACAATGCTTATAAAATTGATATCGTGGTGGCATTTTTAAACGACCATAAACAAATAACAGTTTTAATTAAACATTTCGAAAGTCTTACTGTCCAAATTATAACAGTAAAAGGACTATAGCAACCAAATACTTCTTTCTCTGGTCGCATTTTTAGATCGCTTCTTATAAACTTACGCAATAATTTGTTTGTGAAGATTAACTTTTTGATAGAGAAGTTGGCTTTTACTGCTTTTTAAAAGTATTGAAAATTTCTTTTGGAGGTCAACTTCTAAAAATTTAATTTTGCGCTGTAATTTGCTAGGAGAAAGACAGCAAAATAGCTATTGTCAACAGAGGTAAAAACATGATGCTGTTGTAACTGAAAAATTTTTTCAAATTATTTGGTGGGTCGTACAAATGGTTTTATTGGGTCGCATGGAGCCGATTTTTTGCGCGAGCCAGCACTAAATATTTTAGCATGAACTACAATATTTTCCATGTAGGTGTGGTTAAACAAGTAGTTGCTAAATGCTGATGTCATATTTATACCAAGCATTCTTCAGTATATCTTTTATGTGGTGTCACTGTATCTACAATAAAACAAACAACAATAATGATGTATTTCGCAATAAGTTTTTGTGAAATTAAATATTTAATCATTGAATACTAAATTTAATGATAATAGAGTTTTACAGCTGCGCTTCTCAAAGTGAAGTATGCTAGCCACGATGGAATCGTAAGGAAATTTCAAAGAGTTCTCAACAACCTTTGGATTTTGAGTAATAGCTAACACTAAGAGCCTCATCATCAGTTAATCTCGAAAAAGTGTTTCATCATTAAAAGAGGCAGAAGAATTCAACTACAACGTAATTACTAGAACAAAAAGTCATTTCTGCCTCCTCTTTATTTTAAAATTTCCCCTGATGGTGGCCCTTAATCATTTTAAATAAGCAAAAGGAATCCAACAGTTTCAAAAGTATGAGAAGCGCTACGCTATAGTCGTATTACAAAGATGTTTACAGTGTTTTACCTTTAACATTTGCACAGCTGTCATGCTGCTTTTCGAAGTCCTTATTTTGATAAGATTTCTTGTATTGAATTTTTGGTCGTAAAGACAATCTAACAAATTCCTTTTTGTCGGCTTTTGTTGATTTATTTTGTCTTTTGAAAGCAGGTTGCGTTAAATTTTGTGTCAAGAAAAAGTTGAAATTGTCTTCATTTCCGTTGTTGCTAATAAGGTTAGACACATAAAAATATCTGCAAAGCAATCAATACTTTAAAAGTTGTTTAGATGGATATAGATGCATATTGCATTTGTATCTTCAATAATGACGTCAAGACTAAATCAATAAATAAATTTTTAAAAATCAAATGGCTTTAAAAATTTCATTTTCTGGCCACGGTAAAATCTTTTGTCGTTCATACAAAATCATTGTTGTATCCATACCCACTTCGGAGTTGCCTTTAGCAAAAGACTTCAGAGCTGCATAGAGCAACCGGCAGCCACGAACCGCCTGAAGATACGCCGCCTCTTTGTTGTCCATAAACATGCTCTTTTGCTGACCCATAACATGTGTGGTTCAATTTTGATCAACATTACGCGAGGAAAGATAAATTAAAAAGTATAACAAATCAAAGCTCTGTTCTATAAATCAAGATGCAAAACCTGCATGAGTAGAGGTAGCGTTAGCAAGCCGGCCTCGGGTATGTCAAAATAGCATCCGAACTGGAACTGTAAGTTTTGGAACTTTGATCAAATGATTAATTGATGAAACGAAAAATCACAAAAGATATCTCTTGTCAATGGCTCTTGCATCTGAACGACAAAAAAATTCACTTTTCGACGCGTGCTTACTGCTCAGGAATATAGCACCGCAAAACTACCTACTCAAAAAAAAAGAAGTGTTTTTAGTGTATTTATGGTTTTTAATCAATTTGTGTTAATCGTTTCAGGTTTTTGCTTTATATGTTTGTGTTACAAACTATAGTCCACCTAGTTTTGAAAAAAACTTATTTGATGATTCTTTTTTGCAATATCACACACTTGATTACAAATATAATTCCTTCATGTTCAAACTTTTATTTTTTCAGTTTAAACTCCGCTCTGCTAGCAATAATAATCAAGAAATAATATTTCCGAACAGTGATATTCTTCTCAAACAAATGGAAATCTCTTACATCTCCTAACTTTATTTGTGCCCGGAAATTTACATCAGACCATCAACCAAAGTTTTTTAAGCCAAGACAGAGTGTTGAACTTCTCTCTTCTATGAGGCATTTTCTGCTGAACTAACTTTAACTGCCAAATTCGTTTTCGTAAAATAGTCTACACAATAATTTTTTTTTCCTTTTTCCTTATAAGTCTATTGATCTCAAATTTGTGAAAAAGTCTTGGCATAAAATGATTTTTTTATGAAGTACAATCAAGCCATGAGGCTTACTGGGGGTCCATCGAAAAACAATAGTCCTCAGACAAACAAAAACTATATATCAAAGCTACTATCAACGAAATATTTTTGAGCACATATCGCCTAAAAGTTGCAAAATCATTCTTTATTTCAAAAAAAACTATTGACCAAAGGCTATAGAATAAAACATAGGCTAGTGTAGAAGCTACCAATTGAAGCGTTGCCATACATTCATGCGTCGTTAGAGAATGTCAAGGCATCACAAGTTCACATTACATGACGACTGTTTTTGGAAATTAACCTGGGTTGGTGAAATTTGTATTTATTAATAACATGATGAACTTTTTTTTTTAATATCAACTTGTGTTGAGTCTTCTTCCTATTTTTGAATTTATTACAAAATCGGCTTTATAATAAATTAAAAAAATTTTAATATGCCGTTGCTGAACTGAACTCAAGCCTTTTAGTTCTCACACGCTTTCTAATTCGTTTCCTTATTTGGTAATTGGTAGCTTGAGGTTGAAATAAAACTCCGGTACGTTTTGTTTAAAACCGGGTGAGGTTTGTATTTGATTAGCCAGCCTCTCGCTCCAAATGATAAAGCATTAAGAATCTTTAAGTTGCTGTGGTTCTATTGTTGTTTTTTGGTACACGAAAGTTATTTTTTGTTGCTGCACTAAGTTTAAACAATTTGGTTTTGTATAGGAAATCTTCAGTAAATTTTTGTTCTTCTTATTGTTTTATTTGGAATTTATTTTAACTTAGTTTATTGAATTCCGATTTGTTTTGACTAAGCTGTCCACAATAAAAGAAGTTTTGCTTTGGTTGTTGCGGTGATGGAAAAGCGAATACCTTAAAGTTCCCTCCAGGTTCTTGTGGACAGATTTTCGATGTTTGGAAGGGTCGCGTGCGATAGAAATTTTTGATTCTATTTAAACTTTAATTTACTTTTTAAAATTGAAGGCGACTTGTAGTATCGCTCGAATAATTAAGTCTGGCTGCAACTTAATAGCTAGGGAAAAATTAGCTTCTACCAAAATACTTTGAACCTCACGCTTCTTGATCAAGAGCAGAACAAATGTATACACAAAGCACTTTAAAACTTTGAATTTCTTTGCTCGTCGAACACCAAAAAACAATGCGGTTTAATATAACAATCAGACCCAACCAAGATTAAATTCACTAATTAATCGCTTGTCACACTAATAAAAATCCACAATAAATCACCACAGATCAATACACTTCTTTTCTCTACTACTGTGCCACTCTCTACTCTGCCACCCTAAATCGTAAAATTCTCGCCGCCTTACACTGTATATAAATGAGACGAGCTTCCAGAAAATGCCAGAACATTATGTGACACAGAAAAAAAGCACTGCTAATAAATTACGTAATTGGAAATCAAAAATATATCTTCGAGAAGAAACAAGATCCACTAGAATACTCTGGAACTTAGTCACGTCATCAACCATTTTGACGTCAGAAGAGGCGTGTGAATTACAAATCTTAATGCGAGTAAAAACGTCTTTTTGAAAACAGCCGAGATATAACACCAAGTTTTTATAAGGTCAGAATTTATAAAAAGCGTAAACCATTTTTTGAGAAGCAATTCAGACCTGTTTTAGTGATAGGCTGTCTGGTACCACCTCAGTGAAAAGAGCAGCAGCTATATTCATTATTCACTGCCATTTTGAAAGCAAGCGTACACATTAAAGTCCGTCACTAATATGTTGCCTGCTAAAGTGAAATGATGTATTACTGCACTAACACATTGGTTTAAACCCGGTTGCTTAGTAATACAACAGCAAGTTCAAAAATCATGATTACTGAACTGTGTGTAGACTACAGTGTACACGTTAAAATACTCTTGGTAGTACAGCCATGTTGCGCGTCTGAGTACTCTTACATTCTATTGCATTGCTATAACGTCTGACGAAGCGAAACAAAATGCTGAGCCATAAAGTGAAAACTTTTCGGCTTTTTTATAGCCTGTGTATTGTATCAATTCAAGTCCATCGTGTGAAACCTTTTTTGATGTTAAATGAATTTTCACTAAATTTGCATTACGATTGGCTTTTCTTTCGTAGTTTTGGTACTAACAAAGCTAAACGTTGAATTAGCAAAGATATAAAAATATGAATTTTACTACTTTTAAGACTAAAACCAGCTTTAAAGTGTAAGCGGTTTTTGAGTTAAAGTATTGTTGGTAAATATGATTTTCAGTTGACCCATGGGGCAGAATTGTCACCCCATTTTTGCTGTTCACCATCCCAAATCTATTTGGAGCAAAGTTTTATGATCAGAGTAGGTGCTTAGTAACCTTATTTCAATTTTTAAATATATATATATTTTACTCCATCTTAAAATGTACATTCGCCAAGCTATGAAGTGGTCTCAGCACTTTGTTAAATGTCAGGTCCTCGATAACATGTCCCAGACAATAGAACCAAAAAAGCAGCCTAATTTGCTTGCAGTGCATTACATAGCAAGTCAAAAATACCAACTCAACCGTGTTTTGTCATAGTTGAAAGTGTTTAGTTGTATGGAGGACAGCCAAATAACTAAACACCTTTTATGCATGTTGGTTGGCCAAAAAACGCAGATACTTAGGTCGTCAATTTAACGACGCAATTCAAGAACGTCTGCAACTGCAGATTTGAAATGAAACGCTGAAACGGGTAGACATTGATAAAGACAACCAGGCGATATTTTCATCTAATTGCGATGAATGGAACCACGCTGTCAAAAGTGGGTTCATTGAGGCAAAAAGAAATGAATCCTTTGCTTGGAAGAAAGAAAGACAACGATATACAGCGGCCAATGAACAGTTAGACATTATTTGCACCTGCTGTATCAAAACTGCTATGCCAGAATCTAATAGTTGAGATTTTATACATCTAAAAAGTTGCTCTTAGCAAGACTAAACTGACCACCATGCCCACACTATTGTTTCTCAATCAACTTAGAAAAATGCAAATTGAATAGCTTAAAATCTAAAATGTTTAGCAGTTTTAGAATTTTGTACATCACTGCTATCTATTTAATGTGACCATCCCTATCCGCTCTCCTGAAATTACCTGAACTGTGATGCAGTAGCTTATTGAAACATTTATTTTAAGAATAATTATTTACCTTAGATTAACTTTTTTTCTTGATTATAAGCATTGGCAAAAGATGTGCAAGTTTGTAAAGCCAATCAAAAATGTTTGCTCTCAAACAGATTAAAAGTAATCATATACGCTCGTATTTTGATAATAACGCACCAAAACCAACAAAACGCCAATGCTCTGTTTAAACTACTCAGTAATATTTTAGCAACACAAAATACTGTTTGTTGTACATGTTATATATAGGCTACACAATAAAGCGCAATTCTCTCTCTCTCTCTCTTTTTGTGTGTGTTTGTGTTCTCATTCCTCCGAAAATACTGAACGAACGAGATAAAACTTGAAGCGATTAATTGCCACCCAGGCGTAATTGTCATAAGGGGGTTCGCGACGTCATAAACGAAAATATCTTTTTTTAATTGCCTTTTCTGACCAAGAAACCCAGTTTTCAGCTTAAACGAAAGCAAGTTACCAACTTTTTACCAACTTTACCATTTACCAACTTTCAAAAATTTTACTTTTTAGGATCTCACATGACGTCATACTGAACATTTAATTGTAAAATTTGTTTTCACAATTTACTCAAAAAATCCTGATCGTAGAAACGCGATTAAAACCTTTCTTAGAAAATATCATTAGGGCGCTTCCGAAAAAACAAATTTACCTCAAATAAAGCTTAATTGAGTCCGCAGCCATAAATATCTTTTTTTTAGCATTTCAAATTTTCTAAGCATGTTTTTTGCTTTTTTCATCCCGCTTCAATCTTGCTCTTAGATGTTACAATGCTGGGCGGTAAGATTAACACAATCTATTGTTACCAGAGATCATCATATCAAGATTTTTTTTAAAAATGCAAAACTTTTACAAAATCAGTTTAATTGAAAACTGATTTATGACCTCATTTCTCTACCAATTGTCAAAAATATTTTAACAAATTAAAGGCTATTTTAAGGCAATTCCAATAAAATACAACATGTACCTTTGATATTAGTTTTTATATCAAAAAAGCCTGAGCTTTAAGACCTGCAGTTTTACTTTTTACCTTTGCAAAGGGTGGTAATTTAAATAACAACAAAGAAGTTTAATATGCAAACCTTGTGATTAGGTACTAACCATAAGTGTCTTTTGACAGCTTAAGAAATTTGCTTTTCAGCAATATCTTGCTCTAATTAGTCAGAGCTAAGGCTTAGTTTATAATGGCTTATCAATAGTTGGTTGCCGTACATCATTTTCCATTCACATAATTTTTTTAATACATCTAAGAAACCTGTAATTTTTGGAAAAAGTTAATTCTTTGGTACATTTGGACTAATTTTTCTGGCAAGCATGGTTTTTTGGCTTTAGCTCTCCACATTTTTAAACAGATTCATTAAAAAATGAAGTCTCAAAATTTTGGAAAGTTAGCCTACCGCTTAAAACAATCAAAATTTTGGTGGCTAGTTTTCACATTTTAATTTCTAGATAAACTAAGTTCTATGGTACATTTTGACCATTCTTCCTCGATTGCATGGTTGTTTGGCATTATCTATCAAAAATTTTCAAAAAGTTTCATATTAAAATGATCCCTCTGAAAATTTTGAAAAGTAACCTATTGCAAGCAAAGCAATTGGTGATCACCCGACAAAAATATGAAGGTAAAGATGGTCCTGTCTTATCTCTAGCAACAAAATATTAGCATCAAGCTACATAGCAAATAAATGTTGAAGCAGTTTCTTTTTCATTTAGGTAAAACCTGCTCAGCCGGTTGATTTAATATTCCTAACCTCGACGTTACTCACAAGGGTGCTTTTTTTGGAATAATTCAACTGTAGGTACATCACTTCCGGTTAGTTTGCTCAATCCATAACTGCATTTATGCCAGGATCAAGCAACATGCACCCCGCCAGAGCCCTAGGTCGTACAAATTGGCATACTATTACCAATTCGTTAAAATTTGTCTTAATATTTAATAAGTTATTTCTGGTATGCATATCAATCACCTTGATGCCCGTACCCAACAACTTTAAAATTACGTTTCCTTGCAATTCATAAAATGAACAAATAAAACTTATTGAAACTGTTGAATCTTTGAATTGTGAGCAAGTATAGTTCCTAAGTACCAAGCCGGGTAAGCACGACGTATCCAGGAACTCAAGAAACCGGGGGAGAAATGTAGCGGCTATGCGCAACCCCCTGTACGTTTTTTAAGGTTAATCGATTGTCGTTAAAAACGTGGTACTTTTGATTTTTGAACGATAATTGGCTATTTCAACAACACAATAACTTTTTGTTGCTGCTTTCACGAATGTCAATTGGATGAAGCCGGCTGAACCGATATTCTTAAACTTGGCAGTACTAATTGGGGTGCTGCTATGGTAATAACTTAACCGCGAAGGTTAAATTTTGAGTTAATTAGCTAATTGCCTGGCTGCATGTATGCCGCAACTAAGCAACATGCGCTTAACCAGAGGCGTTAGCTCACACAAACACGCCTACAGTTACAAAAAAGTGGAAAATAGGGGTCATAAAATTTAACAGCGTAATCCTGAAAATACATATCAATTACTTTGACGCCCTTCCATAACTTTGATGTGCTTTCAATTCAAGCACTTGCTCAATTTAATAAATAAAAGTTTGGTAAGTTTAAGGAAGTTTATAGTGCAAACAGGGCAAATAAAGCGTTGCGAAGAACTGGATAAACACGGGAGATATGTAGTGGCTGTACGCAACCCCCATAATCCTTTTTTAAATTGATTGCATTTCAAATAACGATAGTTTTGTATTGAAACGAGATTTGGTATGTCAAAAAACAACTCTTTATTTCTGCTTTCATACTTATTCAATGGGTGAAGCAGGCGCAGCCGGCTAAACCGATATTCTTGATCTTGTCATTACTAATGGGGATAAAGCGTGATTCTGTCTGCACGTACGTTCACTTTAATTTTTCCGAAACTACTCGGCGTACAAACATCAACTTTGGTACAAATGATTACCTTCCTGATGAGTGTCATAAGGGGGATTTGTGATGTCATGATGATATCATAATTAAAATAACTTTTTAATTTACATTTCTTGACACAGGAAAATGATGTTTTACCTAAACAAAGCCAGCTTCCAACTTATCCCTTTCTAAAAATTTTGTTCCATGGGATGTAAGATGACGTCAAAGTTTAAGTTTAGTTGCCAAATTTGCTCTCTTTATTTCTTCAAAAAGTACTGATTGTAGAAATGCAATTAAAAGTTTTTTAAATAGAAATGAACAAGGTGCTTTCGACAAAAAATAATTAACAACAATTTAAACTAAATTGACTATACAACACACGATTCGTGTTTTTAGCGTTTTAGGTATGCTTCATTTTTTTTTTGACGGCTGTTGTAGAATCGGCTTCAGATTAAATATATATGTATATTGATTTCCATAGCTGAACCGAACTTGCGCTTTTAGTTCTCGCACGCCTTTCTTTTTCTATTTGGTATTTGGCAGCTTGAGGTTTGACTTGCGACTCTCGTGCGTTTTGCCTACAACCAGGTGAGATTTGCATTTGATTAGCCGCCTTCTTGTTCCAAAACGCTAAATAAGTAACGTTGTTTCATTTTAAAGTAGTTGCTTATTATTTGTTGCTGCACAAAGGTTCACTTTGTTACTGCATCAATTTAATTTTACGAAGGAAGCCCTAGCTGAACTTTTTCTCTTTCTTTAGTTGAAATTGGAATTTATTTAACTGAAAAGTGAAAAAGGAGCAAAGGCCTTGAAGTTCCTCTCAGGCACTTGTCCACAAGTTTTTGTTGCATAAAGATTTGTAGCAACGGTCTCAAACTAGCTCTATGACGTCATAGTGGTGTTTGTTACCATTCAAGTAAAAATAGCAGCTGCGCTTGAAATTGTAATACGTATTTATTTCAAAAGCAAGAAAAGAATGGCACTCTAGGTTTCACTATTAACATACCCGTAAGCCTAAATTTCCGTTTTTTTAGTAATGCGATGTCAAGTTATAATACTAATTTACTGTATCGTCGTGTCGCAAGCCTGACTAATCTTAACCTCCAAGACGTAAGCTAATTAGTCAAGTGCAGCGAAGTTAAACAAATTTGTAATTTTTCCTATAAATTTTTACAAGAATCGTTACAATTATTCGTATTTTCAGCACAAGTAACCGGTCGATGGATTATACTCTTAAAGCAAAACCTAATCTATAGCTATAACTTAACTGTAGGTGCTTGACTTTAGGTTAGCTTCCTCATTCCCAAACTTCAATCACGCCAGGACCAAGCAAAATACACGCAGTCATAGGTTTTACATCATACAGACAGACATCAATTACTTAAGTCGTAAGTAAGTAGTATGTTTAATATTTAATATCTTAATTTTGAAAATACGCAACAATCACATTGGCACTCCTCTACCTCACAACTTTGGATTTGTGCTTCCATGCAAGTAGTGAAATGAGCTGATAGAAGTTTTGTAAAAATATTGACTGTTTCAACTGTAAACAAATCCAGGCTAAAAGTGCGTTTATGCTGGAAACATGACCTACAAGACATTACTGTTCTCGCCATTATGCACTGGGTGAAGCCGGCGCACCTGGCTGAACCAATATAATTGACGTCAACATCACTGATAGGGGCTCTGCTATCGTAACCACTTAACTGTAATTAAGTGACTTGGGTTAGTTTGCTCTTTCCCTGAATGTGTTTATGCCTAGACCAACCCACCTAGATGCAAGCATAAGTTTTAGTACATCCAAAATGATCCTACAATTGCGAAAAACCCGTAAGTAGTGAGCCACGTTTTTTATAGCTTATACTTAAAAATACATATCGATCACATAGCAAAACTGCAGACAGTGACACTGTTTCGACCTATCAGGTCTCTTCAGTGCAGTTGGTGACCGACAAGAAGCTAGAGGCTTTTAATAAAGCATTAGCTTAGAGGCATAGCGTATCACGAGTGATACGGCTTCGCAGAGTACTGACAGACCATCCACCAAGTGGATCTAGTATAGATCCCGCAAGTGTGGCGGTCTAAGCTATGCTTTATTAAAAGCCTTTAGCTTCTTGTCGGTCACTAACTGCACTGAAGAGACCTGATAGGTCGAAACAGTGTCACTGTCTGCAGTTTTGCTATGTGCATCGCTAGCCTCTTGCATTACTATACATGTAAGACCTTGTAACCACTAGGCTGTGACAGCACTATTGTTCTAGCAGTTGCTAGACTTAGTGGACCTGCGACAACCGCCACTCATTCACGAGTGATACGGCTTCGCAGAGTACTGACAGACCATCCACCAAGTGGATCTAGTATAGATCCCGCAAGTGTGGCGGTCTAAGCTATGCTTTATTAAAAGCCTTTAGCTTCTTGTCGGTCACCAACTGCACTGAAGAGACCTGATAGGTCGAAACAGTGTCACTGTCTGCAGTTTTGCTATGTGCATCGCTAGCCTCTTGCATTACTATACATATCGATCACTTTGGTATCTTACGACATTTTTGTGAATTTATGCATTACATGCACGTCATCAAATAAAAGCATAAACGTTTGTGAAACTGTTGGCTGTTTTAATTGTGAACAAGTTCAGTTTCAAAGTACGCCTATGATGCAAACAGTTAAAACAAGAAATTTTCAGAAACTCCAGAAACTTTGGAAAACATACAGCAACTCTGAGCATCCTCCTGTAATGTTTAGTTTAAACGAATCTATTTTTAAAAACCGGAAATTTGCATTTTGTAGCGAAAATGGCTATGAAAATAAAACACTACCTTCTTTGGTGAAGCCGGAGAAGCCAGTTGAATCGATATGCTTACTCAAACATAATGATTGACGCTCTGCGGGCAATGCCGATAGCACCAGCTAATTTATATAAATCCGTTTTTTAGTCATTTTGTTCAATGAAATATTAATCAACACAACTGATTATAATTTTTGTTTCATAGCAATTGTCTTTCAAACATTTGGTTTTAGTTTTTCATAAAAGTCTGGCAAATATTTGATGTAATTTTTGTGTACATTTTGGTATATTTGTCAAAAATCGGTCAACCTTGCCGGCTAGCTATTAAATGCTTACCCGAGCTCTACAATGTCAATAACGTAGTAACTTACCGTTGTTGGATTGTTCCCCTCAAACTTTTTTTTAGTCGTATACTTGAAATTGTAAATCCAACTATTACGAAGGTCAGGATAATCAAAAAGATTTTAAGTAGTTTATTCGTTAACATTTTAAGTAGTTTATTCATTGACAATGCATGTACTTCTCTCTGAAACAACAAACTATTGAATTGTTACTCTACAAAAACTGATTGCGGGTTTACAAAGCTTGCCGCAAACTTTTCTTTTCTGCGATTTGTGAAACAAATGCATTGGCTTTATCGAGCACATACAAGCACAGCAACATGTTCATCGTCATCGCACACGCTCCAAAGAACAACAAATAGGCACGCAACTCAAGTGGCAGGAAAGCAACAACAAACAAAAAAATACAACAATCTTTTCTGTCACAAAATGTCTTTAACCCATATGTGCCCATGATCACCAATGGGAAATCGTTTACACTTTTGTTTTGTTTTCACACTTAAAAATGTAATTGAAGTTCGTTTTTGTGGTAGTTTATAGAAGGACAAATGATTTATGTTGTGCTATAAAAACTTGTTCTAGTGACATTTCTAAATAGTTTATTTGGAATGGTAAACCAAAAATTACAGAAATTTCTCAGTATTGTAAGAATAGGTGTTTTATAGTTTTGCTTTCACCACTGATTTAAGTCACAAAAATTCAGATATTTTACACAATTGTTGTTTATACACTCCTCAATGAGATATAGTCAAAATCTTTTGAATTTATTTTCAGTGCACGTATTGATTAGAATTTTAATATCGACCCCCAATTGGGGATCATGGGCACTGCGATGTAGTTTTGTAACAACAGAAATAAATGATTTTGTTAAATAGTCAATAACAGCGAATGGATGACACGCTTTCTTCTGTTATACTGACTGCCCCAGACATTTTAGTGCATTTACTACTTCTGCAGTAAAAAAATTAAGAACTTCTTGTGACTGACGCGGACATTTGTGTGTATTTACTGCTTTTGCAATACAAAACTGAAATAACTTCAGTCATTATTGCATAAGAATGGTCGCAGTTATAGGAAACAATGTAACCAAAAAAAGGGTAATTACTTCTCGAATTAAACCATATTCCAGATTAATGATTAGCGACTACTTAACAATTGAGAATATACAGGTATACATGAAGTCCTGATACAATTTAAAAATTTTGTCATGAAGTCAGTTCTCAATGTATCTTAACCAGGTTTGTTTTATTTTAATCAGTGTTTATTAAAATTTTTTACCTAATTTAATACATTTCTATATGGGCACCATTAGTTACACGAAGAACATGGAGATGGTACTCGATTTCTTGCCATGTTCGTCGCAGCATGGCTTCATCAATGGTATCGATTGCATTAGAAATCCTTTACTTCAAGTCAGTTATGTCTCGTCCTTTGTTCGATACACCATATCCTTCACGTAACCCCACAGAAAAAAGTCCAAGGGAGTAATTTGGCTGAAAGGCCACGTAACCCCACAGAAAGAAGTCAAAGAGAGTAAATTGTCATTTGGCTGAAGTGCTGTAACATTTGCCTTTTGAAAGCGTACAATCGTAACCTCTTGCGTAGAACCTTGTTCACTGTTGCAGGTGGTAATTGAAATTCTCTGGCAGCAGTACTGATGGACTTCATAGGAGAACGACTGAACGCTTGTCTTACATGCTCAATGTTTTTCCCATTCTTGGTCGCACACTTCTCATTGCATTCAATACTGATCCTCGCTCCATAAAGTTCTTGTGTCATCGACGAATTGAAGAACATGATGGTGGATCTTTTCCAAACTTCTGTACTTTTGCTGAGTCTGATCATCCGATTTTATTTCAATAAACCAAGATGCAGATTGTGCTATTGTTCTCTCTGAATTCAGTTTTACCTATTGCAATGGTTATGGTTTTATGTTGATTTTTTCTTAAACTTGGAATTTTATGACAATGCTGTAGAGCATAAACATAATTACCTTAACACGCAGCATATCAGCATAAAAAATCCTTGCTTTATAGTATATACGACAACGTCACCCAAAAAGCTCCCATTAGTAACGTCGCGATTGAGAGTATCGGTTCAGCCCTATCAGGCTATTGTGTGAACAGTTACCAAACGTTTATGTATTTTCTGCACATTAGAGTTTCACGGCTTTTTGTGCTCCTTTTTCCAAGAGAATATCTCATTTCAAGATCCTGGCTATGCCTCAGGTCTATGTGCTCTGTTCATTGCTGACGCAAAATCAAGGGAGCCTTGGGTTTCCCATAGTTTGGAAGTAGGAAACACATTTTTCATATTAAGCTATTTTCAAGTAAAATAGCAAAAATGTCTTTCGTGTGGTGCGATTTCTCACGGTGACGCTGTTTACTTTTGATTTCTTCTTAAACTTTCTCAAGTTCTCGCTGGCTTCGCATTATGTAGCATGCTCTTTTCTCCCTGCTTGACGTGCCCTGGAAAGTTAAAAGAGTCCTTGGTTTCCCCCAAATGTTTGGTTTGATCCCGGTAGCTTTATAAATCTATTATAAAGCAAAATACCAATAATATATTCCATGTGGTGCAATTTAACACAGTGACGTTGTTAACTTTATTTCCTCTCAAACTTTTTCAAGTCTCTGCTGGCTACGCATTGTGATTCATATTTGTTTTTCCTTGCTTAGATGTGGTCATAGAAGTTAATTGAGGCCTTGCTTTTCCCAAATTTTCAGGTTTGAATCCAGTATCTCTATAAAGCTATTATCAGACAAAATAGAAAACATGTTTTCCCTAAGTATGGTGCGATTTTATGCCGGCAGGGCATACTATCATCCGTGCCGATTTAAAACGTATCAATTAACGCAGCGGCGCCGGCTTCACCGTACAAACATTTGTGAGAGCAACAACGAAATGTTTTAGTTAATATAAGCCATAGTTCCTGTACATGTAATGGTGATCATGTTGGTCTATTAATCAAGACTGGAGGCATTCAAAAAAAAAGAATGATGTCACAAACTACCATTCGTAATTCTTAAAAGCGAAAAGGAGGTGAGACATATTCAAAATTGATGGCGTCGCCCAAATGGTGATCGTTTTGACTCACAAAGAAGTAAACTATTGAGTGGTAGGCATATTTGACAATTTGATGGGCCCGTTTTCAGATTGATATTTGCGTCATTAAGATTTTTGCCTGTGGTGTTCGCTTTAATTCGGTGATACTCGTAGCATGAAAAGGGCCATGCCTTTCCCCTAAGTCATACAACCTATTGCAATAGGCGCGTATTAAGCTCTTTTCAAACAAAAACATTCCTTCTTAATCCGGTGTTAAATTGATGCCATTATTGTTTAATTTTGATCTTTTCTTAAACTTGGGATTTTATTACATTTAACTTTACCTCTAATCCAGACCTCCCTACTTTTAAATAAAGATTAGTGTTTTGTATCGATATCCTTGCAATTACAAATATCAATAATGGGCTTTACCACTTATGTTCGCTATCAAAATGATAGTGGATAGTTTTTCTGCCTGCTGCTGTTTTCGGTAAATAGTGGCAAGCATTGTAATGTGATTTAAGAATATGACCTAACAGTTAGTTCAGAGACGTTAGTAGTAGTATATAACTACCTTTTCGAGCCGGTTTTTGCGGTAGCGTTGTGGCGCCCTACGTCATTTCCGAACTTGACTTCCGAACGCGGTGATACATGAACTTGAAGGACATTGTAACAACTTGTAAACAAATGACAACGTGTACTTGTAAACAAATGACAACGTGTACCAACTTGTAAACAAATGACAACGTGTACCAACTTGTAAACAAATGTCAATACAAATGTCAATACAACTTAAACAAATGGCAATACAACTTGTAAATACATGTAAATAAAACTTAAAATTGATTTAATGGCACCCTCGCTTCAGAATACCCCCACTTCAAAAGTTCTCCAATTAATTTCACTTTTCAACTCGTTAACAATCTTTGTCTTATTGTAAGCGCAGCTTTTGTAAAACGGAAATAGTAGCTTTTAGATCGTGACTGCAGTCTTTGATAACAATTTTCTTTCGAAGCGTAAGCATTAATCGCGCGTTACCATTCACTTCGTGAAATTGTTTATAAAACCTCTGATCGACTTATCCTTTTGATTCCCTAGAATGTTGTTTCTTTACTCTTCTATTGGAGATATTTTCCTTTACTCGCGATATTTCTGCAGTTGGTTGGAATTGATTTACATTTATTTCAGTAGAACTAGGTAGGTAATGGGTTCAGTCTTTTTGTCAATAATTTTCTGACCACACATAGCTCTCATCGTAGCTCTCTCCACTCTCTTGCGTTTTCATTTTCTTTTAAATACCATACCTCACTTAAATCACTACTGTTTACATCGTAAAACTAAAAAGATTTATCATTAATTGCGTGCAAATCATAAAACATTCATCTCAAATTTACATTCATTTTCATAAAACGAATCTAAATTGTATCCTATCATTACACTGTTTAAAGATTTTTCCGAAATTTAGCAACTTTTAAACTTATTAATACGAAATTTTACTACCTTTCAAAGTCTCCTCAACTCCGCTACATAGCAATAAGCACAACTTTTAGCATTTTTGTAGGACATTAACATTAAATTCAGAGTTTTACAGTGTCCTTAGCTCCGCTACATAGCAATAAGCACAACTTTTAACATTTTTGTAGGAAATTACCTTAAAATTCAGAGTTTTACAGTGTCCTTAGCTCATCTACATAGCAATGAGCACAACTTTTAGCGTTTTTGTAGGACATTACCATAAAATTCAGGATTTTACAGTTTACCTAGCTCCCCTACATAGCAATAAGCACAACTTTAGCATTATTCGTGGGATATTAACATGAAATTCATGGTTTTACACCGTACTTAGCTCATCTACATAGCAATGAGCACAACTTTTTGCATTTTTGTAGGACATTACCATAAAATTCAGGGTTTCACAGTTTTCCTAGCTCCCCTACATAGCAATAAACACAACTTTGACATTATTCGTGGGACATTAACATGAAATTCAGAGTTTTCAACATTTGTGTTTATTACAGCTAGTCGTTAGTTTAGAGGAAAATAACCAACAGTTTTCTAGATTATCAGATTTGTTGGAGAAAAATCACAGGCAGTGACGTTGTGAGTTTGGTGAAAGAAGCAATTTTTAATTTGACACAATTTCAAACTTTTATCGTTACTTTTTAGATTAAAATTTCAGTAGCTTGACCAGACTGTTGGGTAAAATGTAGATTTGTTTTACATGTGACAGTGAGGTAGTTACATTTTTATGTTCGTTTCACACTTTCTTGGAAGAAAAGTTCAGATTGACCAGGCTTTTGGGTAAAATGTAGATTTGTTTTACATGTGACAGTGAGGTAGTTACATTTTTATGTTCGTTTCCCACTTTCTTGGAAGAAAAGTTCAGTAGATTGACCAAACTTTTGGGTAAAATGTAGATGTGCTTCACATATGACAGTGAGGTAGTTACATTTTTATGTTAGTTTCACACTTTCTTGGAAAAAACTTCAGATTGACCAGACCTTTGAGTGAAATGTAGAATTGCTTCACATATGACAGTGAGGTAGTTGAAGTACAGCGGTTGAAACATTTTGAAAAGGTCAGAACAGTGAATTTTGTTCAAATTCAGCAGTTTTAATCACTACTAAATATTATTGAACCAAGAAGATTGAACCTTTGCTGTGTTTGGAGACTACTTCAACATTGTTAAAATTTTCATCACGCAACCAATTTACAATACCTTTTCATGCAACTAGAAATCAATTATAACGCTGGTTTAAGTAAAAACTATCAAATTCCTCCACCAACATAAAATTCATACTTTTCAAAATCAGCTAAGCTTACTATCAACAAAAATCTGATGCAAGCGGAAACATCAACATCACGTCAGCAAATCTTTAACCAATCACAATCGATGTAGAACTTCAAAAATGGTTTTCTATCAACAAAAATCTGATGCAAGCGGAAACATCAACATCACGTCAGCAAACCTTTAACCAATCACAATCGATGTAGAACTTCAAAAATGGTTTACTATCAACAGAAATCTGATGCCAGCGGAAGCATAGACCGTACGGAGATGATTACGTCTTTAAAAGTTATAAACATTCTTACCTCTTATTTGACCAATCACGAACCAGCGGGTGTTTTGATTTGCACTACATCACAAGTTTTCATTACACAATTGTTGGAAAGAACAAGACAGGTCTAGGCAAGAATAGCGATTTTTCTTCTTTCTTTGTTAACATTTCTCTATAAAAGTCGTATGTTTTGCGTGAAAATTGGAAGAAGAACAATGGAAAACTGCGACGAGACACACACTTCAATTGCTGACGAATATGAAGAGAGGGCAAAAGAGGTCGACGTTACAACAACCTACCCCTACTCCTCATGCTACGACGGGTTGATGGAGCAAACAGAGTTGTTGGGGCGTGTAAGAAAACACCAAGAAGAAGCAAGAAAAATACGAAAAATCTTCCTCGACATTGACAAAGAAGGGAAGTCAATACCCGCAGACGGTGAGATGTTGAGAAAAGGCGTGCTGACTGTCTCAAGAGGAAAATCTCTCTTTTCAACCAATCAGCTTATTCAAGTGTGTGAGCATATGTTTGAAGGCCTACCGTTTGTGGCTTTCAAAGGTCCGACAGACGCCCGTCCTTATGTGGTGGTCATTTTCTCAGCTGACTGTCAATACGGTGATGTCTGTGAAGTGAAAACAAGATTGGAGATTTTCAAAAAAGAAGCAGCTGTAGAAAACTTTCTTATCAGATTTAAAGAGGAAGCTATCTTTTCACCCGAGAAATATTTTCAACATCTACAAGATCGATCATCCGGATTCATCATTAGAAACGAAAACTGTGGTACAGTATCAGCAAGGAGTTAGCCGCTCTTGCGAAAACCTTGAAAGAGGTGAAACACACAGCCGGAAAGAAAAAACGATCTAGTAGTCTGCCTAGAAGTACTGAACTTTATTAAAAGAAGAGAAAACCCTCTCCACTTAATATAAAACAATAAATGTGTGATTTTTAACGCATGTAACCGTCTTTAGGTTTGAGTAAATTTGTTTAAAATGTTGTGTCCTTCTTTCGAATCTGAAGAAACGCGAATCTTAACCTTCTCAGACAATTGGCCTCACCGAGTCGATAATTTAAGTCCTGAACGAATGGCTAAAGCTGGATTTTTGTACAGAGGCAGTGACGATCGAGCATTTTGTTTTTATTGTGGTGTATCTATTTATCAGTGGGCGGACACGGACATCCCAGAAATTGAACATGCGAAATACTGGTCCGCGTGTGCGTATCTAGAGAGAACGTTTGGAACTGGTTTCATTAACCAACACAGTAACTTCCGCATTCCAGAAGTGGAGTTTTTGTCGGGAACTCGATTCGGTTTTGCTACTCCTGAAGAAGTAGCAGATCCAATGCTAACGAGAAACCCTCCAGTAGAAAATGAAGAACCGAACATAACCCCCCTAACTGAAGCAAAAGAGTGTGACACATCTCAAGAACTTGTATGCAAAGTGTGCTTCGATGCTCGAATTAATGCTTTAACGATGCCTTGTGGACATTGCTTTGGATGTCTGAACTGCTCGGCTAAGCTTTATTCAAAGGAATGCCCCATCTGTCGCGTGACTATTTTGGATGTAAATCGTATTTATATTGTTTAATAAAACACTTGATTGTATTCAATTTTGTTTATTACACGTAAAACAGTTACAATTTCAGTAAATTCTGAATAAAGCGCTCAACAGTTTTATTGTTTAAACTAACATTACTGGAGAAATGAGTCAATATCTCGGATAGAGAGCAAACACGCGATCGAAATAAGATGTAGTACGCGGTATATTGTTCACAGACTTCAGATATCAAACTCTGCAGGGTCTTTGAGTTGTAGTCCCAGGATGAGGAGTGAGAATCTAAAAATCTGTCAAACCATAAACAAGTGGTTGTAGACCATAGCTATCAAAAACTCAGCAGATCTTGGATTGTTGAAGAACATAGCAACCCAGTGTCCTCCAGGAGCAGTGCTCGGTGTTAGCAACATAACTCCCAGGATACTCCACAGTAGGAAGCTGATCTTTAGGATAAACACCCTTAAAAATCTTTTTGCACAGGAGTCATTCCTCTCAATCTGTAGTGTATCCATCAGTCAACACGTTTCTATCAGTCGGTCAATCAACCAAATCTGCATGAATTACGACATTGCTTCTGTTGGAGGAGTGTTAAAGGCTAGACAAATGATTTTCATCAACTCCAGATGCGCACAAGAAGCCCCAGATCTGGCGCAAGAATTCAAAACATGACAAGAAAAAACTCACCGCCAACAGACATAAAATTTCATCATCTCCGCAAAATTAGGTAGAAATCTGTACAGTAGGTTTTATTTTTCCAATCACAATACCTATTTGGGACACTTCAATGCTGCAGTCATCAACACACCCGTACAAAATAAGTGCCCAGACCCGGGTTTGAACCGGGGACCTTTAGATCTTCAGTCTAACGCTCTCCCAACTGACCTATCTAGGCAGTAATGGTCAGTACGGGGCTCGAACCCGCGACATTAACACGACACTATAACCGATTGAGCTAACTGACCACTTGTTGAAATCCCAGAAATTTCTCTATTAAGTGAAGCAACTGTCTTTGATGTTATGCGTCTGTAGGAAATAATGATTTTCTTGAAAAAGTATTACAGATTTATCTAGTTACAGTGCTTCCCAACAAGCCTCCACTTTCAAAATCACAATTTCCTTTCTTACCTACTTATACTTCTTGAGGGGTCGCTGATAGTTATTGTTTTAGGCACTGTATCAGTTCTGATGTGTTAAAGATATTCATGAAAACCGTAAGTTTTAGATCTGCAACAGTTTATAAGGGTAATTGATAAAATTATATTTTCTTCCTCCTGGACAACATGGAATGAAATATTTTTACGCTTATGACAAAGACCTATGTATATTGATTTTTTAAGGTTTTTCAAATCTGATTCTGGCTCCAACATTTGGAGATTCTTTAAAGCTTGCGAGCATGTCGAGTGCAACATGTAAAGACAACAAAAGAAAAAGAGACTGTAGAAATATTGGTAACGCTGAACGAAGATTAAATAACTTGACAAATGTTTGGAAATATGTAGTTTTTGCTTCACCACATTCAACTTTTTACGTCAATACACTTGAATTCGTACCAAAATTTTAAAAGTTAAGTTTCATTGGTTGAAAATGCAGTGGGAGACTAACATTTCTTTCAGATTACTTGTTAAATTCTCACCAAATATTGAACACGTTGAGACAATTAATTTTATCTGACACCCTTGTGAAGACCACTAAACTCAATGTACAGTATTTTTCAATTTTAGTTATCAATCATCGCAGATTCACAACTATTATTTCTGAGCTAAATCAAAAATGGTGAATGAGTGGCGTAATGTTTTGCATTATTTTCGCACTATGTTAATTCTTTTGCTGTATGTTTATTCAAAAATTCTATCCTATAAGGTTTTCAAACTTAAATTTTCTACCTCACCACATATCTCTGTACATACAGCAAATCAATCCTAATATTTGTAACTTTCAACACTACATAATCACTGAAACGAAACAACACCAATTGTTTGTCAGATTTTGATTACCTTACAAGTTATTTTATGCAACAAAAAATCAAATTTATGACGATTGAAATCTACAGATAGGTGGTGGGTTCGGTGTACCAGCTGCAAACATAAACTTGTATCGCCACTACATGTAATTTCAAAGACCACCTGTTTCCAATCTACACCTAAATCGTTCTATTGCTACTCCTCTTCTCCTATTTGGTTTATTTGTAGTACAAATTTCTAGTGATTGTCTCTAACATATTGTTGCATAAACATCCAGTTTGTGTATGAGAAAACTTCCTAGTTTACAACTCGGGGCCATTAATCTAAGAGTAATAACTTTACCTTGACAGATATTGTTCTTACAGCTGAGAAAGTAACTTTTTGAGAGCGTACTACAAAGTTGATTGTGGTTATCACATTGACCAAGGTTTGTGCTGCATAGAGATGGGTCTGAACAATTACATCTTATTTGCTAATACTTAAAACTGCAAACAACTTTAATAAATAAACATTTCAAATTTCAAACGTTTTCAAGAATTAAAATCTGTAAATGTAATAATTTCAAATAATAAAGATATACAGTGTGTCCAAAAATAGGTACGGTTCAAAATATCTACGTATTTTCCATCACTTTTTCACAATAAGTCGGTACCTTTCAAAATATCAAGGTATTTTCCATCACTTTTTCACAATAAGTCCGTACCGTTCAAAATATTTACGTATTTTTCATCATTTTTTTTTCACAATAAGTCGGTACCGTTCAAAATATCTTCATATCTTCCATCATTTTTTTCACAAAGGATGTGGTTCTCATATACATAACTGACATGTCATACTTTGTAGTTTATTCAATAAAGATGATTGATTCAAGTGACTACACGGTTGAATATAGAGTTCACGCCGCTTCATTTTTTATTGCAAGTGAGCAAACTAGACACGCCATGAAGCTTGTTAGAGATAGACTGCGTGTGCAATATGATATTGAACCACCAGAACATCACATAATCAAGGCTTGGAGTACCAAGTTATTGGAGACTGGTAGCTTGTTTGACAGACCAAGAGGTGGAAGACCAACCAAACAGAAG